>OY725356.1:2380756-3087142 GCA_963243735.1 Neocrepidodera transversa
TAATTAATGAAAATTAATGAAAATTAATGAAAATTAATGAAAATTAACGATAATTAATGAAACTAAATGAAGATTAATGAAAATTAATGAAAATTAATGAAAAATAAAAAAAATTAATGAAATTTAATGAAAATTAATGAAAATTAATGAAAATTAATGAAAATTAATGAAAATTAATGAAAATTAATGAAAATTAATGAAAATTAATGAAAATTAATGAAAATTAATGAAAATTAATGAAAATTAATGAAAATTAATGAAAATTAATGAAAATTAATGAAAATTAATGAAAATTAATGAAAATTAACGATAATTAATGAAACTAAATGAAGATTAATGAAAATTAATGAAAATTAATGAAAAATAAAAAAAATTAATGAAATTTAATGAAAATTAATGAAAATTAATGAAAATTAATGAAAATTAATGAAAATTAATGAAAATTAATGAAAATTAATGAAAATTAATGAAAATTAATGAAAATTAATGAAAATTAATGAAAATTAATGAAAATTAATGAAAATTAATAAAAATTAATGAAAATTAATGAAAATTAATGAAAATTAATGAAAATTAATGAAAATTAATGAAAATTAATAAAAATTAATGAAAATTAATGAAAATTAATGAAAATTAATCAAAATTAATTTAAATTAATGAAAATTAATGAAAATTAATGAAAATTAATGAAAATTAATGAAAATTAATGAAAATTAATGAAAATTAATGAAAATTAATGAAAAATAATGAAAATTAATGAAAATTAATGAAAATTAATGAAAATAAATGAAAATTAATGAAAATTAATGAAAATTAATGAAAATTAATGAAAATTAATGAAAAATGATGAAAATTAATGAAAATTAATGAAAATTAATGAAAAATAAAAAAAATTAATGAAATTTAATGAAAATTAATGAAAATTAATGAAAATTAATGAAAATTAATGAAAATTAATGAAAATTAATGAAAATTAATGAAAATTAATGAAAATTAATGAAAATTAATGAAAATTAATGAAAATTAATGAAAATTAATGAAAATTAATGAAAATTAATGAAAATTAATGAAAATTAATGAAAATTAATGAAAATTAATGAAAATTAACGATAATTAATGAAACTAAATGAAGATTAATGAAAATTAATGAAAATTAATGAAAAATAAAAAAAATTAATGAAATTTAATGAAAATTAATGAAAATTAATGAAAATTAATGAAAATTAATGAAAATTAATGAAAATTAATCAAAATTAATGAAAATTAATGAAAATTATTGAAAATTAATGAAAATTAATGAAAATCAATGAAAATTAATGAAAATTAATGAAAATTAATGAAAATTAATGAAAATTAATGAAAATTAATAAAAATTAATGAAAATTAATAAAAATTAATGAAAATTAATGAAAATTAATGAAAATTAGTGAAAATTAATGAAAAACAATAAAACTTAATGAAAATTAATGAAAATTAATGAAAATTAATGAAAATTAATGAAAATTAATGAAAATTAATGAAAATTAATGAAAATTAATAAAAATTAACGGAAATTAATGAAAATTAATGAAAATTAATGAAAATTAATGAAAATTAATGAAAATTAATGAAAATTAATGAAAATTAATGAAAATTAATGAAAATTAATGAAAATTAATGAAAATTAATGAAAATTAATGAAAATTAATGAAAATTAATGAAAATTAATGAAAATTAATGAAAATAAATGAAAATTAATGAAAATTAATGAAAATTAATGAAAATTAATGAAAATTAATGAAAATTAATGAAAATTAATGAAAATTAATGAAAACTAATGAAAATTAATGAAAATAAATTAAAATTAATAAAAATTAATGAAAATTATTGAAAATTAATGAAAATTAATGAAAATTAATGAAAATTAATGAAAATTAATGAAAATTAATGAAAATTAATGAAAATTAATGAAAATTAATGAAAATTAATAAAAATTAATGAAAATTAATGAAAATAATTGAAAATTAATGAAAATTAATGAAAATTAATGAAAATTAATGATAATTAATGAAAATTAATGAAAATTAATGAAAATTAATGAAAATTAACGATAATTAATGAAACTAAATGAAGATTAATGAAAATTAATGAAAATTAATGAAAAATAAAAAAAATTAATGAAATTTAATGAAAATTAATGAAAATTAATGAAAATTAATGAAAATTAATGAAAATTAATGAAAATTAATGAAAATTAATGAAAATTAATGAAAATTAATGAAAATTAATGAAAATTAATGAAAATTAATGAAAATTAATGAAAATTAATGAAAATTAATGAAAATTAATGAAAATTAATGAAAATTAACGATAATTAATGAAACTAAATGAAGATTAATGAAAATTAATGAAAATTAATGAAAAATAAAAAAAATTAATGAAATTTAATGAAAATTAATGAAAATTAATGAAAATTAATGAAAATTAATGAAAATTAATGAAAATTAATGAAAATTAATGAAAATTAATGAAAATTAATGAAAATTAATGAAAATTAATGAAAATTAATGAAAATTAATGAAAATTAATAAAAATTAATGAAAATTAATGAAAATTAATGAAAATTAATGAAAATTAATGAAAATTAATGAAAATTAATAAAAATTAATGAAAATTAATGAAAATTAATGAAAATTAATCAAAATTAATTTAAATTAATGAAAATTAATGAAAATTAATGAAAATTAATGAAAATTAATGAAAATTAATGAAAATTAATGAAAATTAATGAAAATTAATGAAAAATAATGAAAATTAATGAAAATTAATGAAAATTAATGAAAATAAATGAAAATTAATGAAAATTAATGAAAATTAATGAAAATTAATGAAAATTAATGAAAAATGATGAAAATTAATGAAAATTAATGAAAATTAATGAAAAATAAAAAAAATTAATGAAATTTAATGAAAATTAATGAAAATTAATGAAAATTAATGAAAATTAATGAAAATTAATGAAAATTAATGAAAATTAATGAAAATTAATGAAAATTAATGAAAATTAATGAAAATTAATGAAAATTAATGAAAATTAATGAAAATTAATGAAAATTAATGAAAATTAATGAAAATTAATGAAAATTAATGAAAATTAATGAAAATTAACGATAATTAATGAAACTAAATGAAGATTAATGAAAATTAATGAAAATTAATGAAAAATAAAAAAAATTAATGAAATTTAATGAAAATTAATGAAAATTAATGAAAATTAATGAAAATTAATGAAAATTAATGAAAATTAATCAAAATTAATGAAAATTAATGAAAATTATTGAAAATTAATGAAAATTAATGAAAATCAATGAAAATTAATGAAAATTAATGAAAATTAATGAAAATTAATGAAAATTAATGAAAATTAATAAAAATTAATGAAAATTAATAAAAATTAATGAAAATTAATGAAAATTAATGAAAATTAGTGAAAATTAATGAAAAACAATAAAACTTAATGAAAATTAATGAAAATTAATGAAAATTAATGAAAATTAATGAAAATTAATGAAAATTAATGAAAATTAATGAAAATTAATGAAAATTAATGAAAATTAATGAAAATAAATGAAAATTAATGAAAACTAATGAAAATTAATGAAAATTAATGAAAATTAATGAGAATTAATGAAAATTATTGAAAATTAATGAAAATTAATGAAAATTAATGAAATTAATGAAAATTAATGAAAATTAATGAAAATTAATGAAAATTATTGAAAATTAATGAAAATTAATGAAAATTAATGAAAATTAATGAAAATTAATGAAAATTAATGAAAATAAATGAAAATTAATGAAAATTAATGAAAATTAATGAAAATTAATGAAAATTAATGAAAATTAATGAAAACTAATGAAAATTAATGAAAATTAATGAAAATTAATGAAAATTGATGAAAAATAATGAAAATTAATGAAAATTAATGAAAATTAATGAAAATAAATGAAAATTAATGAAAACTAATGAAAATTAATGAAAATTAATGAAAATTAATGAGAATTAATGAAAATTATTGAAAATTAATGAAAATTAATGAAAATCAATGAAAATTAATGAAAATTAATGAAAATTAATGAAAATTAATGAAAATTAATGAGAATTAATGAAAATTATTGAAAATTAATGAAAATTAATGAAAATCAATGAAAATTAATGAAAATTAATGAAAACTAATGAAAATTAATGAAAATTAATGAAAATTAATGAGAATTAATGAAAATTATTGAAAATTAATGAAAATTAATGAAAATCAATGAAAATTAATGAAAATTAATGAAAATTAACGAAAATTAATAAAAATTAATGAAAATTAATGAAAATTAATGAAAATTAATGAAAATTAATGAGAATTAATGAAAATTATTGAAAATTAATGAAAATTAATGAAAATCAATGAAAATTAATGAAAATTAATGAAAATTAATGAAAATTAATGAAAATTAATGAAAATTAATGAAAATTAATGAAAATTATTGAAAATTAATGAAAATTAATGAAAATTAATGAAAATTAATGAAAATTAATGAAAATTAATGAAAATAAATGAAAATTAATGAAAATTAATGAAAATTAATGAAAATTAATGAAAATTAATGAAAATTAATGAAAACTAATGAAAATTAATGAAAATTAATGAAAATTAATGAAAATTGATGAAAAATAATGAAAATTAATGAAAATTAATGAAAATTAATGAAAATAAATGAAAATTAATGAAAACTAATGAAAATTAATGAAAATTAATGAAAATTAATGAGAATTAATGAAAATTATTGAAAATTAATGAAAATTAATGAAAATCAATGAAAATTAATGAAAATTAATGAAAATTAACGAAAATTAATAAAAATTAATGAAAATTAATGAAAATTAATGAAAATTAATGAAAATTAATGAAAATTAATGAAAATTAATGAAAATTAATGAAAATTAATAAAAATTAATGAAAATTAATGAAAATTAATGAAAATTAGTGAAAATTAATGCAAAATAATAAAACTTAATGAAAATTAATGAAAATTAATGAAAATTAATGAAAATTAATGAAAATTAATGAAAATTAATGAAAATTAATGAAAATTAATGAAAATTAATGAACAACGAAATCGAACAACAAACTCGAACCACGAAATCGAACAACGAAATCGAACAAAGAACAACGAAATCTAACAACGAACAACGAAATCGAACAACGAAATCGAACAACGAACTCGAACAACGAAATCGAACAACGAATCGAACAACGAAATCGAACAACAAACTCGAACCACGAAATCGAACAACGAAATCGAACAACGAACAACGAAATCGAACAACGAACAACGAAATCGAACAACGAATTCGAATCACTAAATCGAACAACGAAATCGAACAAAAATCGAACAACGAAATCGAACAACGAAATCGAACAACGAAATCGAATAACGAACTCAAACAACAAACTGAAACCACGAAATAGAATAATGAAATGGAACAACGCAATCGAACAACGAAATCGAACAACGAAATCGAACAACGAAATGGAATAACGAAATCGAACAACGAAATCGAACAACGAAATCGAACAACGAAATCGAACAACGAAATCGAATAACGAATCGAACAACGAAATCGAACAACGAAATAGAACAACGAAATCCAACTTCGATTTCGAACAACGAAATCGAACAACAAACTGAAACCACGAAATCCATACACGAAATAGAACAACGAAATGGAACAACGCAATCGAACAACGAAATCGAACCACGAAATCATACAACAATATAGAACAACGAAATCGAACAACGGAATCGGACAACGAAATCGAACAACGAAATCGAACAACGAATTCGAACCACGAAATCGAACAACGAAATCGAACTTCGAAATCGAACAACGAAATCGAACAACGAAATCGAACAAAGAACAACGAAATCTAACAACCAACAACGAAATCGAACAAAGAACAACGAAATCTAACAACGAACAACGAAATCTAACAACTAACAACGAAATCGAACAACGAATTCGAACAACGAATTCGAACCACGAAATCGAACAACGGAATCGAACAACGAAATCCAACTTCGATATTGAACAACGAAATCGAACAACAAACTGAATCCACGAAATAGAACAACGAATTCGAATCACTAAATTGAATAACGAAATCGAACAACGAAATCGAAAAACGAAATCGATCAACGAAATCGAACAACGAAATCGAACAACGAAATCGAACAACGAAATCCAACTTCGAAATCCAACTTCGAAATCGAACAACGAAATCGAACAACGAAATTGAAAAACGAAGTCGAACAACGACATCGAACAACGAAATCTAACAAGGAAATCGAACAACGGAATCGAATAACGAAATCGAACAACGAAATCGAACCACGAAATCGAACAACGAAATCGAACAACGAAATAGAACAACAAAATCGAATAACGAACAACGAAATCGAACAACGAATTCAAACAACGAATTCGAATCACTAAAATTGAATAACGAAATCGAACAACGAAATCGAAAAACGAAATCGATCAACGAAATCGAACAACGAAATCGAACAACGAAATCAAACAACGAAATCCAACTTCGAAATCGAACAACGAAATCGAACAACGAAATCGAACAACGAAGTCGAACAACGACATCGAACAACGAAATCTAACAAGGAAATCGAACAACGGAATCGAATAACGAAATCGAACAACGAAATCGAACCACGAAATCGAACAACGAAATCGAACGAAATCTAACAAGGAAATCGAACTACTGAATCGAATAACGAAATCGAACAACGAAATCGAACAACGAAATCGAACAACGAAATCGAACAACGAAATTGAACAAAGAACAACGAAATCTAACAATGAACAACGAAATCGAACAAAGAACAACGAAATCTAACAACGAACAACGAAATCGAACAACGAAATCAAACAACGAACTCGAACAACGAAATCGAACAACGAATCGAACAACGAAATCGAACAACAAACTCGAACCACGAAATCGAACAACGAAATCGAACAAAGAACAACGAAATCTAACAACGAACAACGAAATCGAACAACGAAATCGAACAACGAACTCGAACAACGAAATCGAACAACGAATCGAACAACGAAATCGAACAACAAACTCGAACCACGAAATCGAACAACGAAATCGAACAACGAACAACGAAATCGAACAACGAACAACGAAATCGAACAACGAATTCGAATCACTAAATCGAACAACGAAATCGAACAAAAATCGAACAACGAAATCGAACAACGAAATCGAACAACGAAATCGAATAACGAACTCAAACAACAAACTGAAACCACGAAATAGAATAATGAAATGGAACAACGCAATCGAACAACGAAATCGAACTACGAAAACGAACAACGAAATCGAACAACGAAATCGAACAACGAAATCGAACAACGAAATAGAACAACAAAATCGAATAACGAACAACGAAATCGAACAACGAATTCAAACAACGAATTCGAATCACTAAAATTGAATAACGAAATCGAACAACGAAATCGAAAAACGAAATCGAACAACGAAATCGAAAAACGAACTCGAACAACGAAATCGAACAACGAATCGAACAACGAAATCGAACAACAAACTCGAACCACGAAATCGAACAACGAAATCGAACAACGAACAACGAAATCGAACAACGAACAACGAAATCGAACAACGAATTCGAATCACTAAATCGAACAACGAAATCGAACAAAAATCGAACAACGAAATCGAACTACGAAAACGAACAACGAAATCGAACAACGAAATCGAACAACGAAATCGAACAACGAAATAGAACAACAAAATCGAATAACGAACAACGAAATCGAACAACGAATTCAAACAACGAATTCGAATCACTAAAATTGAATAACGAAATCGAACAACGAAATCGAAAAACGAAATCGATCAACGAAATCGAACAACGAAATCGAACAACGAAATCAAACAACGAAATCCAACTTCGAAATCCAACTTCGAAATCCAACTTCGAAATCGAACAACGAAATCGAACAACGAAATCGAACAACGAAGTCGAACAACGACATCGAACAACGAAATCTAACAAGGAAATCGAACAACGGAATCGAATAACGAAATCGAACAACGAAATCGAACCACGAAATCGAACAACGAAATCGAACGAAATCTAACAAGGAAATCGAACTACGGAATCGAATAACGAAATCGAACAACGAAATCGAACCACGAAATCGAACAACGAAATCGAACAACGAAATTGAACAAAGAACAACGAAATTGAACAAAGAACAACGAAATCTAACAACGAACAACGAAATCGAACAAAGAACAACGAAATCTAACAACGAACAACGAAATCAAACAACGAAATCGAACAACGAACTCGAACAACGAAATCGAACAACGAATCGAACAACGAATCGAACAACGAAATCGAACAACGAATCGAACAACGAAATCGAACAACAAACTCGAACCACGAAATCGAACAACGAAATCGAACAAAGAACAACGAAATCTAACAACGAACAACGAAATCGAACAACGAAATCGAACAACGAACTCGAACAACGAAATCGAACAACGAATCGAACAACGAAATCGAACAACAAACTCGAACCACGAAATCGAACAACGAACAACGAAATCGAACAACGAACAACGAAATCGAACAACGAATTCGAATCACTAAATCGAACAACGAAATCGAACAAAAATCGAACAACGAAATCGAACAACGAAATCGAACAACGAAATCGAACAACGAAATCGAACAACGAAATCGAACAACGAAATCGAATAACGAACTCAAACAACAAACTGAAACCACGAAATAGAATAATGAAATGGAACAACGCAATCGAACAACGAAATCGAACTACGAAAACGAACAACGAAATCGAACAACGAAATCGAACAACGAAATCGAACAACGAAATCGAATAACGAACTCAAACAACAAACTGAAACCACGAAATAGAATAATGAAATGGAACAACGCAATCGAACAACGAAATCGAACTACGAAAACGAACAACGAAATCGAACAACGAAATCGAACAACGAAATCGAACAACGAAATAGAACAACAAAATCGAATAACAGTAGTTAATTAAGGCCGTTTCTAGGTCATCAAAGAGAGGAGGTAATGAGCAATTACAATGAGCAATTGTAATGGGCAATTATAATGAGCAATTTTTTTTTTTTTTTTTTTTTTTTTTTTTTTTTTTTTTTTTTTTTAATGAGCAATTACAACTAGTAATTACAATGAGCAAGTCTAAAAAATCCTCACGTTCTAAAATTCATTACATAATTGTTCCTAATAACCCGACGCCGGCCCTGCCAACTGATCGGTCGAATTACGACTATATTAAAAATGTAACCGCAGACCTAAAATATATACATCTCCGATTTCTTCTATGAACGCTTTTACTGGGTCAGAAGTAGAGGAGGTAATGAGCAATTATAATGAACAATTATAATGAGCAATTACAATTAGGAAAAAAAATTTAAAATTTTTTTTTTTTTAATTTTATTTCATTTTTTATTTATTATTTTTTTTCATGGGTAGAAAGAGCAATAAATTCATTCATTACTTATTATCCTAAATCAGTATGATTCTAGTATATATTACAGACATTCTGAGACAAATAAAAAATTCTTTAACTGGACGGGCTTTAAATGAATAGGGTGGCGATTCTTATCTGAGCCACCCTTAGAAATATAAGTTGGTGTGAAGGAACTTATCGGTATGCAAGCCGTTATACGGAAAGTATTGATTTTTTTTTTGGTCTTTTAAGCGAAGATTTTTAAATGTTTGTCGGACAACATGCACCTTAAATTATTCTTTAAAATAGTTTTGGGTATTATTCTGGTAATACTATGAATTTAATTATTTTTTCTTAAATAACAAATTATATTATGCATTTTCGATATGGAACCCTAAATAATATTATTTTATTTTATTAAGTCTAAAAAGCGCAATAAAAAAATATATTAAAAAAAAAAATATACATAATACTTTCCCGACACCTTTAATTAATAATTAATTTTTCTTAAATAAAAAAATAATATTTATTTTCGATATGTAACGCCAAATAATTTTATTTTATTAAGTTTAAATAACGCAAAAATATATTAAAAAATTATTCGACCTACATAATACTTTTCCGGTACTTTAATTAATTTTTCTTAAAAAAAAAATATCTATTTTTGATATTCGATATGGAACTCTAAATAATTTTATTTTATTAAGTTTAAATAACGCAAAAATATATTAAAAAATTATTCGACCTACATAATACTTTTCCGGTACTTTAATTAATTTTTCTTAAAAAAAAAAATATCTATTTTTGATATTCGATATGGAACTGTAGATAATTTTATTTTATTAAGTTTAAATAACGCAAAAATATATTAAAAAATTATTCGACCTACATAATACTTTTCCGGTACTTTAATTAATTTTTCTTAAATAAAAAAAAATAATATGTATTTTAAATATTCGATATGTAACGCTAAATAATTTTATTTTATTAAGTTTTATAACGCAATAAAAAATATAATAAAAAAATTATTCGACCTACATAATACTTTTCCGGTACTTTAATTTTTCTTAAATAAAAAAAATATTTTTCTTAAAAAAAAAATATCTATTTTTGATATTCGATATGGAACTCTAAATAATTTTATTTTATTAAGTTTAAATAACGCAAAAATATATTAAAAAGTTATTTGACCAACATAATACTTTTCCGTTATTTATATGTATTTAATTTCTTGAAGATTTATTATTATAATCCGTTTTAACTCAGTATGCGAAATTATAATATTATAATATTTTAAATATCAGAAAAAAAAAAAAATAAAAAAAAATAAAAAAAAAATAAAAAAAAAAATCAATTTTTTTTCAAATTTTTTTCAACTTTTTTTTTCAACTATTTTTCTCCCTATCCTACCTACCCCATTCCCCTTAGCCCCCTTTGCCCCCCCTCCCCGTGCCACCGAAGTTCGAAATGCATTTGTTCCGAGCGGGATTTGAACCAGCATTTAAAAAGCGTCAGATTTCTAAATCCGACCTCTAACCAAAACGGCTAGCGAGAGTCCCTTATAAGTGTTTAGAAAATCTTTATCTCTTCCTACAAAACCACCCCCTCAGGCCATAATCTTAAGCGAGCATAATATTAGACAACAATAGCCCGCCTAGACTCTTTTATCAGCGGGTGGCCCTCACACCGATCGCCCGAAAGATCTCCACTGCGATAAGCAGCCATCCATACCAGAGGCGCGCCTTCGAATAAAGATTAAATTAAGAAATAATATTAAAATGTTTTTTTTATTGCACCCCTTTGCTGAATTGAACTCAGATCCATAAATTTTATTCATTAGACAGTAAAAAATGAAACTTTTTTTTTTCTTGACTATAATAAAAATATTTTTTAAGTAGGATTTCTAGATCGAAACATGGTCTGACATCAAATTGTGTGGAATATTTTGTTCAATTATTTATTTTTCTAGATTTTTATCTACAAATTTATTGTTGAAATTTTATGGCCCCATTATTTAACAAAAAAGCTTTTTTAAATGTCGAAAAAATGTCCTGTCATTTATTCAAAGTCGTTATTTAGATACATGGATATTTATATGCCTTGCTTACGTTTTCAAGATTTTTATCTGCATGCATTTTTTGTTGGGGTCATTATTTAACTTTTACATAAAACTTTACTGAAAAGATCCAATTTAGATATTAACTTTTACATGTTTTGGCTTTTTAACAAGTTACATGAAAATTAAGAATATTTCGTTCAATTTTTATTTTTCTAGATTTTATCTCCAAATTTATTGTTGAAATTTTATGGGCCCATTATTTAACAAAAAAGCTTTTTCAATGTCGAAAAAATGTCCTGTCATTTATTCAAAGTCGTTATTTAGATACATGGATATTTATATGCCTTGCTTACGTTTTCAAGATTTTTATCTGCATGCATTTTTTGTTGGGGTCATTATTTAACTTTTACATAAAACTTTACTGAAAAGATCCAATTTAGATACTGACTTTTACATGTTTTGGCTTTTTTCGTAAATTCAGAATATTTTGTTCAATTTTTATTTTTCTAGATTTTATCTCCAAATTTATTGTTGAAATTTTATGGGCCCATTATTTAACAAAAAGCTTTTTCAATGTCGAAAAAATGTCCTGTCATTTATTCAAAGTCGTTATTTAGATAAATGGATATTTATATGCCTTGCTTACGTTTTCAAGATTTTTATCTGCATGCATTTTTTGTTGGGGTCATTATTTAACTTTTACATAAAACTTTACTGAAAAGATCCAATTTAGATACTGACTTTTACATGTTTTGGCTTTTTTCGTAAATTCAGAATATTTTGTTCAATTTTTATTTTTCTAGATTTTATCTCCAAATTTATTGTTAAAATTTTATGGGCCCATTATTTAACAAAAAGCTTTTTCAATGTCGACAAAATGTCCTGTCATTTATTCAAAGTCGTTATTTAGATACATGGATATTTATATGCCTTGCTTACGTTTCCAAGATTTTTATCTGCATGAATTTTTTGATGGGACCATTATTTACTTTAGATAAATGGGTTTTTACATGTTTGGAATTATTCAACAGCTAGCTAACTGCAGGTGGGCGTTCTAATTATATGGAATATTTTTCACAATGGTAGGATTGTACTTAAGCAAGCTATACCTCCATTCTACCAGGAATTTGGTAGGGATATATTCAACCTATGAGGATAGAGCATTTCCACCCCTCTTTATGACTCCGCCCTATACTTTGAATAATATAATCCAGGGTCTAGACGCATTTCACTCAGTTTTCATTTAACACTTGTTCGCTAGTATAAAAAGTTAAAAGTTAAAAAAATTATGGCTGCTGCATACTTGAAAGATTTTACAGAGAAGGAGCTGATGGCCGCTTTCGGCTTACCAATAGCGGAGGACATCTCCGCCGACCCCAACGTCCAAACCATCATCATCCCTGATGACCAAGTCCAGGTCGGCGGACTACCGGTTTTGGAAGCGGCCATGGTCGAAGTAGCCATGGACCTGGAGGAAGCGACCAAGAAGCGCTCGAAAAGAAAGGCGCAAAAAAAGCAGACATCCCTAAAGAAGCCGAAGATTGACATCTTACAAAATATAATCGTGGCCGAGAGTGCAGCCCCAGTCAAGTTATTAAATGCCCTGGACGCGACGGTCCCGGAAGCAACCCGGGACTCTGAGCTGATCAGGCTCATAGACGCGGAGGAGAAGGAGAGTCAGCGTCTAGAGCTGCTATTAGCCACCGTCCAGGGTGATTTGGCAAAAAGTCGGGCTAAAGGGGCGGCCTTTAGGGATGAATTGCAGGTGCGAAGTGCGAAGTGGGGCCGCTTCAAAGAAGCAGCAAGTGCCTTAAGGACTATATATATGGAGTTAGTTTAGTTTAGTTTTATTTTAGGATTTTGTATAAGGTATTTTAAGTATTTTTTATTTACTATTTAATTTTTTTATTTATAATTTAATTTTTTTGTTTATAGTAATTTTAAGTTCTTATATACTTTTTATTTAGTTTTTTTATTTTATAATTATTTTTAAGATGTATATTTATATTTTTAAGTATAAAAGTTTTTTGTTTATAGTAATTTTAAGTTCTTATATTGTTTTTATTTAGCTTTTTTTATTTTATAATTATTTTTTAAATGTTTATTGACTTTTTTTTGTTTAAAAATAAAAATTATTTATTTTAACGTATTCCTTTTTTTTTAACTCATATACCCTTATATTTACATATTTAAATAACCAATAAAATTTTAATAAAGAAAAAATTATTCATTACAAAATTTTTAATAAACAATAACTTTAAAATAAAGTTTAAAAAAAAAGTTTAAAAGAAAATATACTCATCACATGGAGTATCTCGTAGAAAAAAAAATTACAGTTAAAATAACAGAAAAAAGAACATCTCATCATCTATAGGTAATAAAAATTTACTTTAAGCATCTAGTGTAAAATTATAAAATTTTCTCTAATATATTAAATATGAAATAGAAACAAAGTTTAAAAAAAAAAAAAGATTTAATCTTCAAAGACAGTATCATGTTGAAAAAAAATAAATAAAAAAATAAGTGAAAAAAAGAACATCTCACTATCAACTTTGGGTAATGATGATTTACTTTAAGCATAAAGTACAAAATTATAAAATTTCACAAAGATATTAAGTAAATATTAAATATAAACAAAATTGTCCATTGAGCATACTATATTGGTTAATAATATTCTTTTAATGAAGATTATTAAACAAAATTTTTTTCAATTTTTCAATACTCGCCAGATATGCATAATTTTTTCCTGTTATTTAATTTATTTAGAAAATATTAAGAGTAATCAACTGGTCATACATATTTAAACTTAACTTATTTAGCAATTATCGTTATTTAGCACTTATTTTGAAAATGGTAATAAATTAAAATACTTTTTCCATATAAATATATCATTTATTATATTGGTATTAAAAAAATTACAAAAAAGAACTAATAGTAAATTCAGAATTTCTCCTGCACACGAAGATGGCGAGCTTGCATATGCGATTGTTCATTTAATTACAGTCTCCGCAAACATCTCTAATACAAAATTGGTAAAGAGGAAGTTCGCATGCATAACAAGCATCATAAACAGCTTCCTCTTCGCCCATTGTACTGTGATGTTTACGGACATGACTGTAAGAACCCCAGGCGTTCCGAATGTGATCGTGTGAATATCGATCGAAACACATGGGGCACAAATGAACTTCTCTATCAACTCCAGGCCTTTTTAAATGAACAATCACATATGACGTGACTATACAACAGTGTGCCCGCCGTTGGAGATGATTAGTAAATTCTCTAACGGTGGGCTCACTGTCCCCTTCGGCAAGGTCGATGCCATAGTCCTCGCTGCTATACTCAGTATCCGTAGACCATCCATCGGACTGAGCATCTTCATCTTCGTGCGCAGCAGCTTCCTCATCTTCAGGTTCCACTGGCTCTGCAACTTCCGGTTCCACTCCACCAGCAGCATCTGGTTCCACTCCACCAGCAGCATCTGCATTATTATGTGCAGGCCCTTCAACTTGGTCGACGTAGTTGACCTCGTCTGCTTGCTATAACAAAGAAAAAATATTAATCGTCACTTTAACACCAACCCAATGCAATAAAAATTAAAATAATAAGATGGAAAACTTACCATTTCATCAGAAGGACCCCAAATTTCTCTAAACAGATGCTCGTGGTTTTCATCAAATGGAACCAGAAGTTCTAAACGCCTCACCGGATTCATATCTATAAATTTTTTCTTTTTTTTACAAATTTTATTTTTCAATAGATGACTACTGCCACGTTTGAAATATTAATAAACTACAAACTCCGCCCGTTCGCTCTTTTATAGATTTTCTATGAGGGTTGGTAGGCGTGGTCGCATTCAATGGTGAATTTCGCCCCTCCGTTCAATGTACTTAAAAAGTACTTCATCAACTTCAGTAAGGAATATTCAATTGCTGTATGTAGTTTCGATCATGAAAATAAGTAATAGAGTCGTAGATAATTAGACCTTTTTTATTTTACTCATTGCAATTGCTCATTGCAATGTAACTGTGACTACTTACTATTTGTAATTGAATTACCATTATACAGTGCTTTTACTTGGTGCGATTTCTCATTGCAATGTAACTGCGCCTACTTACTATTTGAAATTGAATTATCATTGTTCAGTGCATTTACTCATAGCGATTGCTCATTGCAATGTAACTGTGACTACTTACTATTTGTAATTGAATTACCATTATACAGTGCTTTTACTTGGTGCGATTTCTCATTGCAATGTAACTGCGCCTACTTACTGTTTGAAATTGAATTATCATTGTTCAGTGCATTTACTCATAGAGATTGCTCATTGCAATATATCTGTACCTACTTACTATTTTAAATTGAATTATTGTTTAGTGCATTTACTCATTGCAATTGCTTATTGTAATTACTTTACATCGGTGTAGGGGGCGGAGTGCTGTACGTAGACTGATCTCTACCATGAAAAAGAGTGAGTTGAGGAAGGGGAGACTGAGGATTGTATAAAAGTGGACGTCGCAGCTTAGTTATATAATTTACATCGTGAATTTTATTAGCGACAGTTTGTATTAAATATGTTTGTGTGCAATTGTGGTTCAACTTTTACCCGGGTCGATAATTTAAATAGACATCGGAAGAGTAGTTGCAAGTTAATTCAGAATAGAGTCGTCGAAACGTCTAGAGGAGCTAAGAGGGCTGCAAATAATAATGTAGGAAATGGAGGTCCAGCAGCAAAGAGGCATGCAAGTAATAATGACGGAAATGGAAGTTCAGCAGCAAAACAAACGGTTCACCCGCAGCAATCAAGAATGGAACGATGCGTACCATGCGACATAGATATTCCTTCAAACCAATTATATGCGCATAATAGAACTTTGCGACATAAGAATAATGCTTTGATTATACACTCAGAAGGTGTGCAACTGATAAAAAGCGCCTTTCAATGCAGAATTGCCAGCTATAGAGTTAATAGTGCTGAAAAACATATTAATTACGATACATTCTTCGATTCTGTGAAACAAAGGATGAAAGGTTTGTTGGAAAGTGTAATCGCAATTCATAGCAGCGTTAAGACCAATATTGAAACGTTCGGGAGGTATACTTTGCACACCCAGGAGCTGGGAGATGTGAAGTCCTTCAACAGTAAGAATCGGATTATTGATGCATCAACGGATTTGGATGCAATGCTGATGGTATTTAGAGATAATGTGATCTCGCAAAGTCTGGAGTTTGAGGAGAAAGATTCCGGTAAGCTTATAGAAATACAGTGTTTCGGTATATAATAATATAAATGCATTTTTTATTTTTTAGGTTGGGCTCTGCAAGAAATACTCTTCGTTGAAATTAATATAAGCAAGTATTCCCCGTTAGGAGGATGTTCTTATATTAAATTACCTAAGGATATAGAGAATAAGAAGGCCGTGATAAATGTACAGAATGGAGATGAATATTGCTTCGCTTGGGCTATAGTTTCCGCATTGTATCCATCCAATCAACGCAGTGGCTATGTGACATCTTATCCTCACATTGGAGGCGTGCTGAATTTGCAAGGTCTCGAATTTCCTATGAAGTTGAAGGGGATCTTAAAATTTGAAGATCAGAATAATATTAGTGTTAACGTGTATGGAGTGGAACAGAGTTTTGTAGAAGGTAAGGTAAAGCATGTTATTGTAGGTCCGTTAAGATATTCTCAGAGGCGTTTGCGTGTCCATATAAATTTGCTTCTAATCACTGATGACACGGGCAATAATCACTATTGTTGGATTAAAAGTCTCTCTAGATTAGTTTCAAGTCAGATTAGCAATCATGAAAAAAAAAATTCTTTTGCGACGGATGTCTACTTTATTTTTCTAATGAAAATATATTACTGCGCCATCAGTCTAACGATTGTAACCATGTGTATACAACGATGCCGACTACTGAATTAGTAAAAGATAGTCGTGGATTATACGCACCGGGAAACATTCTGAAATTCAAGAATTCCGAAAAGCAATTAAAAGTCCCTTTTGTTGTTTACGTAGATTTTGAATCGGCTTTAAAACCAATAGCTTCCTGCCAGCCCAACGCGTCAAATTCATATACCATCCGTACACATGTGCATGAAGCCTATTCTTTCGCATACCTGATTAAGTGTTCATACGATGATTCGCTGACTAAATTCGTAAAATATCGGGGCGAGAATGCCGGTAAAGAATTTGTAAAACGATTAGAGGCTGATGTTTTAAATATATACAATAGGCACTTGAAGAATGTGATTCCAATGATACGTCTAACTATTAGGGAAATTGAAGACTATATGACTGCCAATGTATGTAATATTTGCGATGAGCCGTTTACTATTGACGAGGTTAAAGTGAGGGACCACTGTCACCTAACTGGGAAGGTGAGACCTGGCGCTGCCCACAGCAATTGTAATTTAAATTACAAAATTCCAAAGTTCATACCAATATTTAGCCACAATATGACTGGATATGATGGGCATCTATTTGTAAAGCAATTGTTTGGAGAAGGTGATCGAGTTGAGGTTATCGCGCAAAATAAGGAAAAATATATTTCTTTCACGAAACCCATACACACGCATAATTATGTAGGTAGTGATGGTAAAATGAAAAAGAATTATATAAATCTAAGATTTCTAGATAGTTTCAGATTTTTGGCTAGTTCTTTAGATGAGCTATCCAAAAATTTACCTTCCGAACATTTCATCGAAACCAGGAAACGATTTTTCAATCCTGAGAAATTCAACATAATGACACAGAAAGGAGTTTTTCCATATAGCTTTGTAGATAGTATGGATAAATTGGAGCATGACAGTCTGCCTTCGAAAGCACAGTTTTATGATAAATTGAGAGAGCAGCATATATCGGATGATGAGTATGCGAGGGCTCTGAAAGTATGGAAATTATTTGAATGTAAAACTTTGGGGGATTATTCCGATGTATATCTTACTTCGGATGTGATGATATTATGCGATGTATTTGAGAATTTTAGAGAAGTGGCATTGGGCGCGTACAAGTTAGATCCCGCACAGTATTTCACATCTCCCGGATTATCATGGGATTCCATGCTACGTTATACGAAAGTCGAATTGGAATTGCTGACTGATATCGATATGATTAACTTCTTTAAGAAAGGAATTCGCGGAGGAATCAGTCAATGTGTAGGCAGAAAACAAACGGCCAATAATCCTTACCTACCAAACTACAACCCCTTCTTGGATAAATCATACATATCATACCTTGACGCTACAAATTTGTATGGCTATAGTATGAGTCAAACCTTGCCGACGGGTGAGTTTACATGGCTGTCAGAGGAAGACATTAACAACTTGGATGTACATTCTATAGGTGATGATGATAATTACGGCTTTGTATTTGAAGTAGATGTATTATACCCTTATAGTTTACATGACGAGCATTCAGATTTACCTTTTCTGGTGGAGAATATGATACCGCCAAATTCGAAGTCGAAAAATAGCAAGTTGATACCGAATTTGAACAACAAGGAGAAATATATAATACACTACAGAAACCTCAAACAAGCTTTAGCCAACGGACTGATTCTTACTAACGTTCATCGAGCTTTAAAGTTTAGGCAGTCGCCTTGGCTAAAAAAATATGTCGATCTCAACACTGAGATGAGAAATAAGGCGACAGCAAAGTCGGAAAAAAATCTGTATAAAATCATGGTTAATGCAGTCTATGGCAAGACGATGGAGAACGTAGATAATCGTACTAATATAGTTCTTAAAACTCACTGGTCAAGAAAAGGGCATTCTCCGGGAGCTAGCTATTTAATTTCAAAGCCTAATTTCAAAAGTCGGGCAATTTTTTCAGAAAATTTTGTTGCTATACACATGGATAGAACTCGAATATTCTATAATAAACCGTTGTATATAGGGTTTGCAGTGTTAGAACTTTCAAAAGTGAAAATGTATCATTTTTATTATCAGGTATTGAAAATATATTTTGGTAAAAAACTGTCATTACTTTATATGGACACTGACAGTTTTATACTAAAAGTGACCAATGCTAATTTTTACGATTTCATGAAAAATCATATAGAGTACTTCGACACCTCTAATTATAAAGTACCCAATATGTTTGACATACCAGTTACAAATCCGATTTTGGGCAATTTTAAAGACGAATTGCCGAATAACGTGATAAGTATATTTTTGGGCACCGGTGCCAAGGCTTACTACATAAAATCGATCGGTACCGAAGATGAGGAAATAAAAAAAGCGAAAGGCGTAAAAAAGTACGTGATTGAGAGTAAGCTGCGTTTTGCAGAATATGAAAATATAGTCGGAAATGTTGGAGGCGTTATTTTTAGAAAAATGAATTGTTTTCGAAGTATTCTACATGATATATATACGGAAATGAAAAATAAGGTAGCATTGTCGTATAATGATGAGAAGCGATTTATAATTCCGAACACGACAAAAACATTACCATGGGGACACCGGGATATCGCGCAATATCTTAATGGGCCTAGAAATTCTATTGCCGTAATGCAAGACTCTGTAAATAATGTAATTAATAGTAATATTAGTGAAGAAACTAGATTAGATCGTTTAATTCAATTATTGTGCGAAGAAATGTAACCCCCGCACTTAAGATGATTAGAATAATATTTTTTAGGATAATAAAAGTTTCAAATATGCTTTACTTGGTTTTATTGAAAAAAAAAACTATAAACTTAAGTCAATTACAAAGCATTATTTTATATTAGAATCCTGTATGGACGGCACCATCGAATGGTCTATATTGGATGTAATAATCATGCAACACAAGTGCATACACTTTGGTGTTTTTCGGAAATTTGCTTTTGCGTGTTTCAAATTCAATCTTGACATCCACAGTTGACGTTTTAATTGCTTCCGGCTGATGGTTGCAGTCGATTACGAATACAGGATTTTCGCGAAATTCTCCTATGTCCATCATTGGCTCGCCAATAGCTTTGTTGTAGTACCCTCTTTGGAAATTCTCATATGCGTAATATGCTAAAGTGTCCAATTTCTGCTCAAAATTCAAATTCCATCTTTCAAACGGATAAACTTGCGAGTTTAAATGCACGCGAATATTCATCATATCGGCATGCATAAAATTCGTTACATCTTTTGTATGGTTATCATAATTATCAGCATCTTGAAATGCTATAATAATGAATCTAGATCTTTCCAACGCCGTACTTATTTTCAATGCCCAAATATCTGACGAAGTTTCTCTTAGCGACGGTAATTCATACAGATCGGCCATTCAGTAAGGTACGTTGAGAGTAGTTTTCGGAATTTTTGTTCTACTGAATAATCGTAGTTTAGCTTTATCATCCGGAACTATGTACTTAATCCTCCATTGTATTTCGTCTATTTCTATATCTGCTTCAGCCTCGCCGATATAGCAGTTTTTGAAAGTTCTTGCTATAGTCAAAACGAGCTCATGCTGAGTGTTTATAATACCTTTAGTATAATCTTCACCGAAAGTAAACAGATCTTTAAATTTTATTCTGCCACTAAATACATCAGTAGCAGCATGATACAGATCCTGCTTTTGTTCGTTACATCCCCAACCTGAAGAATTCAATGCGTTTATTTGAGATTTTCCATACGATACCATATTCTTCATAGTGGTTGCCATTATGGGCTTCCTACATTCGGCTACTTTTTCACCACCCATCTCGTACCTTGCTTCCTCGAATAGTCCATATAGAAAATTATTGGATAAATAGCATTTTTTAGTGACGTCTTTTGATTTGAATTTACCTCTTATATCGATGGAACTGTCTGAAATATCTAATATATTATCTTGGTGTTGGATCTGGATCCTCACCACATCGGAATTTTTATAAACTGGCGATCCATATGGCTTGTGAGTAAATTCATGTAGGCTCACTAAAGAATTGTCGATTACCGGTTCATTGAAAACTTCAAGTTTATCGCTGAAGGTTAATGCAGGCATTTTATTTATTTATTTAGATTCTCACTCTTAAACCAATTGACTGTAGAAATTCTCGATCTTTCTGTGACAGAAATACACGTCTAGACTGTCTGCTGGTTTTCTTCAAAGTGCCCTTCAATAAGCGCTTACCATTGAATTTATTGAAAACTTTCTTTAACACTGACGTCGTCGGCGTATTATAGCAGAATCCCATTTTATACGATTATTTTTATGCCACTTCTTTTAACTCTAGTATTACGCTAGTCGTCTCACCAAATTCAAAGTTCACTAGTTCACCTCTATCGCTTACAATGCGTACAGTAATATTGTCAATAGACCGACGGCCTTCGGGACTGATTGGCATGTAAATGATATTATGTGGCTCTTTCGTTAGTCTATATCCTGGCTCTACATCGACATCGAATGCATAGAGAATGTGATCTTCACTGCCATTAATATATGAGCCGGATACAATATTACAAACCAACCGTATTAGTCGAAGTTGCGTAATATCTACGACGTTGGAGGATTGGTGCGTAGTTCCACTTTTAAATATGATCTTATCAAACCCTAACAGCGGTCCTATTGAGTTTTCAACTGTAAAGTCAATATCGAACTTTGAATATATTTCACATTTTAGAGTATTGTTGTTTGCTTGTAATATGAATTCATCGTCGGAATTGTATGTTTCGTTATCTTTATAAAAATTAAAATATAGCAGCCTTCTTATTGCCGCATTTATTTCCTCTATTTCATAAGCTCCTGGAGGTATTTGCAATAAAAACTCGGTAATAATGTCGTCGCTGTCCACGTATCTAAATTGGATAGCATTATTTTTTTCTGTAATATTATTTATAGAGTTCCACCCATAAAATCCCAATAAACCTAAACCATACCGCTTGGTCGGATTTAATTCGATGGGAGGATAAAAATCGGCTTTTAGGACACTTGTGCCTATATCTGTGAGTTCGAACGTGCGCGACATAACTGATAGCGAATAAATGACGTTCGCATTTTTATTCTAAAAAAAAGTCAGATTTATGGTTTGACTTGATTTATTAAAAAAAAAAAATACATTTTTTATTTCAAAATAATCATGCGGTTATTCTTGCTGACAGAAGCAACAGAAAATTCTTCGTGGCGGTGGGCCATCTGCTTCGTCTTCGCCCGATCCTTCTTGCTTATTATGCTCGTCGCAGTATTGATATTGCAAAATATCCGGATCTTCCCTTAATCTGGCCGGCAGCTTATTCCATACCCATGCTATTTCATGGGATGCGCACGCAATTAAAACGTCCTTATGCATTTGGTCCAAATCCTCTGTTGGCATCTTAAGTAAGCTGCGATATTTAGAAAATGCTCGCAATGATGACGAATATTTTTTAACTTCTTCTCGATGCATTCTATTTTGCTTTGGATAGAAGAAATTTTAAGCACAAATGACCACACAAAACTGTATTGAACTTCTGATACCGTTTGTGATTATATTTTATGCTTCGAGTTGGTGACGGCCCTTTATTTAAATAGTTAGTCAGTGTTGGTGGTGGGGGTAAATCGCCGAAACTATCAAAGTATGTAGTCAATGTACCTCGTTTCTTGTACGAAACCCAGTGTGTGCCTAAACCGGCATTATTATCAAGATTAATAATTGCAGATTCATTTCGACGAGGCCCTCTCTTCGGTAAAGTATCACTCATATATATACCCCGAAAATATGGGATGCTATTTTTTCTAGCAAATTCTCTAATAAAAACGTCAGTCAACGGTTTTCGGGGTAATTGATCTATTAGTTTTTTGAACTCCTATATGGTTTAAGATATAATCCGAATCCTTTTTTATACGGTTTCAGATAAATTCCACTGCCGCTCTTGCCTGCGGCTATACTTTCCATCGCTTTGTGGTGTCTATTTGACTCAGACATCTGTTCTTTAGCTTCCTTGGCTGCGCTTACAGCTCTTGCAATGCCTGATGCTGCTCCAGCCAAGCCGCCTAAAGCTGATAATCCGGCGAAAATAGGTATCAGTGGTAAAATCCCTCCAGTTTTTGGTACTGGTATAATGCGCGGAGTTATTATATTATGTACTCCGCCATTCATTTTAACATATTTTCTTGCTACTTGCAAAGCCGCTTGGCTAGCTTTTTTCAAATCTGTGAGTCTTTTGCTTTTAAGAAATTTTCCAACTTTACTAACAACTCCATTTCCAAACGTGACAGCCCTTTTTTTTGGAGATTTTTTCGGCTTACGCTTTTTTACAGTGCGGGATTTATGACCCATGCCGAGCTTTCTTTTAGCTTTCATTATATTAGTCACAAACCAGGATGCGCTTTTTTCACCAATTGAAGCGTCTTTCGATTTCACGCGAGACCAAGCAGCGTTTTCCAATTCTTTATCAGCGATGTGTCTAGCTCGAATATCTTTATTCAAATAAGCGACGTCATGAGTCTTGCAGGCTCTATCAAGAGCATTTATACCCGGATCATTTCTAGCTATACGTTTAGCTAATTTTGTTCCGGGGCCGCAATACTGATATCCTGGTATATGCAATTCCACAGGTAGTTTATTTATAATGGAATTTAAAATGCCTCGACCTTTTTTCGTTCGCTTGGAGCTACTTTTACGTTTTGCTCTATTGACAGCCATTGCTTAAATAAGTAGCGCCGAAGTAGTTGCTGTTATATATAAATTAACCGCGGCGCGATGCGTATTGTAAAGCAAGCCGGCTGTATAAATATTGAAAATATAGATAAAAAAGTGGGATGTGTAGAAAAGAATATTAAACGCCGACATGGACCATTGCTTCCGCTAAGCGTAAGATCTCTGATTATTGGACCGTCCAACTGCGGTAAAACGAATGCCATGCTGTCCCTACTATTCCAACCCAATGGTTTACGATTTCTCAACGTGTACCTATATTCAAAATCGCTGTATCAACCGAAATATGAATATTTACGAAAAGTCTTGGAGCCGATTGATGGACTAGGATTGTACATGTTCAGCAATAATGAGAATATAATTCAACCTTCAGAAGCGAAAGAAAACAGCGTAATCATATTTGATGATGTAATAACCGAAAAGCAGGATATTGTGAGAGCTTATTTCAGTATGGGACGTCATAAGAATATTGACTGTTTCTATTTAGGCCAAACCTATTCTAAAATCCCGAAGCAGTTGATACGTGATAATGCTAATTTCATTCTTATATTTAAACAGGATGAAAAAAATCTCCGCCATATATATTCTGACCATGTATCTCCAGATATAACGTTTGGCGAACTACAGGAGATGTGTTCTAACTGTTGGAATGATAATTATGGATTTTTAGCCATCGATAAAGATAAGGATATCAAAGACGGCCGTTATATGAAAAGCTTGGATAGTTTCATATATCCTTAGATCTTCGTAGTATTAAATCAATTGCATTCGAGCGTCTGTTCCGCGAAGACATTTGACTTTTGAAACAATTATGAATCAAATTCGAGCTGAAGATGCTGAAAATATGAGAATTAAGCGAGATTTAATTGCTGTAACTGACGCCGTTCGAAAAAAATTTAATTCTCTAAAATCGGGCCGCATCGAGGAAAAAATGGAATTGGAGAAAAAATATGAGCCAATTACTACTCCTCTAAAAATAATTTCAACATCGACCGCCGTACAGTCTGCAAAAAGAGGTAACTTGCCTGAAACCGAGCAAGAATTGGATTATGATGAAACAGAAGATCCTTCTTTTAAAGATAAATTTTATGATTTTATCTCACATTCGGATGATTCTATGGATGATACTTTGGATACCGCTTCTTCAAATAGTTCAGTAATTCGGACATCTTTAAATGAATCTTTGACCGACACGATCTCAAATCATGTATCTAACTTGATGGAGAAAAAAATTACGTACGATACAACATACGGCATTCGCATGGATCATGAGAATAATGAGCTCAAAATGGGTAATTTGGATGTGAAATTCACCGATAATAGCGTTTCATTCTCGAAAGATGGGAAGGAAATTAAACAATTTCGAATAAATGACCAATTGCTAAAATTATTATTCTTAAAGAGAATCGCCAATCCGAATCCGAAAGATTTAGTCACATACCGAAATATATTATTAATCACAGAGTCGCCCTTCCTGCGATACCGCAAATCTTCTGTGCTTAATGTCTGCAATTGGAAAAAGTTTAAAAATATTATTCGACCGTTAATGGAGAGGAAAAAAGTAGGTGGCAGTTTGTCGAGCATACCGACTCATAAAGTATTAACTAAAATGCGACCTAATTATGTTTACTGGAATGATCCGAAAGAATTAATTAACCGTTTGCGGTTGCTGCATGCATCTAAACAGGCCGGACATAGTGGGCATACCAATGAGCTTATTTCTATAGTAGAGGAACTTCGTGAAGATGGAATAATATATTGATTTGAAGTTGATACTTTAAAGCAGTTGGACCCAGCATGCCGTCCAATACGATAGACAAATTCGGTCGCCAAAGAAAATTTGATAGAGTTCTAGTAAAAGACCGAAGTGGTATTGGATTTAAATTAAATGCATCTGGGCAATACGACTTGCAGCTCAAGCGATTAACTAACGTTGCGCAACCTGAGGACGATTCTGATTCTGTAACGCTGGGCTATCTGAATTCGCAAATGGATATCACGATGCAGACGGTTCGCCAAGTATTGCCAACGATGATTACGGATGCTTTAGGTAGCAATCAAGCTTTCATAAACACCATAACATGTAACCGGGAATTTTTGGAAGGTGTAATAAGTCAAGTAATGAAAAATCTTGGAAAAGAAATCGATAAAAGTGATGAATTCACAAAAGATATGGCGGCGATAAAAAAAATTATATCCCATTATAGGAGGGAGCTAAATAATATCAATCAGAAATTGGGTATTTGAGGAAATAAATTGATAAACGCCCCCTCTGTATCATATATTCATTGTTCAGCTTAATATAAGTACATTCAAGAATAGCCTAGCGCTTGGATGAGAGAAAAAATGAACGCTCTGAAGATTGGCATCATAAATGAATTGCACAAACCGGCTAGACGAAATTTTTTAAGAAGAAAAACCATAGTAAAAGGTATATATGACTTGTGGCAATGCGACTTGGCCGATGTACAGAAATACGCAGAAGATA
Source organism: Neocrepidodera transversa (assembly GCA_963243735.1). NCBI lineage: Eukaryota > Metazoa > Arthropoda > Insecta > Coleoptera > Chrysomelidae > Neocrepidodera > Neocrepidodera transversa. The sequence goes on from OY725356.1 coordinate 2,407,487, forward strand.
ATGACAACTACCGCTATATCGTGGTTATCATAAATTGTTACTCTAAATTTGTTTGGACAGTTCCTGTTAAAAGTAAAACTGCTGCCTCAGTTACGGCCGCTGTTAAATCTATATTGGAAACAAGTGGATATGCTCCGAAACATTTACAGACCGACTTGGGTACCGAATTCTATAATTCTAAATTTTCAATTTTGATGATCCAATACAATATCAAGCATTACTCCACGTATACAACTATGAAAGCTGCTATGGCCGAGAGAGTTATCAGAACATTAAAAACTGCAATCTATAAACATTTTCAAATAAGGGGTAGTTACAGGTGGTTGGATGCCATAGGTCCGATCACGGATAAAAACAACGCGACCAAGCATAGCACTACTAATATGAAACCAATTGATGTAGATGTCGATAGTAAAGTGTTATTCCATGACCATAATAAAAAACGAGTCAAAGCAAGGGGAAAGGCGAAATTTAAAATTGGCGATATTGTTAGGATCTCCAAGTATAAACACCAATTTGAAAAGGGCTATACGGCGAATTATACAACGGAACTATTTAAAATTATCAAAGTTAACGACACGTATCCTGCAACGTATTCTATTAAAGATCTAAAAGGTGGGGAAATAAAAGGTTGCTTCTATGAGGTGGAGCTACTGAAAACAAAATATCCTAAAGACTACCTAGTTGAAAAAACTATTAAAACAAAAGGAAATCGCACTTTAGTTAAATGGTTAGGATTTCCTGAATCTGAAAACTCATGGATTCGCACTAAAAGCAGCACCTAATTAATTAAAATGGACGTTTTCAAGTATTTTAGTTATAATTTACTTTTGTTTGTATGAACCCCTATTTAAATAAAACACTTTATAATAATTGGAATATAGTTTTATTTATTTCAAATAATAATTACATGATGTCATTTAAGCCCATATTTAAGTTTAATTTGCGGCGTAATGTATGGTAAAGCGTAATGCAGAAATTTTTTTAAACCTAAGGAAACCATCGCTTCACAATAAGAATCCAAATCTAATTCTAAATCCAAGTAGTCGCCAGACGCTCGCACTCCGGCATTATACATTTCATACGCCTTCTGTTGTCTGCCTATGGCCTCATCGTCGTAGCAAATATCCAGATCATAGTTCTGGGAATGCATGGCGTCCCAAGCTAGGGCATTAAGTTCGCGCGCTATCCTCTTTATTGCCAGTTCCAAATTGTCTGCCGCAGGCCAGGATTCACTAGAATATGACATCCACATAATGACTAATCTGAAACAATACAATAAAATGTTAGCTTTGTTATAGTACTGGTTGAAATATCTACTTACAAATAATCCTATATATACCACCAATCCCTAATTTAAATTATATTTCTAATACTATCCATCTACATGAAATTTTATAAGAGGTTGTGTTTTTGTCGGATAATGCGCCCATTCTTTCTCTCCTAGGTAACTCAAAGCATATCGCCCTTCTATAACGTTAACTTTCGCTATAAATGCTTCGGATAGTGCATTAGTTACGCGCCTTGGCAACCAACATTGAAAAACTTCATCGGTATTAGAATCGCGTAAGTGAAGTAGGAGACTTTTTCCATATCTGGTATCCTTCAATGTCATCGATTTAATCGGATAAGCTTGATCAATTATAAGCTCAGCTAAAGCCCTCTGCTTCAAAAATCTCATATTGATCATCTCATTAATACTATCAACCTCGACTTGAGACATATTAAAATGTATACTATTATTTTTACCTCTTATAAAAACACTGGCACTAATATATTGAAACTTGCTAGTTATAAAAGTCTAAAGACTAATACTGAACTGCCAGCTCCGCTAGGCTTACTATATAGCGATCGCCCCACTTCAAATTCCCTCTCCTCTTTTATTAACTAGTATTGATGCCCTCTCAACCGCTAAGTGCGAAGTAGTGACAGTCGGAGATAATGAGGGTCCAGCTATGTACGTAATACTTTCAAGGATAAGTCGTAATGTATTCGTCTATATGCATGTGCGACTCAAGGTCGAGGTGTAATATGTATATCTAGTTAATTGCATTTAAAAATCGAGGTAATAAGTGTTCAGCTATGTACACATTACTTTCAAGACCAAGATGTAATGCGTACATCTTGGTAATTGTAATTGCGTAATTGCTCATTGTAATTACTCATTATAATTGCTCATTATAATTGCTCATTGTAATTGCTCATTACCTCCTCTCTTTGATGACCTAGAAACGGCCTTAATTAACTACTAATAACGAACAACGAAATCGAACAACGAATTCAAACAACGAATTCGAATCACTAAAATTGAATAACGAAATCGAACAACGAAATCGAAAAACGAAATCGATCAACGAAATCGAACAACGAAATCGAACAACGAAATCAAACAACGAAATCCAACTTCGAAATCCAACTTCGAAATCCAACTTCGAAATCAAACAACGAAATCGAACAACGAAATCGAACAACGAAGTCGAACAACGACATCGAACAACGAAATCTAACAAGGAAATCGAACAACGGAATCGAATAACGAAATCGAACAACGAAATCGAACCACGAAATCGAACAACGAAATCGAACGAAATCTAACAAGGAAATCGAACTACGGAATCGAATAACGAAATCGAACAACGAAATCGAACAACGAAATCGAACCACGAAATCGAACAACGAAATCGAACAACGAAATTGAACAAAGACCAACGAAATTGAATAAAGAACAACGAAATCTAACAACGAACAACGAAATCGAACAAAGAACAACGAAATCTAACAACGAACAACGAAATCAAACAACGAAATCGAACAACGAACTCGAACAACGAAATCGAACAACGAATCAAACAACGAAATCGAACAACAAACTCGAACCACGAAATCGAACAACGAAATCGAACAACGAACAACGAAATCGAACAACGAAATCGAACAACGAAATCGAATAACGAACCGAACAACGAAATCGAACAACGAAATCGAAATTGAACAAAGAAATCCAACTTCGATATCGAACAACGAAATCGAAATCGAACAACAAACTGAAACCACGAAATCGAACCACGAAATAGAACAACGAAATGGAACAACGCAGTCGAACAACGAAATCGAACCATGAAATCATACAACAATATCGAACAATAAAACCGAACAACGAAATCGAACAACGGAAATCGGACAAAGAACAACGAAATCTAACAACCAACAACGAAATCGAACAAAGAACAACGAAATCTAACAACGAACAACGAAATATAACAACGAACAACGAAATCGAACAACGAATTCGAACAACGAATTCGAACCACGAAATCGAACAACCAAATCGAACAACGAAATCCAACTTCGATATTGAACAACGAAATCGAACAACAAACTGAATCCACGAAATGGAACAACGAATTCGAATCACTAAATTGAATAACGAAATCGAACAACGAAATCGAAAAACGAAATCGATCAACGAAATCGAACAACGAAATCGAACAACGAAATCGAACAACGAAATCCAACTTCGAAATCCAACTTCGAAATCGAACAACGAAATCGAACAACGAAATTGAAAAATTAAGTCGAACAACGACATCGAACAACGAAATCTAACAAGGAAATCGATCAACGGAATCGAATAACGAAATCGAACAACGAAATCGAACCACGAAATCGAACAACGAAATCGAACAACGAAATAGAACAACAAAATCGAATAACGAACAACGAAATCGAACAACGAATTCAAACAACGAATTCGAATCACTAAAATTGAATAACGAAATCGAACAACGAAATCGAAAAACGAAATCGATCAACGAAATCGAACAACGAAATCGAACAACGAAATCAAACAACGAAATCCAACTTCGAAATCCAACTTCGAAATCGAACAACGAAATCGAACAACGAAATCGAACAACGAAGTCGAACAACGACATCGAACAACGAAATCTAACAAGGAAATCGAACAACGGAATCGAATAACGAAATCGAACGAAATCTAACAAGGAAATCGAACTACGGAATCGAATAACGAAATCGAACAACGAAATCGAACCACGAAATCGAACAACGAAATCGAACAACGAAATCGAACAACGAATCGAACAACGAAATCGAACAACAAACTCGAACCACGAAATCGAACAACGAAATCGAACAACGAAATCGAACAACGAACAACGAAATCGAACAACGAATTCGAATCACTAAATCGAACAACTAAATCGAACCACGAAATCGAACAACGAAATCGAACAACGAAATAGAACAAATGTCGAACAACGAAATCGAACAACGAAATCGAACAACGAAATGGAACAACGAAATCGAACAACGAAATCGAACAACGAAATCGAACAACGAAATCGAACAACGAAATAGAACAACGAAATTGAACAACGAAATCCAACTTCGATATCGAACAACGAAATCGAACAACAAACTGAAACCACGAAATCGATACACGAAATAGAACAACGAAATGGAATAACGAATCGAACAACGAAATCGAACAACGAAATAGAACAACGAAATTGAACAAAGAAATCCAACTTCGATATCGAACAACGAAATCGAACAACAAACTGAAACCACGAAATCGAACAACGAAATCGAACAACGAAATGGAACAACGAAATTGAACAACGAAATCGAAAAACGAAATCGATCAACGAATTCAAACAACGAAATCGAACAACGAAATCGAACAACGAAATCGAACAACGAAATCGAACAACGAAATCGAACAACGAAATCGAACAACGAAATGGAACAACGAAATCGAACAACGAAATCGAACAACGAAATCGAACAACGAAATCGAACAACCAAATCGAACAATGAAATCGAATAACGAAATGAACAACGAAATCGAACAACGAAATAGAACAACGAAATTGAACAACGAAATCCAACTTCGATATCGAACAACGAAATCGAACAACAAACTGAAACCACGAAATCGATACACGAAATAGAACAACGAAATGGAACAACGCAATCGAACAACGAAATCGAACCACGAAATCATACAACAATATAGAACAATGAAAACGAACAACGAAATCGAACAAAGGAATCGAATAACGAAATCGAACAACGAAATCGAACCACGAAATCGAACAACGAAATCGAACAACGAAATAGAACAACAAAATCGAATAACGAACAACGAAATCGAACTACGAATTCAAACTACGAATTCGAATCACTAAATCGAACAACGAAATCGAACAACGAAATCGAACAACGAAATCGAACAACGAAATCGAACAACGAAATCGAACAACGAAATCGAACAACGAAATCGAACAACGAAATCGAACAACGAAATCGAACAACGAAATCGAACAACGAAATCGAACAACGAAATCGAACAACGAAATCGAACAACGAAATGGAACAACGAAATCGAACAACGAACTCGAACAACGAAATCGAACAACGAAATCGAACAACGAAATGGAACAACGAAATCGAACAACGAAATCGAACAACGAATTCGAACAACGAATTCGAACCACGAAATCGAACAACGAAATCGAACAACGAAATCCAACTTCGATTTTGAACAACGAAATCGAACAACAAACTGAATCCACGAAATAGAACAACGAATTCGAATCACTAAATTGAATAACGAAATCGAACAACGAAATCGAAAAACGAAATCGATCAACGAAATCGAACAACAAAATCGAACAACGAAATCGAACAACGAAATCGAACAACGAAATCCAACTTCGAAATCCAACTTCGAAATCGAACAACGAAATCGAACAACGAAATTGAAAACCGAAGTTTAACAACGACATCGAACAACGAAATCTAACAAGGAAATCGAACAACGGAATCGAATAACGAAATCGAACAACGAAATCGAACAACGAAATCGAACAACGAAATCGAACAAAGAACAACGAAATCTAACAACCAACAACGAAATCGAACAAAGAACAACGAAATCTAACAACGAACAACGAAATATAACAACGAACAACGAAATCGAACAACAAATTCGAACAACGAATTCGAACCACGAAATCGAACAACCAAATCGAACAACGAAATCCAACTTCGATATTGAACAACGAAATCGAACAACAAACTGAATCCACGAAATGGAACAACGAATTCGAATCACTAAATTGAATAACGAAATCGAACAACGAAATCGAAAAACGAAATCGATCAACGAAATCGAACAACGAAATCGAACCACGAAATCGAACAACGAAATCGATCAACGAAATCGAACAACGAAATCGAATAACGAAATCAAACAACGAATTCGAATCACTAAAATTGAATAACGAAATCGAACAACGAAATCGAAAAACGAAATCGATCAACGAAATCGAACAACGAAATCGAACAACGAAATCAAACAACGAAATCCAACTTCGAAATCCAACTTCGAAATCGAACAACGAAATCGAACAACGAAATCGAACAACGAAGTCGAACAACGACATCGAACAACGAAATCTAACAAGGAAATCGAACAACGGAATCGAAAAACGAAATCGAACAACGAAATCGAACCACGAAATCGAACAACGAAATCGAACGAAATCTAACAAGGAAATCGAACTACGGAATCGAATAACGAAATCGAACAACGAAATCGAACCACGAAATCGAACAACGAAATCGAACAACGAAATTGAACAAAGAACAACGAAATTGAACAAATAACAACGAAATCTAACAACGAACAACGAAATCGAACAAAGAACAACGAAATCTAACAACGAACAACGAAATCAAACAACCAAATCGAACAACGAACTCGAACAACGAAATCGAACAACGAATCGAACAACGAAATCGAACAACAAACTCGAACCACGAAATCGAACAACGAAATCGAACAACGAACAACGAAATTGAACAACGAAATCGAACAACGAAATCGAAAGACGAAATCGATCAACTAATTCAAACAACGAAATCGAACAACGAAATCGAACAACGAAATCGAACAACGAAATCGAACAACGAAATGTAACAACGAAATCGAACAACGAAATCGAACAACGAAATCGAACAACCAAATCGAACAATGAAATCGAATAACGAAATGAACAACGAAATCGAACAACGAAATAGAACAACGAAATTGAACAACGAAATCCAACTTCGATATCGAACAACGAAATCGAACAACAAACTGAAACCACGAAATCGATACACGAAATAGAACAACGAAATGGAACAACGCAATCGAACAACGAAATCGAACCACGAAATCATACAACAATATAGAATAATGAAAACGAACAACGAAATCGAACAAAGGAATCGAATAACGAAATCGAACAACGAAATCGAACCACGAAATCGAACAACGAAATCGAACAACGAAATAGAACAACAAAATCGAATAACGAACAACGAAATCGAACTACGAATTCAAACTACGAATTCGAATCACTAAATCGAACAACCAAATCGAACAACGAAATCGAACAACGAAATCGAACAACGAAATCGAACAACGAAATCGAACAACGAAATCGAACAACGAAATCGAACAACGAAATCGAACAACGAAATCGAACAACGAAATCGAACAACGAAATGGAACAACGAAATCGAACAACGAACTCGAACAACGAAATCGAACAACGAAATCGAACAACGAAATGGAACAACGAAATCGAACAACGAAATCGAACAACGAAATCGAACAACGAAATCGAACAACGAAATCGAATAACGAATCGAACAACGAAATCGAACAACGAAATAGAACAACGAAATCCAACTTCGATATCGAACAACGAAATCGAACAACAAACTGAAACCACGAAATCCATACACGAAATAGAACAACGAAATGGAACAACGCAATCGAACAACGAAATCGAACCACGAAATCATACAACAATATAGAACAACGAAATCGAACAACGGAATCGGACAACGAAATCGAACAACGAAATCGAACAACGAATTCGAACCACGAAATCGAACAACGAAATCGAACTTCGAAATCGAACAACGAAATCGAACAACGAAATCGAACAAAGAACAACGAAATCTAACAACCAACAACGAAATCGAACAAAGAACAACGAAATCTAACAACGAACAACGAAATCTAACAACGAACAACGAAATCGAACAACGAATTCGAACAACGAATTCGAACCACGAAATCGAACAACGAAATCGAACAACGAAATCCAACTTCGATTTTGAACAACGAAATCGAACAACAAACTGAATCCACGAAATAGAACAACGAATTCGAATCACTAAATTGAATAACGAAATCGAACAACGAAATCGAAAAACGAAATCGATCAACGAAATCGAACAACGAAATCGATCAAAGAAATCTAACAACGAAATCCAACTTCGAAATCCAACTTCGAAATCGATCAACGAAATCGAACAACGAAATTGAAAAACGAAGTTTAACAACGACATCGAACAACGAAATCTAACAAGGAAATCGAACAACGGAATCGAATAACGAAATCGAACAACGAAATCGAACCACGAAATCGAACAACGAAATCGAACAACGAAATAGAACAACAAAATCGAATAACGAACAACGAAATCGAACGACGAATTCAAACAACGAATTCGAATCACTAAAATTGAATAACGAAATCGAACAACGAAATCGAAAAACGAAATCGATCAACGAAATCGAACAACGAAATCAAACAACGAAATCCAACTTCTAAATCCAACTTCGAAATCGAACAACGAAATCGAACAACGAAATCGAACAACGAAGTCGAACAACGACATCGAACAACGAAATCTAACAAGGAAATCGAACAACGGAATCGAATGACGAAATCGAACAACGAAATCGAACCACGAAATCGAACAACGAAATCGAACGAAATCTAACAAGGAAATCGAACTACGGAATCGAATAATGAAATCGAACAACGAAATCGAACCACGAAATCGAACAACGAAATCGAACAACGAAATTGAACAAAGAACAACGAAATCTAACAACCAACAACGAAATCGAACAACGAACAACGAAATCTAACAACAAACAACGAAATCGAACAACGAAATCGAACAACGAACTCGAACAACGAAATAGAACAACGAATCGAACAACGAAATCGAACAACGAAATCGAACAACGAAATCGAATAACGAAATCGAACAACGAAAATCGAACTACATAATCGAACAACGAAATTGAACAACGAAATCGAACAACGAAATCGAATAACGAAATCGAACTACATAATCGAACAACGAAATTGAACAAATAACAACGAAATCTAACAACGAACAACGAAATCTAACAACGAACAACGAATTCGAACAATGAATTCGAACCACGAAATCGAACAATGAAATCGAACAACGAAATCGAACAACGAATTCGAACAACGAAATCGAACAACGAAATCAAACTACGAAATCCAACTTCGAAATCCAACTTCGAAATCGAACAACGAAATCGAACAACGAAATCGAACAACGAAGTCGAACAACGACATCGAACAACGAAATCTAACAAGGAAATCGAACAACGGAATCGAAAAACGAAATCGAACAACGAAATCGAACCACGAAATCGAACAACGAAATCGAACGAAATCTAACAAGGAAATCGAACTACGGAATCGAATAACGAAATCGAACAACGAAATCGAACCACGAAATCGAACAACGAAATCGAACAACGAAATTGAACAAAGAACAACGAAATTGAACAAATAACAACGAAATCTAACAACGAACAACGAAATCGAACAAAGAACAACGAAATCTAACAACGAACAACGAAATCAAACAACGAAATTGAACAACGAACTCGAACAACGAAATCGAACAACGAATCGAACAACGAAATCGAACAACAAACTCGAACCACGAAATCGAACAACGAAATCGAACAACGAACAACGAAATTGAACAACGAAATCGAACAACGAAATCGAAAGACGAAATCGATCAACTAATTCAAACAACGAAATCGAACAACGAAATCGAACAACGAAATCGAACAACGAAATCGAACAACGAAATCGAACAACGAAATGGAACAACGAAATCGAACAACGAAATCGAACAACGAAATCGAACAACCAAATCGAACAATGAAATCGAATAACGAAATGAACAACGAAATCGAACAACGAAATAGAACAACGAAATTGAACAACGAAATCCAACTTCGATATCGAACAACGAAATCGAACAACAAACTGAAACCACGAAATCGATACACGAAATAGAACAACGAAATGGAACAACGCAATCGAACAACGAAATCGAACCACGAAATCATACAACAATATAGAATAATGAAAACGAACAACGAAATCGAACAAAGGAATCGAATAACGAAATCGAACAACGAAATCGAACCACGAAATCGAACAACGAAATCGAACAACGAAATAGAACAACAAAATCGAATAACGAACAACGAAATCGAACTACGAATTCAAACTACGAATTCGAATCACTATTCGAACAACGAAATCGAACAACGAAATCGAACAACGAAATCGAACAACGAAATCGAATAACGAATCGAACAACGAAATCGAACAACGAAATAGAACAACGAAATCCAACTTCGATATCGAACAACGAAATCGAACAACAAACTGAAACCACGAAATCCATACACGAAATAGAACAACGAAATGGAACAACGCAATCGAACAACGAAATCGAACCACGAAATCATACAACAATATAGAACAACGAAATCGAACAACGGAATCGGACAACGAAATCGAACAACGAAATCGAACAACGAATTCGAACCACGAAATCGAACAACGAAATCGAACTTCGAAATCGAACAACGAAATCGAACAACGAAATCGAACAACGAAATCGAACAAAGAACAACGAAATCTAACAACCAACAACGAAATCGAACAAAGAACAACGAAATCTAACAACGAACAACGAAATCTAACAACGAACAACGAAATCGAACAACGAATTCGAACAACGAATTCGAACCACGAAATCGAACAACGAAATCCAACTTCGATTTTGAACAACGAAATCGAACAACAAACTGAATCCACGAAATAGAACAACGAATTCGAATCACTAAATTGAATAACGAAATCGAACAACGAAATCGAAAAACGAAATCGATCAACGAAATCGAACAACGAAATCGATCAAAGAAATCTAACAACGAAACCCAACTTCGAAATCCAACTTCGAAATCGATCAACGAAATCGAACAACGAAATTGAAAAACGAAGTTTAACAACGACATCGAACAACGAAATCTAACAAGGAAATCGAACAACGGAATCGAATAACGAAATCGAACAACGAAATCGAACCACGAAATCGAACAACGAAATCGAACAACGAAATGGAACAACAAAATCGAATAACGAACAACGAAATCGAACGACGAATTCAAACAACGAATTCGAATCACTAAAATTGAATAACGAAATCGAACAACGAAATCGAAAAACGAAATCGATCAACGAAATCGAACAACGAAATCAAACAACGAAATCCAACTTCTAAATCCAACTTCGAAATCGAACAACGAAATCGAACAACGAAATCGAACAACGAAGTCGAACAACGACATCGAACAACGAAATCTAACAAGGAAATCGAACAACGGAATCGAATGACGAAATCGAACAACGAAATCGAACCACGAAATCGAACAACGAAATCGAACGAAATCTAACAAGGAAATCGAACTACGGAATCGAATAATGAAATCGAACAACGAAATCGAACCACGAAATCGAACAACGAAATCGAACAACGAAATTGAACAAAGAACAACGAAATCTAACAACCAACAACGAAATCGAACAACGAACAACGAAATCTAACAACAAACAACGAAATCGAACAACGAAATCGAACAACGAACTCGAACAACGAAATAGAACAACGAATCGAACAACGAAATCGAACAACGAAATCGAACAACGAAATCGAATAACGAAATCGAACAACGAAAATCGAACTACATAATCGAACAACGAAATTGAACAACGAAATCGAACAACGAAATCGAATAACGAAATCGAACTACATAATCGAACAACGAAATTGAACAAATAACAACGAAATCTAACAACGAACAACGAAATCTAACAACGAACAACGAATTCGAACAATGAATTCGAACCACGAAATCGAACAATGAAATCGAACAACGAAATCGAACAACGAATTCGAACAACGAAATCGAACAACGAAATCAAACAACGAAATCCAACTTCGAAATCCAACTTCGAAATCGAACAACGAAATCGAACAACGAAATCGAACAACGAAGTCGAACAACGACATCGAACAACGAAATCTAACAAGGAAATCGAACAACGGAATCGAAAAACGAAATCGAACAACGAAATCGAACCACGAAATCGAACAACGAAATCGAACGAAATCTAACAAGGAAATCGAACTACGGAATCGAATAACGAAATCGAACAACGAAATCGAACCACGAAATCGAACAACGAAATCGAACAACGAAATTGAACAAAGAACAACGAAATTGAACAAATAACAACGAAATCTAACAACGAACAACGAAATCGAACAAAGAACAACGAAATCTAACAACGAACAACGAAATCAAACAACGAAATTGAACAACGAACTCGAACAACGAAATCGAACAACGAATCGAACAACGAAATCGAACAACAAACTCGAACCACGAAATCGAACAACGAAATCGAACAACGAACAACGAAATTGAACAACGAAATCGAACAACGAAATCGAAAGACGAAATCGATCAACTAATTCAAACAACGAAATCGAACAACGAAATCGAACAACGAAATCGAACAACGAAATTGAACAACGAAATCGAACAACGAAATGGAACAACGAAATCGAACAACGAAATCGAACAACGAAATCGAACAACCAAATCGAACAATGAAATCGAATAACGAAATGAACAACGAAATCGAACAACGAAATAGAACAACGAAATTGAACAACGAAATCCAACTTCGATATCGAACAACGAAATCGAACAACAAACTGAAACCACGAAATCGATACACGAAATAGAACAACGAAATCGAACAACGAAATCGAACAACGAAATAGAACAACTAAATCGAACAACGAAATCGAACAACGAAATCGAACAACGAAATGGAACAACGAAATCGAACAACGAACACGAACAACGAAATCGAACAACGAAATCGAACAACGAAATGGAACAACGAAATCGAACAACGAAATCGAACAACGAAATCGAACAACGAAATCGAACAACGAAATCGAATAACGAATCGAACAACGAAATCGAACAACGAAATAGAACAACGAAATCCAACTTCGATTTTGAACAACGAAATCGAACAACAAACTGAATCCACGAAATAGAACAACGAATTCGAATCACTAAATTGAATAACGAAATCGAACAACGAAATCGAAAAACGAAATCGATCAACGAAATCGAACAACGAAATCGAACAACGAAATCGAACAACGAAATCCAACTTCGAAATCCAACTTCGAAATCGAACAACGAAATCGAACAACGAAATTGAAAAACGAAGTTTAACAACGACATCGAACAACGAAATCTAACAAGGAAATCGAACTTCGAAATCGAACAACGAAATCGAACAACGAAATCGAACAAAGAACAACGAAATCTAACAACCAACAACGAAATCGAACAAAGAACAACGAAATCTAACAACGAACAACGAAATCGAACAACGAACTCGAACAACGAAATAGAACAACGAATCGAACAACGAAATCGAACAACGAAATCGAACAACGAAATCGAATAACGAAATCGAACAACGAAAATCGAACTACATAATCGAACAACGAAATTGAACAACGAAATCGAACAACGAAATCGAACCACGAAATCATACAACAATATAGAACAACGAAATCGAACAACGGAATCGGACAACGAAATCGAACAACGAAATCGAACAACGAATTCGAACCACGAAATCGAACAACGAAATCGAACAACGAAATCCAACTTCGATTTTGAACAACGAAATCGAACAACAAACTGAATCCACGAAATAGAACAACGAATTCGAATCACTAAATTGAATAACGAAATCGAACAACGAAATCGAAAAACGAAATCGATCAACGAAATCGAACAACGAAATCGAACAACGAAATCGAACAACGAAATCCAACTTCGAAATCCAACTTCGAAATCGAACAACGAAATCGAACAACGAAATTGAAAAACGAAGTTTAACAACGACATCGAACAACGAAATCTAACAAGGAAATCGAACTACGGAATCGAATAATGAAATCGAACAACGAAATCGAAACACGAAATCGAACAACGAAATCGAACAACGAAATCGAACAACGAAATTGAACAAAGAACAACGAAATCTAACAACGAACAACGAAATCGAACAAAGAACAACGAAATCTAACAACAAACAACGAAATCGAACAACGAACTCGAACAACGAAATAGAACAACGAATCGAACAACGAAATCGAACAACGAAATCGAACAACGAAATCGAATAACGAAATCGAACAACGAAAATCGAACTACATAATCGAACAACGAAATTGAACAACGAAATCGAACAACGAAATCGAATAACGAAATCGAACTACATAATCGAACAACGAAATTAAACAAATAACAACGAAATCTAACAACGAACAACGAAATCTAACAACGAACAACGAATTCGAACAATGAATTCGAACCACGAAATCGAACAATGAAATCGAACAACGAAATCGAACAACGAATTCGAACAACGAATTCGAACCACGAAATCAAACAACGAAATCGAACAACGAAATCGAACAACGAAATGGAACAACTAAATCGAACAACGAAATCGAACAACGAAATCGAACAACGAAATCAAACAACGAAATGGAACAACTAAATCGAACAACGAAATCGAACAACGAAATCGAATAACGAATCGAACAACGAAATCGAAATTGAACAAAGAAATCCAACTTCGATATCGAACAACGAAATCGAAATCGAACAACAAACTGAAACCACGAAATCGAACCACGAAATAGAACAACGAAATGGAACAACGCAGTCGAACAACATAATCGAACCATGAAATCATACAACAATATCGAACAACAAAACCGAACAACGAAATCGAACTACGGAAATCGGACAACGAAATCGAACAACGAAATCGAACAACGAAATCAAACAACGAAATCGAACAAAAAACAACGAAATCTAACAACCAACAACGAAATCGACCAAAGAACAACGAAATCTAACAAC
This sequence comes from Neocrepidodera transversa, assembly GCA_963243735.1. NCBI lineage: Eukaryota > Metazoa > Arthropoda > Insecta > Coleoptera > Chrysomelidae > Neocrepidodera > Neocrepidodera transversa. The sequence goes on from OY725356.1 coordinate 2,422,749, forward strand.
GAACAACGAAATATAACAACGAACAACAAAATCGAACAACGAATTCGAACAACGAATTCGAACCACGGAATCGAACAACGAAATCGAACAACGAAATCCAACTTCGATATTGAACAACGAAATCGAACAACAAACTGAATCCACGAAATAGAACAACGAATTCGAATCACTAAATTGAATAACGAAATCGAACAACGAAATCGAAAATCGAAATCGATCAACGAAATCGAACAACGAAATCGAACAACGAAATCCAACTTCGAAATCCAACTTCGAAATCCAACTTCGAAATCGAACAACGAAATCGAACAACGAAATCGAACAACGAAGTCGAACAACGACATCGAACAACGAAATCTAACAAGGAAATCGAACAACGGAATCGAATAACGAAATCGAACAACGAAATCGAACCACGAAATCGAACAACGAAATCGAACGAAATCTAACAAGGAAATCGAACTACGGAATCGAATAACGAAATCGAACAACGAAATCGAACCACGAAATCGAACAACGAAATCGAACAACGAAATTGAACAAAGAACAACGAAATTGAACAAAGAACAACGAAATCTAACAACGAACAACGCAATCGAACAAAGAACAACGAAATCTAACAACGAACAACGAAATCAAACAACGAAATCGAACAACGAACTCGAACAACGAAATCGAACAACGAATCGAACAACGAAATCGAACAACAAACTCGAACCACGAAATCGAACAACGAAATCGAACAACGAACAACGAAATCGAACAACGAATTCGAATCACTAAATCGAATAACGAAATCGAACCACGAAATGGAACAACGAAATCGAACCACGAAATCGAACAACAAAATCGAACAACGAAATCGAATAACGAATCGAACAACGAAATCGAAAAACGAAATAGAACAACGAAATTGAACAAAGAAATCCAACTTCGATATCGAACAACGAAATCGAACAACAAACTGAAACCACGAAATCGAACAACGAAATCGAACAACCAAATGGAACAACGAAATTGAACAACGAAATCGAACAACGAAATCGAAAAACGAAATCGATCAACGAATTCAAACAACGAAATCGAACAACGAAATCGAACAACGAAATCGAACAACGAAATCGAACAACGAAATCGAACAACGAAATCGAACAACGAAATGGAACAACGAAATCGAACAACGAAATCGAACAACGAAATAGAACAACCAAATCGAACAATGAAATCGATAAACGAAATGAACAACGAAATCGAACAACGAAATAGAACAACGAAATTGAACAACGAAATCCAACTTCGATATCGAACAACGAAATCGAACAACAAACTGAAACCACGAAATCGATACACGAAATAGAACAACGAAATGGAACAACGCAATCGAACAACGAAATCGAACCACGAAATCATACAACAATATAGAACAATGAAAACGAACAACGAAATCGAACAAAGGAATCGAATAACGAAATCGAACAACGAAATCGAACCACGAAATCGAACAACGAAATCGAACAACGAAATCGAACAACGAAATAGAACAACAAAATCGAATAACGAACAACGAAATCGAACTACGAATTCAAACTACGAATTCGAATCACTAAATCAAACAACGAAATCGAACAACGAAATCGAACAACGAAATCGAACAACGAAATCGAACAACGAAATCGAACAACGAAATCGAACAACGAAATCGAACAACGAAATCGAACAACGAAATCGAACAACGAAATCGAACAACGAAATCGAACAACGAAATGGAACAACGAAATCGAACAACGAACTCGAACAACGAAATCGAACAACGAAATCGAACAACGAAATGGAACAACGAAATCGAACAACGAAATCGAACAACGAAATCGAACAACGAAATCGAACAACGAAATCGAATAACGAATCGAACAACGAAATCGAACAACGAAATAGAACAACGAAATCCAACTTCGATATCGAACAACGAAATCGAACAACAAACTGAAACCACGAAATCCATACACGAAATAGAACAACGAAATGGACCAACGCAATCGAACAACGAAATCGAACCACGAAATCATACAACAATATAGAACAACGAAATCGAACAACGAAATCGAATAACGAATCGAACAACGAAATCGAACAACGAAATAGAACAACGAAATCCAACTTCGATATCGAACAACGAAATCGAACAACAAACTGAAACCACGAAATCCATACACGAAATAGAACAACGAAATGGACCAACGCAATCGAACAACGAAATCGAACCATGAAATCATACAACAATATCGAACAATAAAACCGAACAACGAAATCGAACAACGGAAATCGGTCAAAGAACAACGAAATCTAACAACCAACAACGAAATCGAACAAAGAACAACGAAATCTAACAACGAACAACGAAATATAACAACGAACAACGAAATCGAACAACGAATTCGAACAACGAATTCGAACCACGAAATCGAACAACCAAATCGAACAACGAAATCCAACTTCGATATTGAACAACGAAATCGAACAACAAACTGAATCCACGAAATGGAACAACGAATTCGAATCACTAAATTGAATAACGAAATCGAACAACGAAATCGAAAAACGAAATCGATCAACGAAATCGAACAACGAAATCGAACAACGAAATCGAACAACGAAATCCAACTTCGAAATCCAACTTCGAAATCGAACAACGAAATTGAAAAACGAAGTCGAACAACGACATCGAACAACGAAATCTAACAAGGAAATCGATCAACGGAATCGAATAACGAAATCGAACAACGAAATCGAACCACGAAATCGAACAACGAAATCGAACAACGAAATAGAACAACAAAATCGAATAACGAACAACGAAATCGAACAACGAATTCAAACAACGAATTCGAATCACTAAAATTGAATAACGAAATCGAACAACGAAATCGAAAAACGAAATCGATCAACGAAATCGAACAACGAAATCGAACAACGAAATCAAACAACGAAATCCAACTTCGAAATCCAACTTCGAAATCGAACAACGAAATCGAACAACGAAATCGAACAACGAAGTCGAACAACGACATCGAACAACGAAATCTAACAAGGAAATCGAACAACCGGAATCGAATAACGAAATCGAACAACGAAATCGAACCACGAAATCGAACAACGAAATCGAACGAAATCTAACAAGGAAATCGAACTACGGAATCGAATAACGAAATCGAACAACGAAATCGAACCACGAAATCGAACAACGAAATCGAACAACGAAATCGAACAACGAATCGAACAACGAAATCGAACAACAAACTCGAACCACGAAATCGAACAACGAAATCGAACAACGAACAACGAAATCGAACAACGAATTCGAATCACTAAATCGAACAACTAAATCGAACCACGAAATCGAACAACGAAATCGAACAACGAAATACAACAAATGTCGAACAACGAAATCGAACAACGAAATCGAACAACGAAATGGAACAACGAAATCGAACAACGAAATCGAACAACGAAATCGAACAACGAAATAGAACAACGAAATTGAACATCGAAATCCAACTTCGATATCGAACAACAAACTGAAACCACGAAATCGATACACGAAATAGAACAACGAAATGGAATAACGAATCGAACAACGAAATCGAACAACGAAATAGAACAACGAAATTGAACAAAGAAATCCAACTTCGATATCGAACAACGAAATCGAACAACAAACTGAAACCACGAAATCGAACAACGAAATCGAACAACGAAATGGAACAACGAAATTGAACAACGAAATCGAAAAACGAAATCGATCAACGAATTCAAACAACGAAATCGAACAACGAAATCGAACAACGAAATCGAACAACGAAATCGAACAACGAAATCGAACAACGAAATCGAACAACGAAATGGAACAACGAAATCGAACAACGAAATCGAACAACGAAATCGAACAACGAAATCGAACAACCAAAACGAACAATGAAATCGAATAACGAAATGAACAACGAAATCGAACAACGAAATAGAACAACGAAATTGAACAACGAAATCCAACTTCGATATCGAACAACGAAATCGAACAACAAACTGAAACCACGAAATCGATACACGAAATAGAACAACGAAATGGAACAACGCAATAGAACAACGAAATCGAACCACGAAATCATACAACAATATAGAACAATGAAAACGAACAACGAAATCGAACAAAGGAATCGAATAACGAAATCGAACAACGAAATCGAACCACGAAATCGAACAACGAAATCGAACAACGAAATAGAACAACAAAATCGAATAACGAACAACGAAATCGAACTACGAATTCAAACTACGAATTCGAATCACTAAATCGAACAACGAAATCGAACAACGAAATCGAACAACGAAATCGAACAACGAAATCGAACAACGAAATCGAACAACGAAATCGAACAACGAAATCGAACAACGAAATCGAACAACGAAATCGAACAACGAAATGGAACAACGAAATCGAACAACGAACTCGAACAACGAAATCGAACAACGAAATCGAACAACGAAATGGAACAACGAAATCGAACAACGAAATCGAACAACGAAATCGAACAACGAAATCGAACAACGAATTCGAACAACGAATTCGAACCACGAAATCGAACAACGAAATCGAACAACGAAATCCAACTTCGATTTTGAACAACGAAATCGAACAACAAACTGAATCCACGAAATAGAACAACGAATTCGAATCACTAAATTGAATAACGAAATCGAACAACGAAATCGAAAAACGAAATCGATCAACGAAATCGAACAACGAAATCGAACAACGAAATCGAACAACGAAATCGAACAACGAAATCCAACTTCGAAATCCAACTTCGAAATCGAACAACGAAATCGAACAACGAAATTGAAAACCGAAGTTTAACAACGACATCGAACAACGAAATCTAACAAGGAAATCGAACAACGGAATCGAATAACGAAATCGAACAACGAAATCGAACAACGAAATCGAACAACGAAATCGAACAAAGAACAACGAAATCTAACAACCAACAACGAAATCGAACAAAGAACAACGAAATCTAACAACGAACAACGAAATATAACAACGAACAACGAAATCGAACAACAAATTCGAACAACGAATTCGAACCACGAAATCGAACAACCAAATCGAACAACGAAATCCAACTTCGATATTGAACAACGAAATCGAACAACAAACTGAATCCACGAAATGGAACAACGAATTCGAATCACTAAATTGAATAACGAAATCGAACAACGAAATCGAAAAACGAAATCGATCAACGAAATCGAACAACGAAATCTAACAAGGAAATCGAACAACGGAATCGAATAACGAAATCGAACAACGAAATCGAACCACGAAATCGAACAACGAAATCGAACAACGAAATAGAACAACAAAATCGAATAACGAACAACGAAATCGAACGACGAATTCAAACAACGAATTCGAATCACTAAAATTGAATAACGAAATCGAACAACGAAATCGAAAAACGAAATCGATCAACGAAATCGAACAACGAAATCAAACAACGAAATCCAACTTCTAAATCCAACTTCGAAATCGAACAACGAAATCGAACAACGAAATCGTTCAACGAAGTCGAACAACGACATCGAACAACGAAATCTAACAAGGAAATCGAACAACGCAGTCGAACAACGAAATCGAACCATGAAATCATACAACAATATCGAACAACAAAACCGAACAACGAAATCGAACTACGGAAATCGGACAACGAAATCGAACAACGAAATCGAACAACGAAATCAAACAACGAAATCGAACAAAAAACAACGAAATCTAACAACCAACAACGAAATCGAACAAAGAACAACGAAATCTAACAACGAACAACGAAATATAACAACGAACAACAAAATCGAACAACGAATTCGAACAACGAATTCGAACCACGGAATCGAACAACGAAATCGAACAACGAAATCCAACTTCGATATTGAACAACGAAATCGAACAACAAACTGAATCCACGAAATAGAACAACGAATTCGAATCACTAAATTGAATAACGAAATCGAACAACGAAATCGAAAATCGAAATCGATCAACGAAATCGAACAACGAAATCGAACAACGAAATCCAACTTCGAAATCCAACTTCGAAATCCAACTTCGAAATCGAACAACGAAATCGAACAACGAAATCGAACAACGAAGTCGAACAACGACATCGAACAACGAAATCTAACAAGGAAATCGAACAACGGAATCGAATAACGAAATCGAACAACGAAATCGAACCACGAAATCGAACAACGAAATCGAACGAAATCTAACAAGGAAATCGAACTACGGAATCGAATAACGAAATCGAACAACGAAATCGAACCACGAAATCGAACAACGAAATCGAACAACTAAATTGAACAAAGAACAACGAAATTGAACAAAGAACAACGAAATCTAACAACGAACAACGCAATCGAACAAAGAACAACGAAATCTAACAACGAACAACGAAATCAAACAACGAAATCGAACAACGAACTCGAACAACGAAATCGAACAACGAATCGAACAACGAAATCGAACAACAAACTCGAACCACGAAATCGAACAACGAAATCGAACAACGAACAACGAAATCGAACAACGAATTCGAATCACTAAATCGAATAACGAAATCGAACCACGAAATGGAACAACGAAATCGAACCACGAAATCGAACAACAAAATCGAACAACGAAATCGAATAACGAATCGAACAACGAAATCGAAAAACGAAATAGAACAACGAAATTGAACAAAGAAATCCAACTTCGATATCGAACAACGAAATCGAACAACAAACTGAAACCACGAAATCGAACAACGAAATCGAACAACCAAATGGAACAACGAAATTGAACAACGAAATCGAACAACGAAATCGAAAAACGAAATCGATCAACGAATTCAAACAACGAAATCGAACAACGAAATCGAACAACGAAATCGAACAACGAAATCGAACAACGAAATCGAACAACGAAATCGAACAACGAAATGGAACAACGAAATCGAACAACGAAATCGAACAACGAAATAGAACAACCAAATCGAACAATGAAATCGATAAACGAAATGAACAACGAAATCGAACAACGAAATAGAACAACGAAATTGAACAACGAAATCCAACTTCGATATCGAACAACGAAATCGAACAACAAACTGAAACCACGAAATCGATACACGAAATAGAACAACGAAATGGAACAACGCAATCGAACAACGAAATCGAACCACGAAATCATACAACAATATAGAACAATGAAAACGAACAACGAAATCGAACAAAGGAATCGAATAACGAAATCGAACAACGAAATCGAACCACGAAATCGAACAACGAAATCGAACAACGAAATCGAACAACGAAATAGAACAACAAAATCGAATAACGAACAACGAAATCGAACTACGAATTCAAACTACGAATTCGAATCACTAAATCAAACAACGAAATCGAACAACGAAATCGAACAACGAAATCGAACAACGAAATCGAACAACGAAATCGAACAACGAAATCGAACAACGAAATCGAACAACGAAATCGAACAACGAAATCGAACAACGAAATCGAACAACGAAATCGAACAACGAAATGGAACAACGAAATCGAACAACGAACTCGAACAACGAAATCGAACAACGAAATCGAACAACGAAATGGAACAACGAAATCGAACAACGAAATCGAACAACGAAATCGAACAACGAAATCGAACAACGAAATCGAATAACGAATCGAACAACGAAATCGAACAACGAAATAGAACAACGAAATCCAACTTCGATATCGAACAACGAAATCGAACAACAAACTGAAACCACGAAATCCATACACGAAATAGAACAACGAAATGGACCAACGCAATCGAACAACGAAATCGAACCACGAAATCATACAACAATATAGAACAACGAAATCGAACAACGAAATCGAATAACGAATCGAACAACGAAATCGAACAACGAAATAGAACAACGAAATCCAACTTCGATATCGAACAACGAAATCGAACAACAAACTGAAACCACGAAATCCATACACGAAATAGAACAACGAAATGGACCAACGCAATCGAACAACGAAATCGAACCATGAAATCATACAACAATATCGAACAATAAAACCGAACAACGAAATCGAACAACGGAAATCGGTCAAAGAACAACGAAATCTAACAACCAACAACGAAATCGAACAAAGAACAACGAAATCTAACAACGAACAACGAAATATAACAACGAACAACGAAATCGAACAACGAATTCGAACAACGAATTCGAACCACGAAATCGAACAACCAAATCGAACAACGAAATCCAACTTCGATATTGAACAACGAAATCGAACAACAAACTGAATCCACGAAATGGAACAACGAATTCGAATCACTAAATTGAATAACGAAATCGAACAACGAAATCGAAAAACGAAATCGATCAACGAAATCGAACAACGAAATCGAACAACGAAATCGAACAACGAAATCCAACTTCGAAATCCAACTTCGAAATCGAACAACGAAATTGAAAAACGAAGTCGAACAACGACATCGAACAACGAAATCTAACAAGGAAATCGATCAACGGAATCGAATAACGAAATCGAACAACGAAATCGAACCACGAAATCGAACAACGAAATCGAACAACGAAATAGAACAACAAAATCGAATAACGAACAACGAAATCGAACAACGAATTCAAACAACGAATTCGAATCACTAAAATTGAATAACGAAATCGAACAACGAAATCGAAAAACGAAATCGATCAACGAAATCGAACAACGAAATCGAACAACGAAATCAAACAACGAAATCCAACTTCGAAATCCAACTTCGAAATCGAACAACGAAATCGAACAACGAAATCGAACAACGAAGTCGAACAACGACATCGAACAACGAAATCTAACAAGGAAATCGAACAACCGGAATCGAATAACGAAATCGAACAACGAAATCGAACCACGAAATCGAACAACGAAATCGAACGAAATCTAACAAGGAAATCGAACTACGGAATCGAATAACGAAATCGAACAACGAAATCGAACCACGAAATCGAACAACGAAATCGAACAACGAAATCGAACAACGAATCGAACAACGAAATCGAACAACAAACTCGAACCACGAAATCGAACAACGAAATCGAACAACGAACAACGAAATCGAACAACGAATTCGAATCACTAAATCGAACAACTAAATCGAACCACGAAATCGAACAACGAAATCGAACAACGAAATACAACAAATGTCGAACAACGAAATCGAACAACGAAATCGAACAACGAAATGGAACAACGAAATCGAACAACGAAATCGAACAACGAAATCGAACAACGAAATAGAACAACGAAATTGAACATCGAAATCCAACTTCGATATCGAACAACGAAATCGAACAACAAACTGAAACCACGAAATCGATACACGAAATAGAACAACGAAATGGAATAACGAATCGAACAACGAAATCGAACAACGAAATAGAACAACGAAATTGAACAAAGAAATCCAACTTCGATATCGAACAACGAAATCGAACAACAAACTGAAACCACGAAATCGAACAACGAAATCGAACAACGAAATGGAACAACGAAATTGAACAACGAAATCGAAAAACGAAATCGATCAACGAATTCAAACAACGAAATCGAACAACGAAATCGAACAACGAAATCGAACAACGAAATCGAACAACGAAATCGAACAACGAAATCGAACAACGAAATGGAACAACGAAATCGAACAACGAAATCGAACAACGAAATCGAACAACGAAATCGAACAACCAAAACGAACAATGAAATCGAATAACGAAATGAACAACGAAATCGAACAACGAAATAGAACAACGAAATTGAACAACGAAATCCAACTTCGATATCGAACAACGAAATCGAACAACAAACTGAAACCACGAAATCGATACACGAAATAGAACAACGAAATGGAACAACGCAATAGAACAACGAAATCGAACCACGAAATCATACAACAATATAGAACAATGAAAACGAACAACGAAATCGAACAAAGGAATCGAATAACGAAATCGAACAACGAAATCGAACCACGAAATCGAACAACGAAATCGAACAACGAAATAGAACAACAAAATCGAATAACGAACAACGAAATCGAACTACGAATTCAAACTACGAATTCGAATCACTAAATCGAACAACGAAATCGAACAACGAAATCGAACAACGAAATCGAACAACGAAATCGAACAACGAAATCGAACAACGAAATCGAACAACGAAATCGAACAACGAAATCGAACAACGAAATCGAACAACGAAATGGAACAACGAAATCGAACAACGAACTCGAACAACGAAATCGAACAACGAAATCGAACAACGAAATGGAACAACGAAATCGAACAACGAAATCGAACAACGAAATCGAACAACGAAATCGAACAACGAATTCGAACAACGAATTCGAACCACGAAATCGAACAACGAAATCGAACAACGAAATCCAACTTCGATTTTGAACAACGAAATCGAACAACAAACTGAATCCACGAAATAGAACAACGAATTCGAATCACTAAATTGAATAACGAAATCGAACAACGAAATCGAAAAACGAAATCGATCAACGAAATCGAACAACGAAATCGAACAACGAAATCGAACAACGAAATCGAACAACGAAATCCAACTTCGAAATCCAACTTCGAAATCGAACAACGAAATCGAACAACGAAATTGAAAACCGAAGTTTAACAACGACATCGAACAACGAAATCTAACAAGGAAATCGAACAACGGAATCGAATAACGAAATCGAACAACGAAATCGAACAACGAAATCGAACAACGAAATCGAACAAAGAACAACGAAATCTAACAACCAACAACGAAATCGAACAAAGAACAACGAAATCTAACAACGAACAACGAAATATAACAACGAACAACGAAATCGAACAACAAATTCGAACAACGAATTCGAACCACGAAATCGAACAACCAAATCGAACAACGAAATCCAACTTCGATATTGAACAACGAAATCGAACAACAAACTGAATCCACGAAATGGAACAACGAATTCGAATCACTAAATTGAATAACGAAATCGAACAACGAAATCGAAAAACGAAATCGATCAACGAAATCGAACAACGAAATCTAACAAGGAAATCGAACAACGGAATCGAATAACGAAATCGAACAACGAAATCGAACCACGAAATCGAACAACGAAATCGAACAACGAAATAGAACAACAAAATCGAATAACGAACAACGAAATCGAACGACGAATTCAAACAACGAATTCGAATCACTAAAATTGAATAACGAAATCGAACAACGAAATCGAAAAACGAAATCGATCAACGAAATCGAACAACGAAATCAAACAACGAAATCCAACTTCTAAATCCAACTTCGAAATCGAACAACGAAATCGAACAACGAAATCGTTCAACGAAGTCGAACAACGACATCGAACAACGAAATCTAACAAGGAAATCGAACAACGGAATCGAATGACGAAATCGAACAACGAAATCGAACCACGAAATCGAACAACGAAATCGAACGAAATCTAACAAGGAAATCGAACTACGGAATCGAATAATGAAATCGAACAACGAAATCGAACCACGAAATCGAACAACGAAATCGAACAACGAAATCGAACAACGAAATCGAACAACGAAATTGAACAAAGAACAACGAAATCTAACAACGAACAACGAAATCGAACAAAGAACAACGAAATCTAACAACAAACAACGAAATCGAACAACGAAATCGAACAACGAACTCGAACAACGAAATAGAACAACGAATCGAACAACGAAATCGAACAACGAAATCGAACAACGAAATCGAATAACGAAATCGAACAACGAAAATCGAACTACATAATCGAACAACGAAATTGAACAACGAAATCGAACAGCGAAATCGAATAACGAAATCGAACTGCATAATCGAACAACGAAATTGAACAAATAACAACGAAATCTAACAACGAACAACGAAATCCAACAACGAACAACGAATTCGACCAATGAATTCGAACCACGAAATCGAACAATGAAATCGATCAACGAAATCGAACAACGAATTCGAACAACGAATTCGAACCACGAAATCGAACAACGAAATCGAACAACGAAATCGAACAACGAAATGGAACAACTAAATCGAACAACGAAATCGAACAACGAAATCGAACAACGAAATCGAACAACGAAATGGAACAACTAAATCGAACAACGAAATCGAACAACGAAATCGAACAACGAAATGGAACAACGAAATCGAACAACGAACTCGAACAACGAAATCGAACAACGAAATCGAACAACGAAATGGAACAACGAAATCGAACAACGAAATCGAACAACGAAATCGAACAACGAAATCGAACAACGAAATCGAATAACGAATCGAACAACGAAATCGAACAACGAAATAGAACAACGAAATCCAACTTCGATATCGAACAACGAAATCGAACAACAAACTGAAACCACGAAATCCATACACGAAATAGAACAACGAAATGGAACAACGCAATCGAACAACGAAATCGAACCACGAAATCATACAACAATATAGAACAACGAAATCGAACAACGGAATCGGACAACGAAATCGAACAACGAAATCGAACAACGAATTCGAACCACGAAATCGAACAACGAAATCGAACTTCGAAATCGAACAACGAAATCGAACAACGAAATCGAACAAAGAACAACGAAATCTAACAACCAACAACGAAATCGAACAAAGAACAACGAAATCTAACAACGAACAACGAAATCTAACAACGAACAACGAAATCGAACAACGAATTCGAACAACGAATTCGAACCACGAAATCGAACAACGAAATCGAACAACGAAATCCAACTTCGATTTTGAACAACGAAATCGAACAACAAACTGAATCCACGAAATAGAACAACGAATTCGAATCACTAAATTGAATAACGAAATCGAACAACGAAATCGAAAAACGAAATCGATCAACGAAATCGAACAACGAAATCGAACAACGAAATCGAACAACGAAATCCAACTTCGAAATCCAACTTCGAAATCGAACAACGAAATCGAACAACGAAATTGAAAAACGAAGTTTAACAACGACATCGAACAACGAAATCTAACAAGAAAATCGAACAACGGAATCGAATAACGAAATCGAACAACGAAATCGAACCACGAAATCGAACAACGAAATCGAACAACGAAATAGAACAACAAAATCGAATAACGAACAACGAAATCGAACGACGAATTCAAACAACGAATTCGAATCACTAAAATTGAATAACGAAATCGAACAACGAAATCGAAAAACGAAATCGATCAACGAAATCGAACAACGAAATCAAACAAGGAAATCCAACTTCTAAATCCAACTTCGAAATCGAACAACGAAATCGAACAACGAAGTCGAACAACGACATCGAACAACGAAATCTAACAAGGAAATCGAACAACGGAATCGAATGACGAAATCGAACAACGAAATCGAACCACGAAATCGAACAACGAAATCGAACGAAATCTAACAAGGAAATCGAACTACGGAATCGAATAATGAAATCGAACAACGAAATCGAACCACGAAATCGAACAACGAAATCGAACAACGAAATCGAACAACGAAATTGAACAAAGAACAACGAAATCTAACAACGAACAACGAAATCGAACAAAGAACAACGAAATCTAACAACAAACAACGAAATCGAACAACGAAATCGAACAACGAACTCGAACAACGAAATAGAACAACGAATCGAACAACGAAATCGAACAACGAAATCGAACAACGAAATCGAATAACGAAATCGAACAACGAAAATCGAACTACATAATCGAACAACGAAATTGAACAACGAAATCGAACAACGAAATCGAATAACGAAATCGAACTACATAATCGAACAACGAAATTGAACAAATAACAACGAAATCTAACAACGAACAACGAAATCTAACAACGAACAACGAATTCGAACAATGAATTCGAACCACGAAATCGAACAATGAAATCGAACAACGAAATCGAACAACGAATTCGAACAACGAATTCGAACCACGAAATCGAACAACGAAATCGAACAACGAATTCGAACAACGAAATGGAACAACTAAATCGAACAACGAAATCGAACAACGAAATCGAACAACGAAATCGAACAACGAAATGGAACAACTAAATCGAACAACGAAATCGAACAACGAAATCGAACAACGAAATCGAATAACGAATCGAACAACGAAATCGAAATTGAACAAAGAAATCCAACTTCGATATCGAACAACGAAATCGAAATCGAACAACAAACTGAAACCACGAAATCGAACCACGAAATAGAACAACGAAATGGAACAACGCAGTCGAACAACGAAATCGAACCATGAAATCATACAACAACATCGAACAACAAAACCGAACAACGAAATCGAACAACGGAAATCGGACAACGAAATCGAACAACGAAATCGAACAACGAAATCGAACAACGAAATCGAACAAAAAACAACGAAATCTAACAACCAACAACGAAATCGAACAACGAACAACGAAATATAACAACGAACAACGAAATCGAACAACGAATTCGAACAACGAATTCGAACCACGAAATCGAACAACGAAATCGAACAACGAAATCCAACTTCGATATTGAACAACGAAATCGAACAACAAACTGAATCCACGAAATAGAACAACGAATTCGAATCACTAAATTGAATAACGAAATCGAACAACGAAATCGAAAATCGAAATCGATCAACGAAATCGAACAACGAAATCGAACAACGAAATCCAACTTCGAAATCCAACTTCGAAATCCAACTTCGAAATCGAACAACGAAATCGAACAACGAAATCGAACAACGAAGTCGAACAACGACATCGAACAACGAAATCTAACAAGGAAATCGAACAACGGAATCGAATAACGAAATCGAACAACGAAATCGAACCACGAAATCGAACAACGAAATCGAACGAAATCTAACAAGGAAATCGAACTACGGAATCGAATAACGAAATCGAACAACGAAATCGAACCACGAAATCGAACAACGAAATCGAACAACGAAATTGAACAAAGAACAACGAAATTGAACAAAGAACAACGAAATCTAACAACGAACAACGCAATCGAACAAAGAACAACGAAATCTAACAACGAACAACGAAATCAAACAACGAAATCGAACAACGAACTCGAACAACGAAATCGAACAACGAATCGAACAACGAAATCGAACAACAAACTCGAACCACGAAATCGAACAACGAAATCGAACAACGAACAACGAAATCGAACAACGAATTCGAATCACTAAATCGAATAACGAAATCGAACCACAAAATGGAACAACGAAATCGAACCACGAAATCGAACAACAAAATCGAACAACGAAATCGAATAACGAATCGAACAACGAAATCGAAAAACGAAATAGAACAACGAAATTGAACAAAGAAATCCAACTTCGATATCGAACAACGAAATCGAACAATAAACTGAAACCACGAAATCGAACAACGAAATCGAACAACGAAATGGAACAACGAAATTGAACAACGAAATCGAACAACGAAATCGAAAAACGAAATCGATCAACGAATTCAAACAACGAAATCGAACAACGAAATCGAACAACGAAATCGAACAACGAAATCGAACAACGAAATCGAACAACGAAATCGAACAACGAAATGGAACAACGAAATCGAACAACGAAATCGAACAACCAAATCGAACAATGAAATCGATAAACGAAATGAACAACGAAATCGAACAACGAAATAGAACAACGAAATTGAACAACGAAATCCAACTTCGATATCGAACAACGAAATCGAACAACAAACTGAAACCACGAAATCGATACACGAAATAGAACAACGAAATGGAACAACGCAATCGAACAACGAAATCGAACCACGAAATCGAACAACGAAATCGAACAACGAAATCGAACAACGAAATCGAACAACGAAATCGAACAACGAAATCGAACAACGAAATCGAACAACGAAATCGAACAACGAAATCGAACAACGAAATCAAACAACGAAATGGAACAACGAAATCGAACAACGAACTCGAACAACGAAATCGAACAACGAAATCGAACAACGAAATGGAACAACGAAATCGAACAACGAAATCGAACAACGAAATCGAACAACGAAATCGAACAACGAAATAGAACAACAAAATCGAATAACGAACAACGAAATCGAACTACGAATTCAAACTACGAATTCGAATCACTAAATCGAACAACGAAATCGAACAACGAAATCGAACAACGAAATCGAACAACGAAATCGAACAACGAAATCGAACAACGAAATCGAACAACGAAATCGAACAACGAAATCGAACAACGAAATCGAACAACGAAATCGAACAACGAAATCGAACAACGAAATCAAACAACGAAATGAAACAACGAAATCGAACAACGAACTCGAACAACGAAATCGAACAACGAAATCGAACAACGAAATGGAACAACGAAATCGAACAACGAAATCGAACAACGAAATCGAACAACGAAAACGAACAACGAAATCGAATAACGAATCGAACAACGAAATCGAACAACGAAATAGAACAACGAAATCCAACTTCGATATCGAACAACGAAATCGAACAACAAACTGAAACCACGAAATCCATACACGAAATAGAACAACGAAATGGACCAACGCAATCGAACAACGAAATCGAACCACGAAATCATACAACAATATAGAACAACGAAATCGAACAACGGAATCGAACAACGAAATCGAACAACGAAATGGAACAACGAAATCGAACAACGAAATCGAACAACGAAATCGAACAACGAAATCGAACAACGAAATCGAATAACGAATCGAACAACGAAATCGAACAACGAACTCGAACAACGAAATCGAACAACGAAATCGAACAACGAAATGGAACAACGAAATCGAACAACGAAATCGAACAACGAAATCGAACAACGAAATCGAACAACGAAATCGAATAACGAATCGAACAACGAAATAGAACAACGAAATCCAACTTCGATTTCGAACAACGAAATCGAACAACAAACTGAAACCACGAAATCCATACACGAAATAGAACAACGAAATGGAACAACGCAATCGAACAACGAAATCGAACCACGAAATCATACAACAATATCGAACAACAAAACCGAACAACGAAATCGAACAACGGAAATTGGACAACGAAATCGAACAACGAAATCGAACAACGAAATCGAACAACGTAATCGAACAACGAAATCGAACAAAGAACAATGAAATCTAACAACCAACAACGAAATCGAACAAAGAACAACGAAATCTAACGACGAACAACGAAATATAACAACGAACAACGAAATCGAACAACGAATTCGAACAACGAATTCGAACCACGAAATCGAACAACGAAATCGAACAACGAAATCCAACTTCGATATTGAACAACGAAATCGAACAACAAACTGAATCCACGAAATGGAACAACGAATTCGAATCACTAAATTGAATAACGAAATCGAACAACGAAATCGAAAAACGAAATCGATCAACGAAATCGAACAACGAAATCTAACAAGGAAATCGAACAACGGAATCGAATAACGAAATCGAACAACGAAATCGAACCACGAAATCGAACAACGAAATCGAACAACGAAATAGAACAACAAAATCGAATAACGAACAACGAAATCGAACGACGAATTTAAACAACGAATTCGAATCACTAAAATTGAATAACGAAATCGAACAACGAAATCGAAAAACGAAATCGATCAACGAAATCGAACAACGAAATCTAACAAGGAAATCGAACAACGAAATCGAAAAACGAAATCGATCAACGAAATCGAACAACGAAATCAAACAACGAAATCCAACTTCTAAATCCAACTTCGAAATCGAACAACGAAATCGAACAACGAAATCGTTCAACGAAGTCGAACAACGACATCGAACAACGAAATCTAACAAGGAAATCGAACAACGGAATCGAATGACGAAATCGAACAACGAAATCGAACCACGAAATCGAACAACGAAATCGAACGAAATCTAACAAGGAAATCGAACTACGGAATCGAATAATGAAATCGAACAACGAAATCGAACCACGAAATCGAACAACGAAATCGAACAACGAAATCGAACAACGAAATTGAACAAAGAACAACGAAATCTAACAACGAACAACGAAATCGAACAAAGAACAACGAAATCTAACAACAAACAACGAAATCGAACAACGAAATCGAACAACGAACTCGAACAACGAAATAGAACAACGAATCGAACAACGAAATCGAACAACGAAATCGAACAACGAAATCGAATAACGAAATCGAACAACGAAAATCGAACTACATAATCGAACAACGAAATTGAACAACGAAATCGAACAACGAAATCGAATAACGAAATCGAACTGCATAATCGAACAACGAAATTGAACAAATAACAACGAAATCTAACAACGAACAACGAAATCTAACAACGAACAACGAATTCGAACAATGAATTCGAACCACGAAATCGAACAATGAAATCGAACAACGAAATCGAACAACGAATTCGAACAACGAATTCGAACCACGAAATCGAACAACGTAATCGAACAACGAAATCGAACAACGAAATGGAACAACTAAATCGAACAACGAAATCGAACAACGAAATCGAACAACGAACTCGAACAACGAAATCGAACAACGAAATCGAACAACGAAATGGAACAACGAAATCGAACAACGAATTCGAACCACGAAATCGAACAACGAAATGGAACAACTAAATCGAACAACGAAATCGAACAACGAAATCGAACAACGAAATGGAACAACGAAATCGAACAACGAACTCGAACAACGAAATCGAACAACGAAATCGAACAACGAAATGGAACAACGAAATCGAACAACGAAATCGAACAACGAAATCGAACAACGAAATCGAACAACGAAATCGAACAACGAAATCGAATAACGAATCGAACAACGAAATCGAACAACGAAATAGAACAACGAAATCCAACTTCGATATCGAACAACGAAATCGAACAACTAACTGAAACCACGAAATCCATACACGAAATAGAACAACGAAATGGAACAACGCAATCGAACAACGAAATCGAACCACGAAATCATACAACAATATAGAACAACGAAATCGAACAACGGAATCGGACAACGAAATCGAACAACGAAATCGAACAACGAATTCGAACCACGAAATCGAACAACGAAATCGAACTTCGAAATCGAACAACGAAATCGAACAACGAAATCGAACAAAGAACAACGAAATCTAACAACCAACAACAAAATCGAACAAAGAACAACGAAATCTAACAACGAACAACGAAATCTAACAACGAACAACGAAATCGAACAACGAATTCGAACAACGAATTCGAACCACGAAATCGAACAACGAAATCGAACAACGAAATCCAACTTCGATTTTGAACAACGAAATCGAACAACAAACTGAATCCACGAAATAGAACAACGAATTCGAATCACTAAATTGAATAACGAAATCGAACAACGAAATCGAAAAACGAAATCGATCAACGAAATCGAACAACGAAATCGAACAACGAAATCGAACAACGAAATCCAACTTCGAAATCCAACTTCGAAATCGAACAACGAAATCGAACAACGAAATTGAAAAACGAAGTTTAACAACGACATCGAACAACGAAATCTAACAAGGAAATCGAACAACGGAATCGAATAACGAAATCGAACAACGAAATCGAACCACGAAATCGAACAACGAAATCGAACAACGAAATAGAACAACAAAATCGAATAACGAACAACGAAATCGAACGACGAATTCAAACAACGAATTCGAATCACTAAAATTGAATAACGAAATCGAACAACGAAATCGAAAAACGAAATCGATCAACGAAATCGAACAACGAAATCAAACAACGAAATCCAACTTCTAAATCCAACTTCGAAATCGAACGAAATCGAACAACGAAGTCGAACAACGACATCGAACAACGAAATCTAACAAGGAAATCGAACAACGGAATCGAATGACGAAATCGAACAACGAAATCGAACCACGAAATCGAACAACGAAATCGAACGAAATCTAACAAGGAAATCGAACTACGGAATCGAATAATGAAATCGAACAACGAAATCGAACCACGAAATCGAACAACGAAATCGAACAACGAAATTGAACAAAGAACAACGAAATCTAACAACGAACAACGAAATCGAACAAAGAACAACGAAATCTAACAACAAACAACGAAATCGAACAACGAAATCGAACAACGAACTCGAACAACGAAATAGAACAACGAATCGAACAACGAAATCGAACAACGAAATCGAACAACGAAATCGAATAACGAAATCGAACAACGAAAATCGAACTACATAATCGAACAACGAAATTGAACAACGAAATCGAACAACGAAATCGAATAACGAAATCGAACTACATAATCGAACAACGAAATTGAACAAATAACAACGAAATCTAACAACGAACAACGAAATCTAACAACGAACAACGAATTCGAACAATGAATTCGAACCACGAAATCGAACAATGAAATCGAACAACGAAATCGAACAACGAATTCGAACAACGAATTCGAACCACGAAATCGAACAACGAAATCGAACAACGAAATCGAACAACGAAATGGAACAACTAAATCGAACAACGAAATCGAACAACGAAATCGAACAACGAAATCGAACAACGAAATGGAACAACTAAATCGAACAACGAAATCGAACAACGAAATCGAACAACGAAATCGAATAACGAATCGAACAACGAAATCGAAATTGAACAAAGAAATCCAACTTCGATATCGAACAACGAAATCGAAATCGAACAACAAACTGAAACCACGAAATCGAACCACGAAATAGAACAACGAAATGGAACAACGCAGTCGAACAACGAAATCGAACCATGAAATCATACAACAACATCGAACAACAAAACCGAACAACGAAATCGAACAACGGAAATCGGACAACGAAATCGAACAACGAAATCGAACAACGAAATCGAACAACGAAATCGAACAAAAAACAACGAAATCTAACAACCAACAACGAAATCCAACAACGAACAACGAAATATAACAACGAACAACGAAATCGAACAACGAATTCGAACAACGAATTCGAACCACGAAATCGAACAACGAAATCGAACAACGAAATCCAACTTCGATATTGAACAACGAAATCGAACAACAAACTGAATCCACGAAATAGAACAACGAATTCGAATCACTAAATTGAATAACGAAATCGAACAACGAAATCGAAAATCGAAATCGATCAACGAAATCGAACAACGAAATCGAACAACGAAATCCAACTTCGAAATCCAACTTCGAAATCCAACTTCGAAATCGAACAACGAAATCGAACAACGAAATCGAACAACGAAGTCGAACAACGACATCGAACAACGAAATCTAACAAGGAAATCGAACAACGGAATCGAATAACGAAATCGAACAACGAAATCGAACCACGAAATCGAACAACGAAATCG
Organism: Neocrepidodera transversa; assembly: GCA_963243735.1. Classification (NCBI taxonomy): domain Eukaryota; kingdom Metazoa; phylum Arthropoda; class Insecta; order Coleoptera; family Chrysomelidae; genus Neocrepidodera; species Neocrepidodera transversa. The sequence continues at coordinate 2,444,422 of OY725356.1, forward strand.
AACGAAATCTAACAAGGAAATCGAACTACGGAATCGAATAACGAAATCGAACAACGAAATCGAACCACGAAATCGAACAACGAAATCGAACAACGAAATTGAACAAAGAACAACGAAATTGAACAAAGAACAACGAAATCTAACAACGAACAACGCAATCGAACAAAGAACAACGAAATCTAACAACGAACAACGAAATCAAACAACGAAATCGAACAACGAACTCGAACAACGAAATCGAACAACGAATCGAACAACGAAATCGAACAACAAACTCGAACCACGAAATCGAACAACGAAATCGAACAACGAACAACGAAATCGAACAACGAATTCGAATCACTAAATCGAATAACGAAATCGAACCACGAAATGGAACAACGAAATCGAACCACGAAATCGAACAACAAAATCGAACAACGAAATCGAATAACGAATCGAACAACGAAATCGAAAAACGAAATAGAACAACGAAATTGAACAAAGAAATCCAACTTCGATATCGAACAACGAAATCGAACAATAAACTGAAACCACGAAATCGAACAACGAAATCGAACAACGAAATGGAACAACGAAATTGAACAACGAAATCGAACAACGAAATCGAAAAACGAAATCGATCAACGAATTCAAACAACGAAATCGAACAACGAAATCGAACAACGAAATCGAACAACGAAATCGAACAACGAAATCGAACAACGAAATCGAACAACGAAATGGAACAACGAAATCGAACAACGAAATCGAACAACGAAATCGAACAACCAAATCGAACAATGAAATCGATAAACGAAATGAACAACGAAATCGAACAACGAAATAGAACAACGAAATTGAACAACGAAATCCAACTTCGATATCGAACAACGAAATCGAACAACAAACTGAAACCACGAAATCGATACACGAAATAGAACAACGAAATGGAACAACGCAATCGAACAACGAAATCGAACCACGAAATCATACACCAATATAGAACAATGAAAACGAACAACGAAATCGAACAAAGGAATCGAATAACGAAATCGAACAACGAAATCGAACCACGAAATTGAACAACGAAATCGAACAACGAAATCGAACAACGAAATAGAACAACAAAATCGAATAACGAACAACGAAATCGAACTACGAATTCAAACTACGAATTCGAATCACTAAATCGAACAACGAAATCGAACAACGAAATCGAACAACGAAATCGAACAACGAAATCGAACAACGAAATCGAACAACGAAATCGAACAACGAAATCGAACAACGAAATCGAACAACGAAATCGAACAACGAAATCAAACAACGAAATGGAACAACGAAATCGAACAACGAACTCGAACAACGAAATCGAACAACGAAATCGAACAACGAAATGGAACAACGAAATCGAACAACGAAATCGAACAACGAAATCAAACAACGAAAACGAACAACGAAATCGAATAACGAATCGGACAACGAAATCGAACAACGAAATAGAACAACGAAATCCAACTTCGATATCGAACAACGAAATCGAACAACAAACTGAAACCACGAAATCCATACAAGAAATAGAACAACGAAATGGACCAACGCAATCGAACAACGAAATCGAACCACGAAATCATACAACAATATAGAACAACGAAATCGAACAACGGAATCGAACAACGAAATCGAACAACGAAATGGAACAACGAAATCGAACAACGAAATCGAACAACGAAATCGAACAACGAAATCGAACAACGAAATCGAATAACGAATCGAACAACGAAATCGAACAACGAACTCGAACAACGAAATCGAACAACGAAATCGAACAACGAAATGGAACAACGAAATCGAACAACGAAATCGAACAACGAAATCGAACAACGAAATCGAACAACGAAATCGAATAACGAATCGAACAACGAAATAGAACAACGAAATCCAACTTCGATTTCGAACAACGAAATCGAACAACAAACTGAAACCACGAAATCCATACACGAAATAGAACAACGAAATGGAACAACGCAATCGAACAACGAAATCGAACCACGAAATCATACAACAATATAGAACAACGAAATCGAACAACGGAATCGGACAACGAAATCGAACAACGAAATCGAACAACGAATTCGAACCACGAAATCGAACAACGAAGTCGAACTTCGAAATCGAACAATGAAATCGAACAACAAAATCGAACAAAGAACAACGAAATCTAACAACCAACAACGAAATCGAACAAAGAACAACGAAATCTAACAACGAACAACGAAATCTAACAACGAACAACGAAATCGAACAACGAATTCGAACAACGAATTCGAACCACGAAATCGAACAACGGAATCGAACAACGAAATCCAACTTCGATATTGAACAACGAAATCGAACAACAAACTGAATCCACGAAATAGAACAACGAATTCGAATCACTAAATTGAATAACGAAATCGAACAACGAAATCGAAAAACGAAATCGATCAACGAAATCGAACAACGAAATCGAACAACGAAATCCAACTTCGAATTCCAACTTCGAAATCGAACAACGAAATCGAACAACGAAATTGAAAAACGAAATCGAACAACAAAATAGAACAACAAAATCGAATAACGAACAACGAAATCGAATAACGAATTCAAACAACGAATTCGAATCACTAAAATTGAATAACGAAATCGAACAACGAAATCGAACAACGAAATCGAACAACGAAGTCGAACAACGACATCGAACAACGAAATCTAACAAGGAAATCGAACAACGGAATCGAATAACGAAATCGAACAACGAAATCGAACCACGAAATCGAACAACGAAATCGAACGAAATCTAAGAAGGAAATCGAACTACGGAATCGAATAACGAAATCGAACAACGAAATCGAACCACGAAATCGAACAACGAAATCGAACAACGAAATCGAACAACGAAATTGAACAAAGAACAACGAAATCTAGCAACGAACAACGAAATCGAACAGAGAACAACGAAATCTAACAACGAACAACGAAATCGAACAACGAAATCGAACAACGAAATCGAACAACGAACTCGAACAACGAAATCGAACAACGAATCAAACAACGAAATCGAACAACAAACTCGAACCACGAAATCGAACAACGAAATCGAACAAAAAACAACTAAATCTAACAACGAACAACGAAATCGAACAACAAAATCGAACAACGAACTCGAACAACGAAATCGAACAACGAATCGAACAACGAAATCGAACAACAAACTCGAACCACGAAATCGAACAACGAAATCGAACAACGAACAACGAAATCGAACAACGAACAACGAAATCGAACAACGAATTCGAATCACTAAATCGAACAACGAAATCGAACAAAAATCGAACAACGAAATCGAACAACGAAATCGAACAACGAAATCGAACAACGAAATCGAACAACGAAATCGAATAACGAACTCAAACAACAAACTGAAACCACGAAATAGAATAATGAAATGGAACAACGCCATCGAACAACGAAATCGAACTACGAAAACGAACAACGAAATCGAACAACGAAATCGAACAACGAAATCGAACAACGAAATCGAATAACGAAATCGAACAACGAAAATCGAACTACATAATCGAACAACGAATTTAAACGAAGAACAACGAAATCTAACAACGAACAACGAAATCTAACAACGAACAACGAATTGGAACAATGAATTCGAACCACGAAATCGAACAATGAAATCGAACAACGAAAACGAACAACGAATTCGAACAACGAATTCGAACCACGAAATCGAATAAAGAAATCGAACAACGAAATGGAACAACTAAAACGAACAACGAAATCAAACAACGAAATCGAACAACGAAATCGAATAACGAATCGAACAACGAAATCGAACAACGAAACCGAAATTGAACAAAGAAATCCAACTTCGATTTCGAACAACGAAATCGAAATCGAACAACAAACTAAAACCACGAAATCGAACCACGAAATAGAACAACGTAATCGAACAACGAAATCGAACAACGTAATCGAACAACGAAATCGAACAAAGAACAATGAAATCTAACAACCAACAACGAAATCGAACAAAGAACAACGAAATCTAACGACGAACAACGAAATATAACAACGAACAACGAAATCGAACAACGAATTCGAACAACGAATTCGAACCACGAAATCGAACAACGAAATCGAACAACGAAATCCAACTTCGATATTGAACAACGAAATCGAACAACAAACTGAATCCACGAAATGGAACAACGAATTCGAATCACTAAATTGAATAACGAAATCGAACAACGAAATCGAAAAACGAAATCGATCAACGAAATCGAACAAAGAAATCGAACAACGAAATCGAACAACGAAATCCAACTTCGAAATCCAACTTCGAAATCGAACAACGAAGTCGAACAACGAAATTGAAAAACGAAGTCGAACAACGACTTCGAACAACGAAATCTAACAAGGAAATCGATCAACGGAATCGAATAACGAAATCGAACAACGAAATCGAACCACGAAATCGAACAACGAAATCGAACAACGAAATAGAACAACAAAATCGAATAACGAACAACGAAATCGAACAACGAATTCAAACAACGAATTCGAATCACTAAAATTGAATAACGAAATCGAACTACGAAATCGAAAAACGAAATCGATCAACGAAATCGAACAACGAAATCGAACAACGAAATCAAACAACGAAATCCAACTTCGAAATCCAACTTCGAAATCGAACAACGAAATCGAACAACGAAATCGAACAACGAAGTCGAACAACGACATCGAACAACGAAATCTAACAAGGAAATCGAACAACGGAATCGAATAACGAAATCGAACAACGAAATCGAACCACGAAATCGAACAACGAAATCGAACGAAATCTAACAAGGAAATCGAACTACGGAATCGAATAACGAAATCGAACAACGAAATCGAACCACGAAATCGAACAACGAAATCGAACAACGAAATTGAACAAAGAACAACGAAATTGAACAAAGAACAACGAAATCTAACAACGAACAACGAAATCGAACAAAGAAAAACGAAATCTAACAACGAACAACGAAATCAAACAACGAAATCGAACAACGAACTCGAACAACGAAATCGAACAAAGAATCGAACAACGAAATCGAACAACAAACTCGAACCACGAAATCGAACAACGAAATCGAACAACGAACAACGAAATCGAACAACGAAATCGAACAACGAAATCGAATAACGAATCGAACAACGAAATCGAACAACGAAATCGAAATTGAACAAAGAAATCCAACTTCGATATCGAACAACGAAATCGAAATCGAACAACAAACTGAAACCACGAAATCGAACCACGAAATAGAACAACGAAATGGAACAACGCAGTCGAACAACGAAATCGAACCATGAAATCATACAACAATATCGAACAACAAAACCGAACAACGAAATCGATCAACGGAAATTGGACAACGAAATCGAACAACGAAATCGAACAACGTAATCGAACAACGAAATCGAACAAAGAACAATGAAATCTAACAACCAACAACGAAATCGAACAAAGAACAACGAAATCTAACAACGAACAACGAAATATAACAACGAACAACGAAATCGAACAACGAATTCGAACAACGAATTCGAACCACGAAATCGAACAACGAAATCGAACAACGAAATCCAACTTCGATATTGAACAACGAAATCGAACAACAAACTGAATCCACGAAATGAAACAACGAATTCGAATCACAAAATTGAATAACGAAATCGAACAACGAAATCGAAAAACGAAATCGATCAACGAAATCGAACAAAGAAATCGAACAACGAAATCGAACAACGAAATCCAACTTCGAAATCCAACTTCGAAATCGAACAACGAAATCGAACAACGAAATTGAAAAACGAAGTCGAACAACGACATCGAACAACGAAATCTAACAAGGAAATCGATCAACGGAATCGAATAACGAAATCGAACAACGAAATCGAACCACGAAATCGAACAACGAAATCGAACAACGAAATAGAACAACAAAATCGAATAACGAACAACGAAATCGAACAACGAATTCAAACAACGAATTCGAATCACTAAAATTGAATAACGAAATCGAACAACGAAATCGAAAAACGAAATCGATCAACGAAATCGAACAACGAAATCGAACAACGAAATCAAACAACGAAATCCAACTTCGAAATCCAACTTCGAAATCGAACAACGAAATCGAACAACGAAGTCGAACAACGCCATCGAACAACGAAATCTAACAAGGAAATCGAACAACGGAATCGAATAACGAAATCGAACAACGAAATCGAACCACGAAATCGAACAACGAAATCGAACGAAATCTAACAAGGAAATCGAACTACGGAATCGAATAACGAAATCGAACAACGAAATCGAACCACGAAATCGAACAACGAAATCGAACAACGAATCGAACAACGAAATCGAACAACAAACTCGAACCACGAAATCGAACAACGAAATCGAACAACGAACAACGAAATCGAACAACGAAATCGAACAACGAAATCGAATAACGAATCGAACAACGAAATCGAACAACGAAATGGAAATTGAACAAAGAAATCCAACTTCGATATCGAACAACGAAATCGAAATCGAACAACAAACTGAAACCACGAAATCGAACCACGAAATAGAACAACGAAATGGAACAACGCAGTCGAACAACGAAATCGAACCATGAAATCATACAACAATATCGAACAACAAAACCGAACAACGAAATCGAACAACGGAAATCGGACAACGAAATCGAACAACGAAATCGAACAACGAAATCGAACAACGAAATCGAACAAAGAACAACGAAATCTAACAACCAACAACGAAATCGAACAAAGAACAACGAAATCTAACAACGAACAACGAAATATAACAACGAACAACGAAATCGAACAACGAATTCGAACAACGAATTCGAACCACGAAATCGAACAACCAAATCGAACAACGAAATCCAACTTCGATATTGAACAACGAAATCGAACAACAAACTGAATCCATGAAATGGAACAACGAATTCGAATCACTAAATTGAATAACGAAATCGAACAACGAAATCGAAAAACGAAATCGATCAACGAAATCGAACAACGAAATCGAACAACGAAATCGAACAACGAAATCCAACTTCGAAATCCAACTTCGAAATCGAACAACGAAATCGAACAACGAAATTGAAAAACGAAGTCGAACAACGAAATCGAACAACGAAATCGAACAAAGAACAACGAAATCTAACAACCAACAACGAAATCGAACAAAGAACAACGAAATCTAACAACGAACAACGAAATATAACAACGAACAACGAAATCGAACAACGAATTCGAACAACGAATTCGAACCACGAAATCGAACAACCAAATCGAACAACGAAATCCAACTTCGATATTGAACAACGAAATCGAACAACAAACTGAATCCACGAAATGGAACAACGAATTCGAATCACTAAATTGAATAACGAAATCGAACAACGAAATCGAACCACGAAATCGAACAACGAAATCGAACGAAATCTAACAAGGAAATCGAACTACGGAATCGAATAACGAAATCGAACAACGAAATCGAACCACGAAATCGAACAACGAAATCGAACAACGAAATTGAACAAAGAACAACGAAATTGAACAAAGAACAACGAAATCTAACAACGAACAACGAAATCGAACAAAAAAAAACGAAATCTAACAACGAACAACGAAATCAAACAACGAAATCGAACAACGAACTCGAACAACGAAATCGAACAACGAATCGAACAACGAAATCGAACAACAAACTCGAACCACGAAATCGAACAACGAAATCGAACAACGAACAACGAAATCGAACAACGAAATTGAACAACGAAATCGAATAACGAATCGAACAACGAAATCGAACAACGAAATCGAAATTGAACAAAGAAATCCAACTTCGATATCGAACAACGAAATCGAAATCGAACAACAAACTGAATCCACGAAATCGAACCACGAAATAGAACAACGAAATGGAACAACGCAGTCGAACAACGAAATCGAACCATGAAATCATACAACAATATCGAACAACAAAACCGAACAACGAAATCGAACAACGGAAATTGGACAACGAAATCGAACAACGAAATCGAACAACGTAATCGAACAACGAAATCGAACAAAGAACAATGAAATCTAACAACCAACAACGAAATCGAACAAAGAACAACGAAATCTAACAACGAACAACGAAATATAACAATGAACAACGAAATCGAACAACGAATTCGAACAACGAATTCGAACCACGAAATCGAACAACGAAATCGAACAACGAAATCCAACTTCGATATTGAACAACGAAATCGAACAACAAACTGAATCCACGAAATGGAACAACGAATTCGAATCACAAAATTGAATAACGAAATCGAACAACGAAATCGAAAAACGAAATCGATCAACGAAATCGAACAAAGAAATCGAACAACGAAATCGAACAACGAAATCCAACTTCGAAATCCAACTTCGAAATCGAACAACGAAATCGAACAACGAAATTGAAAAACGAAGTCGAACAACGACATCGAACAACGAAATCTAACAAGGAAATCGATCAACGGAATCGAATAACGAAATCGAACAACGAAATCGAACCACGAAATCGAACAACGAAATCGAACAACGAAATAGAACAACAAAATCGAATAACGAACAACGAAATCGAACAACGAATTCAAACAACGAATTCGAATCACTAAAATTGAATAACGAAATCGAACAACGAAATCGAAAAACGAAATCGATCAACGAAATCGAACAACGAAATCGAACAACGAAATCAAACAACGAAATCCAACTTCGAAATCCAACTTCGAAATCGAACAACGAAATCGAATAACGAAGTCGAACAACGCCATCGAACAACGAAATCTAACAAGGAAATCGAACAACGGAATCGAATAACGAAATCGAACAACGAAATCGAACCACGAAATCGAACAACGAAATCGAACGAAATCTAACAAGGAAATCGAACTACGGAATCGAATAACGAAATCGAACAACGAAATCGAACCACGAAATCGAACAACGAAATCGAACAACGAATCGAACAACGAAATCGAACAACAAACTCGAACCACGAAATCGAACAACGAAATCGAACAACGAACAACGAAATCGAACAACGAAATCGAACAACGAAATCGAATAACGAATCGAACAACGAAATCGAACAACGAAATCGAAATTGAACAAAGAAATCCAACTTCGATATCGAACAACGAAATCGAAATCGAACAACAAACTGAAACCACGAAATCGAACCACGAAATAGAACAACGAAATGGAACAACGCAGTCGAACAACGAAATCGAACCATGAAATCATACAACAATATCGAACAACAAAACCGAACAACGAAATCGAACAACGGAAATCGGACAACGAAATCGAACAACGAAATCGAACAACGAAATCGAACAACGAAATCGAACAACGAAATCGAACAACGAAATCGAACAAAGAACAACGAAATCTAACAACCAACAACGAAATCGAACAAAGAACAACGAAATCTAACAACGAACAACGAAATATAACAACGAACAACGAAATCGAACAACGAATTCGAACAACGAATTCGAACCACGAAATCGAACAACCAAATCGAACAACGAAATCCAACTTCGATATTGAACAACGAAATCGAACAACAAACTGAATCCACGAAATGGAACAACGAATTCGAATCACTAAATTGAATAACGAAATCGAACAACGAAATCGAAAAACGAAATCGATCAACGAAATCGAACAACGAAATCGAACAACGAAATCGAACAACGAAATCGAACAACGAAATCCAACTTCGAAATCCAACTTCGAAATCGAACAACGAAATCGAACAACGAAATTGAAAAACGAAGTCGAACAACGACATCGAACAACGAAATCTAACAAGGAAATCGATCAACGGAATCGAATAACGAAATCGAACAACGAAATCGAAAAACGAAATCGATCAACGAAATCGAACAACGAAATCGAACAACGAAATCAAACAACGAAATAGAACAACAAAATCGAATAACGAACAACGAAATTGAACAACGAATTCAAACAACGAATTCGAATCACTAAAATTGAATAACGAAATCGAACAACGAAATCGAAAAACGAAATCGATCAACGAAATCGAACAACGAAATCGAACAACGAAGTCAAACAACGAAATCCAACTTCGAAATCCAACTTCGAAATCGAACAACGAAATCGAACAACGAAATCGAACAACGAAGTCGAACAACGACATCGAACAACGAAATCTAACAAGGAAATCGAACAACGGAATCGAATAACGAAATCGAACAACGAAATCGAACCACGAAATCGAACAACGAAATCGAACGAAATCTAACAAGGAAATCGAACTACGGAATCGAATAACGAAATCGAACAACGAAATCGAACCACGAAATCGAACAACGAAATCGAATAACGAAATTGAACAAAGAACAACGAAATTGAACAAATAACAACGAAATCTAACAACGAACAACGAAATCGAACAAAGAACAACGAAATCTAACAACGAACAACGAAATCAAACAACGAAATCGAACAACGAACTCAAACAACGAAATCGAACAACGAATCGAACAACGAAATCGAACAACAAACTCGAACCACGAAATCGAACAACGAAATCGAACAACGAACAACGAAATCGAACAACGAATTCGAATCACTAAATCGAACAACTAAATCGAACCACGAAATCGAACAACGAAATCGAACAACGAAATAGAACAAATGTCGAACAACGAAATCGAACAACGAAATCGAACAACGAAATGGAACAACGAAATCGAACAACGAAATCGAACAACGAAATCGAAGAACGAAATCGAACAACGAAATTGAACAAAGAAATCCAACTTCGATATCGAACAACGAAATCGAACAACAAACTGAAACCACGAAATCCATACACGAAATAGAACAACGAAATGGAACAACGCAATCGAACAACGAAATCGAACCACGAAATCATACAACAATATAGAACAACGAAATCGAACAACGGAATCGGACAACGAAATCGAACAACGAAATCGAACAACGAATTCGAACCACGAAATCGAACAACGAAATTGAAAAACGAAGTCGAACAACGACATCGAACAACGAAATCTAACAAGGAAATCGATCAACGGAATCGAATAACGAAATCGAACAACGAAATCGAACCACGAAATCGAACAACGAAATCGAACGAAATCTAACAAGGAAATCGAACTACGGAATCGAATAACGAAATCGAACAACGAAATCGAACCACGAAATCGAACAACGAAATCGAACAACGAAATTGAACAAAGAACAACGAAATTGAACAAAGAACAACGAAATCTAACAACGAACAACGAAATCGAACAAAAAAAAACGAAATCTAACAACGAACAACGAAATCAAACAACGAAATCGAACAACGAACTCGAACAACGAAATCGAACAACGAATCGAACAACGAAATCGAACAACAAACTCGAACCACGAAATCGAACAACGAAATCGAACAACGAACAACGAAATCGAACAACGAAATTGAACAACGAAATCGAATAACGAATCGAACAACGAAATCGAACAACGAAATCGAAATTGAACAAAGAAATCCAACTTCGATATCGAACAACGAAATCGAAATCGAACAACAAACTGAAACCACGAAATCGAACCACGAAATAGAACAACGAAATGGAACAACGCAGTCGAACAACGAAATCGAACCATGAAATCATACAACAATATCGAACAACAAAACCGAACAACGAAATCGAACAACGGAAATTGGACAACGAAATCGAACAACGAAATCGAACAACGAAATCGAACAACGTAATCGAACAACGAAATCGAACAAAGAACAATGAAATCTAACAACCAACAACGAAATCGAACAAAGAACAACGAAATCTAACAACGAACAACGAAATATAACAATGAACAACGAAATCGAACAACGAATTCGAACAACGAATTCGAACCACGAAATCGAACAACGAAATCGAACAACGAAATCCAACTTCGATATTGAACAACGAAATCGAACAACAAACTGAATCCACGAAATGGAACAACGAATTCGAATCACAAAATTGAATAACGAAATCGAACAACGAAATCGAAAAACGAAATCGATCAACGAAATCGAACAAAGAAATCGAACAACGAAATCGAACAACGAAATCCAACTTCGAAATCCAACTTCGAAATCGAACAACGAAATCGAACAACGAAATTGAAAAACGAAGTCGAACAACGACATCGAACAACGAAATCTAACAAGGAAATCGATCAACGGAATCGAATAACGAAATCGAACAACGAAATCGAACCACGAAATCGAACAACGAAATCGAACAACGAAATAGAACAACAAAATCGAATAACGAACAACGAAATCGAACAACGAATTCAAACAACGAATTCGAATCACTAAAATTGAATAACGAAATCGAACAACGAAATCGAAAAACGAAATCGATCAACGAAATCGAACAACGAAATCGAACAACGAAATCAAACAACGAAATCCAACTTCGAAATCCAACTTCGAAATCGAACAACGAAATCGAATAACGAAGTCGAACAACGCCATCGAACAACGAAATCTAACAAGGAAATCGAACAACGGAATCGAATAACGAAATCGAACAACGAAATCGAACCACGAAATCGAACAACGAAATCGAACGAAATCTAACAAGGAAATCGAACTACGGAATCGAATAACGAAATCGAACAACGAAATCGAACCACGAAATCGAACAACGAAATCGAACAACGAATCGAACAACGAAATCGAACAACAAACTCGAACCACGAAATCGAACAACGAAATCGAACAACGAACAACGAAATCGAACAACGAAATCGAACAACGAAATCGAATAACGAATCGAACAACCAAATCGAACAACGAAATCGAAATTGAACAAAGAAATCCAACTTCGATATCGAACAACGAAATCGAAATCGAACAACAAACTGAAACCACGAAATCGAACCACGAAATAGAACAACGAAATGGAACAACGCAGTCGAACAACGAAATCGAACCATGAAATCATACAACAATATCGAACAACAAAACCGAACAACGAAATCGAACAACGGAAATCGGACAACGAAATCGAACAACGAAATCGAACAACGAAATCGAACAACGAAATCGAACAACGAAATCGAACAAAGAACAACGAAATCTAACAACCAACAACGAAATCGAACAAAGAACAACGAAATCTAACAACGAACAACGAAATATAACAACGAACAACGAAATCGAACAACGAATTCGAACAACGAATTCGAACCACGAAATCGAACAACCAAATCGAACAACGAAATCCAACTTCGATATTGAACAACGAAATCGAACAACAAACTGAATCCACGAAATGGAACAACGAATTCGAATCACTAAATTGAATAACGAAATCGAACAACGAAATCGAAAAACGAAATCGATCAACGAAATCGAACAACGAAATCGAACAACGAAATCGAACAACGAAATCCAACTTCGAAATCCAACTTCGAAATCGAACAACGAAATCGAACAACGAAATTGAAAAACGAAGTCGAACAACGACATCGAACAACGAAATCTAACAAGGAAATCGATCAACGGAATCGAATAACGAAATCGAACAACGAAATCGAAAAACGAAATCGATCAACGAAATCGAACAACGAAATCGAACAACGAAATCAAACAACGAAATAGAACAACAAAATCGAATAACGAACAACGAAATTGAACAACGAATTCAAACAACGAATTCGAATCACTAAAATTGAATAACGAAATCGAACAACGAAATCGAAAAACGAAATCGATCAACGAAATCGAACAACGAAATCGAACAACGAAATCAAACAACGAAATCCAACTTCGAAATCCAACTTCGAAATCGAACAACGAAATCGAACAACGAAATCGAACAACGAAGTCGAACAACGACATCGAACAACGAAATCTAACAAGGAAATCGAACAACGGAATCGAATAACGAAATCGAACAACGAAATCGAACCACGAAATCGAACAACGAAATCGAACGAAATCTAACAAGGAAATCGAACTACGGAATCGAATAACGAAATCGAACAACGAAATCGAACCACGAAATCGAACAACGAAATCGAATAACGAAATTGAACAAAGAACAACGAAATTGAACAAATAACAACGAAATCTAACAACGAACAACGAAATCGAACAAAGAACAACGAAATCTAACAACGAACAACGAAATCAAACAACGAAATCGAACAACGAACTCAAACAACGAAATCGAACAACGAATCGAACAACGAAATCGAACAACAAACTCGAACCACGAAATCGAACAACGAAATCGAACAACGAACAACGAAATCGAACAACGAATTCGAATCACTAAATCGAACAACTAAATCTAACCACGAAATCGAACAACGAAATCGAACAACGAAATAGAACAAATGTCGAACAACGAAATCGAACAACGAAATCGAACAACGAAATCGAACAACGAAATGGAACAACGAAATCGAACAACGAAATCGAACAACGAAATCGAAGAACGAAATCGAACAACGAAATTGAACAAAGAAATCCAACTTCGATATCGAACAACGAAATCGAACAACAAACTGAAACCACGAAATCCATACACGAAATAGAACAACGAAATGGAACAACGCAATCGAACAACGAAATCGAACCACGAAATCATACAACAATATAGAACAACGAAATCGAACAACGGAATCGGACAACGAAATCGAACAACGAAATCGAACAACGAATTCGAACCACGAAATCGAACAACGAAGTCGAACTTCGAAATCGAACAACGAAATCGAACAACGAAATCGAACAAAGAACAACGAAATCTAACAACCAACAACGAAATCGAACAAAGAACAACGAAATCTAACAACGAACAACGAAATCTAACAACGAACAACGAAATCGAACAACGAATTCGAACAACGAATTCGAACAACGAATTCGAACCACGAAATCGAACAACGGAATCGAACAACGAAATCCAACTTCGATATTGAACAACGAAATCAAACAACAAACTGAATCCACGAAATAGAACAACGAATTCGAATCACTAAATTGAATAACGAAATCGAAAAACGAAATCGATCAACGAAATCGAACAACGAAATCGAACAACGAAATCGAACAACGAAATCCAACTTCGAAATCCAACTTCGAAATCGAACAACGAAATCGAACAACGAAATTGAAAAACGAAGTCGAACAACGACATCGAACAACGAAATCTAACAAGGAAATCGAACAACGGAATCGAATAACGAAATCGAACAACGAAATCGAACCACGAAATCGAACAACGAAATCGAACAACAAAATAGAACAACAAAATCGAATAACGAACAACGAAATCGAACAACGAATTCAAACAACGAATTCGAATCACTAAAATTGAATAACGAAATCGAACAACGAAATCGAAAAACGAAATCGATCAACGAAATCGAACAACGAAATCGAACAACGAAATCAAACAACGAAATCCAACTTCGAAATCGAACAACGAAATCGAACAACGAAATCGAACAACGAAGTCGAACAACGACATCGAACAACGAAATCGAACCACGAAATCGAACAACGAAATCGAACAACGAAATCGAACAACGAAATTGAACAAAGAACAACGAAATCTAGCAACGAACAACGAAATCGAACAAAAAACAACTAAATCTAACAACGAACAACGAAATCGAACAACGAAATCGAACAACGAACTCGAACAACGAAATCGAACAACGAATCGAACAACGAAATCGAACAACAAACTCGAACCACGAAATCGAACAACGAAATCGAACAAAAAACAACTAAATCTAACAACGAACAACGAAATCGAACAACGAAATCGAACAACGAAATCGAACAACGAACTCGAACAACGAAATCGAACAACGAATCGAACAACGAAATCGAACAACAAACTCGAACCACGAAATCGAACAACGAAATCGAACAAAAAACAACTAAATCTAACAACGAACAACGAAATCGAACAACGAAATCGAACAACGAACTCGAACAACGAAATCGAACAACGAATCGAACAACGAAATCGAACAACAAACTCGAACCACGAAA
Organism: Neocrepidodera transversa; assembly: GCA_963243735.1. Lineage (NCBI taxonomy): Eukaryota > Metazoa > Arthropoda > Insecta > Coleoptera > Chrysomelidae > Neocrepidodera > Neocrepidodera transversa. The sequence goes on from OY725356.1 coordinate 2,460,641, forward strand.
TCGAACAACGAAATCGAACAACGAACAACGAAATCGAACAACGAACAACGAAATCGAACAACGAATTCGAATCACTAAATCGAACAACGAAATCGAACAAAAATCGAACAACGAAATCGAACAACGAAATCGAACAACGAAATCGAACAACGAAATCGAATAACGAACTCAAACAACAAACTGAAACCACGAAATAGAATAATGAAATGGAACAACGCAATCGAACAACGAAATCGAACTTCGAAAACGAACAACGAAATCGAACAACGAAATCGAACAACGAAATCGAACAACGAAATCGAATAACGAAATCGAACAACGAAAATCGAACTACATAATCGAACAACGAATTTAAACGAAGAACAACGAAATCTAACAACGAACAACGAAATCTAACAACGAACAACGAATTGGAACAATGAATTCGAACCACGAAATCGAACAATGAAATCGAACAACGAAAACGAACAACGAATTCGAACAACGAATTCGAACCACGAAATCGAATAACGAAATCGAACAACGAAATGGAACAACTAAATCGAACAACGAAATCGAACAACGAAATCGAACAACGAAATCGAATAACGAATCGAACAACGAAATCGAACAACGAAATCGAAATTGAACAAAGAAATCCAACTTCGATATCGAACAACGAAATCGAAATCGAACAACAAACTGAAACCACGAAATCGAACCACGAAATAGAACAACGAAATGGAACAACGCAGTCGAACAACGAAATCGAACCATGAAATCGTACAACAATATCGAACAACAAAACCGAACAACGAAATCGAACAACGGAAATTGGACAACGAAATCGAACAACGAAATCGAACAACGAAATCGAACAACGTAATCGAACAACGAAATCGAACAAAGAACAATGAAATCTAACAACCAACAACGAAATCGAACAAAGAACAACGAAATCTAACAACGAACAACGAAATATAACAACGAACAACGAAATCGAACAACGAATTCGAACAACGAATTCGAACCACGAAATCGAACAACGAAATCGAACAACGAAATCCAACTTCGATATTGAACAACGAAATCGAACAACAAACTGAATCCACGAAATGGAACAACGAATTCGAATCACTAAATTGAATAACGAAATCGAACAACGAAATCGAAAAACGAAATCGATCAACGAAATCGAACAAAGAAATCGAACAACGAAATCGAACAACGAAATCCAACTTCGAAATCCAACTTCGAAATCGAACAACGAAGTCGAACAACGAAATTGAAAAACGAAGTCGAACAACGACATCGAACAACGAAATCTAACAAGGAAATCGATCAACGGAATCGAATAACGAAATCGAACAACGAAATCGAACCACGAAATCGAACAACGAAATCGAACAACGAAATAGAACAACAAAATCGAATAACGAACAACGAAATCGAACAACGAATTCGAACAACGAAATCGAAAAACGAAATCGATCAACGAAATCGAACAACGAAATCGAACAACGAAATCGAACAACGAAATCCAACTTCGAAATCCAACTTCGAAATCGAACAACGAAATCGAACAACGAAATTGAAAAACGAAATCGATCAACGAAATCGAACAACGAAATCGAACAACGAAATCAAACAACGAAATAGAACAACAAAATCGAATAACGAACAACGAAATTGAACAACGAATTCAAACAACGAATTCGAATCACTAAAATTGAATAACGAAATCGAACAACGAAATCGAAAAACGAAATCGATCAACGAAATCGAACAACGAAATCGAACAACGAAATCAAACAACGAAATCCAACTTCGAAATCCAACTTCGAAATCGAACAACGAAATCGAACAACGAAATCGAACAACGAAGTCGAACAACGACATCGAACAACGAAATCTAACAAGGAAATCGAACAACGGAATCGAATAACGAAATCGAACAACGAAATCGAACCACGAAATCGAACAACGAAATCGAACGAAATCTAACAAGGAAATCGAACTACGGAATCGAATAACGAAATCGAACAACGAAATCGAACCACGAAATCGAACAACGAAATCGAATAACGAAATTGAACAAAGAACAACGAAATTGAACAAATAACAACGAAATCTAACAACGAACAACGAAATCGAACAAAGAACAACGAAATCTAACAACGAACAACGAAATCAAACAACGAAATCGAACAACGAACTCAAACAACGAAATCGAACAACGAATCGAACAACGAAATCGAACAACAAACTCGAACCACGAAATCGAACAACGAAATCGAACAACGAACAACGAAATCGAACAACGAATTCGAATCACTAAATCGAACAACTAAATCGAACCACGAAATCGAACAACGAAATCGAACAACGAAATAGAACAAATGTCGAACAACGAAATCGAACAACGAAATCGAACAACGAAATCCAACTTCGAAATCCAACTTCGAAATCGAACAACGAAGTCGAACAACGAAATTGAAAAACGAAGTCGAACAACGACATCGAACAACGAAATCTAACAAGGAAATCGATCAACGGAATCGAATAACGAAATCGAACAACGAAATCGAACCACGAAATCGAACAACGAAATCGAACAACGAAATAGAACAACAAAATCGAATAACGAACAACGAAATCGAACAACGAATTCGAACAACGAAATCGAAAAACGAAATCGATCAACGAAATCGAACAACGAAATCGAACAACGAAATCGAACAACGAAATCCAACTTCGAAATCCAACTTCGAAATCGAACAACGAAATCGAACAACGAAATTGAAAAACGAAATCGATCAACGAAATCGAACAACGAAATCGAACAACGAAATCAAACAACGAAATAGAACAACAAAATCGAATAACGAACAACGAAATTGAACAACGAATTCAAACAACGAATTCGAATCACTAAAATTGAATAACGAAATCGAACAACGAAATCGAAAAACGAAATCGATCAACGAAATCGAACAACGAAATCGAACAACGAAATCAAACAACGAAATCCAACTTCGAAATCCAACTTCGAAATCGAACAACGAAATCGAACAACGAAATCGAACAACGAAGTCGAACAACGACATCGAACAACGAAATCTAACAAGGAAATCGAACAACGGAATCGAATAACGAAATCGAACAACGAAATCGAACCACGAAATCGAACAACGAAATCGAACGAAATCTAACAAGGAAATCGAACTACGGAATCGAATAACGAAATCGAACAACGAAATCGAACCACGAAATCGAACAACGAAATCGAATAACGAAATTGAACAAAGAACAACGAAATTGAACAAATAACAACGAAATCTAACAACGAACAACTAAATCGAACAAAGAACAACGAAATCTAACAACGAACAACGAAATCAAACAACGAAATCGAACAACGAACTCAAACAACGAAATCGAACAACGAATCGAACAACGAAATCGAACAACAAACTCGAACCACGAAATCGAACAACGAAATCGAACAACGAACAACGAAATCGAACAACGAATTCGAATCACTAAATCGAACAACTAAATCGAACCACGAAATCGAACAACGAAATCGAACAACGAAATAGAACAAATGTCGAACAACGAAATCGAACAACGAAATCGAACAACGAAATGGAACAACGAAATCGAACAACGAAATCGAACAACGAAATCGAAGAACGAAATCGAACAACGAAATTGAACAAAGAAATCCAACTTCGATATCGAACAACGAAATCGAACAACAAACTGAAACCACGAAATCCATACACGAAATAGAACAACGAAATGGAACAACGCAATCGAACAACGAAATCGAACCACGAAATCATACAACAATATAGAACAACGAAATCGAACAACGGAATCGGACAACGAAATCGAACAACGAAATCGAACAACGAATTCGAACCACGAAATCGAACAACGAAGTCGAACTTCGAAATCGAACAACGAAATCGAACAACGAAATCGAACAAAGAACAACGAAATCTAACAACCAACAACGAAATCGAACAAAGAACAACGAAATCTAACAACGAACAACGAAATCTAACAACGAACAACGAAAACGAACAACGAAATCGAACAACGAATTCGAACAACGAATTCGAACAACGAATTCGAACCACGAAATCGAACAACGGAATCGAACAACGAAATCCAACTTCGATATTGAACAACGAAATCAAACAACAAACTGAATCCACGAAATAGAACAACGAATTCGAATCACTAAATTGAATAACGAAATCGAACAACGAAATCGAAAAACGAAATCGATCAACGAAATCGAACAACGAAATCGAACAACGAAATCGAACAACGAAATCCAACTTCGAAATCCAACTTCGAAATCGAACAACGAAATCGAACAACGAAATTGAAAAACGAAGTCGAACAACGACATCGAACAACGAAATCTAACAAGGAAATCGAACAACGGAATCGAATAACGAAATCGAACAACGAAATCGAACCACGAAATCGAACAACGAAATCGAACAACAAAATAGAACAACAAAATCGAATAACGAACAACGAAATCGAACAACGAATTCAAACAACGAATTCGAATCACTAAAATTGAATAACGAAATCGAACAACGAAATCGAAAAACGAAATCGATCAACGAAATCGAACAACGAAATCGAACAACGAAATCAAACAACGAAATCCAACTTCGAAATCGAACAACGAAATCGAACAACGAAATCGAACAACGAAGTCGAACAACGACATCGAACAACGAAATCGAACCACGAAATCGAACAACGAAATCGAACAACGAAATCGAACAACGAAATTGAACAAAGAACAACGAAATCTAGCAACGAACAACGAAATCGAACAAAGAACAACGAAATCTAACAACGAACAACGAAATCGAACAACGAAATCGAACAACGAACTCGAACAACGAAATCGAACAACGAATCGAACAACGAAATCGAACAACAAACTCGAACCACGAAATCGAACAACGAAATCGAACAAAAAACAACTAAATCTAACAACGAACAACGAAATCGAACAACGAAATCGAACAACGAACTCGAACAACGAAATCGAACAACGAATCGAACAACGAAATCGAACAACAAACTCGAACCACGAAATCGAACAACGAAATCGAACAACGAACAACGAAATCGAACAACGAACAACGAAATCGAACAACGAATTCGAATCACTAAATCGAACAACGAAATCGAACAAAAATCGAACAACGAAATCGAACAACGAAATCGAACAACGAAATCGAACAACGAAATCGAATAACGAACTCAAACAACAAACTGAAACCACGAAATAGAATAATGAAATGGAACAACGCAATCGAACAACGAAATCGAACTTCGAAAATGAACAACGAAATCGAACAACGAAATCGAACAACGAAATCGAACAACGACATCGAATAACGAAATCGAACAACGAAAATCGAACTACATAATCGAACAACGAATTTAAACGAAGAACAACGAAATCTAACAACGAACAACGAAATCTAACAACGAACAACGAATTGGAACAATGAATTCGAACCACGAAATCGAACAATGAAATCGAACAACGAAAACGAACAACGAATTCGAACAACGAATTCGAACCACGAAATCGAATAACGAAATCGAACAACGAAATGGAACAACTAAATCGAACAACGAAATCGAACAACGAAATCGAACAACGAAATCGAATAACGAATCGAACAACGAAATCGAACAACGAAATCGAAATTGAACAAAGAAATCCAACTTCGATATCGAACAACGAAATCGAAATCGAACAACAAACTGAAACCACGAAATCGAACCACGAAATAGAACAACGAAATGGAACAACGCAGTCGAACAACGAAATCGAACCATGAAATCGTACAACAATATCGAACAACAAAACCGAACAACGAAATCGAACAACGGAAATTGGACAACGAAATCGAACAACGAAATCGAACAACGAAATCGAACAACGTAATCGAACAACGAAATCGAACAAAGAACAATGAAATCTAACAACCAACAACGAAATCGAACAAAGAACAACGAAATCTAACAACGAACAACGAAATATAACAACGAACAACGAAATCGAACAACGAATTCGAACAACGAATTCGAACCACGAAATCGAACAACGAAATCGAACAACGAAATCCAACTTCGATATTGAACAACGAAATCGAACAACAAACTGAATCCACGAAATGGAACAACGAATTCGAATCACTAAATTGAATAACGAAATCGAACAACGAAATCGAAAAACGAAATCGATCAACGAAATCGAACAAAGAAATCGAACAACGAAATCGAACAACGAAATCCAACTTCGAAATCCAACTTCGAAATCGAACAACGAAGTCGAACAACGAAATTGAAAAACGAAGTCGAACAACGACATCGAACAACGAAATCTAACAAGGAAATCGATCAACGGAATCGAATAACGAAATCGAACAACGAAATCGAACCACGAAATCGAACAACGAAATCGAACAACGAAATAGAACAACAAAATCGAATAACGAACAACGAAATCGAACAACGAATTCAAACAACGAATTCGAATCACTAAAATTGAATAACGAAATCGAACAACGAAATCGAAAAACGAAATCGATCAACGAAATCGAACAACGAAATCGAACAACGAAATCAAACAACGAAATCCAACTTCGAAATCCAACTTCGAAATCGAACAACGAAATCGAACAACGAAATCGAACAACGACATCGAACAACGAAATCTAACAAGGAAATCGAACAACGGAATCGAATAACGAAATCGAACAACGAAATCGAACCACGAAATCGAACAACGAAATCGAACGAAATCTAACAAGGAAATCGAACTACGGAATCGAATAACGAAATCGAATAACGAAATCGAACCACGAAATCGAACAACGAAATCGAACAACGAAATTGAACAAAGAACAACGAAATTGAACAAAGAACAACGAAATCTAACAACGAACAACGAAATCGAACAACGAAATCGAACAACGAAATCGAATAACGAATCGAACAACGAAATCGAACAACGAAATCGAAATTGAACAAAGAAATCCAACTTCGATATCGAACAACGAAATCGAAATCGAACAACAAACTGAAACCACGAAATCGAACCACGAAATAGAACAACGAAATGGAACAACGCAGTCGAACAACGAAATCGAACCATGAAATCATACAACAATATCGAACAACAAAACCGAACAACGAAATCGAACAACGGAAATTGGACAACGAAATCGAACAACGAAATCGAACAACGAAATCGAACAACGTAATCGAACAACGAAATCGAACAAAGAACAATGAAATCTAACAACCAACAACGAAATCGAACAAAGAACAACGAAATCTAACAACGAACAACGAAATATAACAACGAACAACGAAATCGAACAACGAATTCGAACAACGAATTCGAACCACGAAATCGAACAACGAAATCGAACAACGAAATCCAACTTCGATATTGAACAACGAAATCGAACAACAAACTGAATCCACGAAATGGAACAACGAATTCGAATCACAAAATTGAATAACGAAATCGAACAACGAAATCGAAAAACGAAATCGATCAACAAAATCGAACAAAGAAATCGAACAACGAAATCGAACAACGAAATCCAACTTCGAAATCCAACTTCGAAATCGAACAACGAAATCGAACAACGAAATTGAAAAACGAAGTCGAACAACGACATCGAACAACGAAATCTAACAAGGAAATCGATCAACGGAATCGAATAACGAAATCGAACAACGAAATCGAACCACGAAATCGAACAACGAAATCGAACAACGAAATAGAACAACAAAATCGAATAACGAACAACGAAATCGAACAACGAATTCAAACAACGAATTCGAATCACTAAAATTGAATAACGAAATCGAACAACGAAATCGAAAAACGAAATCGATCAACGAAATCGAACAACGAAATCGAACAACGAAATCAAACAACGAAATCCAACTTCGAAATCCAACTTCGAAATCGAACAACGAAATCGAACAACGAAGTCGAACAACGCCATCGAACCACGAAATCGAAAAACGAAATCGATCAACAAAATCGAACAAAGAAATCGAACAACGAAATCGAACAACGAAATCCAACTTCGAAATCCAACTTCGAAATCGAACAACGAAATCGAACAACGAAATTGAAAAACGAAGTCGAACAACGACATCGAACAACGAAATCTAACAAGGAAATCGATCAACGGAATCGAATAACGAAATCGAACAACGAAATCGAAAAACGAAATCGATCAACGAAATCGAACCACGAAATCGAACAACGAAATCAAACAACGAAATAGAACAACAAAATCGAATAACGAACAACGAAATTGAACAACGAATTCAAACAACGAATTCGAATCACTAAAATTGAATAACGAAATCGAACAACGAAATCGAAAAACGAAATCGATCAACGAAATCGAACAACGAAATCGAACAACGAAATCAAACAACGAAATCCAACTGCGAAATCCAACTTCGAAATCGAACAACGAAATCGAACAACGAAATCGAACAACGAAGTCGAACAACGACATCGAACAACGAAATCTAACAAGGAAATCGAACAACGGAATCGAATAACGAAATCGAACAACGAACTCGAACCACGAAATCGAACAACGAAATCGAACGAAATCTAACAAGGAAATCGAACTACGGAATCGAATAACGAAATCGAACAACGAAATCGAACCACGAAATCGAACAACGAAATCGAATAACGAAATTGAACAAAGAACAACGAAATTGAACAAATAACAACGAAATCTAACAACGAACAACGAAATCGAACAAAGAACAACGAAATCTAACAACGAACAACGAAATCAAACAACGAAATCGAACAACGAATCGAACAACGAAATCGAACAACAAACTCGAACCACGAAATCGAACAACGAAATCGAACAACGAACAACGAAATCTAACAACGAATTCGAATCACTAAATTGAACAACTAAATCGAACCACGAAATCGAACAACGAAATCGAACAACGAAATAGAACAAATGTCGAACAACGAAATCGAACAACGAAATCGAACAACGAAATGGAACAACGAAATCGAACAACGAAATCGAACACCGAAATCGAAGAACGAAATCGAACAACGAAATAGAACAACGAAATTGAACAACGAAATCCAACTTCGATATCGAACAACGAAATCGAACAACAAACTGAAACCACGAAATCGATACACGAAATAGAACAACGAAATGGAATAACGAATCGAACAACGAAATCGAACAACGCAATAGAACAACGAAATTGAACAAAGAAATCCAACTTCGATATCGAACAACGAAATCGAACAACAAACTGAAACCACGAAATCGAACAACGAAATCGAACAACGAAATGGAACAACGAAATTGAACAACGAAATCGAACAACGAAATCGAAAAACGAAATCGATCAACGAATTCAAACAACGAAATCGAACAACGAAATCGAACAACGAATTGGAACAATGAATTGGAACCACGAAATCGAACAAAGAAATCGAATAACAAAATCGAACAACGAAATCGAACCACTAAATCGAACAACGAAATCGAACAACGAAATAGAACAACAAAATCGAATAACGAACAACGAAATCGAACTACGAATTCAAACTACGAATTCGAATCACTAAATCGAACAACGAAATCGAACAACGAAATCGAACAACGAAATTGAACAACGAAATCGAACAACGAAAACGAAAAACGAAATCGATCAACGAATTCAAACAACGAAATCGAACAACGAAATCGAGCAACGAATTGGAACAATGAATTCGAACCACGAAATCGAACAATGAAATCGAACAACGAAAACGAACAACGAAATCGAACAACGAAATGGAACAACGAAATCGAACAACGAAATCGAACAACGAAATCGAACAACCAAATCGAACAATGAAATCGAATAACGAAATGAACAACGAAATCGAACAACGAAATAGAACAACGAAATTGAACAACGAATTCGAACCACGAAATCGAACAACGAAATCGAACTTCGAAATCGAACAACGAAATCGAACAACGAAATCGAACAAAGAACAACGAAATCTAACAACCAACAACGAAATCGAACAAAGAACAACGAAATCTAACAACGAACAACGAAATCTAACAACGAACAACGAAATCGAACAACGAATTCGAACAACGAATTCGAACCACGAAATCGAACAACGGAATCGAACAACGAAATCCAACTTCGATATTGAACAACGAAATCGAACAACAAACTGAATCCACGAAATAGAACAACGAATTCGAATCACTAAATTGAATAACGAAATCGAACGAAATCGAAAAACGAAATCGATCAACGAAATCGAACAACGAAATCGAACAACGAAATCGAACAACGAAATCCAACTTCGAAATCCAACTTCGAAATCGAACAACGAAATCGAACAACGAAATTGAAAAACAAAGTCGAACAACGACATCGAACAACGAAATCTAACAAGGAAATCGAACAACGGAATCGAATAACGAAATCGAACAACGAAATCGAACCACGAAATCGAACAACGAAATCGAACAACGAAATAGAACAACAAAATCGAATAACGAACAACGAAATCGAACAACGAATTCAAACAACGAATTCGAATCACTAAAATTGAATAACGAAATCGAACAACGAAATCGAAAAACGAAATCGATCAACGAAATCGAACAACGAAATCGAACAACGAAATCAAACAACGAAATCCAACTTCGAAATCGAACAACGAAATCGAACAACGAAATCGAACAACGAAGTCGAACAACGACATCGAACAACGAAATCTAACAAGGAAATCGAACAACGGAATCGAATAACGAAATCGAACAACGAAATCGAACCACGAAATCGAACAACGAAATCGAACGAAATCTAACAAGGAAATCGAACTACGGAATCGAATAACGAAATCGAACAACGAAATCGAACCACGAAATCGAACAACGAAATCGAACAACGAAATCGAACAACGAAATTGAACAAAGAACAACGAAATCTAACAACGAACAACGAAATCGAACAAAGAACAACGAAATCTAACAACGAACAACGAAATCGAACAACGAAATCGAACAACGAACTCGAACAACGAAATCGAACAACGAATCGAACAACTAAATCGAACAACAAACTCGAACCACGAAATCGAACAACGAAATCGAACAAAGAACAACGAAATCTAACAACGAACAACGAAATCGAACAACGAAATCGAACAACGAACTCGAACAACGAAATCGAACAACGAATCGAACAACGAAATCGAACAACAAACTCGAACCACGAAATCGAACAACGAAATCGAACAACGAACAACGAAATCGAACAACGAACAACGAAATCGAACAACGAATTCGAATCACTAAATCGAACAACGAAATCGAACAAAAATCGAACAACGAAATCGAACAACGAAATCGAACAACGAAATCGAACAACGAAATCGAACAACGAAATCGAATAACGGACTCAAACAACAAACTGAAACCACGAAATAGAATAATGAAATGGAACAACGCAATCGAACAACGAAATCGAACTACGAAAACGAATAACGAAATCGAACAACGAAAATCGAACTACATAATCGAACAACGAAATTAAACAAAGAACAACGAAATCTAACAACGAACAACGAAATCTAACAACGAACAACGAATTGGAACAATGAATTCGAACCACGAAATCGAACAATGAAATCGAACAACGAAAACGAACAACGAATTCGAACAACGAATTCGAACCACGAAATCGAACAACGAAATCGAACAACGAAATGGAACAACTAAATCGAACAACGAAATCGAACAACGAAATCGAACAACGAAATCGAAATTGAACAAAGAAATCCAACTTCGATATCGAACAACGAAATCGAAATCGAACAACAAACTGAAACCACGAAATCGAACCACGAAATAGAACAACGAAATGGAACAACGCAGTCGAACAACGAAATGGAACCATGAAATCATACAACAATATCGAACAACAAAACCGAACAACGAAATCGAACAACGGAAATTGGACAACGAAATCGAACAACGAAATCGAACAACGAAATCGAACAAGTAGATCACCTAAACCATTTCTACTATCACTATAGGGAATTCAATGTGTTAGAGAGAGAAGTATAGGAAATTCAGCGTACCAGAAAGAGACGCAGATAAAAATGGCGGCACGTGGCATACTTTAAAAATTAGGATAAAAAATGGCTGCGGAATAAAAATATAGTACTTTACATAACTCTAAGATGTAGTACTGCCGCTAACAAACAGATGGCGCTACTAGCCATCTTTTGCAGCCATTTTTAATCCACAATATAATATATCTTCGCGGAATAAAAATATAGTACTTTACATAACTCTAAGATGTAGTACTGCCGCTAACAAACAGATGGCGCTACTAGCCATCTTTTTGCAGCCATTTTTAATCCACAATATAATATATCTTCGTAATTAATGGGCCGATTTGGGTGGGTCAAACGGCATTATATTTGAAATTTAACGTAAAATAATTACATGTCAAAAAATGCTGTGTAGAAGAAACGTCAAAAGGGCCTTAGCTTATATCTCCGATACGATTGGTTCGATTTAAACGCGGGAAACGGTAGTGTATTTTAAATGTGACGTATAATAAATACATAAAGAAAAAACATGCGCAGTACGAAAGCCAAGAGGGCCTTAGCTTATATCTCCGTTACCGTTGGTTCGATTTAAACGCGGGTCAAGGTCAAGGTCAAGGTTAAGGTCAAGGTCAAGGTCAAGGTCAAGGTCATGCCAAGGTCTTGTCAAGGCCATGCCAAAGTCATGTTAAGTTCATGTCAAGGTCATGTCAAGGTCAAAATATCAAGGGTTATGAGGTAATATGTCAGTGGAGTACAATTAAACATAGACATTAATTATTAATTAATTTTTTTACTATATATTTTATTATTCCTTCTCAAACTTAATTGTTACAATCATTTTTTCATTAATAAGATTTCTATAGCGATTTAAATCAATTTCTTCCGTCATCTTGAATGACATACTATTTTTGAAATACATCCAATCGTGAAAATAATAAATTTCTACTATTTCGCCAGATTCATTTGTTGTAATTTCCATTGTAAGTATTGGTTCATCATCTTCATCCATATATTCAGCCTGTATACCTGCCCCGACATATATTGTTGGGAAATTTCCAATTTCATCTTTAGAATATTCTTTGGAAAAATATGTGTAATACTGATAAACATCCATAGTTATATTATCAACAGTAATATATGCGTCTATTGGGTTAAGATCAAGATTTCTTTTTCTGGTAAGAGTTCCCATGACGCCGCCGGAATTTGTCGTCAACGTTCGTGATGAAAATGATTAGGGTGAACATTGTTTAGTTTATTATATAAGATCCAATCTCGTTGGTCAAGGTCAAAAGGTTAACTGGTCACGGGGTCATCCAGCTTGCAGATTGATTTGGAATATCCTAATCACCTACATGATGCGCTTACTTTTTCTGACAATTATAGCGTATGGATATAAAGATTGAGAATTTTTCTTTGAAAAATATAAATTATTACTAGGCATTTTTCATTTTGTACTGAAAATTAGATATTATCTATAATGCGGACCTGAACAATGTCTTTCTAGTTTAAAAAAAGTAGTTACTTATCTTTAAGCTGCTGATAACCATTCTCTTATATCTTGACCGGAATAATACCATTGGGACAATTTTTATGGGAAAAACGGTTCTGTATTTAAAAATGTGATGTAGAATATATATATTTTTTTTCATTACTGCTATTAAAAATTGAAATATTTCATTTGTAATTTAATTCGTTTCGCGATAAGAATGCTCTGAACGAGTTTCCGTTATAACAGAGATAAGAACAGACGTGATAAAAAAGAATTAAATTACAACATAGGCAGAGAGGTATATACAAAATAATATTTATTGCATTGAGGGCTTATAAGAAATTTAGATTTGGTAGAATTTGTCAGTTATATGATGGCATCGCCAGAACACACACGTAAATTGGAGGAATTTGGAGAGAAAGTTCGAAAATTATATCAAGACATAATACTTTACGAAGATAAAAGTAAAACGATTAAGCAATTTGGCCGTCTGTCTATAAGTTCTGCGTGGGATAAAGTATTTGAAAATCGTCAATTACCGCAGACTCAATATCCACTAAGACGAATTCAGCCTACAAAATGGCTGCATTGAAAATGTCTTTCATAATTCTAACAGCAGCGTTGAACAATATGCTCTACACACACGTCCCTATTGGAGTAAAACATATAGCCGTATGTTTTAACGAGGAATTTGAGTGCCAGCGTTCATAATGGCAGATGATGTCTTTAAATAAAGTTAATGATGGAAAATTGCCAGTGTTTTCGATTAATGTACCAGCTAATCAGACGAGATACAAGTTGAAGCTCGTATTTCAAGATGAGACCGAGGGTGACGTTGAGACGTGGCAACACATCTCAACAGCTGAAGTCGATTTAAGAAGTATTAGTGGTGGTGAAGTTTCCCAGTTATCATTATGGAATAATAATAAAGTCATTCAAAATGAACTGTACAAAATATTTTCAATGTTATGTGCGATATTATCGGCACTTTCTGTTCTATTGATAAAAATTGTCATAAAAAATGTAAGAAATCGACTTTCTTTAACAAAATAAATAAATAAAAATATACAGGGTGTTTCAATAAAACCCATATATAAATAAGCATTTTTTATTTGAAAAAGTACATTATCTAGGTAATATAATATAATACAACCAATTATGTAACATATTAACGTTGCGTTCAGCACACAGAAATTTTCCAGATGCATGGTTTAGACACGGCGTATGACAAGATTCAAATCTCCTTGTTTGACAGAGCAATCCATCATATTTTGCGACATCATAAACGGCGGGATGCGGGGTACCCAATAACTGTTGGCATTTTTGAAGTAAAAAATCCTCCTTTTGATTTCCTCTAACGTAAATACAGTCTGCAGCATATAGCAAATATTTTTCCAATATATCGTTAATTTCCGTATACTCGATGTTACCCGAGCTGTAGTTTATTCCATGAATATATTTCTCTACATGTCTAACTGTTTTTTTATCACGTGCACTTAAATTAGCGTAGGGTATTGCAGGCTTGAATAGAAAGTTAGAAACATGGGATCCGATTTGAATTGACATCTCCTTTGGATGGAAACTGCCCTCAATATCGAACCCTTGGATATCACAGAGTGCTATTCTCATCGTGGCAAACGTTCAACTACTGGCATTTAGTAAGTGATATCTAATTTAAACTTTTCAGTACTTCAGAGAGGGGGAAGTACTCCATTAAACAGTCGTGAATAATAATATAGTAAGCTTTAGTATTAGCGGGAAATCCAGAATCGGCTTCTATATCCAATCTCACATCAATAGTAGATGATTTCATGGTTTCTTCTTGCTTGGAACAATCAATGATGAACAAAGAACGGTTTTTAAATGCAACATAGTCCAAAAGGCAACTCTTCAAAGCAGAATTTGAATAACTAGTTTGAAAGTTGCTATAGTTGAAATGGGCTTTAGCATAGTATTCACCATTCAATGATACTCGAATGCTAGCAGTACTCACGTGATCAAACAAAGTCGGATCTTCCCCAACAGCATCACGTTTATTAGTTTGGAAACATACGACAATGAAACGTGGCCGTTCGATTGCGGTGCTAGTTTTAACTGCCCAGATTTCTCTTCGCGCACCCGCTGTAATTGCAGGCAATTCATTCAGTTCCCATTTTCTAAACGGAATTAGTATCGGTTTGTCAGTTTGAATAGCTTTCAAAAGTTGTTCTTTCACATCATCATTCGGATAAATGTGTTTGATTTTCAGCTCGATACTTTGAACTACGATTTTTACGGTGGTAGTCGTTGCTGTAGCAGTACCAACATTTTTTTCCTTTACAATTATGCAATCGTTATCGTTTCTTGATCTTACAAATCTAAGAGTTTGTCTGCCGCACGTAATCATAGGATAGTCGTTGAAAATGTTGAAAATATGTTTAAGCGGCATCAACAAGCTGAAAGACTTGTTGTGAGCGGCGAGGATAGGTGCTGAAGGATAATTCCAGCCAGCGATAGCCATATGATTTGAGTCTTCTTTGCTGTAACAAGTGTAAGCTCGAACAGCACTTATAATTCCAGGATCGCGTACTGTTTCAACTTCTCTAGCGGATTCGCTGTACGTGCAAGAGTCGAAAAGGAAAGCTCCAAAATTGGATGCTAAAGATACATCTCCTCCGCCGGTTATTTCCAATTTCCCTCTAATAGCCAGCAGTGATTGATTCATAGCAAAGAACGAGTCGACTTGGTTGATGCTAAATTCCACAACATCGTTGCAATTGAATGATTTTACGAACGGTGTATAGGACCTATACTCTGCCTTACGAATAGACTCATCAAATGTTGGGGATCGATACAGATCAAACATCGGAGAAGTATGTGCTTCGTCAATTTTTCTTCGTTTGTACATAGTCACCGTTGACATGATATCCAAGTGAACGGAGAAACAATATATTTGCTGCAGTTAGATGTTGACGCTTAGACGCTTGCGGCGACAATAAAGATTTGGAAGCGCCTCTATATCTTATAACTAGTCCCATCGGCTCCTTGCTCTCAATTCCAACACAAGAGTACTAGTTTCACCTCGAAAGTTTACGGGATGGCCGTCTTGATCCAAAGCCAACACTGTAATGTTGGTTATTTCTCGTTGTGGTATAACTGGTAAATATAGCAAATTTGAAGGTGTTTCGTCGATAGCGTAGCCAGGATCGACTTTTACAGCAAATTCGTAGATCGTGTGTGCAGGTCTGTCTCCATCAAAGGCTCCCGACGTAATGTTGGCATCAAAGTGTATGGTTGATACTTTTATAATGTTTACAGGCAAGTCCGATGAATGTATTAGACCAGGATTAAGATTTTTTTCCGAGAATCCCAATACATGCCCAATATTATTTGGCTTTTTAAACGTAATTTTATAATATTTGCTAAAGATTTCGCATTGCAGTGTATTATTGTTGGGTTTTAACGAGAAAAACAGTTCAGGATTAACTTCATTTTCAAGCCCCATCTTCGTTCGTATAAATGCTTCTATATCGGTAATTTCGTAGCATCCTGTAGGAAACTCGATAACTTTCAATTTGTTAGTTTTATCGAAATAGTAAAATTTATCGCCTTTTTCAATGTTCGGTATGGAATTGTACGAATGAAAAGATCTAAGTGCTAATTCATAATCTTTTTTCGGGTCCAACAATATTGGCGTAGAAGGACGAAAAGTGAAGACGTGAGTATTACTGTTTACTCTCAGCAAGTGCGACATGATGAATGAAACAATTATATCTGTGTACAAACATTTATTGAATTATTTTTTTAAGGCTAATTTACAAAAACAACAATCTTCTTGAGCATCAGCAGGTCCGTCCCAGTGTGTTATCCAATCAGGTCTATTGTAGTGAACATAGCATGGAAGCCGTATTTGAAGATTAAACTTTGACGTGTATTCTGCAGACAGTTTATGCCATATACTCAATAGTTCTCCAGGTCTCACATTTTTTATTAAATATTCCAGCGGGATATGCTTCAACTCTTCTGATGTAAATTCCGAAAATGTTTTATTATCAGTCAGATGTGCCATTATGACTTGAACGCCCATATTATCCGCCATTATTGTGTAGAAATTTCAAACACAATTTTCCACAATTCGCTTGATTGTACGTTTGATATGGATCGTTGTTGTAGAAAATTTTTACGTTCCCCAAATAGCATACAAGTTCTCTCGGCGGTTTCAAGTTACCAAATGAATCAAAGTAGTCCACGCGATTGTTTTTCTTGTTGTAGGCCACCCAATGAGTACCATTATTGTCGGAGGTATCCAAATTTACAATACCACATTCACGTTTACGGGGACTCGAAGGTAAAGTGTCTCTCATAAAAACACCTCGAAAATTCGGTATTTTAAGTTTTTTAGCATAACGTGTTAGTTCGAAATCGTACAATGGCCTATTGGGTAGCATTATTAGTTTTTTTGCTTTTTCAGAAATAGACCAAAGCCCCCTTTGGCGTTTTTTCGCAAGTACAGTCCTTTACCAACGGCTTCCATTGCTTTGTTGTGACGTTCATCTTCTTCGAGCTTCTTTTGGGCGTTCTTAGCATCAATAGCTGTTTTTGCAATTGCACTTGCTCCACCTGCGAGACTGCCGAGTGCTCCAAGGGCAGCAAAAATCGGTATTAGAGGCAGAATTCCACCAGATTTGGCAATCGGAATAATTCTTGGAACTTTAACACGACGACGACCTCCAACCTTTTTCACAGCAAGTCTTGCTACCTTCAATGCATTCGAAGCAGACTTTGTTACAGTTGTTGCCGGTTTATAGGACTTTGCAATTTTCTGAAGGATCCCACGTTGAAAAGAAACAGAAGGCTTTTTGACGCCCATCCCAAGTTTGCGTTTACCCTTCATTCCAGTGGTAACGAACCAGGCGGCAGTTTTTTCACCAACAGAAGCGTCCTTGGACTTTACTCGGTCCCAAGCAGCGTTTTCAAGTATCTGATCGGCTTTATGGCGTTCCTCTAAAGATTTGTTTTGCGAATAAGCAATGTCGTGTTGTTTACAAGCAGCGTCCAAAGGATTAATGCCGGGATCTCCGCGTGCAAGTCGCTTAAGTAGTTTTGTACCAGGTCCACAATATTGATAGCCAGGAATATGTAACTCGACTGGTAGCTTATTGATGATGGAATTCAAGACACCTTCACCCTGACACACCAACATGAAGACTGATGATGAGATGTAGCGTCATCTATATTTATTATCTGACATTTCTTCCTCGAACGACACAAGATGAAGGTCGTTCAACAAGAACAGACGCTATCCATCGTCAACTTGGACTTTACACCAAGTAAACAGAGTAAACATGGTAAATTGCTACCGGATTCGTTTCGCGCCATTATATGTGGACCTTCTGGATGCGGAAAAACAAATGTTATGCTGTCGCTGCTCTTCGATCCCAACGGCGCTAAATTTAAAAATGTGTATGTTTATTCAAAGTCTCTGTACCAGCCAAAATATCAACTACTTCAAGAAGTGATTTCCAGTGCTAAAGGCGTTGGGTACTATCCCTTTAAAGACAACGAAGAAATTATAAGTCCCAATAAGGCTAAAAATAACTCTATATTCATATTTGACGATGTTGCCTGCGACGGTCAGCAGAAAATTCGAGAATATTACTCAATGTGCCGGCATAAAGATATTGTTGCAGCATATCTCTGTCAAACTTACTCAAAAGTACCAAAACAGCTAATACGAGACAACTGCAACATCATAGTCCTATTTAAACAGGATGAAATTAACCTAAAACATATATTTGATGAACATGTGTCTCCAGATGTTACCTTTGAAGAATTCAAGAAAATGTGTGCAGAGTGTTGGGCCCATCGATATGGTACGTTAGTTATTGTTAAAGACTTTCCACTCAATCACGGGCGATACAGAGTAGGCTTCGATAAATACATAAAATTGTAGAGCATATCGTCATTCGACAACATGCTGGCAAAGAATCAAGTAGCTGTAGCTACTCACAAGAGAAAAATCGCTGAACTTGCCCGGTCTATACGTAAAAAGTATCTGGCATTAAAATTGAACAAAACGGAACAAGATGAATCTATTAGGAGACTGTTCAAGCCAATATCTGAACCTCTTCAAGAAATAGTAAAAACTTCTCCAAATTACTCCGTCAAAAAAGAACAAGTAAAAAATGAGCCCAAAGTTAAAGGCCACGAAATGTCATCCATTACGTCGAATTTTAAGCCTCAAAAAGCTTCATCACCCAAAAAAACCGATTTTATTTCATTGAAAGATGTAGCTGAAGGAAACAACGACAACACCGAACAGTTTAGTGAAATTGATGAAGCCTCTGTTTCTCAAAAACCGGTAGCTGTAGAAGCTATTAATGACTATCTAGATCAGTATCCTCCAATGAGTCGACAAGTAGTTCAAGACTACTGGCAGAATAACGAGAGAATCGATCGAGTGTATGGTCCAGTGTACGAATCAGAAAATGATTGGTGGTTTTTAGGTAACAAACGTATAGAGTTTGATGCTAAAACTGAAAGTATAAACGTACTTTATGACAATCAGTGGAACGGGGTGACTGGAACTCCAGGATTGTATCAATTAATTTTTTATGATGACCCTGCTTTTGTTGCAGATGACTTAAACGCTTATAAAGCCATTCTAGAAGCAACAGGAGTTCATCGAAATTCTAAAGGACATTTGAAAGGTACAAAAAAAACACAAATATATGGACATTATCCGTCCCCTGTTTCAGCCTCGAGAAGGAGCAGGATTATCGAAACCAGCAACACGATGCGATTTGATTTATAATGAAAAACCTATAGAATACGTGTATTGGGACGATCCCAATGAATTGATCGATCGTTTAAAGTTGTTAGTTGCTTCGAAACATGCTGGAAATACTTCACAAGATAATGAAATTACAGCTATTATTAATGAGCTCCGGGAAGCCAATATAATAGAGTAACTTGGTTCCAGAAATGTCATTTGCAAGATGAGTCTCGATAAATTCGGACGTCGTTTCGGGAAACACAAAACAGTTCCGTATAATCGTGTACCTCCAAAATTAGCACTTCCTCATACTTCCGATGGAAATGTTGACTTTGAAAATGTAAAGTTGTGCAACATAAAGGAACCGACAATTGATTCAGATGCTGCAACGAAAAAATACGTTGACAAATTGAAAGTCTTGACCGAAACCGACATTAACAATAAAATGAAACGTCGCATTGAAGATGTATCGGGAAAAATGGAGCAAATATCGCAGAGATTAAAAGATCCTCCTGCGAAAAGTAAAGACCTAACAACAAAAATATACGTAGACGACTCCATAGTACGAGCTAAAGAGTTTTTAAGAAGGGAATTTAAACAAAGTTACGATCCGGTTACTACAGCATTATTAAATACTGAGCAGAGTTTACGTGAAAAAGCCCAAATTTCAGACGTTAATGCATTGAAAACAGAGTTATCAAATGCATCGCAGCAAACGACGACCAGATTACTTTCCGGCATTGATGATTTAAGGAAACAGCTTGGAATTGAATCGACTCGTACGACATTAATTGAACCCAAATTAGTGGATTTTTCCAAACAGTTGGAAGAGTTGAAAAATGTAACAGTTCAAATAATTACAAGTTTTGAAACGCTAAATACCACCGTTTCGAAGTCTAATCATGATTTGAGAACTTATATAAATGCATTAAATGATGATGTTAAAAATAGCATTGGCGATATTTATACCAAAATCGATCATTTTAAGGAGACAATTGAAAATAATGAAACAGGCATAACTACAATTAGCGGCAATGTTGAGGGTATTATCAAAAATGTTGAAACAATGACTGCACGTCTTCATGGAGTAGAGGCAAAATTAAGTAAAATAACTGTATAGGCACCAGCAATCTCCTTTCAATCGTCAACATGTCGTCAAAGGAAAAGATTCAACTTGTTAATGAACTGCATAAACCTGCTCGAAAAAATTACCCTAGACGACGAACCATCATTAAAGGTTTGGATGATTTATGGCAAATGGACCTCATGGAAATGAGAAATTACTCGCACCAAAACAAAGGATATAAATTAATCATGGTTGTTATAGATTGCTTTTCGAAATTCATATGGACTCGACCGTTGAAAACGAAAACTGGTGAAGAAATTACCAAAACATTTAGTGATATTTTAGCACACACTAAACGGTGTCCGAAAAATCTGCAGACTGACCAAGGTACGGAATTTTTCAACGCAAAATTTCAGAGTTTAATGAAAAAAAATCATATTAATCACTATAATACATGGTCTGTTGTAAAGGCTTCAATGGCAGAGCGGGCAATCAGGACGTTGAAATCCAAACTATACAAATATTTCAGTTTAAACGGTAGCTACAAATGGCTGGATGAATTGCCGATAACTACAACACAATACAACGAGACTAAACATAGCAAAACGAGATTTAAACCGATCGACGTCAACAAATCCAACGAACAGAAAATTTTAAGTAAATGCTACAGCCATTTGAAAATTGCCGGGCCGCGGAAATTAAAAGTCAGTGATATTGTACGCATAAGTAAAGCCAAACATGTTTTCGAAAAAGGCTATACGCCAAATTGGACTACGGAATTATTTAAGATTAGCAAAGTTAACATCACTAACCCCATTACCTATCTCCTGGAAGATATGCATGGATCACCAATCAAAGGGGCGTTCTACGAAGAGGAGTTACAAAAAACCACGAATCCCGACATATACCTGGTGGAAAACGTCTTGCGCCGAAAAGGAAAGAAAATGTACGTGAAATGGCTTGGACTCGATAAAAAACATAACAGTTGGATCGAAAATGCTGATTTAGTATAGAAATCAATGTAAAACACGAACAAATTTCTGCAATTGAGGGGCCTTTTGTGACTCTAAACTGTTCGTTTCCGGCGGTACAACTAAAAAATGTATGGTGGAAGGGGACTACATCTACAAATACCACCTCTCGGACAATTTACGCCTCATTTCTGTTTAGTAATTTTGAAAGTATCGTTTAAAAAAGTATGGCTTTCGCTAGTGTTGACCAACGTAATATGAACCTGGATGCAATTATCGAGGCTGTAGCTACTGGTGCTTCTGATGAACCCGTCAAATGTATTGCAAACGATGATGGTGATGATAGCGGTTATGAGAGTAATTATGATAGAGAAATCGACCGAGTTTTGGAGATGTATGAAAATGCCGCCAAATTTGAAAATTACTATTTGCTTAATACAGCGTTTCCACTTAAAAACTTTGACATTAGAGTGGGCCTCTCTCCAGCTAGGACATTCAGCCCAGCAGTAGTGTTGTGTCAACCATTAAAGCAGAATAAAATGTCTTTTGGCGTTTATGAATGGCCTATATTTATAGAAATATTACAAAATAAAATTACCGGCTTTTTCTCGAATAAAGATGGTCCAGATGTCCTTCCATGTGGAAACTATGCGACAATCACTCAATTGGTCTACGATGAAGCAAAGTTTATTCTAATATCAAAACATGGAATTGAATTCTACATCACTGAAGAGGATGCAATTCAAATTGTGGAAGCTGATTTTGGACTTGTTAGAAATAAGGTGGATTTATTGCAAAATTTAAATTTTTGTGCATATTATCACGCCGTCATAAATAGAATCAAATCTTGGTTCCAAGAAGGACATTATTTTTCGTTAAGTAAATTAGATTTATTGTATGGATTTTGTGATTGTTCAGATAATACTTTATTATCTAGTGCTCTTAGAGAATTTATTTATTATTATAAACCCAAGGCCATTAATGCGTTAGTTGAATAATCTGTATAAATAGTTAAATAAAATAAAAAAAAAATTATGATTTTTTCTTTTTTTATTTATACCTTTTTTTACTCGAAAATATGCACGAAACGTCACATTTTACGACGTTTCCAGCGTTTCTTAACGCTTCAAAATATTGAACGTTAAAAAACGTTCGAAGCGTTACATTTTACAACGTTTTCATCGTTTTTTAACGTGTATTTTTTTTTTTTTTATGTAAAAATCTTTAACTTTTTTTACCTCAAATTCAGGTATTTTCCATAAGGAAACATGTAAAAAATAACATGCTAAAATTGATGTTTGTCTTATTTATTTCGATTTAAAATTCTAAGCGATAAAAAACGTTAAAAAAGGTGCATTTTAATATGTTTTTAACGTTTTTTGTGTCAAGTTTTTGTCCTGTTTCAGATTACGTGAATAAAAACATATAGATAAATTTAAGTCTTTTATTAAAAATATAAAAAACATGAGATTACAAAAATTATATACAATATAAAAACATAGAATATAAATATGAAAGATATGTATGAAGGAAATTTCAAAACAAAGTTTTACTTTTTTTTTTACATAATAAGTGATACAGCGAAAAACTCATATACTGTAATGCCCCCAGGGCAAAGTATCAAACGTGCCTGGTAATAAATGTCGTTTATCGTCATGAGGACTTAGACTGATTTTCGTCTGTTCCACACTAAAAACTTGATGCGCAAATGATCTTATGCAACGTTGGGTTGCCGTTTGTGTTTTGAATTCTTTTAAGCAATTTTCATAATCCTCATATGTAATATTATTTTTAACGACTCCATATTTAACCCCTTTTGATTTTTTAGTTACTCCAAAATTGTTTAATTGATTATCTATCCTTTCTTTACTGAAATTTTTCCGTTCTAATCGTTTTCTTTCTTTTTCCCTCTCCTCCAGTGATATATCTAATTTATATGTGTACATTTTTGAACGTAACCCAACAAATTTTGAAACAATTTTCCCACAGGCTTCATCTTTCATTAAACCCAACACTTTTTTATTTACTTGAGGCATGTTGTAGGGATTATCGGAAGCATAGTCAGATGTATCAAATTTCGCCAAGTCTGCTTTTATAACGTCATTATACGCGTCATCGCATTGTATTTCGTAAATGAAACTGTCTGTATCCATGTACATTAGTTTACATTTTGCAGGACCCAATTTCGTCATCATATGACTATAATGAAAATCGTACATGCAAATTTTCGACAAATCTAAAATGGCCATGCCAATATACAGCGGTTTATTGAAAATTAGTTCAGTTTTTCGTAATTCAATGGCTACGATGTCATCGTCAAAAATTGTTCGACTGTGAAACCGAAAACTTGAAATCAAATTTTTGGCTCCATAGCGACCATGCCATGATTTTACCAATTTTACCACACGATGTTTACGAATATTTTCCATCGTCTTGCCAAACACAGCATTGTTCATTAGCTTGTATAAATTTTTTTCAAAAGTATTGCGGGCTGCAGTCCGCAATTGAGTATTTTTCTCAATATAGGGACGCAGCCAAGTCGACTGATTAAATTGCAAAATTTTATGAACCCTTGTAATTACCAAACCATTGGCCAGCATTTGTTTTAAATTTCGATAATGTACAGTATATTTTTCTTTATTATGTAATGTCGTCATTAACTTTGGTAATTTTGAACCAGGAGGTATACGTTGTTCGGCAGCAAATGGAAAATCTTTGTGCGCATCATGTAGGTGATTAGGATATTCCAAATCAATCTGCAAAATGTAGCCTATTGGCGAATCGTCTGGTATTGTCATAACGTCAAAATTAGCACAGTCTTCGATCCATTTGAATCCTCCGTATGGGAGAGGTTCACACATGGCCCAACCATACAGATTGTTTACGTCCAAGTACATTAAATATTTTGATGGTTTTGTCGGATCATAGTCAGTCATGTATTTGTTATTAGCCTCCGAAAATCTACTCCTACATACCGATATCCCTCCGCGAATAGCCTTTTCGATAAACATTATCATGTCAACATCACGTAATAATTCTAATTTACACTGAGTCATTTTCAACATTGCATCCCAAGTGTATCCAGGCATAGTGTAATACCATGCTGGATCTAAACCATAAGTTGTATGACATTTTTGTCTAAACTGATCAAAGACATCAGCTAGAATTAATACGTCTGTTTTCAGATACAAAT
Source organism: Neocrepidodera transversa (assembly GCA_963243735.1). Classification (NCBI taxonomy): domain Eukaryota; kingdom Metazoa; phylum Arthropoda; class Insecta; order Coleoptera; family Chrysomelidae; genus Neocrepidodera; species Neocrepidodera transversa. The sequence continues at coordinate 2,486,310 of OY725356.1, forward strand.
CGGAGTATTCGCCTAGAGATTTTATGTTAAACGTGGACCAAACTGAGAGAGCATGAGCATACTTTTCCTCATCAATATTTTGATCATTTAACTTATTGTAGAAATTTTGAATAGGTGGTAATGAAGTGTCATTTAATTTATCCCAAGAATCTATATAGTCGTAACAAAAAACTCCCTTTTTAGTTAATAATTTAAATTTTTCTTCGTCTACTACTCGATTAAATTCCTGTTTGACGATTTTAAAATCATCTAGATTCATATAAGATGATAATTCGTCTAGGGATGTACCCATAAATCTAAATGAATCTATAAATCTAAATTTGATATCAGTTTCTTCGTCAAACAATGTAAAAGAAATATATTTTTCTTTATTAATTGGAAGTATGCTCAACCTTCCCTTTTTACACAAATTGGTTATCATGAAATGACTATCATAACCGCTCAAATTGTGAAAAACCACGGGAACGACAAACAACTTTTTAAAATTCAAATTACAAGCTTGATGAGCAAATCCACGAAATTCTCCAGTAAAATGGTTATGATCAAGCACAATAATGCTCTTTGGTTGAAAGCTTTTCTCGCATATGTGACAATTAGTTGCCCCACATCGATCAGGTCTTTCAACCATAGGAATAATGTTTTTAATTTTCGATTGAATAGTTTTAGCCGCGTTTGTCATTTCATTTGAGAACCAATCCATGCAGTCCTCGCCACGATAACTTTTGAAAAACGATAGACTGTCATCGAAACCACATTTTACATAGTAGCCAGCACTGTAAGCAATATGTTTTTGGTATTTTTTCGATTTGCAATTGTTTTCATTTAGATCGTTAAAATTTTCCAATATACACTCGAAATCTGCATAAATAACAAACGGCGTTTCCTGTTTATATGTAAAATTTCTAAATTCAACATTCTCGTATTTTGGAAACATCATTTTGTATTCGTTTATTTCAGAACATAAAGTTTCATGGTCGTCTAATTTTTGTTGAGTTGAAAAATAGTTTATACACCTATCACAAATGAATTTTTTATGCATATCTTTACTAATTTGACTATTAAATAACCTAGACATATTTTTTATATGGCAATAATGATACTTTATTTCTGTGTCGTCTTCGTCAATAGTCGGAGCCTCATAGTCGTTCAGTTTTGGAAAATAAATGTTTTGTATCAAAAGTAAATTTACGTGTTGTTCTAGTTTCTTTTTAGTTAGTCTGGCTGGAACTACAATGTAAAATGTTTTTTCGTTTACCGAATTTAGTTCAAGAGCATAAACATTAATGGAAATATTATTTAATTTGTCAAATTTATTGATTTGATGTAACGGCATTGGTGCTTCTAAATCATCTGTATTTAAGACAGTACTATAAAATGGATATGAACGTGTCAGTTCTGCATTTGCTCTGGCAGGATAAAGAGCACTAACTACTGACCAATAAAAACATGCATTGTCGGTATTTTTAATATTGACACAAGCCTTTTTATCCGAAATTTGTTTTGGGAGTTTAATGTAAGAAGAACCGTTCCCCATTTCAAACTTATTGATATTAACTTCCAAAGAAATAACCCTATTAAGTGCGTAGCCTGATTCGCGTTCTTGGAAATTACCCAGTTTAGTTAAAATTTTGTCTTGAACATTTTCGACAAACCAACGATGTATATCAGTTGTCACATCAATTATAGCATTTTTAGTATTAAAATATTTTAAATCTAAAATTTCCGTATCCCCAGATTTTTTTATAAATTCCCCACAAAACGTAACATTTACTTTAATTACTTGAAATGATTTTAAAATTTTGCTAATTTTATTCTTAAATACAATAACACAATCACTCAGAAAATATATCAAGTCCTTATGACGTAAATTAACTATAACCCCCGTTTCAATTCGGCTGGAAAAAGATGATGCAACATTTTCCCATTTAACCCGCTGCCCCAATTTTGTATTATTAAGTCCCGCCCCAACATGTCTATGTAAAATTAATTTTCTAAAATGTTTAAAATGTCCAACGTTAGTCTGAAGTTTTTTCAAAGTCCCAATAGATAATTTATTGCGTTTTCCAGCACGAATTTCTTTACTGCATATTCTAATTTGCCTGTCTAAACGTCTTAACCAAATTTCAGCATCTCTAGTCGAAAAACTGTCGAATAAAATTTTATAAAGTTTTTTTATTGCCAGCAGCACGTTATCAGAATTTGTTATTACTTTTTTTACGTTCATAATTTCAAATCGCTGTATCACTTAGATAAAAAGTAAAACTCACCAATTAATTTTCTACTATTTCAAATGTGGTGGCAGGATGTGGTTTGCCAGTGTTTACTGGCCCTTTATATATCACAGAATACTTATTGCGGGTGAAGTGCTCAATGTGAGGGCGGTATGTATCGGTTACTCTCTTGGGCAGAAAAACCACTTGAGTTTCCAACTCCAGCAGAACACTTTCACCAAATGTTGTATTTACAATCTTGGCTGCTACGATTTTGGTTGGTTGATTAAGTGGTAGACTGCTTAGCTTTATCACCGGCTTGTTTTCTTTCTCTATAATGGAACATTTGTTTAGTTTATTTAAGTCCATCTAAAATAAATTACAAAGTGATGAATTTTTAAATATAAAATATATAAATAGAAAACAACTTACTTTTTTGTTTGATAGAATCTTTAAAACTGACGGGGAGTTGACGTGATGATTCTAGAATAAATATGGATAAGATGTATTAAATAATAAAACCTAAGATTTAATTTTTCAACAAAAACCGAATAAAAAACGGCACTTTATAATCACATAATAAAATATAACACCTGATTTTCAAAAAAGAATAAAAATAAAAACTTACTTTTATATTTTGCACTCTCACTAAGAGAACTGATCGTTACCACTCGTTGGAGACAAATGATAGCTAATGGTTTGTATGCTTCGAATTTATAGTGCGAGATATGCCTATGCGAAACTTTTAGCAATAACCGTCATTATTTTTATCATGTATGCACGCGTACTCCTTATCAGCAGTGGCAACGGATGCCGTTTCCTGTATATGTCTTATCACAAATAGCAACCAACATTCTTATCGCAAAACACATTAGAAATAATATTCAATTTCAATTTAAAATAAAAATTATAATTTAACGTCTTTTGTCATGGATCGCATGACGTACAGATCTATTCACATATCAAATACGATGGTAATTCTATTGAAAATCTTTTTCTTTTAACCCCTTGACATTGACCCCAACCGTTGACCTTGACCTTGAACTCGACCTCGACCTCGACCTCGACCTCGACCTCGACCTGACCTTGACCTTGACCTTGACCTTGACCTTGACCTTGACCTTGACCTTGACCTTGACCTTGACCTTGACCTTGACCTTGACCTTGACCTTGACCTCGACCTTGACCTTGACCTTGACCTTGACCTTGACCTTGACCTTGACCTTGACCTTGACCTTGACCTTGTCCCGCGTTTAAATCGGACCAATAGTAAGGGAGATATAAGCTAAGGCCCTTTTGACGTTTCTTCTACACAGCATTTTTTGACATGTAATAATTTTACGTTATATTCCAAATATAATGCCGTTTGACCCACCTAAATCGGCCCATTAATTACGAAGATATATTGTGGATTAAAAATGGCTGCAAAAAGATGGCTAGTAGCGCCATCTGTTTGTTAGTGGCAGTACTACAGCTTAGAGTTATGTAGAGTACTATATTTTTATTCCGCAGCCATTTTTTATCCTAATATTTAAAGTATGCCACGTGCCGCCATTTTTATCTGCGTCTCTTTCTGGTACGCTGAATTTCCTATACTTCTCTCTCTAACACATTGAATTCCCTATAGTGATAGTAGAAATGGTTTAGGTGATCTACTCGAACAACGAAATTGAACAAAGAACAATGAAATCTAACAACCAACAACGAAATCGAACAAAGAACAACGAAATCTAACAACGAACAACGAAATATAACAACGAACAACGAAATCGAACAACGAATTCAAACAACGAATTCGAACCACGAAATCGAACAACGAAATCGAACAACGAAATCCAACTTCGATATTGAACAACGAAATCGAACAACAAACTGAATCCACGAAATGGAACAACGAATTCGAATCACTAAATTGAATAACGAAATCGAACAACGAAATCGAAAAACGAAATCGATCAACGAAATCGAACAAAGAAATCGAACAACGAAATCAAACAACGAAATCCAACTTCGAAATTCAACTTCGATATTGAACAACGAAATCGAACAACAAACTGAATCCACGAAATGGAACAACGAATTCGAATCACTAAATTGAATAACGAAATCGAACAACGAAATCGAAAAACGAAATCGATCAACAAAATCGAACAAAGAAATCGAACAACGACATCGAACAACGAAATCTAACAAGGAAATCGATCAACGGAATCGAATAACGAAATCGAACAACGAAATCGAACAACGAAATTGAACAAAGAACAACGAAATTGAACAAATAACAACGAAATCTAACAACGAACAACGAAATCGAACAAAGAACAACGAAATCTAACAACGAACAACGAAATCAAACAACGAAATCGAACAACGAACTCGAACAACGAAATCGAACAACGAATCGAACAACGAAATCGAACAACAAACTCGAACCACGAAATCGAACAACGAAATCGAACAACGAACAACGAAATCGAACAACGAATTCGAATCACTAAATCGAACAACTAAATCGAACCACGAAATCGAACAACGAAATCGAACAACGAAATAGAACAAATGTCGAACAACGAAATCGAACAACGAAACCGAACAACGAAATGGAACAACGAAATCGAACAACGAAATCGAACAACGAAATCGAACAACGAAATAGAACAACGAAATTGAACAACGAAATCCAACTTCGATATCGAACAACGAAATCGAACAACAAACTGAAACCACGAAATCGATACACGAAATAGAACAACGAAATGGAATAACGAATCGAACAACGAAATCGAACAACGAAATAGAACAACGAAATTGAACAAAGAAATCCAACTTCGATATCGAACAACGAAATCGAACAACAAACTGAAACCACGAAATCGAACAACGAAATCGAACAACGAAATGGAACAACGAAATTGAACAACGAAATCGAACAACGAAATCGAAAAACGAAATCGATCAACGAATTCAAACAACGAAATCGAACAACGAAATCGAACAACGAAATCGAACAACGAAATCGAACAACGAAATCGAACAACGAAATGGAACAACGAAATCGAACAACGAAATCGAACAACGAAATCGAACAGCGAAATAGAACAAATGTCGAACAACGAAATCAAACAACGAAATCGAACAACGAAATGGAACAACGAAATCGAACAACGAAATCGAACAACGAAATCGAACAACGAAATCGAACAACGAAATAGAACAACGAAATTGAACAACGAAATCCAACTTCGATATCGAACAACGAAATCGAACAACAAACTGAAACCACGAAATCGATACACGAAATAGAACATCGAAATGGAATAACGAATCGAACAACGAAATCGAACAACGAAATAGAACAACGAAATTGAACAAAGAAATCCAACTTCGATATCGAACAACGAAATCGAACAACAAACTGAAACCACGAAATCGAACAACGAAATCGAACCACGAAATCGAACAACGAAATCGAACGAAATCTAACAAGGAAATCGAACTACGGAATCGAATAACGAAATCGAACAACGAAATCGAACCACGAAATCGAACAACGAAATCGAACAACGAAATTGAACAAAGAACAACGAAATTGAACAAATAACAACGAAATCTAACAACGAACAACGAAATCGAACAAAGAACAACGAAATCTAACAACGAACAACGAAATCAAACAACGAAATCGAACAACGAACTCGAACAACGAAATCGAACAACGAATTCGAACCACGAAATCGAACAACGAAATCGAACAACGAAATCGAACAACGAAATCGAACAACGAAATCGAATAACGGACTCAAACAACAAACTGAAACCACGAAATAGAATAATGAAATGGAACAACGCAATCGAACAACGAAATCGAACTACGAAAACGAATAACGAAATCGAACAACGAAAATCGAACTACATAATCGAACAACGAAATTAAACAAAGAACAACGAAATCTAACAACGAACAACGAAATCTAACAACGAACAACGAAATCTAACAACGAACAACGAATTGGAACAATGAATTCGACCCACGAAATCGAACAATGAAATCGAACAACGAAAACGAACAACGAATTCGAACAACGAATTCGAACCACGAAATCGAACAACGAAATCGAACAACGAAATGGAACAACTAAATCGAACAACGAAATCGAACAACGAAATCGAACAACGAAATCGAATAACGAATCGAACAACGAAATCGAACAACGAAATCGAAATTGAACAAAGAAATCCAACTTCGATATCGAACAACGAAATCGAAATCGAACAACAAACTGAAACCACGAAATCGAACCACGAAATAGAACAACGAAATGGAACAACGCAGTCGAACAACGAAATGGAACCATGAAATCATACAACAATATCGAACAACAAAACCGAACAACGAAATCGAACAACGGAAATTGGACAACGAAATCGAACAACGAAATCGAACAACGAAATCGAACAACGAAATTGAACAAAGAACAATGAAATCTAACAACCAACAACGAAATCGAACAAAGAACAACGAAATCTAACAACGAACAACGAAATATAACAACGAACAACGAAATCGAACAACGAATTCAAACAACGAATTCGAACCACGAAATCGAACAACGAAATCGAACAACGATATCCAACTTCGATATTGAACAACGAAATCGAACAACAAACTGAATCCACGAAATGGAACAACGAATTCGAATCACTAAATTGAATAACGAAATCGAACAACGAAATCGAAAAACGAAATCGATCAACGAAATCGAACAAAGAAATCGAACAACGACATCGAACAACGAAATCTAACAAGGAAATCGATCAACGGAATCGAATAACGAAATCGAACAACGAAATCGAACAACGAAATTGAACAAAGAACAACGAAATTGAACAAATAACAACGAAATCTAACAACGAACAACGAAATCGAACAAAGAACAACGAAATCTAACAACGAACAACGAAATCAAACAACGAAATCGAACAACGAACTCGAACAACGAAATCGAACAACGAATCGAACAACGAAATCGAACAACAAACTCGAACCACGAAATCGAACAACGAAATCGAACAACGAACAACGAAATCGAACAACGAATTCGAATCACTAAATCGAACAACTAAATCGAACCACGAAATCGAACAACGAAATCGAACAACGAAATAGAACAAATGTCGAACAACGAAATCGAACAACGAAACCGAACAACGAAATGGAACAACGAAATCGAACAACGAAATCGAACAACGAAATCGAACAACGAAATAGAACAACGAAATTGAACAACGAAATCCAACTTCGATATCGAACAACGAAATCGAACAACAAACTGAAACCACGAAATCGATACACGAAATAGAACAACGAAATGGAATAACGAATCGAACAACGAAATCGAACAACGAAATAGAACAACGAAATTGAACAAAGAAATCCAACTTCGATATCGAACAACGAAATCGAACAACAAACTGAAACCACGAAATCGAACAACGAAATCGAACAAAGAAATGGAACAACGAAATTGAACAACGAAATCGAACAACGAAATCGAAAAACGAAATCGATCAACGAATTCAAACAACGAAATCGAACAACGAAATCGAACAACGAAATCGAACAACGAAATCGAACAACGAAATCGAACAACGAAATGGAACAACGAAATCGAACAACGAAATCGAACAACGAAATCGAACAACGAAATAGAACAAATGTCGAACAACGAAATCGAACAACGAAATCGAACAACGAAATGGAACAACGAAATCGAACAACGAAATCGAACAACGAAATCGAACAACGAAATCGAACAACGAAATAGAACAACGAAATTGAACAACGAAATCCAACTTCGATATCGAACAACGAAATCGAACAACAAACTGAAACCACGAAATCGATACACGAAATAGAACATCGAAATGGAATAACGAATCGAACAACGAAATCGAACAACGAAATAGAACAACGAAATTGAACAAAGAAATCCAACTTCGATATCGAACAACGAAATCGAACAACAAACTGAAACCACGAAATCGAACAACGAAATCGAACCACGAAATCGAACAACGAAATCGAACGAAATCTAACAAGGAAATCGAACTACGGAATCGAATAACGAAATCGAACAACGAAATCGAACCACGAAATCGAACAACGAAATCGAACAACGAAATTGAACAAAGAACAACGAAATTGAACAAATAACAACGAAATCTAACAACGAACAACGAAATCGAACAAAGAACAACGAAATCTAACAACGAACAACGAAATCAAACAACGAAATCGAACAACGAACTCGAACAACGAAATCGAACAACGAATTCGAACCACGAAATCGAACAACGAAATCGAACTTCGAAATCGAACAACGAAATCGAACAACGAAATCGAACAAAGAACAACGAAATCTAACAACCAACAACGAAATCGAACAAAGAACAACGAAATCTAACAACGAACAACGAAATCTAACAACGAACAACGAAATCGAACAACGAATTCGAACAACGAATTCGAACCACGAAATCGAACAACGGAATCGAACAACGAAATCCAACTTCGATATTGAACAACGAAATCGAACAACAAACTGAATCCACGAAATAGAACAACGAATTCGAATCACTAAATTGAATAACGAAATCGAACAACGAAATCGAAAAACGAAATCGATCAACGAAATCGAACAACGAAATCGAACAACGAAATCGAACAACGAAATCCAACTTCGAAATCCAACTTCGAAATCGAACAACGAAATCGAACAACGAAATTGAAAAACGAAGTCGAACAACGACATCGAACAACGAAATCTAACAAGGAAATCGAACAACGGAATCGAATAACGAAATCGAACAACGAAATCGAACCACGAAATCGAACAACGAAATCGAACAACGAAATAGAACAACAAAATCGAATAACGAACAACGAAATCGAACAACGAATTCAAACAACGAATTCGAATCACTAAAATTGAATAACGAAATCGAACAACGAAATCGAAAAATGAAATCGATCAACGAAATCGAACAACGAACAACGAAATCTAACAACGAACAACGAAATCGAACAAAGAACAACGAAATCTAACAACGAACAACGAAATCGAACAACGAAATCGAACAACGAACTCGAACAACGAAATCGAACAACGAATCGAACAACGAAATCGAACAACAAACTCGAACCACGAAATTGAACAAAGAACAACGAAATCTAACAACGAACAACGAAATCGAACAAAGAACAACGAAATCTAACAACGAACAACGAAATCGAACAACGAAATCGAACAACGAACTCGAACAACGAAATCGAACAACGAATCGAACAACGAAATCGAACAACAAACTCGAACCACGAAATCGAACAACGAAATCGAACAAAGAACAACGAAATCGAACAACGAACTCGAACAACGAAATCGAACAACGAATCGAACAACGAAATCGAACAACAAACTCGAACCACGAAATCGAACAACGAAGCCGAACAACGACATCGAACAACGAAATCTAACAAGGAAATCGAACAACGGAATCGAATAACGAAATCGAACAACGAAATCAAACAACGAAATCCAACTTCGAAATCGAACAACGAAATCGAACAACGAAATCGAACAACGAAGTCGAACAACGACATCGAACAACGAAATCTAACAAGGAAATCGAACAACGGAATCGAATAACGAAATCGAACAACGAAATCGAACCACGAAATCGAACAACGAAATCGAACGAAATCAAACAAGGAAATCGAACTACGGAATCGAATAACGAAATCGAACAACGAAATCGAACCACGAAATCGAACAACGAAATCGAACAACGAAATCGAACAACGAAATTGAACAAAGAACAACGAAATCTAACAACGAACAACGAAATCGAACAAAGAACAACGAAATCTAACAACGAACAACGAAATCGAACAACGAAATCGAACAACGAACTCGAACAACGAAATCGAACAACGAATCGAACAACGAAATCGAACAACAAACTCGAACCACGAAATCGAACAACGAAATCGAACAAAAAACAACGAAATCTAACAACGAACAACGAAATCGAACAACGAAATCGAACAACGAACTCGAACAACGAAATCGAACAACGAATCGAACAACGAAATCGAACAACAAACTCGAACCACGAAATCGAACAACGAAATCGAACAACGAACAACGAAATCGAACAACGAACAACGAAATCGAACAACGAATTCGAATCACTAAATCGAACAACGAAATCGAACAAAAATCGAACAACGAAATCGAACAACGAAATCGAACAACGAAATCGAACAACGAAATCGAACAACGAAATCGAATAACGGACTCAAACAACAAACTGAAACCACGAAATAGAATAATGAAATGGAACAACGCAATCGAACAACGAAATCGAACTACGAAAACGAATAACGAAATCGAACAACGAAAATCGAACTACATAATCGAACAACGAAATTAAACAAAGAACAACGAAATCTAACAACGAACAACGAAATCTAACAACGAACAACGAATTGGAACAATGAATTCGAACCACGAAATCGAACAATGAAATCGAACAACGAAAACGAACAACGAATTCGAACAACGAATTCGAACTACGAAATCGAACAACGAAATGGAACAACGAAATGGAACAACTAAATCGAACAACGAAATCGAACAACGAAATCGAACAACGAAATCGAATAACGAATCGAACAACGAAATCGAACAACGAAATCGAAATTGAACAAAGAAATCCAACTTCGATATCGAACAACGAAATCGAAATCGAACAACAAACTGAAACCACGAAATCGAACCACGAAATAGAACAACGAAATGGAACAACGCAGTCGAACAACGAAATCGAACCATGAAATCATACAACAATATCGAACAACAAAACCGAACAACGAAATCGAACAACGGAAATTGAACAACGAAATCGAACAACGAAATCGAACAACGAAATCGAACAACGAAATCGAACAACGAAATTGAACAAAGAACAATGAAATCTAACAACCAACAACGAAATCGAACAAAGAACAACGAAATCTAACAACGAACAACGAAATATAACAACGAACAACGAAATCGAACAACGAATTCAAACAACGAATTCGAACCACGAAATCGAACAACGAAATCGAACAACGAAATCCAAGTTCGATATTGAACAACGAAATCGAACAACAAACTGAATCCACGAAATGGAACAACGAATTCGAATCACTAAATTGAATAACGAAATCGAACAACGAAATCGAAAAACGAAATCGATCAACGAAATCGAACAAAGAAATCGAACAACGAAATCGAACAACGAAATCCAACTTCGAAATCCAACTTCGATATTGAACAACGAAATCGAACAACAAACTGAATCCACGAAATGGAACAACGAATTCGAATCACTAAATTGAATAACGAAATCGAACAACGAAATCGAAAAACGAAATCGATCAACGAAATCGAACAAAGAAATCGAACAACGACATCGAACAACGAAATCTAACAAGGAAATCGATCAACGGAATCGAATAACGAAATCGAACAACGAAATCGAACAACGAAATTGAACAAAGAACAACGAAATTGAACAAATAACAACGAAATCTAACAACGAACAACGAAATCGAACAAAGAACAACGAAATCTAACAACGAACAACGAAATCAAACAACGAAATCGAACAACGAACTCGAACAACGAAATCGAACAACGAATCGAACAACGAAATCGAACAACAAACTCGAACCACGAAATCGAACAACGAAATCGAACAACGAACAACGAAATCGAACAACGAATTCGAATCACTAAATCGAACAACTAAATCGAACCACGAAATCGAACAACGAAATCGAACAACGAAATAGAACAAATGTCGAACAACGAAATCGAACAACGAAATCGAACAACGAAATGGAACAACGAAATCGAACAACGAAATCGAACAACGAAATCGAACAACGAAATAGAACAACGAAATTGAACAACGAAATCCAACTTCGATATCGAACAACGAAATCGAACAACAAACTGAAACCACGAAATCGATACACGAAATTGAACAACGAAATGGAATAACGAATCGAACAACGAAATCGAACAACGAAATAGAACAACGAAATTGAACAAAGAAATCCAACTTCGATATCGAACAACGAAATCGAACAACAAACTGAAACCACGAAATCGAACAACGAAATCGAACAACGAAATGGAACAACGAAATTGAACAACGAAATCGAACAACGAAATCGAAAAACGAAATCGATCAACGAATTCAAACAACGAAATCGAACAACGAAATCGAACAACGAAATCGAACAACGAAATCGAACAACGAAATCGAACAACGAAATGGAACAACGAAATCGAACAACGAAATCGAACAACGAAATCGAACAACGAAATAGAACAAATGTCGAACAACGAAATCGAACAACGAAATCGAACAACGAAATGGAACAACGAAATCGAACAACGAAATCGAACAACGAAATCGAACAACGAAATCGAACAACGAAATAGAACAACGAAATTGAACAACGAAATCCAACTTCGATATCGAACAACGAAATCGAACAACAAACTGAAACCACGAAATCGATACACGAAATAGAACAACGAAATGGAATAACGAATCGAACAACGAAATCGAACAACGAAATAGAACAACGAAATTGAACAAAGAAATCCAACTTCGATATCGAACAACGAAATCGAACAACAAACTGAAACCACGAAATCGAACAACGAAATCGAACCACGAAATCGAACAACGAAATCGAACGAAATCTAAAAAGGAAATCGAACTACGGAATCGAATAACGAAATCGAACAACGAAATCGAACCACGAAATCGAACAACGAAATCGAACAACGAAATTGAACAAAGAACAACGAAATTGAACAAATAACAACGAAATCGAACAAAGAACAATGAAATCTAACAACGAACAACGAAATCAAACAACGAAATCGAACAACGAAGTCGAACAACGAAATCGAACAACGAATCGAACAACGAAATCGAACAACAAACTCGAACCACGAAATCGAACAACGAAATCGAACAACGAACAACGAAATCGAACAACGAATTCGAATCACTAAATCGAACAACTAAATCGAACCACGAAATCGAACAACGAAATCGAATAACGAAATAGAACAAATGTCGAACAACGAAATCGAACAACGAAATCGAATAACGAAATGGAACAACGAAATCGAACAACGAAATCGAACAACGAAATCGAACAACGAAATCGAACAACGAAATAGAACAACGAAATTGAACAACGAAATTGAACAACGAAATCCAACTTCGATATCGAACAACGAAATCGAACAACAAACTGAAACCACGAAATCGATACACGAAATAGAACAACGAAATGGAATAACGAATCGAACAACGAAATCGAACAACGAAATAGAACAACGAAATCCAACTTCGATATCGAACAACGAAATCGGACAACAAACTGAAACCACGAAATCCATACACGAAATAGAACAACGAAATGGAACAACGCAATCGAACAACGAAATCGAACCACGAAATCATACAACAATATAGAACAACGAAATCGAACAACGGAATCGGACAACGAAATCGAACAACGAAATCGAACAACGAATTCGAACCACGAAATCGAACAACCAAATCGAACAATGAAATCGAATAACGAAATGAACAACGAAATCGAACAACGAAAAAGAACAACGAAATTGAACAACGAAATCCAACTTCGATATCGAACAACGAAATCGAACAACAAACTGAAACCACGAAATCGAACAACGAAATCGAACCACGAAATCGAACAACGAAATCGAACGAAATCTAACAAGGAAATCGAACTACGGAATCGAATAACGAAATCGAACAACGAAATCGAACCACGAAATCGAACAACGAAATAGAACAACGAAATTGAACAAAGAAATCCAACTTCGATATCGAACAACGAAATCGAACAACAAACTGAAACCACGAAATCGAACAACGAAATCGAACAACGAAATGGAACAACGAAATTGAACAACGAAATCGAACAACGAAATCGAAAAACGAAATCGATCAACGAATTCAAACAACGAAATCGAACAACGAAATCGAGCAACGAAATCGAACAACGAAATCGAACAACGAAATCGAACAACGAAATGGAACAACGAAATCGAACGAAATCGAACAACGAAATCGAAAAACCAAATCGAACAATGAAATCGAATAACGAAATGAACAACGAAATCGAACAACGAAATAGAACAACGAAATTGAACAACGAAATCCAACTTCGATATCGAACAACGAAATCGAACATCAAACTGAAACCACGAAATCGATACACGAAATAGAACAACGAAATGGAACAACGCAATCGAACAACGAAATCGAACCACGAAATCATACAACAATATAGAACAATGAGAACGAACAACGAAATCGAACAAAGGAATCGAATAACGAAATCGAACAACGAAATCGAACCACGAAATCGAACAACGAAATCGAACAACGAAATAGAACAACAAAATCGAATAACGAACAACGAAATCGAACTACGAATTCAAACTACGAATTCGAATCACTAAATCGAACAACGAAATCGAACAACGAAATCGAACAACGAAATCGAACAACGAAATCGAACAACGAAATCGAACAACGAAATCGAACAACGAAATCGAACAACGAAATCGAACAACGAAATCGAACAACGAAATCGAACAACGAAATCGAACAACGAAATGGAACAACGAAATCGAACAACGAACTCGAACAACGAAATCGAACAACGAAATCGAACAACGAAATGGAACAACGAAATCGAACAACGAAATCGAACAACGAAATCGAACAACGAAATCGAACAACGAAATCGAATAACGAATCGAACAACGAAATCGAACAACGAAATAGAACAACGAAATCCAACTTCGATATCGAACAACGAAATCGAACAACAAACTGAAACCACGAAATCCATACACGAAATAGAACAACGAAATAGAACAACGCAATCGAACAACGAAATCGAACCACGAAATCATACAACAATATAGAACAACGAAATCGAACAACGGAATCGGACAACGAAATCGAACAACGAAATCGAACAACGAATTCGAACCACGAAATCGAACAACCAAATCGAACAATGAAATCGAATAACGAAATGAACAACGAAATCGAACAACGAAATAGAACAACGAAATTGAACAACGAAATCCAACTTCGATATCGAACAACGAAATCGAACAACAAACTGAAACCACGAAATCGAACAACGAAATCGAACCACGAAATCGAACAACGAAATCGAACGAAATCTAACAAGGAAATCGAACTACGGAATCGAATAACGAAATCGAACAACGAAATCGAACCACGAAATCGAACAACGAAATCGAACAACGAAATTGAACAAAGAACAACGAAATTGAACAAATAACAACGAAATCTAACAACGAACAACGAAATCGAACAAAGAACAACGAAATCTAACAACGAACAACGAAATCAAACAACGAAATCGAACAACGATCTCGAACAACGAAATCGAACAACGAATCGAACAACGAAATCGAACAACAAACTCGAACTACGAAATCGAACAACGAAATCGAACAACGAACAACGAAATCGAACAACGAATTCGAATCACTAAATCGAACAACGAAATCGAACAACGAAATAGAACAACAAAATCGAATAACGAACAACGAAATCGAACAACGAATTCAAACAACGAATTCGAATCACTAAAATTGATTAACGAAATCGAACAACGAAATCGAAAAACGAAATCGAACAACGAAATCGAACAACGAACTCGAACAACGAAATCGAACAACGAATCGAACAACGAAATCGAACAACAAACTCGAACCACGAAATCGAACAACGAAATCGAACAACGAACAACGAAATCGAACAACGAATTCGAATCACTAAATCGAACAACTAAATCGAACCACGAAATCGAACAACGAAATCGAACAACGAAATAGAACAAATGTCGAACAACGAAATCGAACAACGAAATCGAACAACGAAATGGAACAACGAAATCGAACAACGAAATCGAACAACGAAATCGAACAACGAAATAGAACAACGAAATTGAACAACGAAATCCAACTTCGATATCGAACAACGAAATCGAACAACAAACTGAAACCACGAAATCGATACACGAAATTGAACAACGAAATGGAATAACGAATCGAACAACGAAATCGAACAACGAAATAGAACAACGAAATTGAACAAAGAAATCCAACTTCGATATCGAACAACGAAATCGAACAACAAACTGAAACCACGAAATCGAACAACGAAATCGAACAACGAAATGGAACAACGAAATTGAACAACGAAATCGAACAACGAAATCGAAAAACGAAATCGATCAACGAATTCAAACAACGAAATCGAACAACGAAATCGAACAACGAAATCGAACAACGAAATCGAACAACGAAATCGAACAACGAAATGGAACAACGAAATCGAACAACGAAATCGAACAACGAAATCGAACAACGAAATAGAACAAATGTCGAACAACGAAATCGAACAACGAAATCGAACAACGAAATGGAACAACGAAATCGAACAACGAAATCGAACAACGAAATCGAACAACGAAATCGAACAACGAAATAGAACAACGAAATTGAACAACGAAATCCAACTTCGATATCGAACAACGAAATCGAACAACAAACTGAAACCACGAAATCGATACACGAAATAGAACAACGAAATGGAATAACGAATCGAACAACGAAATCGAACAACGAAATAGAACAACGAAATTGAACAAAGAAATCCAACTTCGATATCGAACAACGAAATCGAACAACAAACTGAAACCACGAAATCGAACAACGAAATCGAACCACGAAATCGAACAACGAAATCGAACGAAATCTAACAAGGAAATCGAACTACGGAATCGAATAACGAAATCGAACAACGAAATCGAACCACGAAATCGAACAACGAAATCGAACAACGAAATTGAACAAAGAACAACGAAATTGAACAAATAACAACGAAATCGAACAAAGAACAATGAAATCTAACAACGAACAACGAAATCAAACAACGAAATCGAACAACGAAGTCGAACAACGAAATCGAACAACGAATCGAACAACGAAATCGAACAACAAACTCGAACCACGAAATCGAACAACGAAATCGAACAACGAACAACGAAATCGAACAACGAATTCGAATCACTAAATCGAACAACTAAATCGAACCACGAAATCGAACAACGAAATCGAATAACGAAATAGAACAAATGTCGAACAACGAAATCGAACAACGAAATCGAATAACGAAATGGAACAACGAAATCGAACAACGAAATCGAACAACGAAATCGAACAACGAAATCGAACAACGAAATAGAACAACGAAATTGAACAACGAAATTGAACAACGAAATCCAACTTCGATATCGAACAACGAAATCGAACAACAAACTGAAACCACGAAATCGATACACGAAATAGAACAACGAAATGGAATAACGAATCGAACAACGAAATCGAACAACGAAATAGAACAACGAAATCCAACTTCGATATCGAACAACGAAATCGAACAACAAACTGAAACCACGAAATCCATACACGAAATAGAACAACGAAATGGAACAACGCAATCGAACAACGAAATCGAACCACGAAATCATACAACAATATAGAACAACCAAATCGAACAACGGAATCGGACAACGAAATCGAACAACGAAATCGAACAACGAATTCGAACCACGAAATCGAACAACCAAATCGAACAATGAAATCGAATAACGAAATGAACAACGAAATCGAACAACGAAAAAGAACAACGAAATTGAACAACGAAATCCAACTTCGATATCGAACAACGAAATCGAACAACAAACTGAAACCACGAAATCGAACAACGAAATCGAACCACGAAATCGAACAACGAAATCGAACGAAATCTAACAAGGAAATCGAACTACGGAATCGAATAACGAAATCGAACAACGAAATCGAACCACGAAATCGAACAACGAAATAGAACAACGAAATTGAACAAAGAAATCCAACTTCGATATCGAACAACGAAATCGAACAACAAACTGAAACCACGAAATCGAACAACGAAATCGAACAACGAAATGGAACAACGAAATTGAACAACGAAATCGAACAACGAAATCGAAAAACGAAATCGATCAACGAATTCAAACAACGAAATCGAACAACGAAATCGAGCAACGAAATCGAACAACGAAATCGAACAACGAAATCGAACAACGAAATGGAACAACGAAATCGAACGAAATCGAACAACGAAATCGAAAAACCAAATCGAACAATGAAATCGAATAACGAAATGAACAACGAAATCGAACAACGAAATAGAACAACGAAATTGAACAACGAAATCCAACTTCGATATCGAACAACGAAATCGAACATCAAACTGAAACCACGAAATCGATACACGAAATAGAACAACGAAATGGAACAACGCAATCGAACAACGAAATCGAACCACGAAATCATACAACAATATAGAACAATGAGAACGAACAACGAAATCGAACAAAGGAATCGAATAACGAAATCGAACAACGAAATCGAACCACGAAATCGAACAACGAAATCGAACAACGAAATAGAACAACAAAATCGAATAACGAACAACGAAATCGAACTACGAATTCAAACTACGAATTCGAATCACTAAATCGAACAACGAAATCGAACAACGAAATCGAACAACGAAATCGAACAACGAAATCGAACAACGAAATCGAACAACGAAATCGAACAACGAAATCGAACAACGAAATCGAACAACGAAATCGAACAACGAAATCGAACAACGAAATCGAACAACGAAATGGAACAACGAAATCGAACAACGAACTCGAACAACGAAATCGAACAACGAAATCGAACAACGAAATGGAACAACGAAATCGAACAACGAAATCGAACAACGAAATCGAACAACGAAATCGAACAACGAAATCGAATAACGAATCGAACAACGAAATCGAACAACGAAATAGAACAACGAAATCCAACTTCGATATCGAACAACGAAATCGAACAACAAACTGAAACCACGAAATCCATACACGAAATAGAACAACGAAATAGAACAACGCAATCGAACAACGAAATCGAACCACGAAATCATACAACAATATAGAACAACGAAATCGAACAACGGAATCGGACAACGAAATCGAACAACGAAATCGAACAACGAATTCGAACCACGAAATCGAACAACCAAATCGAACAATGAAATCGAATAACGAAATGAACAACGAAATCGAACAACGAAATAGAACAACGAAATTGAACAACGAAATCCAACTTTGATATCGAACAACGAAATCGAACAACAAACTGAAACCACGAAATCGAACAACGAAATCGAACCACGAAATCGAACAACGAAATCGAACGAAATCTAACAAGGAAATCGAACTACGGAATCGAATAACGAAATCGAACAACGAAATCGAACCACGAAATCGAACAACGAAATCGAACAACGAAATTGAACAAAGAACAACGAAATTGAACAAATAACAACGAAATCTAACAACGAACAACGAAATCGAACAAAGAACAACGAAATCTAACAACGAACAACGAAATCAAACAACGAAATCGAACAACGATCTCGAACAACGAAATCGAACAACGAATCGAACAACGAAATCGAACAACAAACTCGAACTACGAAATCGAACAACGAAATCGAACAACGAACAACGAAATCGAACAACGAATTCGAATCACTAAATCGAACAACGAAATCGAACAACGAAATAGAACAACAAAATCGAATAACGAACAACGAAATCGAACAACGAATTCAAACAACGAATTCGAATCACTAAAATTGATTAACGAAATCGAACAACGAAATCGAAAAACGAAATCGAACAACGAAATCAAACAACGAAATCCAACTTCGAAATCCAACTTCGAAATCGAACAACGAAATCGAACAACGAAATCGAACAACGAAGTCGAACAACGACATCGAACAACGAAATCTAACAAGGAAATCGAACAACGGAATCGAATAACGAAATCGAACAACGAAATCGAACCACGAAATCGAACAACGAAATCGAACGAAATCTAACAAGGAAATCGAACTACGGAATCGAATAACGAAATCGAACAACGAAATCGAACCACGAAATCGAACAACGAAATCGAACAACAAAATTGAACAAAGAACAACGAAATTGAACAAATAACAACGAAATCTAACAACGAACAACGAAATCGAACAACGAAATCGAACAACGAACTCGATCAACGAAATCGAACAACGAATCGAACAACGAAATCGAACAACAAACTCGAACCACGAAATCGAACAACGAAATCGAACAACGAACAACGAAATCGAACAACGAAATCGAACAACCAAATCGAACAACGAAATCCAACTTCGATATTGAACAACGAAATCGAACAACAAACTGAATCCACGAAATGGAACAACGAATTCGAATCACTAAATTGAATAACGAAATCGAACAACGAAATCGAAAAACGAAATCGATCAACGAAATCGAACAACGAAATCGAACAACGAAATCGAACAACGAAATCCAACTTCGAAATCCAACTTCGAAATCGAACAACGAAATCGAACAACGAAATTGAAAAACGAAGTCGAACAACGACATCGAACAACGAAATCTAACAAGGAAATCGATCAACGGAATCGAATAACGAAATCGAACAACGAAATCGAACCACGAAATCGAACAACGAAATCGAACAACGAAATAGAACAACAAAATCGAATAACGAACAACGAAATCGAACAACGAATTCAAACAACGAATTCGAATCACTAAAATTGAATAACGAAATCGAACAACGAAATCGAAAAACGAAATCGATCAACGAAATCGAACAACGAAATCGAACAACGAAATCAAACAACGAAATCCAACTTCGAAATCCAACTTCGAAATCGAACAACGAAATCGAACAACGAAATCGAACAACGAAGTCGAACAACGAAATCGAACAACGAAATCGAACAACGAAATCGAACAACGAAATCGAATAACGAATCGAACAACGAAATAGAACAACGAAATCCAACTTCGATATCGAACAACGAAATCGAACAACAAACTGAAACCACGAAATCCATACACGAAATAGAACAACGAAATGGAACAACGCAATCGAACAACGAAATCGAACCACGAAATCATACAACAATATAGAACAACGAAATCGAACAACGGAATCGGACAACGAAATCGAACAACGAAATCGAACAACGAATTCGAACCACGAAATCGAACAACCAAATCGAACAATGAAATCGAATAACGAAATGAACAACGAAATCGAACAACGAAATAGAACAACGAAATTGAACAACGAAATCCAACTTCGATATCGAACAACGAAATCGAACAACAAACTGAAACCACGAAATCGAACAACGAAATCGAACCACGAAATCGAACAACGAAATCGAACGAAATCTAACAAGGAAATCGAACTACGGAATCGAATAACGAAATCGAACAACGAAATCGAACCACGAAATCGAACAACGAAATCGAACAACGAAATTGAACAAAGAACAACGAAATTGAACAAATAACAACGAAATCTAACAACGAACAACGAAATCGAACAAAGAACAACGAAATCTAACAACGAACAACGAAATCAAACAACGAAATCGAACAACGATCTCGAACAACGAAATCGAACAACGAATCGAACAACGAAATCGAACAACAAACTCGAACCACGAAATCGAACAACGAAATCGAACAACGAACAACGAAATCGAACAACGAATTCGAATCACTAAATCGAACAACGAAATCGAACAACGAAATAGAACAACAAAATCGAATAACGAACAACGAAATCGAACAACGAATTCGAATCACTAAAATTGATTAACGAAATCGAACAACGAAATCGAAAAACGAAATCGATCAACGAAATCGAACAACGAAATCGAACAACGAAATCAAACAACGAAATCCAACTTCGAAATCCAACTTCGAAATCGAACAACGAAATCGAACAACGAAATCGAACAACGAAGTCGAACAACGACATCGAACAACGAAATCTAACAAGGAAATCGAACAACGGAATCGAATAACGAAATCGAACAACGAAATTGAACCACGAAATCGAACAACGAAATCGAACGAAATCTAACAAGGAAATTGAACTACGGAATCGAATAACGAAATCGAACAATGAAATCGAACCACGAAATCGAACAACGAAATCGAACAACGAAATTGAACAAAGAACAATGAAATTGAACAAATAACAACGAAATCTAACAACGAACAACGAAATCGAACAAAGAACAACGAAATCTAACAACGAACAACGAAATCAAACAACGAAATCGAACAACGAACTCGAACAACGAAATCGAACAACGAATCGAACAACGAAATCGAACAACAAACTCGAACCACGAAATCGAACAACGAAATCGAACAACGAACAACGAATTCGAACAACGAAATCGAACAACGAAATCGAATAAGGAATCGATCAACGAAATCGAACAACGAAATCGAAATTGAACAAAGAAATCCAACTTCGATATCGAACAACGAAATCGAAATCGAACAACAAACTGAAACCACGAAATCGAACCACGAAATAGAACAACGAAATGGAACAACGCAGTCGAACAACGAAATCGAACCATGAAATCATACAACAAAATCGAACAACAAAACCGAACAACGAAATCGAACAACGGAAAACGGACAACGAAATCGAACAACGAAATCGAACAACGAAATCGAACAACGAAATCGAACAACGAAATCGAACAAAGAACAACGAAATCTAACAACCAACAACGAAATCGAACAAAGAACAACGAAATCTAACAACGAACAACGAAATATAACAACGAACAACGAAATCGAACAACGAATTCGAACAACGAATTCGAACCACGAACTCGAACAACCAAATCGAACAACGAAATCCAACTTCGATATTGAACAACGAAATCGAACAACAAACTGAATCCACGAAATGGAACAACGAATTCGAATCACTAAATTGAATAACGAAATCGAACAACGAAATCGAAAAACGAAATCGAACAACGAAATCGAACAACGAAATCGAACAACGAAATCCAACTTCGAAATCCAACTTCGAAATCGAACAACGAAATCGAACAACGAAATTGAAAAACGAAGTCGAACAACGACATCGAACAACGAAATCTAACAAGGAAATCGATCAACGGAATCGAATAACAAAATCGAACAACGAAATCGAACCACGAAATCGAACAACGAAATCGAACAACGAAATAGAACAACAAAATCGAATAACGAACAACGAAATCGAACAACGAATTCAAACAACGAATTCGAATCACTAAAATTGAATAACGAAATCGAACAACGAAATCGAAAAACGAAATCGATCAACGAAATCGAACAACGAAATCGAACAACGAAATCAAACAACGAAATCCAACTTCGAAATCCAACTTCGAAATCGAACAACGAAATCGAACAACGAAATCGAACAACGAAGTCGAACAACGACATCGAACAACGAAATCTAACAAGGAAATCGAACAACGGAATCGAATAACGAAATCGGACAACGAAATCGAACCACGAAATCGAACAACGAAATCGAACGAAATCTAACAAGGAAATCGAACTACGGAATCGAATAACGAAATCGAACAACGAAATCGAACCACTAAATCGAACAACGAAATCGAACAACGAAATTGAACAAAGAACAACGAAATTGAACAAATAACAACGAAATCTAACAACGAACAACAAAATCGAACAAAGAACAACGAAATCTAACAACGAACAACGAAATCAAACAACGAAATCGAACAACGAACTCGAACAACGAAATCGAACAACGAATCGATCAACGAAATCGAACAACAAACTCGAACCACGAAATCGAACAACGAAATCGAACAACGAAATCGAACAACGAATTCGAATCACTAAATCGAACAACTAAATCGAACCACGAAATCGAACAACGAAATCGAACAACGAAATAGAACAAATGTCGAACAACGAAATCGAACAACGAAACCGAACAACGAAATGGAACAACGAAATCGAACAACGAAATCGAACAACGAAATCGAACAACGAAATAGAACAACGAAATTGAACAACGAAATCCAACTTCGATATCGAACAACGAAATCGAACAACAAACTGAAACCACGAAATCGATACACGAAATTGAACAACGAAATGGAATAACGAATCGAACAACGAAATCGAACAACGAAATAGAACAACGAAATTGAACAAAGAAATCCAACTTCGATATCGAACAACGAAATCGAACAACAAACTGAAACCACGAAATCGAACAACGAAATCGAACAACGAAATGGAACAACGAAATTGAACAACGAAATCGAACAACGAAATCGAAAAACGAAATCGATCAACGAATTCAAACAACGAAATCGAACAACGAAATCGAACAACGAAATCGAACAACGAAATCGAACAACGAAATCGAACAACGAAATGGAACAACGAAATCGAACAACGAAATCGAACAACGAAATCGAACAACGAAATAGAACAAATGTCGAACAACGAAATCGAACAACGAAATCGAACAACGAAATGGAACAACGAAATCGAACAACGAAATCGAACAACGAAATCGAACAACGAAATCGAACAACGAAATAGAACAACGAAATTGAACAACGAAATCCAACTTCGATATCGAACAACGAAATCGAACAACAAACTGAAACCACGAAATCGATACACGAAATAGAACAACGAAATGGAATAACGAATCGAACAACGAAATCGAACAACGAAATAGAACAACGAAATTGAACAATGAAATCCAACTTCGATATCGAACAACGAAATCGAACAACAAACTGAAACCACGAAATCGAACAACGAAATCGAACCACGAAATCGAACAACGAAATCGAACGAAATCTAACAAGGAAATCGAACTACGGAATCGAATAACGAAATCGAACAACGAAATCGAACCACGAAATCGAACAACGAAATCGAACAACGAAATTGAACAAAGAACAACGAAATTGAACAAATAACAACGAAATCGAACAAAGAACAATGAAATCTAACAACGAACAACGAAATCAAACAACGAAATCGAACAACGAAGTCGAACAACGAAATCGAACAACGAATCGAACAACGAAATCGAACAACAAACTCGAACCACGAAATCGAACAACGAAATCGAACAACGAACAACGAAATCGAACAACGAATTCGAATCACTAAATCGAACAACTAAATCGAACCACGAAATCGAACAACGAAATCGAATAACGAAATAGAACAAATGTCGAACAACGAAATCGAACAACGAAATCGAATAACGAAATGGAACAACGAAATCGAACAACGAAATCGAACAACGAAATCGAACAACGAAATCGAACAACGAAATAGAACAACGAAATTGAACAACGAAATTGAACAACGAAATCCAACTTCGATATCGAACAACGAAATCGAACAACAAACTGAAACCACGAAATCGATACACGAAATAGAACAACGAAATGGAATAACGAATCGAACAACGAAATCGAACAACGAAATAGAACAACGAAATCCAACTTCGATATCGAACAACGAAATCGAACAACAAACTGAAACCACGAAATCCATACACGAAATAGAACAACGAAATGGAACAACGCAATCGAACAACGAAATCGAACCACGAAATCATACAACAATATAGAACAACGAAATCGAACAACGGAATCGGACAACGAAATCGAACAACGAAATCGAACAACGAATTCGAACCACGAAATCGAACAACCAAATCGAACAATGAAATCGAATAACGAAATGAACAACGAAATCGAACAACGAAAAAGAACAACGAAATTGAACAACGAAATCCAACTTCGATATCGAACAACGAAATCGAACAACAAACTGAAACCACGAAATCGAACAACGAAATCGAACCACGAAATCGAACAACGAAATCGAACGAAATCTAACAAGGAAATCGAACTACGGAATCGAATAACGAAATCGAACAACGAAATCGAACCATGAAATCGAACAACGAAATAGAACAACGAAATTGAACAAAGAAATCCAACTTCGATATCGAACAACGAAATCGAACAACAAACTGAAACCACGAAATCGAACAACGAAATCGAACAACGAAATGGAACAACGAAATTGAGCAACGAAATCGAACAACGAAATCGAAAAACGAAATCGATCAACGAATTCAAACAACGAAATCGAACAACGAAATCGAGCAACGAAATCGAACAACGAAATCGAACAACGAAATCGAACAACGAAATGGAACAACGAAATCGAACGAAATCGAACAACGAAATCGAAAAACCAAATCGAACAATGAAATCGAATAACGAAATGAACAACGAAATCGAACAACGAAATAGAACAACGAAATTGAACAACGAAATCCAACTTCGATATCGAACAACGAAATCGAACATCAAACTGAAACCACGAAATCGATACACGAAATAGAACAACGAAATGGAACAACGCAATCGAACAACGAAATCGAACCACGAAATCATACAACAATATAGAACAATGAGAACGAACAACGAAATCGAACAAAGGAATCGAATAACGAAATCGAACAACGAAATCGAACCACGAAATCGAACAACGAAATCGAACAACGAAATAGAACAACAAAATCGAATAACGAACAACGAAATCGAACTACGAATTCAAACTACGAATTCGAATCACTAAATCGAACAACGAAATCGAACAACGAAATCGAACAACGAAATCGAACAACGAAATCGAACAACGAAATCGAACAACGAAATCGAACAACGAAATCGAACAACGAAATCGAACAACGAAATCGAACAACGAAATCGAACAACGAAATGGAACAACGAAATCGAACAACGAACTCGAACAACGAAATCGAACAACGAAATCGAACAACGAAATGGAACAACGAAATCGAACAACGAAATCGAACAACGAAATCGAACAACGAAATCGAACAACGAAATCGAATAACGAATCGAACAACGAAATCGAACAACGAAATAGAACAACGAAATCCAACTTCGATATCGAACAACGAAATCGAACAACAAACTGAAACCACGAAATCCATACACGAAATAGAACAACGAAATAGAACAACGCAATCGAACAACGAAATCGAACCACGAAATCATACAACAATATAGAACAACGAAATCGAACAACGGAATCGGACAACGAAATCGAACAACGAAATCGAACAACGAATTCGAACCACGAAATCGAACAACCAAATCGAACAATGAAATCGAATAACGAAATGAACAACGAAATCGAACAACGAAATAGAACAACGAAATTGAACAACGAAATCCAACTTCGATATCGAACAACGAAATCGAACAACAAACTGAAACCACGAAATCGAACAACGAAATCGAACCACGAAATCGAACAACGAAATCGAACGAAATCTAACAAGGAAATCGAACTACGGAATCGAATAACGAAATCGAACAACGAAATCGAACCACGAAATCGAACAACGAAATCGAACAACGAAATTGAACAAAGAACAACGAAATTGAACAAATAACAACGAAATCTAACAACGAACAACGAAATCGAACAAAGAACAACGAAATCTAACAACGAACAACGAAATCAAACAACGAAATCGAACAACGATCTCGAACAACGAAATCGAACAACGAATCGAACAACGAAATCGAACAACAAACTCGAACTACGAAATCGAACAACGAAATCGAACAACGAACAACGAAATCGAACAACGAATTCGAATCACTAAATCGAACAACGAAATCGAACAACGAAATAGAACAACAAAATCGAATAACGAACAACGAAATCGAACAACGAATTCAAACAACGAATTCGAATCACTAAAATTGATTAACGAAATCGAACAACGAAATCGAAAAACGAAATCGAACAACGAAATCAAACAACGAAATCCAACTTCGAAATCCAACTTCGAAATCGAACAACGAAATCGAACAACGAAATCGAACAACGAAGTCGAACAACGACATCGAACAACGAAATCTAACAAGGAAATCGAACAACGGAATCGAATAACGAAATCGAACAACGAAATCGAACCACGAAATCGAACAACGAAATCGAACGAAATCTAACAAGGAAATCGAACTACGGAATCGAATAACGAAATCGAACAACGAAATCGAACCACGAAATCGAACAACGAAATCGAACAACAAAATTGAACAAAGAACAACGAAATTGAACAAATAACAACGAAATCTAACAACGAACAACGAAATCGAACAAAGAACAACGAAATCTAACAACGAACAACGAAATCAAACAACGAAATCGAACAACGAACTCGATCAACGAAATCGAACAACGAATCGAACAACGAAATCGAACAACAAACTCGAACCACGAAATCGAACAACGAAATCGAACAACGAACAACGAAATCGAACAACGAAATCGAACAACGAAATCGAATAAGGAATCGAACAACGAAATCGAACAACGAAATCGAAATTGAACAAAGAAATCCAACTTCGATATCGAACAACGAAATCGAAATCGAACAACAAACTGAAACCACGAAATCGAACCACGAAATAGAACAACGAAATGGAACAACGCAGTCGAACAACGAAATCGAACCATGAAATCATACAACAATATCGAACAACAAAACCGAACAACGAAATCGAACAACGGAAAACGGACAACGAAATCGAACAACGAAATCGAACAACGAAATCGAACAACGAAATCGAACAACGAAATCGAACAAAGAACAACGAAATCTAACAACCAACAACGAAATCGAACAAAGAACAACGAAATCTAACAACGAACAACGAAATATAACAACGAACAACGAAATCGAACAACGAATTCGAACAACGAATTCGAACCACGAACTCGAACAACCAAATCGAACAACGAAATCCAACTTCGATATTGAACAACGAAATCGAACAACAAACTGAATCCACGAAATGGAACAACGAATTCGAATCACTAAATTGAATAACGAAATCGAACAACGAAATCGAAAAACGAAATCGATCAACGAAATCGAACAACGAAATCGAACAACGAAATCGAACAACGAAATCCAACTTCGAAATCCAACTTCGAAATCGAACAACGAAATCGAACAACGAAATTGAAAAACGAAGTCGAACAACGACATCGAACAACGAAATCTAACAAGGAAATCGATCAACGGAATCGAATAACGAAATCGAACAACGAAATCGAACCACGAAATCGAACAACGAAATCGAACAACGAAATAGAACAACAAAATCGAATAACGAACAACGAAATCGAACAACGAATTCAAACAACGAAATCCAACTTCGAAATCCAACTTCGAAATCGAACAACGAAATCGAACAACGAAATCGAACAACGAAGTCGAACAACGAAATCGAACAACGAAATCGAACAACGAAATCGAACAACGAAATCGAATAACGAATCGAACAACGAAATCGAACAACGAAATAGAACAACGAAATCCAACTTCGATATCGAACAACGAAATCGAACAACAAACTGAAACCACGAAATCCATACACGAAATAGAACAACGAAATGGAACAACGCAATCGAACAACGAAATCGAACCACGAAATCATACAACAATATAGAACAACGAAATCGAACAACGGAATCGGACAACGAAATCGAACAACGAAATCGAACAACGAATTCGAACCACGAAATCGAACAACCAAATCGAACAATGAAATCGAATAACGAAATGAACAACGAAATCGAACAACGAAATAGAACAACGAAATTGAACAACGAAATCCAACTTCGATATCGAACAACGAAATCGAACAACAAACTGAAACCACGAAATCGAACAACGAAATCGAACCACGAAATCGAACAACGAAATCGAACGAAATCTAACAAGGAAATCGAACTACGGAATCGAATAACGAAATCGAACAACGAAATCGAACCACGAAATCGAACAACGAAATCGAACAACGAAATCGAACAACGAAATTGAACAAAGAACAACGAAATTGAACAAATAACAACGAAATCTAACAACGAACAACGAAATCGAACAAAGAACAACGAAATCTAACAACGAACAACGAAATCAAACAACGAAATCGAACAACGATCTCGAACAACGAAATCGAACAACGAATCGAACAACGAAATCGAACAACAAACTCGAACCACGAAATCGAACAACGAAATCGAACAACGAACAACGAAATCGAACAACGAATTCGAATCACTAAATCGAACAACGAAATCGAACAACGAAATAGAACAACAAAATCGAATAACGAACAACGAAATCGAACAACGAATTCGAATCACTAAAATTGATTAACGAAATCGAACAACGAAATCGAAAAACGAAATCGATCAACGAAATCGAACAACGAAATCGAACAACGAAATCAAACAACGAAATCCAACTTCGAAATCCAACTTCGAAATCGAACAACGAAATCGAACAACGAAATCGAACAACGAAGTCGAACAACGACATCGAACAACGAAATCTAACAAGGAAATCGAACAACGGAATCGAATAACGAAATCGAACAACGAAATTGAACCACGAAATCGAACAACGAAATCGAACGAAATCTAACAAGGAAATTGAACTACGGAATCGAATAACGAAATCGAACAATGAAATCGAACCACGAAATCGAACAACGAAATCGAACAACGAAATTGAACAAAGAACAATGAAATTGAACAAATAACAACGAAATCTAACAACGAACAACGAAATCGAACAAAGAACAACGAAATCTAACAACGAACAACGAAATCAAACAACGAAATCGAACAACGAACTCGAACAACGAAATCGAACAACGAATCGAACAACGAAATCGAACAACAAACTCGAACCACGAAATCGAACAACGAAATCGAACAACGAACAACGAAATCGAACAACGAAATCGAACAACGAAATCGAATAAGGAATCGATCAACGAAATCGAACAACGAAATCGAAATTGAACAAAGAAATCCAACTTCGATATCGAACAACGAAATCGAAATCGAACAACAAACTGAAACCACGAAATCGAACCACGAAATAGAACAACGAAATGGAACAACGCAGTCGAACAACGAAATCGAACCATGAAATCATACAACAATATCGAACAACAAAACCGAACAACGAAATCCAACTTCGAAATCCAACTTCGAAATCGAACAACGAAATCGAACAACGAAATCGAACAACGAAGTCGAACAACGACATCGAACAACGAAATCTAACAAGGAAATCGAACAACGGAATCGAATAACGAAATCGAACAACGAAATTGAACCACGAAATCGAACAACGAAATCGAACGAAATCTAACAAGGAAATTGAACTACGGAATCGAATAACGAAATCGAACAATGAAATCGAACCACGAAATCGAACAACGAAATCGAACAACGAAATTGAACAAAGAACAATGAAATTGAACAAATAACAACGAAATCTAACAACGAACAACGAAATCGAACAAAGAACAACGAAATCTAACAACGAACAACGAAATCAAACAACGAAATCGAACAACGAACTCGAACAACGAAATCGAACAACGAATCGAACAACGAAATCGAACAACAAACTCGAACCACGAAATCGAACAACGAAATCGAACAACGAACAACGAAATCGAACAACGAAATCGAACAACGAAATCGAATAAGGAATCGATCAACGAAATCGAACAACGAAATCGAAATTGAACAAAGAAATCCAACTTCGATATCGAACAACGAAATCGAAATCGAACAACAAACTGAAACCACGAAATCGAACCACGAAATAGAACAACGAAATGGAACAACGCAGTCGAACAACGAAATCGAACCATGAAATCATACAACAATATCGAACAACAAAACCGAACAACGAAATCGAACAACGGAAAACGGACAACGAAATCGAACAACGAAATCGAACAACGAAATCGAACAACGAAATCGAACAACGAAATCGAACAAAGAACAACGAAATCTAACAACCAACAACGAAATCGAACAAAGAACAACGAAATCTAACAACGAACAACGAAATATAACAACGAACAACGAAATCGAACAACGAATTCGAACAACGAATTCGAACCACGAACTCGAACAACCAAATCGAACAACGAAATCCAACTTCGATATTGAACAACGAAATCGAACAACAAACTGAATCCACGAAATGGAACAACGAATTCGAATCACTAAATTGAATAACGAAATCGAACAACGAAATCGAAAAACGAAATCGAACAACGAAATCGAACAACGAAATCGAACAACGAAATCCAACTTCGAAATCCAACTTCGAAATCGAACAACGAAATCGAACAACGAAATTGAAAAACGAAGTCGAACAACGACATCGAACAACGAAATCTAACAAGGAAATCGATCAACGGAATCGAATAACAAAATCGAACAACGAAATCGAACCACGAAATCGAACAACGAAATCGAACAACGAAATAGAACAACAAAATCGAATAACGAACAACGAAATCGAACAACGAATTCAAACAACGAATTCGAATCACTAAAATTGAATAACGAAATCGAACAACGAAATCGAAAAACGAAATCGATCAACGAAATCGAACAACGAAATCGAACAACGAAATCAAACAACGAAATCCAACTTCGAAATCCAACTTCGAAATCGAACAACGAAATCGAACAACGAAATCGAACAACGAAGTCGAACAACGACATCGAACAACGAAATCTAACAAGGAAATCGAACAACGGAATCGAATAACGAAATCGGACAACGAAATCGAACCACGAAATCGAACAACGAAATCGAACGAAATCTAACAAGGAAATCGAACTACGGAATCGAATAACGAAATCGAACAACGAAATCGAACCACTAAATCGAACAACGAAATCGAACAACGAAATTGAACAAAGAACAACGAAATTGAACAAATAACAACGAAATCTAACAACGAACAACAAAATCGAACAAAGAACAACGAAATCTAACAACGAACAACGAAATCAAACAACGAAATCGAACAACGAACTCGAACAACGAAATCGAACAACGAATCGAACAACGAAATCGAACAACAAACTCGAACCACGAAATCGAACAACGAAATCGAACAACGAAATCGAACAACGAATTCGAATCACTAAATCGAACAACTAAATCGAACCACGAAATCGAACAACGAAATCGAACAACGAAATAGAACAAATGTCGAACAACGAAATCGAACAACGAAATCGAACAACGAAATGGAACAACGAAATCGAACAACGAAATCGAACAACGAAATCGAACAACGAAATCGAACAACGAAATCGAACAACGAAATAGAACAACGAAATTGAACAACGAAATCTAACTTCGATATCGAACAACGAAATCGAACAACAAACTGAAACCACGAAATCGATACACGAAATAGAACAACGAAATGGAATAACGAATCGAACAACGAAATCGAACAACGAAATAGAACAACGAAATTGAACAAAGAAATCCAACTTCGATATCGAACAACGAAATCGAACAACAAACTGAAACCACGAAATCGAACAACGAAATCGAACCACGAAATCGAACAACGAAATCGAACGAAATCTAACAAGGAAATCGAACTACGGAATCGAATAACGAAATCGAACAACGAAATCGAACCACGAAATCGAACAACGAAATCGAACTATGAAATGGAACAACGAAATCGAACAACGAAATCGAACAACGAAATAGAACAAATGTCGAACAACGAAATCGAACAACGAAATCGAACAACGAAATGGAACAACGAAATCGAACAACGAAATCGAACAACGAAATCGAACAACGAAATAGAACAACGAAATTGAACAACGAAATCCAACTTCGATATCGAACAACGAAATCGAACAACAAACTGAAACCACGAAATTGATACACGAAATAGAACAACGAAATGGAATAACGAATCGAACAACGAAATCGAACAACGAAATAGAACAACGAAATTGAACAAAGAAATCCAACTTCGATATCGAACAACGAAATCGAACAACAAACTGAAACCACGAAATCGAACAACGAAATCGAACAACGAAATGGAACAACGAAATTGAACAACGAAATCGAACAACGAAATCGAAAAACGAAATCGATCAACGAATTCAAACAACGAAATCGAACAACGAAATCGAACAACGAAATCGAACAACGAAATCGAACAACGAAATCGAACAACGAAATCGAACAACGAAATGGAACAACGAAATCGAACAACGAAATCGAACAACGAAATCGAACAACCAAATCGAACAATGAAATCGAATAACGAAATGAACAACGAAATCGAACAACGAAATAGAACAACGAAATTGAACAACGAAATCCAACTTCGATATCGAACAACGAAATCGAACAACAAACTGAAACCACGAAATCGATACACAAAATAGAACAACGAAATGGAACAACGCAATCGAACAACGAAATCGAACCACGAAATCATACAACAATATAGAACAATGAAAACGAACAACGAAATCGAACAAAGGAATCGAATAACGAAATCGAACAACGAAATCGAACCACGAAATCGAACAACGAAATCGAACAACGAAATAGAACAACAAAATCGAATAACGAACAACGAAATCGAACTACGAATTCAAACTACGAATTCGAATCACTAAATCGAACAACGAAATCGAACAACGAAATCGAACAACGAAATCGAACAACGAAATCGAACAACGAAATCGAACAACGAAATCGAACAACGAAATCGAACAACGAAATCGAACAACGAAATCGAACAACGAAATCGAACAACGAAATCGAACAACGAAATCGAACAACGAAATCGAACAACGAAATGGAACAACGAAATCGAACAACGAACTCGAACAACGAAATCGAACAACGAAATCGAACAACGAAATGGAACAACGAAATCGAACAACGAAATCGAACAACGAAATCGAACAACAAACTGAAACCACGAAATCCATACACGAAATAGAACAACGAAATGGAACAACGCAATCGAACAACGAAATCGAACCACGAAATCATACAACAATATAGAACAACGAAATCGAACAACGGAATCGGACAACGAAATCGAACAACGAAATCGAACAACGAATTCGAACCACGAAATCGAACAACGAAATCGAACTTCGAAATCGAACAACGAAATCGAACAACGAAATCGAACAAAGAACAACGAAATCTAACAACTAACAACGAAATCGAACAAAGAACAACGAAATCTAACAACGAACAACGAAATCTAACAACGAAATCAAACAACGAATTCGAACAACGAATTCGAACCACGAAATCGAACAACGAAATCGAACAACGAAATCCAACTTCGATTTTGAACAACGAAATCGAACAACAAACTGAATCCACGAAATAGAACAACGAATTCGAATCACTAAATTGAATAACGAAATCGAACAACGAAATCGAAAAACGAAATCGATCAACGAAATCGAACAACGAAATCGAACAACGAAATCGAACAACGAAATCCAACTACGAAATCCAACTTCGAAATCGAACAACGAAATCGAACAACGAAATTGAAAAACGAAGTTTAACAACGACATCGAACAACGAAATCCAACAAGGAAATCGAACAACGGAATCGAATAACGAAATCGAACAACGAAATCGAACAACGAATTCGAACAACGAATTCGAACCACGAAATCGAACAACCAAATCGAACAACGAAATCCAACTTCGATATTGAACAACGAAATCGAACAACAAACTGAATCCACGAAATGGAACAACGAATTCGAATCACTAAATTGAATAACGAAATCGAACAACGAAATCGAAAAACGAAATCGATCAACGAAATCGAACAACGAAATCGAACAACGAAATCGAACAACGAAATCGAACAACGAAATCCAACTTCGAAATCCAAATTCGAAATCGAACAACGAAATCGAACAACGAAATTGAAAAACGAAGTCGAACAACGACATCGAACAACGAAATCTAACAAGGAAATCGATCAACGGAATCGAATAACGAAATCGAACAACGAAATCGAACCACGAAATCGAACAACGAAATCGAACAACGAAATAGAACAACAAAATCGAATAACGAACAACGAAATCGAACAACGAATTCAAACAACGAATTCGAATCACTAAAATTGAATAACGAAATCGAACAACGAAATCGAAAAACGAAATCGATCAACGAAATCGAACAACGAAATCGAACAACGAAATCAAACAACGAAATCCAACTTCGAAATCCAACTTCGAAATCGAACAACGAAATCGAACAACGAAATCGAACAACGAAGTCGAACAACGACATCGAACAACGAAATCTAACAAGGAAATCGAACAACGGAATCGAATAACGAAATCGAACAACGAAATCGAACCACGAAATCGAACGAAATCTAACAAGGAAATCGAACTACGGAATCGAATAACGAAATCGAACAACGAAATCGAACCACGAAATCGAACAACGAAATCGAACAACGAAATTGAACAAAGAACAACGAAATTGAACAAATAACAACGAAATCTAACAACGAACAACGAAATCGAACAAAGAACAACGAAATCTAACAACGAACAACGAAATCAAACAACGAAATCGAACAACGAACTCGAACAACGAAATCGAACAACGAATCGAACAACGAAATCGAACAACAAACTCGAACCACGAAATCGAACAACGAAATCGAACAACGAACAACGAAATCGAACAACGAATTCGAATCACTAAATCGAACATCTAAATCGAACCACGAAATCGAACAACGAAATCGAACAACGAAATAGAACAAATGTCGAACAACGAAATCGAACAACGAAATCGAACAACGAAATGGAACAACGAAATCGAACAACGAAATCGAACAACGAAATCGAACAACGAAATCGAACAACGAAATAGAACAACGAAATTGAACAACGAAATCCAACTTCGATATCGAACAACGAAATCGAACAACAAACTGAAACCACGAAATC
This sequence comes from Neocrepidodera transversa, assembly GCA_963243735.1. NCBI lineage: Eukaryota > Metazoa > Arthropoda > Insecta > Coleoptera > Chrysomelidae > Neocrepidodera > Neocrepidodera transversa. The sequence goes on from OY725356.1 coordinate 2,523,717, forward strand.
GAACAACGAAATCGAACAACGAAATGGAACAACGAAATTGAACAACGAAATCGAACAACGAAATCGAAAAACGAAATCGATCAACGAATTCAAACAACGAAATCGAACAACGAAATTGAACAACGAAATCGAACAACGAAATCGAACAACGAAATCGAACAACGAAATGGAACAACGAAATCGAACAACGAAATCGAACAACGAAATCGAACAACCAAATCGAACAATGAAATCGAATAACGAAATGAACAACGAAATCGAACAACGAAATAGAACAACGAAATTGAACAACGAAATCCAACTTCGATATCGAACAACGAAATCGAACAACAAACTGAAACCACGAAATCGATACACGAAATAGAACAACGAAATGGAACAACGCAATCGAACAACGAAATCGAACCACGAAATCATACAACAATATAGAACAATGAAAACGAACAACGAAATCGAACAAAGGAATCGAATAACGAAATCGAACAACGAAATAGAACAACAAAATCGAATAACGAACAACGAAATCGAACTACGAATTCGAATCACTAAATCGAACAACGAAATCGAACAACGAAATCGAACAACGAAATCGAACAACGAAATCGAACAACGAAATCGAATAACGAAATCGAACAACGAAATCGAACAACGAAATCGAACAACGAAATCGAACAACGAAATCGAACAACGAAATGGAACAACGAAATCGAACAACGAACTCGAACAACGAAATCGAACAACGAAATCGAACAACGAAATGGAACAACGAAATCGAACAACGAAATCGAACAACGAAATCGAACAACGAAATCGAACAACGAAATCGAATAACGAATCGAACAACGAAATCGAACAACGAAATAGAACAACGAAATCCAACTTCGATATCGAACAACGAAATAGAACAACAAACTGAAACCACGAAATCCATACACGAAATAGAACAACGAAATGGAACAACGCAATCGAACAACGAAATCGAACCACGAAATCATACAACAATATAGAACAACGAAATCGAACAACGGAATCGGACAACGAAATCGAACAACGAAATCGAACAACGAATTCGAACCACGAAATCGAACAACGAAATCGAACTTCGAAATCGAACAACGAAATCGAACAACGAAATCGAACAAAGAACAACGAAATCTAACAACCAACAACGAAATCGAACAAAGAACAACGAAATCTAACAACGAACAACGAAATCTAACAACGAACAACGAAATCGAACAACGAATTCGAACAACGAATTCGAAGCACGAAATCGAACAACGAAATCGAACAACGAAATCCAACTTCGATTTTAAACAACGAAATCGAACAACAAACTGAATCCACGAAATAGAACAACGAATTCGAATTACTAAATTGAATAACGAAATCGAACAACGAAATCGAAAAACGAAATCGATCAACGAAATCGAACAACGAAATCGAACAACGAAATCGAACAACGAAATCCAACTTCGAAATCCAACTTCGAAATCGAACAACGAAATTGAACAACGAAATTGAAAAACGAAGTTTAACAACGACATCGAACAACGAAATCTAACAAGGAAATCGAACAACGGAATAGAATAACGAAATCGAACAACGAAATCGAACAACGAAATCGAACAACGAAATCGAACAAAGAACAACGAAATCTAACAACCAACAACGAAATCGAACAAAGAACAACGAAATCTAACAACGAACAACGAAATATAACAACGAACAACGAAATCGAACAACGAATTCGAACAACGAATTCGAACCACGAAATCGAACAACCAAATCGAACAACGAAATCCAACTTCGATATTGAACAACGAAATCGAACAACAAACTGAATCCACGAAATGGAACAACGAATTCGAATCACTAAATTGAATAACGAAATCGAACAACGAAATCGAAAAACGAACTCGATCAACGAAATCGAACAACGAAATCGAACAACGAAATCGAACAACGAAATCCAACTTCGAAATCCAAATTCGAAATCGAACAACGAAATCGAACAACGAAATTGAAAAACGAAGTCGAACAACGACATCGAACAACGAAATCTAACAAGGAAATCGATCAACGGAATCGAATAACGAAATCGAACAACGAAATCGAACCACGAAATCGAACAACGAAATCGAACAACGAAATAGAACAACAAAATCGAATAACGAACAACGAAATCGAACAACGAATTCAAACAACGAATTCGAATCACTAAAATTGAATAACGAAATCGAACAACGAAATCGAAAAACGAAATCGATCAACGAAATCGAACAACGAAATCGAACAACGAAATCAAACAACGAAATCCAACTTCGAAATCCAACTTCGAAATCGAACAACGAAATCGAACAACGAAATCGAACAACGAAGTCGAACAACGACATCGAACAACGAAATCTAACAAGGAAATCGAACAACGGAATCGAATAACGAAATCGAACAACGAAATCGAACCACGAAATCGAACAACGAAATCGAACGAAATCTAACAAGGAAATCGAACTACGAAATCGAATAACGAAATCGAACAACGAAATCGAACCACGAAATCGAACAACGAAATCGAACAACGAAATTGAACAAAGAACAACGAAATTGAACAAATAACAACGAAATCTAACAACTAACAACGAAATCGAATAAAGAACAACGAAATCTAACAACGAACAACGAAATCAAACAACGAAATCGAACAACGAACTCGAACAACGAAATCGAACAACGAATCGAACAACGAAATCGAACAACAAACTCGAACCACGAAATCGAACAACGAAATCGAACAACGAACAACGAAATCGAACAACGAATTCGAATCACTAAATCGAACAACTAAATCGAACCACGAAATCGAACAACGAAATCGAACAACGAAATAGAACAAATGTCGAACAACGAAATCGAACAACGAAATCGAACAACGAAATGGAACAACGAAATCGAACAACGAAATCGAACAACGAAATCGAACAACGAAATCGAACAACGAAATGGAATAACGAATCGAACAACGAAATCGAACAACGAAATAGAACAACGAAATTGAACAAAGAAATCCAACTTCGATATCGAACAACGAAATCGAACAACAAACTGAAACCACGAAATCGAACAACGAAATCGAACAACGAAATGGAACAACAAAATTGAACAACGAAATCGAACAACGAAATCGAAAAACGAAATCGATCAACGAATTCAAACAACGAAATCGAACAACGAAATCGAACAACGAAATAGAACAACGAAATCCAACTTCGATATCGAACAACGAAATCGAACAACAAACTGAAACCACGAAATCCATACACGAAATAGAACAACGAAATGGAACAACGCAATCGAACAACGAAATCGAACCACGAAATCATACAACAATATAGAACAACGAAATCGAACAACGGAATCGGACAACGAATTCGAACCACGAAATCGAACAACGAAATCGAACTTCGAAATCGAACAACGAAATCGAACAACGAAATCGAACAAAGAACAACGAAATCTAACAACCAACAACGAAATCGAACAAAGAACAACGAAATCTAACAACGAACAACGAAATCTAACAACGAACAACGAAATCGAACAACGAATTCGAACAACGAATTCGAACCACGAAATCGAACAACGAAATCGAACAACGAAATCCAACTTCGATTTTGAACAACGAAATCGAACAACAAACTGAATCCACGAAATAGAACAACGAATTCGAATCACTAAATTGAATAACGAAATCGAACAACGAAATCGAAAAACGAAATCGATCAACGAAATCGAACAACGAAATCGAACAACGAAATCGAACAACGAAATCCAACTTCGAAATCCAACTTCGAAATCGAACAACGAAATCGAACAACGAAATTGAAAAACGAAGTTTAACAACGACATCGAACAACGAAATCTAACAAGGAAATCGAACAACGAAATCGAATAACGAAATCGAACAACGAAATCGAACCACGAAATCGAACAACGAAATCGAACAACGAAATTGAACAACAAAATCGAATAACGAACAACGAAATCGAACAACGAATTCAAACAACGAATTCGAATCACTAAAATTGAATAACGAAATCGAACAACGAAATCGAAAAACGAAATCGATCAACGAAATCGAACCACGAAATCGAACAACGAAATCGAACTTCGAAATCGAACAACGAAATCGAACAACGAAATCGAACAAAGAACAACGAAATCTAACAACCAACAACGAAATCGAACAAAGAACAACGAAATCTAACAACGAACAACGAAATCTAACAACGAACAACGAAATCGAACAACGAATTAGAACAACGAATTCGAAGCACGAAATCGAACAACGAAATCGAACAACGAAATCCAACTTCGATTTTAAACAACGAAATCGAACAACAAACTGAATCCACGAAATAGAACAACGAATTCGAATTACTAAATTGAATAACGAAATCGAACAACGAAATCGAAAAACGAAATCGATCAACGAAATCGAACAACGAAATTGAAAAACGAAGTTTAACAACGACATCGAACAACGAAATCTAACAAGGAAATCGAACAACGGAATCGAATAACGAAATCGAACAACGAAATCGAACCACGAAATCGAACAACGAAATCGAACAACGAAATCGAACAACGAAATCGAACAAAGAACAACGAAATCTAACAACCAACAACGAAATCGAACAAAGAACAACGAAATCTAACAACGAACAACGAAATATAACAACGAACAACGAAATCGAACAACGAATTCGAACAACGAATTCGAACAACGAATTCGAACCACGAAATCGAACAACCAAATCGAACAACGAAATCCAACTTCGATATTGAACAACGAAATCGAACAACAAACTAAATCCACGAAATGGAACAACGAATTCGAATCACTAAATTGAATAACGAAATCGAACAACGAAATCGAAAAACGAACTCGATCAACGAAATCGAACAACGAAATCGAACAACGAAATCGAACAACGAAATCCAACTTCGAAATCCAAATTCGAAATCGAACAACGAAATCGAACAACGAAATTGAAAAACGAAGTCGAACAACGACATCGAACAACGAAATCTAACAAGGAAATCGATCAACGGAATCGAATAACGAAATCGAACAACGAAATCGAACCACGAAATCGAACAACGAAATCAAACAACGAAATAGAACAACAAAATCGAATAACGAACAACGAAATCGAACAACGAATTCAAACAACGAATTCGAATCACTAAAATTGAATAACGAAATCGAACAACGAAATCGAAAAACGAAATCGATCAACGAAATCGAACAACGAAATCGAACAACGAAATCAAACAACGAAATCCAACTTCGAAATCCAACTTCGAAATCGAACAACGAAATCGAACAACGAAATCAAACAACGAAGTCGAACAACGACATCGAACAACGAAATCTAACAAGGAAATCGAACAACGGAATCGAATAACGAAATCGAACAACGAAATCGAACCACGAAATCGAACAACGAAATCGAACGAAATCTAACAAGGAAATCGAACTACGGAATCGAATAACGAAATCGAACAACGAAATCGAACCACGAAATCGAACAACGAAATCGAACAACGAAATTGAACAAAGAACAACGAAATTGAACAAATAACAACGAAATCTAACAACTAACAACGAAATCGAATAAAGAACAACGAAATCTAACAACGAACAACGAAATCAAACAACGAAATCGAACAACGAACTCGAACAACGAAATCGAACAACGAATCGAACAACGAAATCGAACAACAAACTCGAACCACGAAATCGAACAACGAAATCGAACAACGAACAACGAAATCGAACAACGAATTCGAATCACGAAATCGAACAACGAAATGGAACAACGAAATCGAACAACGAAATCGAACAACGAAATCGAACAACGAAATCGAACAACGAAATAGAACAACGAAATTGAACAACGAAATCCAACTTCGATATCGAACAACGAAATCGAACAACAAACTGAAACCACGAAATCGATACACGAAATAGAACAACGAAATGGAATAACGAATCGAACAACGAAATCGAACAACGAAATAGAACAACGAAATTGAACAAAGAAATCCAACTTCGATATCGAACAACGAAATCGAACAACAAACTGAAACCACGAAATCGAACAACGAAATCGAACAACGAAATGGAACAACAAAATTGAACAACGAAATCGAACAACGAAATCGAAAAACGAAATCGATCAACGAATTCAAACAACGAAATCGAACAACGAAATCGAACAACGAAATCGAACAACGAAATCGAACAACGAAATCGAACAACGAAATGGAACAACGAAATCGAACAACGAAATCGAACAACGAAATCGAACAACCAAATCGAACAATGAAATCGAATAACGAAATGAACAACGAAATCGAACAACGAAATAGAACAACGAAATTGAACAACGAAATCCAACTTCGATATCGAACAACGAAATCGAACAACAAACTGAAACCACGAAATCGATACACGAAATAGAACAACGAAATGGAACAACGCAATCGAACAACGAAATCGAACCACGAAATTATACAACAATATAGAACAATGAAAACGAACAACGAAATCGAACAAAGGAATCGAATAACGAAATCGAACAACGAAATCGAACCACGAAATCGAACAACGAAATCGAACAACGAAATCGAACAACGAAATCGAACAACGAAATCGAACAACGAAATCGAACAACGAAATCGAACAACGAAATCGAACATCGAAATCGAACAACGAAATCGAACAACGAAATCGAACAACGAAATCGAACAACGAAATCGAACAACGAAATCGAACAACGAAATCGAACAACGAAATCGAACAACGAAATGGAACAACGAAATCGAACAACGAACTCGAACAACGAAATCGAACAACGAAATCGAACAACGAAATGGAACAACGAAATCGAACAACGAAATCGAACAACGAAATCGAACAACGAAATCGAACAACGAAATCGAATAACGAATCGAACAACGAAATCGAACAACGAAATAGAACAACGAAATCCAACTTCGATATCGAACAACGAAATCGAACAACAAACTGAAACCACGAAATCCATACACGAAATAGAACAACGAAATGGAACAACGCAATCGAACAACGAAATCGAACCACGAAATCATACAACAATATAGAACAACGAAATCGAACAACGGAATCGGACAACGAATTCGAACCACGAAATCGAACAACGAAATCGAACTTCGAAATCAAACAACGAAATCGAACAACGAAATCGAACAAAGAACAACGAAATCTAACAACCAACAACGAAATCGAACAAAGAACAACGAAATCTAACAACGAACAACGAAATCTAACAACGAACAACGAAATCGAACAACGAATTCGAACAACGAATTCGAACCACGAAATCGAACAACGAATTCGAACCACGAAATCGAACAACGAAATCGAACAACGAAATCCAACTTCGATTTTGAACAACGAAATCGAACAACAAACTGAATCCACGAAATAGAACAACGAATTCGAATCACTAAATTGAATAACGAAATCGAACAACGAAATCGAAAAACGAATTCGATCAACGAAATCGAACAACGAAATCGAACAACGAAATCGAACAACGAAATCCAACTTCGAAATCCAACTTCGAAATCGAACAACGAAATCGAACAACGAAATTGAAAAACGAAGTTTAACAACGACATCGAACAACGAAATCTAACAAGGAAATCGAACAACGGAATCGAATAACGAAATCGAACAACGAAATCGAACCACGAAATCGAACAACGAAATCGAACAACGAAATAGAACAACAAAATCGAATAACGAACAACGAAATCGAACAACGAATTCAAACAACGAATTCGAATCACTAAAATTGAATAACGAAATCGAACAACGAAATCGAAAAACGAAATCGATCAACGAAATCGAACAACGAAATCGAACAACGAAATCCAACTTCGAAATCCAACTTCGAAATCGAACAACGAAATCGATTAACGAAATTGAAAAACGAAGTTTAACAACGACATCAAACAACGAAATCTAACAAGGAAATCGAACAACGGAATCGAATAACGAAATCGAACAACGAAATCGAACAACGAAATCGAACAACGAAATCGAACAAAGAACAACGAAATCTAACAACCAACAACGAAATCGAACAAAGAACAACGAAATCTAACAACGAACAACGAAATATAACAACGAACAACGAAATCGAACAACGAATTCGAACAACGAATTCGAACCACGAAATCGAACAACGAATTCGAACCACGAAATCGAACAACGAAATCGAACAACGAAATCCAACTTCGATTTTGAACAACGAAATCGAACAACAAACTGAATCCACGAAATAGAACAACGAATTCGAATCACTAAATTGAATAACGAAATCGAACAACGAAATCGAAAAACGAATTCGATCAACGAAATCGAACAACGAAATCGAACAACGAAATCGAACAACGAAATCCAACTTCGAAATCCAACTTCGAAATCGAACAACGAAATCGAACAACGAAATTGAAAAACGAAGTCGAACAACGACATCGAACAACGAAATCTAACAAGGAAATCGATCAACGGAATCGAATAACGAAATCGAACAACGAAATCGAACCTCGAAATCGAACAACGAAATCGAACAACGAAATAGAACAACAAAATCGAATAACGAACAACGAATTCAAACAACGAATTCGAATCACTAAAATTGAATAACGAAATCGAACAACGAAATCGAAAAACGAAATCGATCAACGAAATCGAACAACGAAATCGAACAACGAAATCAAACAACGAAATCCAACTTCGAAATCCAACTTCGAAATCGAACAACGAAATCGAACAACGAAATCGAACAACGAAGTCGAACAACGACATCGAACAACGAAATCTAACAAGGAAATCGAACAACGGAATCGAATAACAAAATCGAACAACGAAATCGAACCACGAAATCGAACGAAATCTAACAAGGAAATCGAACTACGGAATCGAATAACGAAATCGAACAACGAAATCGAACCACGAAATCGAACAACGAAATAAAACAACGAAATTGAACAAAGAACAACGAAATTGAACAAATAACAACGAAATCTAACAACGAACAACGAAATCGAACAAAGAACAACGAAATCTAACAACGAACAACGAAATCAAACAACGAAATCGAACAACGAACTCGAACAACGAAATCGAAAAACGAATCGAACAACGAAATCGAACAACAAACTCGAACCACGAAATCGAACAACGAAATCGAACAACGAACAACGAAATCGAACAACGAATTCGAATCACTAAATCGAACAACTAAATCGAACCACGAAATCGAACAACGAAATCGAACAACGAAATAGAACAAATGTCGAACAACGAAATCGAACAACGAAATCGAACAACGAAATGGAACAACGAAATCGAACAACGAAATCGAACAACGAAATCGAACAACGAAATCGAACAACGAAATCGAACAACGAAATAGAACAACGAAATTGAACAACGAAATCCAACTTCGATATCGAACAACGAAATCGAACAACAAACTGAAACCACGAAATCGATACACGAAATAGAACAACGAAATGGAATAACGAATCGAACAACGAAATCGAACAACGAAATAGAACAACGAAATTGAACAAAGAAATCCAACTTCGATATCGAACAACGAAATCGAACAACAAACTGAAACCACGAAATCGAACAACGAAATCGAACAACGAAATGGAACAACGAAATTGAACAACGAAATCGAACAACGAAATCGAAAAACGAAATCGATCAACGAATTCAAACAACGAAATCGAACAACGAAATCGAACAACGAAATCGAACAACGAAATCGAACAACGAAATCGAACAACGAAATGGAACAACGAAATCGAACAACGAAATCGAACAACGAAATCGAACAACCAAATCGAACAATGAAATCGAATAACGAAATGAACAACGAAATCGAACAACGAAATAGAACAACGAAATTGAACAACGAAATCCAACTTCGATATCGAACAACGAAATCGAACAACAAACTGAAACCACGAAATCGATACACGAAATAGAACAACGAAATGGAACAACGCAATCGAACAACGAAATCGAACCACGAAATTATACAACAATATAGAACAATGAAAACGAACAACGAAATCGAACAAAGGAATCGAATAACGAAATCGAACAACGAAATCGAACCACGAAATCGAACAACGAAATCGAACAACGAAATAGAACAACAAAATCGAATAACGAACAACGAAATCGAACTACGAATTCAAACTACGAATTCGATTCACTAAATCGAACAACGAAATCGAACAACGAAATCGAACAACGAAATCGAACAACGAAATCGAACAACGAAATCGAACAACGAAATCGAACAACGAAATCTAACAACGAAATCGAACAACGAAATCGAACAACGAAATCGAACAACGAAATCGAACAACGAAATGGAACAACGAAATCGAACAACGAACTCGAACAACGAAATCGAACAACGAAATCGAACCACGAAATCATACAACAATATAGAACAACGAAATCGAACAACGGAATCGGACAACGAAATCGAACAACGAAATCGAACAACGAATTCGAACCACGAAATCGAACAACGAAATCGAACTTCGAAATCGAACAACGAAATCGAACAACGAAATCGAACAAAGAACAACGAAATCTAACAACCAACAATGAAATCGAACAAAGAACAACGAAATCTAACAACGAACAACGAAATCTAACAACGAACAACGAAATCGAACAACGAATTCGAACAACGAATTCGAACCACGAAATCGAACAACGAAATCGAACAACGAAATCCAACTTCGATTTTGAACAACGAAATCGAACAACAAACTGAATCCACGAAATAGAACAACGAATTCGAATCACTAAATTGAATAACGAAATCGAACAACGAAATCGAAAAACGAAATCGATCAACGAAATCGAACAACGAAATCGAACAACGAAATCGAACAACGAAATCCAACTTCGAAATCCAACTTCGAAATCGAACAACGAAATTGAAAAACGAAGTTTAACAACGACATCGAACAACGAAATCTAACAAGGAAATCGAACAACGGAATCGAATAACGAAATCGAACAACGAAATCGAACCACGAAATCGAACAACGAAATCGAACAACTAAATAGAACAACAAAATCGAATAACGAACAACGAAATCGAACAACGAATTCAAACAACGAATTCGAATCACTAAAATTGAATAACGAAATCGAACAACGAAATCGAAAAACGAAATCGATCAACGAAATCGAACAACGAAATCGACCAACGAAATCCAACTTCGAAATCCAACTTCGAAATTGAACAACGAAATCGAACAACGAAATTGAAAAACGAAGTTTAACAACGACATCTAACAACGAAATCTAACAAGGAAATCGAACAACGGAATCGAATAACGAAATCGAACAACGAAATCGAACAACGAAATCGAACAACGAAATCGAACAAAGAACAACGAAATCTAACAACCAACAACGAAATCGAACAAAGAACAACGAAATCTAACAACGAACAACGAAATATAACAACGAACAACGAAATCGAACAACGAATTCGAACAACGAATTCGAACCACGAAATCGAACAACCAAATCGAACAACGAAATCCAACTTCGATATTGAACAACGAAATCGAACAACAAACTGAATCCACGAAATGGAACAACGAATTCGAATCACTAAATTGAATAACGAAATCGAACAACGAAATCGAAAAACGAAATCGATCAACAAAATCGAACAACGAAATCGAACAACGAAATCGAACAACGAAATCCAACTTCGAAATCCAACTTCGAAATCGAACAACGAAATCGAACAACGAAATTGAAAAACGAAGTCGAACAACGACATCGAACAACGAAATCTAACAAGGAAATCGATCAACGGAATCGAATAACGAAATCGAACAACGAAATAGAACAACAAAATCGAATAACGAACAACGAAATCGAACAACGAATTCAAACAACGAATTTGAATCACTAAAATTGAATAACGAAATCGAACAACGAAATCGAAAAACGAAATCGATCAACGAAATCGAACAACGAAATCGAACAACGAAATCAAACAACGAAATCCAACTTCGAAATCCAACTTCGAAATCGAACAACGAAATCGAACAACGAAATCGAACAAAGAAGTCGAACAACGACATCGAACAACGAAATCTAACAAGGAAATCGAACAACGGAATCGAATAACGAAATCAAACAACGAAATCGAACCACGAAATCGAACAACGAAATCGAACGAAATCTAACAAGGAAATCGAACTACGGAATCGAATAACTAAATCTAACAACGAAATCGAACCACGAAATCGAACAACGAAATAAAACAACGAAATTGAACAAAGAACAACGAAATTGAACAAATAACAACGAAATCTAACAACGAACAACGAAATCGAACAAAGAACAACGAAATCTAACAACGAACAACGAAATCAAACAACTAAATCGAACAACGAACTCGAACAACGAAATCGAACAACGAATCGAACAACGAAATCGAACAACAAACTCGAACCACGAAATCGAACAACGAAATCGAACAACGAACAACGAAATCGAACAACGAATTCGAATCACTAAATCGAACAACTAAATCGAACCACGAAATCGAACAACGAAATCGAACAACGAAATAGAACAAATGTCGAACAACGAAATCGAACAACGAAATCGAACAACGAAATGGAACAACGAAATCGAACAACGAAATCGAACAACGAAATCGAACAACGAAATCGAACAACGAAATAGAACAACGAAATTGAACAACGAAATCCAACTTCGATATCGAACAACGAAATCGAACAACAAACTGAAACCACGAAATCGATACACGAAATAGAACAACGAAATGGAATAACGAATCGAACAACGAAATCAAACAACGAAATTGAACAAAGAAATCCAACTTCGATATCGAACAACGAAATCGAACAACAAACTGAAACCACGAAATCGAACAACGAAATCGAACAACGAAATGGAACAACGAAATTGAACAACGAAATCGAACAACGAAATCGAAAAACGAAATCGATCAACGAATTCAAACAACGAAATCGAACAACGAAATCGAACAACGAAATCGAACAACGAAATCGAACAACGAAATCGAACAACGAAATGGAACAACGAAATCGAACAACGAAATCGAACAACGAAATCGAACAACCAAATCGAACAATGAAATCGAATAACGAAATGAACAACGAAATCGAACAACGAAATAGAACAACGAAATTGAACAACGAAATCCAACTTCGATATCGAACAACGAAATCGAACAACAAACTGAAACCACGAAATCGATACACGAAATAGAACAACGAAATGGAACAACGCAATCGAACAACGAAATCGAACCACGAAATTATACAACAATATAGAACAATGAAAACGAACAACGAAATCGAACAACGAAATCGAACCACGAAATCATACAACAATATAGAACAACAAAATCGAACAACGGAATCGGACAACGAATTCGAACCACGAAATCGAACAACGAAATCGAACTTCGAAATCGAACAACGAAATCGAACAACGAAATCGAACAAAGAACAACGAAATCTAACAACCAACAACGAAATCGAACAAAGAACAACGAAATCTAACAACGAACAACGAAATCTAACAACGAACAACGAAATCGAACAACGAATTCGAACAACGAATTCGAACCACGAAATCGAACAACGAAATCGAACAACGAAATCCAACTTCGATTTTGAACAACGAAATCGAACAACAAACTGAATCCACGAAATAGAACAACGAATTCGAATCACTAAATTGAATAACGAAATCGTACAACGAAATCGAAAAACGAAATCGATCAACGAAATCGAACAACGAAATCGAACAACGAAATCGAACAACGAAATCCAACTTCGAAATCCAACTTCGAAATCGAACAACGAAATCGAACAACGAAATTGAAAAACGAAGTTTAACAACGACATCGAACAACGAAATCTAACAAGGAAATCGAACAACGGAATCGAATAACGAAATCGACCAACGAAATCGAACCACGAAATCGAACAACGAAATCGAACAACGAAATAGAACAACAAAATCGAATAATGAACAACGAAATCGAACAACGAATTCAAACAACGAATTCGAATCACTAAAATTGAATAACGAAATCGAACAACGAAATCGAAAAACGAAATCGATCAACGAAATCGAACAACGAAATCGAACAACGAAATCAAACAACGAAATCCAACTTCGAAATCCAACTTCGAAATCGAACAACGAAATCGAACAACGAAATCGAACAACGAAGTCGAACAACGACATCGAACCACGAAATCTAACAAGGAAATCGAACAACGGAATCGAATAACGAAATCGAACAACGAAATCGAACCACGAAATCGAACAACGAAATCGAACGAAATCTAACAAGGAAATCGAACTACGGAATCGAATAACGAAATCGAACAACGAAATCGAACAACGAAATTGAACAAAGAACAACGAAATCTAACAACGAACAACGAAATCGAACAAAGAACAACGAAATCTAACAACGAACAACGAAATCGAACAACGAAATCGAACAACGAACTCGAACAACCAAATCGAACAACGAATCGAACAACGAAATCGAACAACAAACTCGAACCACGAAATCGAACAACGAAATCGAACAACGAACAACGAAATCGAACAACGAATTCGAATCACTAAATCGAACAACGAAATCTAACAAAAATCGAACAACGAAATCGAACAACGAAATCGAATAACGAACTCAAACAACAAACTGAAACCACGAAATAGAATAATGAAATGGAACAACGCAATCGAACAACGAAATCGAACCACGAAAACGAACAACGAAATCGAACAACGAAATCGAACAACGAAATCGAATAACGAAATCGAACAACGAAAATCGAACTACATAATCGAACAACGAAATTGAACAAAGAACAACGAAATCTAACAACGAACAACGAAATCGAACAAAGAACAACGAAATCTAACAACGAACAACGAAATCTAACAACGAACAACGAATTCGAACAATGAATTCGAACCACGAAATCGAACAATGAAATCGAACAACGAAATCGAACAACGAATTCGAACAACGAATTCGAACCACGAAATCGAACAACGAAATCGAACAACGAAATCGAACAACGAAATGGAACAACTAAATCGAACAACGAAATCGAACAACGAAATCGAACAACGAAATCGAATAGCGAATCGAACAACGAAATCGAACAACGAAATCGAAATTGAACAAAGAAATCCAACTTCGATATCGAACAACGAAATCGAAATCGAACAACAAACTGAAACCACGAAATCGAACCACGAAATAGAATAACGAAATGGAACAACGCAGTCGAACAACGAAATCGAACCATGAAATCATACAACAATATCGAACAACAAAACCGAACAACGAAATCAAACAACGGAAATCGGACAACGAAATCGAACAACGAAATCGAACAACGAAATCGAACAACGAAATCGAACCACGAAAACGAACAACGAAATCTAACAACGAACAACGAAATCGACCAGCGAATTCGAACAACGAATTCGAACCACGAAATCGAACAACGAAATCGAACAAAGAACAACGAAATCTAACAACCAACAACGAAATCGAACAAAGAACAACGAAATCTAACAACGAACAACGAAATATAACAACGAACAACGAAATCGAACAACGAATTCGAACAACGAATTCGAACCACGAAATCGAACAACGAAATCGAACAACGAAATCCAACTTCGATATTGAACAACGAAATCGAACAACAAACTGAATCCACGAAATAGAACAACGAATTCGAATCACTAAATTGAATAACTAAATCGAACAACGAAATCGAAAAACGAAATCGATCAACGAAATCGAACAACGAAATCGAACAACGAAATCGAACAACGAAATCCAACTTCGAAATCCAACTTCGAAATCGAACAACGAAATCGAACAACGAAATTGAAAAACGAAGTCGAACAACGACATCGAACAACGAAATCTAACAAGGAAATCGATCAACGGAATCGAATAACGAAATCGAACAACGAAATCGAACCACGAAATCGAACAACGAAATCGAACAACGAAATAGAACAACAAAATCGAATAACGAACAACGAAATCGAACAACGAATTCAAACAACGAATTCGAATCACTAAAATTGAATAACGAAATCGAACAACGAAATCGAAAAACGAAATCGATCAACGAAATCGAACAACGAAATCGAACAACGAAATCAAACAACGAAATCCAACTTCGAAATCCAACTTCGAAATCGAACAATGAAATCGAACAACGAAATCGAACAACGAAGTCGAACAACGACATCGAACAACGAAATCGAACGAAATCTAACAAGGAAATCGAACTACAGAATCGAATAACGAAATCGAACAACGAAATCGAACCACGAAATCGAACAACGAAATCGAACAACGAAATTAAACAAAGAACAACGAAATTGAACAAAGAACAACGAAATCTAACAACGAACAATGAAATCGAACAAAGAACAACGAAATCTAATAACGAACAACGAAATCGAACAACGAACTCGAACAACGAAATCGAACAACGAAATCGAACAACTAAATCGAACTTCGAAATCGAACAACGAAATCGAACAACGATATCGAACAACGAAATCGAACAACGAAATCTAACAAGGAAATCGAACAACGGAATCGAATAACGAAATCGAACAACGAAACCGAACAACGAAATCGAACAACGAAATCGAACAACGAAATCGAACAACGAAATCGAATAACGAAATCGAACAACGAAATGGAACAACGAAATCGAATAACGAACAACGAAATCGAACAACGAATTCAAACAACGAATTCGAATCACTAAATTGAATAACGAAATCGAACAACGAAATCGAAAAACGAATTCGATCAACGAAATCGAACAACGAAATCGAACAACGAAATCGAACAACGAAATCCAACTTCGAAATCCAACCTTGAAATCGAATAACGAAATCGAACAACGAAATCGAACCACGAAATCGAACAACGAAATCGAACAACGAAATCGAACAACGAAATGGAACAACTAAATCGAACAACAAAATCGAACAACGAAATCGAACAACGCAATCGAATAACGAATCGAACAACGAAATCGAACAACGAAATCGAAATTGAACAAAGAAATCCAACTTCGATATCAAACAACGAAATTGAACAACAAACTGAAACCACGAAATCGAACAACGAAATCGAACAACGAAATCGAACAACGAAATCGAACAACGAAATCGAACAACGAAATCGAACAACGAAATCGAACAACGAAATCGAACAACGAAATCGAAAAACGAAATCGATCAACGAAATCGAACAATCACATCGAACTATGAAAATCGAACAACGAAATCGATCAACGAAATCGAACACGAATTCAAACAACGAATTCGAATCACTAAATTGAATAACGAAATCGAACTACGAAATCGAAAAACGAAATCGATCAACGAAATCGAACAACGAAATCGACCAACGAAATCGAAAACGAAATCGAACAACGAAGTCGAACAACGACATCGAACAACGAAAACTAACAAGGAAATCGAACAACGGAATCGAATAACGAAATCGAACAACGAAATCGAACCACGAAATCGAACAACGAAATCGAACAACGAAATGGAACAACTAAATCGAACAACGAAATCGAACAACGAAATCGAACAACGAAATCGAACAACGAAATCGAACAACGAAATGGAACAACTAAATCGAACAACGAAATCGAACAACGAAATCGAACAACGAAATCGAACAACGAAATCGAATAACGAATCGAACAACGAAATCGAACAACGAAATAGAACAACGAAATTGAACAAAGAAATCCAACATCGATATCGAACAACGAAATCGAACAACAAACTGAAACCACGAAATCGAACAACGAAATGGAACAACGAAATCGAACAACGAAATCGAACAACGAAATCGACCAACGAAATCGAACAACGAAATCGAACAACGAAATCGAAAAACAAAATCGAACAACGAAATCGAACAACGAAATCGAACAACGAAATCGAACAACGAAATCGAACAACGAAATCGAACAACGAAATCGAACAACGAAATCGAACAACGAAATGGAACAACGAAATCGAACAACGAAATCGAACAACGAAATCGAACAACGAAATCGAACAACGAAATCGAACGAAATCGAAAAACGAAATCGATCAACGAAATCGAACAATCAAATCGAACAATGAAAATCGAACAACGAAATCGATCAACGAAATCGAACACGAATTCAAACAACGAAATGGAACAACGAAATCGAACAACGAAATCGAACCACGAAATCGAACAACGAAATCGAATTACGAAATCGAACAACGAAATCGAACAACGAAATCGAACAACGAAATGTTACTACTAAATCGAACAACGAAATCGAACAACGAAATCGAACAACGAAATCGAACAACGAAATCGAACAACGAAATCGAACAACGAAATCGAATAACGAAATCGAAATTGAACAAAGAAATCCAACTTCGATTTCAAACAACGAAATTGAACAACAAACTGAAACCACGAAATCGAACAACGAAATCGAACAACGAAATCGAACTTCGAAATCGAACAACGAAATTGAACAACGAAATCGAACAACGAAATCGAACAACGAAATCGAACAACGAAATCGAATAACGAAATCGAACAATCAAATCGAACAATGAAAATCGAACAACGAAATCGATCAACGAAATCGAACACGAATTCAAACAACGAAATCGAACAACGAAATCGAACAACGAAATCGAACAACGAAATGGAACAACTAAATCGAACAACGAAATGTATGATTTCGTGGTTCGATTTCATTGTTCGATTGCGTCGTTCCATTTCGTTGTTCTATTTCGTGTTTCGATTTCGTTGTTCAATTTCGTTGCTCTATTTCGTTGTTCGATTTCGTTGTTCGATTCGTTATTCGATTTTGTTGTTCGATTTCGTTGTTCGATTTCGTTGTTCGATTTCGTTGTTCCATTTCGTTGTTCGATTTCGTTGTTCGATTTCGTTGTTCGATTTCGAAGTTCGATTTCGTTGTTCGATTTCGTTGTTCGATTTCGTTGTTCGATTTCGTTGTTCGATTTCGTTGTTCGATTTTGTTGTTCGATTTCGTTGTTCGATTTCGTTGTTCGATTTCGTTGTTCGATTTCGTTGTTCGATTTCGTTGTTCGATTTCGTTGTTCGATTTCGTTGTTCGATTTCGAAGTTCGATTTCGTTGTTCGATTTCGTTGTTCGATTTCGTTGTTCGATTTCGTTGTTCCATTTCGTTGTTTGAATTCGGGTTCGATTTCGTTGATCGATTTCGTTGTTCGATTTTCATTGTTCGATTTGATTGTTCGATTTCGTTGATCGATTTCGTTTTTCGATTTCGTTCGATTTCGTTGTCGATTTCGTTGTTCGATTTCGTTGTTCGATTTCGTTGTTCGATTTCGTTGTTCGATTTCGTTGTTCCATTTCGTTCGATTTCGTTGTTCGATTTCGTTGTTCGATTTTGTTGTTCGATTTCGTTGTTCGATTTCGTTGTTCCATTTCGTTGTTCGATTTCGTTGTTTGAATTCGTGTTCGATTTCGTTGATCGATTTCGTTGGTCGATTTTCTTTGTTCGATTTGATTGTTCGATTTCGTTGATCGAATTCGTTTTTCGATTTCGTTGTTCGATTTCGTTGTTCGATTTCGTTGTTCGATTTCGTTGTTCGAATTCGTTGTTCGATTTCGTTGTTTGAATTCGTGTTCGATTTCGTTGATCGATTTCGTTGATCGATTTCGTTGTTCGATTTTCTTTGTTCGATTTGATTGTTCGATTTCGTTGATCGATTTCGTTTTTCGATTTCGTTATTCGATTTCGTTGTTCGATTTCGTGGTTCGAATTCGTTGTTCGAATTCGTTGTTCGTTGTTAGATTTCGTTGTTCGTTGTTAGATTTCGTTGTTCTTTGTTCGATTTCGTGGTTCGAATTAGTTGTTCGAATTCGTTGTTCGATTTCGTTGTTCGATTTCGTTGTTCGATTTCGTTGTTCGATTTTGTTGTTCGATTTCGTTGTTTGATTTCGTTGTTCGATTTCGTTGTTCGATTTCTTTGTTCGATTTCGTTGTTCGATTTCGTTGTTCGATTTCGAAGTTCGATTTCGTTGTTCGATTTCGTTGTTCGATTTCGTTGTTCGATTTCGTTGTTCGATTTCGTTGTTCGATTTCGTTGTTCGATTTCGTTGTTCGATTTCGTTGTTCGATTTCGTTGTTCGATTTCGTTGTTCGATTTCGTTGTTCGATTTCGTTGTTCGATTTCGTTGTTCGATTTCGTTGTTAGATTTCGTTGTTCTTTGTTCGATTTAGTGGTTCGAATTCGTTGTTCGAATTCGTTGTTCGATTTCGTTGTTCGATTTCGTTGTTCGATTTCGTTGTTCGATTTTGTTGTTCGATTTCGTTGTTCGATTTCGTTGTTCGATTTCGTTGTTCGATTTCGTTGTTCGATTTCGAAGTTCGATTTCGTTGTTCGATTTCGTTGTTCGATTTCGTTGTTCGATTTCGTGGTTCTATTTCGTTGTTCGATTGCGTTGTTCCATTTCGTTGTTCTATTTCATGGTTCGATTTCGTGGTTTCAGTTTGTTGTTCGATTTCGATTTCGCTGTTCGATTTTGAAGTTGGATTTCGTTGTTCTATTTCGTTGTTCTAATTCGTTGTTCGATTTCGTTGTTCGATTTCGTTGTTAGATTTCGTTGTTCGATTCGTTATTCGATTTCGTTGTTCGATTGCGTTGTTCAATTTCGTTGTTCGATTTCGTTGTTCGATTTCGTTGTTCTAATTCGTTGTTCGATTTCGTTGTTCGATTTCGTTGTTCGATTCGTTATTCGATTTCGTTGTTCGATTGCGTTGTTCAATTTCGTTGTTCGATTTCGTTGTTCGATTTCGTTGATCGATTTCGTTTTTCGATTTCGTTGTTCGATTTCGTTGTTCGATTTCGTTGTTCGATTTCGTGGTTCGAATTCGTTGTTCGAATTCGTTGTTCGTTGTTAGATTTCGTTGTTCGTTGTTAGATTTCGTTGTTCTTTGTTCGATTTCGTTGTTCGAATTCGTTGTTCGATTTCGTTGTTCGATTTCGTTGTTCGATTTCGTTGTTCGATTTTGTTGGTTCGATTTCGTTGTTCGATTTCGTTGTTCGATTTCGTTGTTCGATTTCTTTGTTCGATTTCGTTGTTCGATTTCGTTGTTCGATTTCGAAGTTCGATTTCGTTGTTCGATTTCGTTCGATTTCGCTGTTCGATTTCGTTGTTCGATTTCGTTGTTCGATTTCGTTGTTCGATTTCGTTGTTCGATTTCGTTGTTCGATTTCGTTGTTCGATTTCGTTGTTCGATTTCGTTGTTCGATTTCGTTGTTCGATTTCGTTGTTCGATTTCGTTGTTCGATTTCGTTGTTCGATTTCGTTGTTCGATGTCGTTGTTCGAATTCGTTGTTCGAATTCGATGTTCGATTTCGTTGTTCGATTTCGTTGTTCGATTTCGTTGTTCGATTTCGTTGTTAGATTTCGTTGTTCGTTGTTAGATTTCATTGTTCGATTTCGTTGTTCGATTTCGTTGTTCGATTTCGTTGTTAGATTTCGTTGTTTTTTGTTCGATTTAGTGGTTCGAATTCGTTGTTCGAATTAGTTGTTCGATTTCGTTGTTCGATTTCGTTGTTCGATTTTGTTGTTCGATTTCGTTGTTCGATTTCGTTGTTCGATTTCGTTGTTCGATTTCGTTGTTCGATTTCGTTGTTCGATTTCGAAGTTCGATTTCGTTGTTCGATTTCGTTGTTCGATTTCGTTGTTCGATTTCGTGGTTCGATTTCGTTGTTCGATTGCGTCGTTCCATTTCGTTGTTCTATTTCGTGGTTCGATTTCGTGGTTTCAGTTTGTTGTTCGATTTCGATTTCGCTGTTCGATTTTGAAGTTGGATTTCGTTGTTCTATTTCGTTGGTCGATTTCGTTGTTCGATTTCGTTGTTCGATTTCGTTGTTCGATTCGTTATTCGATTTCGTTGTTCGATTGCGTTGTTCAATTTCGTTGTTCGATTTCGTTGTTCGATTTCGTTGTTCGATTTCGTTGTTCGATTTCGTTGTTCGATTTCGAAGTTCGATTTCGTTGTTCGATTTCGTTGTTTGAATTCGTGTTCGATTTCGTTGATCGATTTCGTTGTTCGATTTTCTTTGTTCGATTTGATTGTTCGATTTCGTTGATCGATTTCGTTTTTCGATTTCGTTGTTCGATTTCGTTGTTCGATTTCGTTGTTCGATTTCGTGGTTCGAATTCGTTGTTCGAATTCGTTGTTCGTTGTTAGATTTCGTTGTTCGTTGTTAGATTTCGTTGTTCGATTTCGTTGTTCGATTTCGTTGTTCGATTTCGAAGTTCGATTTCGTTGTTCGATTTCGTTGTTCGATTTCGTTGTTCGAATTCGTTGTTCGAATTCGTTGTTCGAATTCGTTGTTCGATTTCGTTGTTCGATTTCGTTGTTCGATTTCGTTGTTCGATTTCGTTGTTCGATTTCGTTGTTCGATTTCGTTGTTCGATTTCGTTGTTCGATTTCGTTGTTCGATTTCGTTCGATTTCGCTGTTCGATTTCGTTGTTCGATTTCGTTGTTCGATTTCGTTGTTCGATTTCGTTGTTCGATTTCGTTGTTCGATTTCGTTGTTCGATTTCGTTGTTCGATTTCGTTGTTCGATTTCGTTGTTCGATTTCGTTGTTCGATTTCGTTGTTCGATTTCGTTGTTCGATTTCGTTGTTCGATTTCGTTGTTCGATGTCGTTGTTCGAATTCGTTGTTCGAATTCGATGTTCGATTTCGTTGTTCGATTTCGTTGTTCGATTTCGTTGTTCGATTTCGTTGTTAGATTTCGTTGTTCGTTGTTAGATTTCATTGTTCGATTTCGTTGTTCGATTTCGTTGTTCGATTTCGTTGTTAGATTTCGTTGTTTTTTGTTCGATTTAGTGGTTCGAATTCGTTGTTCGAATTAGTTGTTCGATTTCGTTGTTCGATTTCGTTGTTCGATTTTGTTGTTCGATTTCGTTGTTCGATTTCGTTGTTCGATTTCGTTGTTCGATTTCGTTGTTCGATTTCGTTGTTCGATTTCGTTGTTCGATTTCGAAGTTCGATTTCGTTGTTCGATTTCGTTGTTCGATTTCGTTGTTCGATTTCGTGGTTCGATTTCGTTGTTCGATTGCGTCGTTCCATTTCGTTGTTCTATTTCGTGGTTCGATTTCGTGGTTTCAGTTTGTTGTTCGATTTCGATTTCGCTGTTCGATTTTGAAGTTGGATTTCGTTGTTCTATTTCGTTGGTCGATTTCGTTGTTCGATTTCGTTGTTCGATTTCGTTGTTCGATTCGTTATTCGATTTCGTTGTTCGATTGCGTTGTTCAATTTCGTTGTTCGATTTCGTTGTTCGATTTCGTTGTTCGATTTCGTTGTTCGATTTCGTTGTTCGATTTCGAAGTTCGATTTCGTTGTTCGATTTCGTTGTTTGAATTCGTGTTCGATTTCGTTGATCGATTTCGTTGTTCGATTTTCTTTGTTCGATTTGATTGTTCGATTTCGTTGATCGATTTCGTTTTTCGATTTCGTTGTTCGATTTCGTTGTTCGATTTCGTTGTTCGATTTCGTGGTTCGAATTCGTTGTTCGAATTCGTTGTTCGTTGTTAGATTTCGTTGTTCGTTGTTAGATTTCGTTGTTCGATTTCGTTGTTCGATTTCGTTGTTCGATTTCGAAGTTCGATTTCGTTGTTCGATTTCGTTGTTCGATTTCGTTGTTCGAATTCGTTGTTCGAATTCGTTGTTCGAATTCGTTGTTCGATTTCGTTGTTCGATTTCGTTGTTCGATTTCGTTGTTCGATTTCGTTGTTCGATTTCGTTGTTCGATTTCGTTGTTCGATTTCGTTGTTCGATTTCGTTGTTCGATTTCGTTGTTCGATTTCGTGGTTCGATTTCGTTGTTCGATTGCGTCGTTCCATTTCGTTGTTCTATTTCGTGGTTCGATTTCGTGGTTTCAGTTTGTTGTTCGATTTCGATTTCGCTGTTCGATTTTGAAGTTGGATTTCGTTGTTCTATTTCGTTGTTCTAATTCGTTGTTCGATTTCGTTGTTCGATTTCGTTGTTCGATTTCGTTGTTCGATTCGTTATTCGATTTCGTTGTTCGATTGCGTTGTTCGATTTCGTTGTTCGATTTCGTTGTTCGATTTCGTTGTTCGATTTCGTTGTTCGATTTCGTTGTTCGATTTCGTTGTTCGATTTCGTTGTTCGATTTCGTTGTTCGATTTCGTTGTTCGATTTCGTTGTTCGATTTCGTTGTTCGATTTCGTTGTTCGATTTCGTTGTTCGATTTCGTTGTTCGATTTCGTTGTTCCATTTCGTTGTTCGATTTCGTTGTTTGAATTCGTGTTCGATTTCGTTGGTCGATTTTCTTTGTTCGATTTGATTGTTCGATTTCGTTGATCGATTTCGTTTTTCGATTTCGTTGTTCGATTTCGTTGTTCGATTTCGTTATTCGATTTCGTGGTTCGAATTCGTTGTTCGAATTCGTTGTTCGATTTCGTTGTTCGATTTCGTTGTTCGATTTCGTTGTTCGATTTCGTTGTTCGATTTCGTTGTTCGATTTCGTTGTTCGATTTCGTTGTTCGATTTCGTTGTTCGAATTCGTTGTTCGAATTCGTTGTTCGATTTCGTTGTTCGATTTCGTTGTTCGATTTCGTTGTTCGATTTCGTTGTTCGATTTCGTTGTTCGATTTCGTTGTTCGATTTCGTTGTTCGATTTCGTTGTTCGATTTCGTTGTTCGATTTCGTTGTTCGATTTCGTTGATCGATTTCGTTGTTCGATTTCGTTGTTCGATTTCGTTGTTCGATTTCGAAGTTCGATTTAGTTGTTCGATTTCGTTGTTCGATTTCGTTGTTCGATTTCGTTGATCGATTTCGTTGTTCGAATTCGTTGTTCGATTTCGTTGTTCGATTTCGTTGTTCGATTTCGTTGTTCGATTTCGTTGTTCGATTTCGTTGTTCGATTTCGTTGTTCGATTTCGTTGTTCGATTTCGTTGTTCGATTTCGTTGTTCGATTTCGTGGTTCGATTTCGTTGTTCGATTGCGTCGTTCCATTTCGTTGTTCTATTTCGTGGTTCGATTTCGTAGTTTCAGTTTGTTGTTCGATTTCGATTTCGCTGTTCGATTTTGAAGTTGGATTTCGTTGTTCTATTTCGTTGTTCAAATTCGTTGTTCGATTTCGTTGTTTGATTTCGTTGTTCGATTTCGTTGTTCGATTCGTTATTCGATTTCGTTGTTCGATTGCGTTGTTCGAATTCGTTGTTCGTTGTTAGATTTCGTTGTTCGTTGTTAGATTTCGTTGTTCTTTGTTCGATTTCGTGGTTCGAATTCGTTGTTCGAATTCGTTGTTCGATTTCGTTGTTCGATTTCGTTGTTCGATTTCGTTGTTCGATTTTGTTGTTCGATTTCGTTGTTCGATTTCGTTGTTCGATTTCGTTGTTCGATTTCTTTATTCGATTTCGTTGTTCGATTTCGTTGTTCGATTTCGAAGTTCGATTTCGTTGTTCGATTTCGTTGTTCGATTTCGTTGTTCGATTTCGTTGTTCGATTTCGTTGTTCGATTTCGTTGTTCGATTTCGTTGTTCGATTTCGTTGTTCGATTTCGTTGTTCGATTTCGTTGTTCGATTTCGTTGTTCGATTTCGTTGTTCGATTTCGTTGTTCGATTTCGTTGTTCGATTTCGTTGTTAGATTTCGTTGTTCTTTGTTCGATTTAGTGGTTCGAATTCGTTGTTCGAATTCGTTGTTCGATTTCGTTGTTCGATTTCGTTGTTCGATTTCGTTGTTCGATTTTGTTGTTCGATTTCGTTGTTCGATTTCGTTGTTCGATTTCGTTGTTCGATTTCGTTGTTCGATTTCGTTGTTCGATTTCGAAGTTCGATTTCGTTGTTCGATTTCGTTGTTCGATTTCGTTATTCGATTTCGTGGTTCGATTTCGTTGTTCGATTGCGTCGTTCCATTTCGTTGTTCTATTTCATGGTTCGATTTCGTGGTTTCAGTTTGTTGTTCGATTTCGATTTCGCTGTTCGATTTTGAAGTTGGATTTCGTTGTTCTATTTCGTTGTTCTAATTCGTTGTTCGATTTCGTTGTTCGATTTCGTTGTTAGATTTCGTTGTTCGATTCGTTATTCGATTTTGTTGTTCGATTGCGTTGTTCAATTTCGTTGTTCGATTTCGTTGTTCGATTTCGTTGTTCTTATTCGTTGTTCGATTTCGTTGTTCGATTTCGTTGTTCGATTTCGTTGTTCGATTCGTTATTCGATTTCGTTGTTCGATTGCGTTGTTCAATTTCGTTGTTCGATTTCGTTGTTCGATTTCGTTGATCGATTTCGTTTTTCGATTTCGTTGTTCGATTTCGTTGTTCGATTTCGTGGTTCGAATTCGTTGTTCGAATTCGTTGTTCGTTGTTAGATTTCGTTGTTCGTTGTTAGATTTTGTTGTTCTTTGTTCGATTTCGTTGTTCGAATTCGTTGTTCGATTTCGTTGTTCGATTTCGTTATTCGATTTCGTTGTTCGATTTCGTTGTTCGATTTTGTTGTTCGATTTCGTTGTTCGATTTCGTTGTTCGATTTCGTTGTTCGATTTCTTTGTTCGATTTCGTTGTTCGATTTCGTTGTTCGATTTCGAAGTTCGATTTCGTTGTTCGATTTCGTTGTTCGATTTCGCTGTTCGATTTCGTTGTTCGATTTCGTTGTTCGATTTCGTTGTTCGATTTCGTT
Source organism: Neocrepidodera transversa (assembly GCA_963243735.1). Classification (NCBI taxonomy): domain Eukaryota; kingdom Metazoa; phylum Arthropoda; class Insecta; order Coleoptera; family Chrysomelidae; genus Neocrepidodera; species Neocrepidodera transversa. The sequence continues at coordinate 2,550,699 of OY725356.1, forward strand.
GTTCGATTTCGTTGTTCGATTTCGTTGTTCGATTTCGTTGTTCGATTTCGTTGTTCGATTTCGTTGTTCGATTTCGTTGTTCGATTTCGTTGTTCGATTTCGTTGTTCGATTTCGTTGTTCGATTTCGTTGTTCGATGTCGTTGTTCGAATTCGTTGTTCGAATTCGATGTTCGATTTCGTTGTTCGATTTCGTTGTTCGATTTCGTTGTTCGATTTCGTTGTTAGATTTCGTTGTTCGTTGTTAGATTTCATTGTTCGATTTCGTTGTTCGATTTCGTTGTTCGATTTCGTTGTTAGATTTCGTTGTTTTTTGTTCGATTTAGTGGTTCGAATTCGTTGTTCGAATTAGTTGTTTGATTTCGTTGTTCGATTTCGTTGTTCGATTTTGTTGTTCGATTTCGTTGTTCGATTTCGTTGTTCGATTTCGTTGTTCGATTTCGTTGTTCGATTTCGTTGTTCGATTTCGTTGTTCGATTTCGAAGTTCGATTTCGTTGTTCGATTTCGTTGTTCGATTTCGTGGTTCGATTTCGTTGTTCGATTGCGTCGTTCCATTTCGTTGTTCTATTTCGTGGTTCGATTTCGTGGTTTCAGTTTGTTGTTCGATTTCGATTTCGCTGTTCGATTTTGAAGTTGGATTTCGTTGTTCTATTTCGTTGTTCTAATTCGTTGGTCGATTTCGTTGTTCGATTTCGTTGTTCGATTTCGTTGTTCGATTCGTTATTCGATTTCGTTGTTCGATTTCGTTGTTCGATTTCGTTGTTCGATTTCGTTGTTCGATTTCGTTGTTCGATTTCGAAGTTCGATTTCGTTGTTCGATTTCGTTGTTTGAATTCGTGTTCGATTTCGTTGTTCGATTTCGTTGATCGATTTCGTTTTTCGATTTCGTTGTTCGATTTCGTTGTTCGATTTCGTTGTTCGATTTCGTGGTTCGAATTCGTTGTTCGAATTCGTTGTTCGTTGTTAGATTTCGTTGTTCGTTGTTAGATTTCGTTGTTCGATTTCGTTGTTCGATTTCGTTGTTCGATTTCGAAGTTCGATTTCGTTGTTCGATTTCGTTGTTCGATTTCGTTGTTCGAATTCGTTGTTCGAATTCGTTGTTCGAATTCGTTGTTCGATTTCGTTGTTCGATTTCGTTGTTCGATTTCGTTGTTCGATTTCGTTGTTCGATTTCGTTGTTCGATTTCGTTGTTCGATTTCGTTGTTCGATTTCGTGGTTCGATTTCGTTGTTCGATTGCGTCGTTCCATTTCGTTGTTCTATTTCGTGGTTCGATTTCGTGGTTTCAGTTTGTTGTTCGATTTCGATTTCGCTGTTCGATTTTGAAGTTGGATTTCGTTGTTCTATTTCGTTGTTCTAATTCGTTGTTCGATTTCGTTGTTCGATTTCGTTGTTCGATTTCGTTGTTCGATTCGTTATTCGATTTCGTTGTTCGATTGCGTTGTTCGATTTCGTTGTTCGATTTCGTTGTTCGATTTCGTTGTTCGATTTCGTTGTTCGATTTCGTTGTTCGATTTCGTTGTTCGATTTCGAAGTTCGATTTCGTTGTTGGATTTCGTTGTTCGATTTCGTTGTTTGAATTCGTGTTCGATTTCGTTGTTCGATTTCGTTGTTCGATTTCGTTGTTCGATTTCGTTGTTCGATTTCGTTGTTCGATTTCGTTGTTCGATTTCGTTGTTCGATTTCGTTGTTCGATTTCGTTGTTCGATTTCGTTGTTCGATTTCGTTGTTCGATTTCGTTGTTCCATTTCGTTGTTCGATTTCGTTGTTTGAATTCGTGTTCGATTTCGTTGGTCGATTTTCTTTGTTCGATTTGATTGTTCGATTTCGTTGATCGATTTCGTTTTTCGATTTCGTTGTTCGATTTCGTTATTCGATTTCGTGGTTCGAATTCGTTGTTCGAATTCGTTGTTCGATTTCGTTGTTCGATTTCGTTGTTCGATTTCGTTGTTCGATTTCGTTGTTCGATTTCGTTGTTCGATTTCGTTGTTCGATTTCGTTGTTCGATTTCGTTGTTCGAATTCGTTGTTCGAATTCGTTGTTCGAATTCGTTGTTCGATTTCGTTGTTCGATTTCGTTGTTCGATTTCGTTGTTCGATTTCGTTGTTCGATTTCGTTGTTCGATTTCGTTGTTCGATTTCGTTGTTCGATTTCGTTGTTCGATTTCGTTGTTCGATTTCGTTGTTCGATTTCGTTGTTCGATTTCGTTGTTCGATTTCGTTGTTCGATTTCGTTGTTCGATTTCGTTGATCGATTTCGTTGTTCGATTTCGTTGTTCGATTTCGTTGTTCGATTTCGTTGTTCGATTTCGAAGTTCGATTTAGTTGTTCGATTTCGTTGTTCGATTTCGTTGTTCGATTTCGTTGATCGATTTCGTTGTTCGAATTCGTTGTTCGATTTCGTTGTTCGATTTCGTTGTTCGATTTCGTTGTTCGATTTCGTTGTTCGATTTCGTTGTTCGATTTCGTTGTTCGATTTCGTTGTTCGATTTCGTTGTTCGATTTCGTGGTTCGATTTCGTTGTTCGATTGCGTCGTTCCATTTCGTTGTTCTATTTCGTGGTTCGATTTCGTGGTTTCAGTTTGTTGTTCGATTTCGATTTCGCTGTTCGATTTTGAAGTTGGATTTCGTTGTTCTATTTTGTTGTTCTAATTCGTTGTTCGATTTCGTTGTTCGATTTCGTTGTTCGATTTCGTTGTTCGATTCGTTATTCGATTTCGTTGTTCTATTGCGTTGTTCGATTTCGTTGTTCGATTTCGTTGTTCGATTTCGTTGTTCGATTTCGTTGTTCGATTTCGTTGTTCGATTTCGTTGTTCGATTTCGTTGTTCGATTTCGAAGTTCGATTTCGTTGTTCGATTTTGTTGTTCGATTTCGTTGTTTGAATTCGTGTTCGATTTCGTTGTTCGATTTCGTTGTTCGATTTCGTTGTTCGATTTCGTTGTTCGATTTCGTTGTTCGATTTTGAAGTTGGATTTCGTTGTTCTATTTCGTTGTTCTAATTCGTTGTTCGATTTCGTTGTTCGATTTCGTTGTTCGATTTCGTTGTTCGATTCGTTATTCGATTTCGTTGTTCGATTTCGTTGTTCGATTTCGTTGTTCGATTTCGTTGTTCGATTTTGAAGTTGGATTTCGTTGTTCTATTTCGTTGTTCTAATTCGTTGTTCGATTTCGTTGTTCGATTTCGTTGTTCGATTTCGTTGTTCGATTTCGTTGTTCGATTTCGTTGTTCGATTTCGTTGTTCGATTTCGAAGTTCGATTTCGTTGTTCGATTTCGTTGTTCGATTTCGTTGTTTGAATTCGTGTTAGATTTCGTTGTTCGATTTCGTTGTTCGATTTCGTTGTTCGATTTCGTTGTTCGATTTCGTTGTTCGATTTCGTTGTTCGATTTCGTTGTTCGATTTCGTTGTTCGATTTCGTTGTTCGATTTCGTTGTTCGATTTCGTTGTTCGATTTCGTTGTTCGATTTCGTTGTTCGATTTCGTTGTTCCATTTCGTTGTTCGATTTCGTTGTTTGAATTCGTGTTCGATTTCGTTGGTCGATTTTCTTTGTTCGATTTGATTGTTCGATTTCGTTGATCGATTTAGTTTTTCGATTTCGTTGTTCGATTTCGTTGTTCGATTTCGTTATTCGATTTCGTGGTTCGAATTCGTTGTTCGAATTCGTTGTTCGATTTCGTTGTTCGATTTCGTTGTTCGATTTCGTTGTTCGATTTCGTTGTTCGATTTCGTTGTTCGATTTCGTTGTTCGATTTCGTTGTTCGAATTCGTTGTTCGAATTCGTTGTTCGAATTCGTTGTTCGATTTCGTTGTTCGATTTCGTTGTTCGATTTCGTTGTTCGATTTCGTTGTTCGATTTCGTTGTTCGATTTCGTTGTTCGATTTCGTTGTTCGATTTCGTTGTTCGATATCGTTGTTCGATTTCGTTGTTCGATTTCGAAGTTCGATTTAGTTGTTCGATTTCGTTGTTCGATTTCGTTGATCGATTTCGTTGTTCGATTTTCTTTGTTCGATTTGATTGTTCGATTTCGTTGATCAATTTCGTTTTTCGATTTCGTTGTTCGATTTCGTTGTTCGATTTCGTTGTTCGATTTCGTTGTTCGATTTCGTTGTTCGATTTCGTTGTTCGATTTCGTTGTTCGATTTCGTTGTTCGATTTCGTTGTTCGATTTCGTTGTTCGATTTCGTTGTTCGATTTCGTTGTTCGATTTCGTTGTTCGATTTCGTTGTTCGATTTCGTTGTTCGATTTCGTTGTTCGATTTCGTTGTTCGATTTCGTTGTTCGATTTCGTTGTTCGATTTTGAAGTTCGATTTTGAAGTTCGATTTCGTTGTTCGATTTCGTTGTTCGATTTCGTTGTTCGATTTCGTTGTCCGATTCCGTTGTTCGATTTCGTTGTTCGTTTTCGTTGTTCGATTTCGTTGTTCGATTTCGTTGTTCGATTTCGTTGTTCGATTTCGTTGTTCGATTTCGTTGTTCGATTTCGTTGTTCGATTTCGTTGTTCGATTTCGTTGTTCGATTTCGTTGTTCGATTTCGTTGTTCGATTTCGTTGTTCCATTTCGTTGTTCGATTTCGTTGTTTGAATTCGTGTTCGATTTCGTTGGTCGATTTTCTTTGTTCGATTTGATTGTTCGATTTCGTTGATCGATTTAGTTTTTCGATTTCGTTGTTCGATTTCGTTATTCGATTTCGTGGTTCGAATTCGTTGTTCGAATTCGTTGTTCGATTTCGAAGTTCGATTTCGTTATTCGATTTCGTTGTTCGATTTCGTTGTTCGATTTCGTTGTTCGATTTCGAAGTTCGATTTCGTTGTTCGATTTCGTTGTTCGATTTCGTTGTTCGATTTCGTGGTTCGATTTCGTTGTTCGATTGCGTCGTTCCATTTCGTTGTTCTATTTCATGGTTCGATTTCGTGGTTTCAGTTTGTTGTTCGATTTCGATTTCGCTGTTCGATTTTGAAGTTGGATTTCGTTGTTCTATTTCGTTGTTCTAATTCGTTGTTCGATTTCGTTGTTCGATTTCGTTGTTCGATTTCGTTGTTAGATTTCGTTGTTCGATTCGTCATTCGATTTCGTTGTTGGATTGCGTTGTTCAATTTCGTTGTTCGATTTCGTTGTTCGATTTCGTTGTTCTAATTCGTTGTTCGATTTCGTTGTTCGATTTCGTTGTTCGATTTCGTTGTTTGATTCGTTATTCGATTTCGTTGTTCGATTGCGTTGTTCAATTTCGTTGTTCGATTTCGTTGTTCGATTTCGTTGATCGATTTCGTTTTTCGATTTCGTTGTTCGATTTCGTTGTTCGATTTCGTTGTTCGATTTCGTGGTTCGAATTCGTTGTTCGAATTCGTTGTTCGTTGTTAGATTTCGTTGTTCGTTGTTAGATTTCGTTGTTCTTTGTTCGATTTCGTTGTTCGAATTCGTTGTTCGATTTCGTTGTTCGATTTCGTTGTTCGATTTCGTTGTTCGATTTCGTTGTTCGATTTCGTTGTTCGATTTTGTTGTTCGATTTCGTTGTTCGATTTCGTTGTTCGATTTCGTTGTTCGATTTCTTTGTTCGATTTCGTTGTTCGATTTCGTTGTTCGATTTCGAAGTTCGATTTCGTTGTTCGATTTCGTTGTTCGATTTAGCTGTTCGATTTCGTTGTTCGATTTCGTTGTTCGATTTCGTTGTTCGATTTCGTTGTTCTATTTCGTTGTTCGATTTCGTTGTTCGATTTCGTTGTTCGATTTCGTTGTTCGATTTCGTTGTTCGATTTCGTTGTTCGATTTCGTTGTTCGATTTCGTTGTTCGATGTCGTTGTTCGAATTCGTTGTTCGAATTCGATGTTCGATTTCGTTGTTCGATTTCGTTGTTCGATTTCGTTGTTCGATTTCGTTGTTCGTTGTTAGATTTCATTGTTCGATTTCGTTGTTCGATTTCGTTGTTCGATTTCGTTGTTAGATTTCGTTGTTTTTTGTTCGATTTAGTGGTTCGAATTCGTTGTTCGAATTAGTTGTTCGATTTCGTTGTTCGATTTCGTTGTTCGATTTTGTTGTTCGATTTCGTTGTTCGATTTCGTTGTTCGATTTCGTTGTTCGATTTCGTTGTTCGATTTCGTTGTTCGATTTCGAAGTTCGATTTCGTTGTTCGATTTCGTTGTTCGATTTCGTTGTTCGATTTCGTGGTTCGATTTCGTTGTTCGATTGCGTCGTTCCATTTCGTTGTTCTATTTCGTGGTTCGATTTCGTGGTTTCAGTTTGTTGTTCGATTTCGATTTCGCTGTTCGATTTTGAAGTTGGATTTCGTTGTTCTATTTCGTTGTTCTAATTCGTTGGTCGATTTCGTTGTTCGATTTCGTTGTTCGATTTCGTTGTTCGATTCGTTATTCGATTTCGTTGTTCGATTGCGTTGTTCAATTTCGTTGTTCGATTTCGTTGTTCGATTTCGTTGTTCGATTTCGTTGTTCGATTTCGTTGTTCGATTTCGTTGTTCGATTTCGAAGTTCGATTTCGTTGTTCGATTTCGTTGTTTGAATTCGTGTTCGATTTTGTTGATCGATTTCGTTGTTCGATTTTCTTTGTTCGATTTGATTGTTCGATTTCGTTGATCGATTTCGTTTTTCGATTTCGTTGTTCGATTTCGTTGTTCGATTTCGTTGTTCGATTTCGTGGTTCGAATTCGTTGTTCGAATTCGTTGTTCGTTGTTAGATTTCGTTGTTCGTTGTTAGATTTCGTTGTTCGATTTCGTTGTTCGATTTCGTTGTTCGATTTCGTTGTTCGATTTCGAAGTTCGATTTCGTTGTTCGATTTCGTTGTTCGATTTCGTTGTTCGAATTCGTTGTTCGAATTCGTTGTTCGATTTCGTTGTTCGATTTCGTTGTTCGATTTCGTTGTTCGATTTCGTTGTTCGATTTCGTTGTTCGATTTCGTTGTTCGATTTCGTTGTTCGATTTCGTTGTTCGATTTCGTTGTTCGATTTCGTAGTTCGATTTCGTTGTTCGATTGCGTAGTTCCATTTCGTTGTTCTATTTCGTGGTTCGATTTCGTGGTTTCAGTTTGTTGTTCGATTTCGATTTCGCTGTTCGATTTTGAAGTTGGATTTCGTTGTTCTATTTCGTTGTTCTAATTCGTTGTTCGATTTCGTTGTTCGATTTCGTTGTTCGATTCGTTATTCGATTTCGTTGTTCGATTGCGTTGTTCGATTTCGTTGTTCGATTTCGTTGTTCGATTTCGTTGTTCGATTTCGTTGTTCGATTTCGTTGTTCGATTTCGTTGTTCGATTTCGTTGTTCGATTTCGAAGTTCGATTTCGTTGTTGGATTTCGTTGTTCGATTTCGTTGTTTGAATTCGTGTTCGATTTCGTTGTTCGATTTCGTTGTTCGATTTCGTTGTTTGAATTCGTGTTCGATTTCGTTGGTCGATTTTCTTTGTTCGATTTGATTGTTCGATTTCGTTGATCGATTTCGTTTTTCGATTTCGTTGTTCGATTTCGTTGTTCGATTTCGTTATTCGATTTCGTGGTTCGAATTCGTTGTTCGAATTCGTTGTTCGATTTCGTTGTTCGATTTCGTTGTTCGATTTCGTTGTTCGATTTCGTTGTTCGATTTCGTTGTTCGATTTCGTTGTTCGAATTCGTTGTTCGAATTCGTTGTTCGATTTCGTTGTTCGATTTCGTTGTTCGATTTCGTTGTTCGATTTCGTTGTTCGATTTCGTTGTTCGATTTCGTTGTTCGATTTCGTTGTTCGATTTCGTTGTTCCATTTCGTTGTTCGATTTCGTTGTTTGAATTCGTGTTCGATTTCGTTGGTCGATTTCGTTGGTCGATTTTCTTTGTTCGATTTGACTGTTCGATTTCGTTGATCGATTTAGTTTTTCGATTTCGTTGTTCGATTTCGTTGTTCGATTTCGTTATTCGATTTCGTGGTTCGAATTCGTTGTTCGAATTCGTTGTTCGATTTCGTTGTTCGATTTCGTTGTTCGATTTCGTTGTTCGATTTCGTTGTTCGATTTCGTTGTTCGATTTCGTTGTTCGAATTCGTTGTTCGAATTCGTTGTTCGATTTCGTTGTTCGATTTCGTTGTTCGATTTCGTTGTTCGATTTCGTTGTTCGATTTCGTTGTTCGATTTCGTTGTTCGATTTCGTTGTTCGATTTCGTTGTTCGATTTCGTTGTTCGATTTCGTTGTTCGATTTCGTTGTTCGATATCGTTGTTCGATTTCGTTGTTCGATTTCGAAGTTCGATTTATTTGTTCGAGTTCGTTGTTCGATTTCGTTGTTCGATTTCGTTGATCGATTTCGTTGTTCGATTTTCTTTGTTCGATTTGATTGTTCGATTTCGTTGATCGATTTCGTTTTTCGATTTCGTTGTTCGATTTCGTTGTTCGATTTCGTTGTTCGATTTCGTTGTTCGATTTCGTTGTTCGATTTCGTTGTTCGATTTCGTTGTTCGATTTCGTTGTTCGATTTCGTTGTTCGATTTCGTGGTTCGATTTCGTTGTTCGATTGCGTCGTTCCATTTCGTTGTTCTATTTCGTGGTTCGATTTCGTGGTTTCAGTTTGTTGTTCGATTTCGATTTCGCTGTTCGATTTTGAAGTTGGATTTCGTTGTTCTATTTCGTTGTTCTAATTCGTTGTTCGATTTCGTTGTTCGATTTCGTTGTTCGATTTCGTTGTTCGATTCGTTATTCGATTTCGTTGTTCGATTGCGTTGTTCGATTTCGTTGTTCGATTTCGTTGTTCGATTTCGTTGTTCGATTTCGTTGTTCGATATCGTTGTTCGATTTCGTTGTTCGATTTCGAAGTTCGATTTAGTTGTTCGATTTCGTTGTTCGATTTCGTTGTTTGAATTCGTGTTCGATTTCGTTGTTCGATTTCGTTGTTCGATTTCGTTGTTCGATTTCGTTGTTCGATTTCGTTGTTCGATTTCGTTGTTCGATTTCGTTGTTCCATTTCGTTGTTCGATTTCGTTGTTCGATTTCGTTGTTCGATTTCGTTGTTCGATTTCGTTGTTCGATTTCGTTGTTCGATTTCGTTGTTCGATTTCGTTGTTCGATATCTTTGTTCGATTTCGTTGTTCGATTTCGAAGTTCGATTTAGTTGTTCGATTTCGTTGTTCGATTTCGTTGTTCGATTTCGTTGATCGATTTCGTTGTTCGATTTTCTTTGTTCGATTTGATTGTTCGATTTCGTTGATCGATTTCGTTTTTCGATTTCGTTGTTCGATTTCGTTGTTCGATTTCGTTGTTCGATTTCGTTGTTCGATTTCGTTGTTCGATTTCGTTGTTCGATTTCGTTGTTCGATTTCGTTGTTCGATTTCGTTGTTCGATTTCGTGGTTCGATTTCGTTCTTCGATTGCGTCGTTCCATTTCGTTGTTCTATTTCGTGGTTCGATTTCGTGGTTTCAGTTTGTTGTTCGATTTCGATTTCGCTGTTCGATTTTGAAGTTGGATTTCGTTGTTCTATTTCGTTGTTCTAATTCGTTGTTCGATTTCGTTGTTCGATTTCGTTGTTCGATTTCGTTGTTCGATTCGTTATTCGATTTCGTTGTTCGATTGCGTTGTTCGATTTCGTTGTTCGATTTCGTTGTTCGATTTCGTTGTTCGATTTCGTTGTTCGATATCGTTGTTCGATTTCGTTGTTCGATTTCGAAGTTCGATTTAGTTGTTCGATTTCGTTGTTCGATTTCGTTGTTCGATTTCGTTGTTCCATTTCGTTGTTCGATTTCGTTGTTTGAATTCGTGTTCGATTTCGTTGGTCGATTTTCTTTGTTCGATTTGATTGTTCGATTTCGTTGATCGATTTCGTTTTTCGATTTCGTTGTTCGATTTCGTTATTCGATTTCGTGGTTCGAATTCGTTGTTCGAATTCGTTGTTCGATTTCGTTGTTCGATTTCGTTGTTCGATTTCGTTGTTCGATTTCGTTGTTCGATTTCGTTGTTCGATTTCGTTGTTCGAATTCGTTGTTCGAATTCGTTGTTCGATTTCGTTGTTCGATTTCGTTGTTCGATTTCGTTGTTCGATTTCGTTGTTCGATTTCGTTGTTCGATTTCGTTGTTCGATTTCGTTGTTCGATTTCGTTGTTCCATTTCGTTGTTCGATTTCGTTGTTTGAATTCGTGTTCGATTTCGTTGGTCGATTTCGTTGGTCGATTTTCTTTGTTCGATTTGACTGTTCGATTTCGTTGATCGATTTAGTTTTTCGATTTCGTTGTTCGATTTCGTTGTTCGATTTCGTTATTCGATTTCGTGGTTCGAATTCGTTGTTCGAATTCGTTGTTCGATTTCGTTGTTCGATTTCGTTGTTCGATTTCGTTGTTCGATTTCGTTGTTCGATTTCGTTGTTCGATTTCGTTGTTCGAATTCGTTGTTCGAATTCGTTGTTCGATTTCGTTGTTCGATTTCGTTGTTCGATTTCGTTGTTCGATTTCGTTGTTCGATTTCGTTGTTCGATTTCGTTGTTCGATTTCGTTGTTCGATTTCGTTGTTCGATTTCGTTGTTCGATTTCGTTGTTCGATTTCGTTGTTCGATATCGTTGTTCGATTTCGTTGTTCGATTTCGAAGTTCGATTTAGTTGTTCGATTTCGTTGTTCGATTTCGTTGTTCGATTTCGTTGATCGATTTCGTTGTTCGATTTTCTTTGTTCGATTTGATTGTTCGATTTCGTTGATCGATTTCGTTTTTCGATTTCGTTGTTCGATTTCGTTGTTCGATTTCGTTGTTCGATTTCGTTGTTCGATTTCGTTGTTCGATTTCGTTGTTCGATTTCGTTGTTCGATTTCGTTGTTCGATTTCGTTGTTCGATTTCGTTGTTCGATTTCGTGGTTCGATTTCGTTGTTCGATTGCGTCGTTCCATTTCGTTGTTCTATTTCGTGGTTCGATTTCGTGGTTTCAGTTTGTTGTTCGATTTCGATTTCGCTGTTCGATTTTGAAGTTGGATTTCGTTGTTCTATTTCGTTGTTCTAATTCGTTGTTAGATTTCGTTGTTTTTTGTTCGATTTAGTGGTTCGAATTCGTTGTTCGAATTAGTTGTTCGATTTCGTTGTTCGATTTCGTTGTTCGATTTTGTTGTTCGATTTCGTTGTTCGATTTCGTTGTTCGATTTCGAAGTTCGATTTCGTTGTTCGATTTCGTTGTTCGATTTCGTTGTTTGAATTCGTGTTCGATTTCGTTGTTCGATTTCGTTGTTCGATTTCGTTGTTCGATTTCGTTGTTCGATTTCGTTGTTCGATTTCGTTGTTCCACTTCGTTGTTCGATTTCGTTGTTTGATTTCGTTGTTCGATTTCGTTGTTCGATTTCGTTGTTCGATTTCGTTGTTCGATTTCGTTGTTCGATTTCGTTGTTCGATTTCGTTGTTCGATTTCGTTGTTCGATATCTTTGTTCGATTTCGTTGTTCGATTTCGAAGTTCGATTTAGTTGTTCGATTTCGTTGTTCGATTTCGTTGTTCGATTTCGTTGATCGATTTCGTTGTTCGATTTTCTTTGTTCGATTTGATTGTTCGATTTCGTTGATCGATTTCGTTTTTCGATTTCGTTGTTCGATTTCGTTGTTCGATTTCGTTGTTCGATTTCGTTGTTCGATTTCGTTGTTCGATTTCGTTGTTCGATTTCGTTGTTCGATTTCGTTGTTCGATTTCGTTGTTCGATTTCGTTGTTCGATTTCGTTGTTCGATTTCGTTGTTCGATTTCGTTGTTCGATTTTGAAGTTCGATTTTGAAGTTCGATTTCGTTGTTCGATTTCGTTGTTCGATTTCGTTGTTCGATTTCGTTGTTCGATTTCGTTGTTCGATTTCGTTGATCGATTTCGTTGTTCGATTTTCTTTGTTCGATTTGATTGTTCGATTTCGTTGATCGATTTCGTTTTTCGATTTCGTTGTTCGATTTCGTTGTTCGATTTCGTTGTTCGATTTCGTTGTTCGATTTCGTTGTTCGATTTCGTTGTTCGATTTCGTTGTTCGATTTCGTTGTTCGATTTCGTTGTTCGATTTCGTTGTTCGATTTCGTGGTTCGATTTCGTTGTTCGATTGCGTCGTTCCATTTCGTTGTTCTATTTCGTGGTTCGATTTCGTGGTTTCAGTTTGTTGTTCGATTTCGATTTCGCTGTTCGATTTTGAAGTTGGATTTCGTTGTTCTATTTCGTTGTTCTAATTCGTTGTTCGATTTCGTTGTTCGATTTCGTTGTTCGATTTCGTTGTTCGATTTCGTTGTTCGATTTCGTTGTTCGATTTCGTTGTTCGATTTCGTTGTTCCACTTCGTTGTTCGATTTCGTTGTTCGATTTCGTTGTTCGATTTCGTTGTTCGATTTCGTTGTTCGATTTCGTTGTTCGATTTAGTTGTTCGATTTCGTTGTTCGATTTCGTTGTTTGAATTCGTGTTCGATTTCGTTGTTCGATTTCGTTGTTCGATTTCGTTGTTCGATTTCGTTGTTCGATTTCGTTGTTCGATTTCGTTGTTCGATTTCGTTGTTCCATTTCGTTGTTCGATTTCGTTGTTCGATTTCGTTGTTCGATTTCGTTGTTCGATTTCGTTGTTCGATTTCGTTGTTCGATTTCGTTGTTCCATTTCGTTGTTCGATTTCGTTGTTTGAATTCGTGTTCGATTTCGTTGGTCGATTTCGTTGGTCGATTTTCTTTGTTCGATTTGATTGTATGATTTCGTTGATCGATTTAGTTTTTCGATTTCGTTGTTCGATTTCGTTGTTCGATTTCGTTATTCGATTTCGTGGTTCGAATTCGTTGTTCGAATTCGTTGTTCGATTTCGTTGTTCGATTTCGTTGTTCGATTTCGTTGTTCGATTTCGTTGTTCGATTTCGTTGTTCGATTTCGTTGTTCGATTTCGTTGTTCGATTTCGTTGTTCGAATTCGTTGTTCGATTTCGTTGTTCGATTTCGTTGTTCGATTTCGTTCTTCGATTTCGTTGTTCGATTTCGTTGTTCGATTTCGTTGTTCGATTTCGTTGTTCGATTTCGTTGTTCGATTTCGTTGTTCGATTTCGTTGTTCGATTTCGTTGTTTGATATCGTTGTTCGATTTCGTTGTTCGATTTCGAAGTTCGATTTAGTGTTTCGATTTCGTTGTTCGATTTCGTTGTTCGATTTCGTTGATCGATTTCGTTGTTCGATTTTCTTTGTTCGATTTGATTGTTCGATTTCGTTGATCGATTTCGTTTTTCGATTTCGTTGTTCGATTTCGTTGTTCGATTTCGTTGTTCGATTTCGTTGTTCGATTTCGTTGTTCGATTTCGTTGTTCGATTTCGTTGTTCGATTTCGTTGTTCGATTTCGTTGTTCGATTCGTTATTCGATTTCGTTGTTCGATTTCGTTGTTCGATTTCGTTGTTCGATTTCGTTGTTCGATTTCGTTGTTCGATTTCGTTGTTCGATTTCGTTGTTCGATTTCGTTGTTCGATTTTGAAGTTCGATTTTGAAGTTCGATTTCGTTGTTCGATTTCGTTGTTCGATTTCGTTGTTCGATTTCGTTGTTCGATTTCGTTGTCCGATTCCGTTGTTCGATTTCGTTGTTCGATTTAGTTGTTCGATTTCGTTGTTCGAATTCGTTGTTCGATTTCGTTGTTCGATTTCGTTGTTCGATTTCGAAGTTCGATTTCGTTGTTCGATTTCGTTGTTCGATTTCGTTGTTCGATTTCGTTGTTTGATTTCGTTGTTAGATTTCGTTGTTTTTTGTTCGATTTAGTGGTTCGAATTCGTTGTTCGAATTAGTTGTTCGATTTCGTTGTTCGATTTCGTTGTTCGATTTTGTTGTTCGATTTCGTTGTTCGATTTCGTTGTTCGATTTCGAAGTTCGATTTCGTTGTTCGATTTCGTTGTTCGATTTCGTTGTTTGAATTCGTGTTCGATTTCGTTGTTCGATTTCGTTGTTCGATTTCGTTGTTCGATTTCGTTGTTCGATTTCGTTGTTCGATTTCGTTGTTCCACTTCGTTGTTCGATTTCGTTGTTTGATTTCGTTGTTCGATTTCGTTGTTCGATTTCGTTGTTCGATTTCGTTGTTCGATTTCGTTGTTCCATTTCGTTGTTCGATTTCGTTGTTTGAATTCGTGTTCGATTTCGTTGGTCGATTTCGTTGGTCGATTTTCTTTGTTCGATTTGATTGTTCGATTTCGTTGATCGATTTAGTTTTTCGATTTCGTTGTTCGATTTCGTTGTTCGATTTCGTTATTCGATTTCGTGGTTCGAATTCGTTGTTCGAATTCGTTGTTCGATTTCGTTGTTCGATTTCGTTGTTCGATTTCGTTGTTCGATTTCGTTGTTCGAATTCGTTGTTCGAATTCGTTGTTCGATTTCGTTGTTCGATTTCGTTGTTCGATTTCGTTGATCGATTTCGTTGTTCGATTTTCTTTGTTCGATTTGATTGTTCGATTTCGTTGATCGATTTCGTTTTTCGATTTCGTTGTTCGATTTCGTTGTTCGATTTCGTTGTTCGATTTCGTTGTTCGATTTCGTTGTTCGATTTCGTTGTTCGATTTCGTTGTTCGATTTCGTTGTTCGATTTCGTTGTTCGATTTCGTTGTTCGATTTCGTGGTTCGATTTCGTTGTTCGATTGCGTCGTTCCATTTCGTTGTTCTATTTCGTGGTTCGATTTCGTGGTTTCAGTTTGTTGTTCGATTTCGATTTCGCTGTTCGATTTTGAAGTTGGATTTCGTTGTTCTATTTCGTTGTTCTAATTCGTTGTTCGATTTCGTTGTTCGATTTCGTTGTTCGATTTCGTTGTTCGATTTCGTTGTTCGATTTCGTTGTTCGATTTCGTTGTTCGATTTCGTTGTTCCACTTCGTTGTTCGATTTCGTTGTTCGATTTCGTTGTTCGATTTCGTTGTTCGATTTCGTTGTTCGATTTCGTTGTTCGATTTAGTTGTTCGATTTCGTTGTTCGATTTCGTTGTTTGAATTCGTGTTCGATTTCGTTGTTCGATTTCGTTGTTCGATTTCGTTGTTCGATTTCGTTGTTCGATTTCGTTGTTCGATTTCGTTGTTCGATTTCGTTGTTCCATTTCGTTGTTCGATTTCGTTGTTCGATTTCGTTGTTCGATTTCGTTGTTCGATTTCGTTGTTCGATTTCGTTGTTCGATTTCGTTGTTCCATTTCGTTGTTCGATTTCGTTGTTTGAATTCGTGTTCGATTTCGTTGGTCGATTTCGTTGGTCGATTTTCTTTGTTCGATTTGATTGTATGATTTCGTTGATCGATTTAGTTTTTCGATTTCGTTGTTCGATTTCGTTGTTCGATTTCGTTATTCGATTTCGTGGTTCGAATTCGTTGTTCGAATTCGTTGTTCGATTTCGTTGTTCGATTTCGTTGTTCGATTTCGTTGTTCGATTTCGTTGTTCGATTTCGTTGTTCGATTTCGTTGTTCGATTTCGTTGTTCGATTTCGTTGTTCGAATTCGTTGTTCGAATTCGTTGTTCGATTTCGTTGTTCGATTTCGTTGTTCGATTTCGTTCTTCGATTTCGTTGTTCGATTTCGTTGTTCGATTTCGTTGTTCGATTTCGTTGTTCGATTTCGTTGTTCGATTTCGTTGTTCGATTTCGTTGTTCGATTTCGTTGTTTGATATCGTTGTTCGATTTCGTTGTTCGATTTCGAAGTTCGATTTAGTGTTTCGATTTCGTTGTTCGATTTCGTTGTTCGATTTCGTTGATCGATTTCGTTGTTCGATTTTCTTTGTTCGATTTGATTGTTCGATTTCGTTGATCGATTTCGTTTTTCGATTTCGTTGTTCGATTTCGTTGTTCGATTTCGTTGTTCGATTTCGTTGTTCGATTTCGTTGTTCGATTTCGTTGTTCGATTTCGTTGTTCGATTTCGTTGTTCGATTTCGTTGTTCGATTTCGTTGTTCGATTCGTTATTCGATTTCGTTGTTCGATTTCGTTGTTCGATTTCGTTGTTCCATTTCGTTGTTCGATTTCGTTGTTCGATTTCGTTGTTCGATTTCGTTGTTAGATTTCGTTGTTCGTTGTTAGATTTCGTTGTTCGATTTCGTTGTTCGATTTCGTTGTTCGATTTCGTTGTTAGATTTCGTTGTTCGTTGTTCGATTTCGTTGTTCGATTTCGTTGTTCGATTTCGTTGTTCGATTGCGTCGTTCCATTTCGTTGTTCTATTTCGTGGTTCGATTTCGTGGTTTCAGTTTGTTGTTCGATTTCGATTTCGCTGTTCGATTTTGAAGTTGGATTTCGTTGTTCTATTTCGTTGTTCTAATTCGTTGTTCGATTTCGTTGTTCGATTTCGTTGTTCGATTTCGTTGTTCGATTTCGTTGTTCGATTCGTTATTCGATTTCGTTGTTCGATTGAGTTGTTCGATTTCGTTGTTCGATTTCGTTGTTCGATTTCGTTGTTCGATTTCGTTGTTCGATTTCGTTGTTCGATTTCGTTGTTCGATTTCGAAGTTCGATTTCGTTGTTCGATTTCGTTGTTTGAATTCGTGTTCGATTTCGTTGATCGATTTCGTTGTTCGATTTTCTTTGTTCGATTTGATTGTTCGATTTCGTTGATCGAATTCGTTGTTCGAATTCGTTGTTCGATTTCGTTGTTCGATTTCGTTGTTCGATTTCGTTCTTCGATTTCGTTGTTCGATTTCGTTGTTCGATTTCGTTGTTCGATTTCGTTGTTCGATTTCGTTGTTCGATTTCGTTGTTCGATTTCGTTGTTCGATTTCGTTGTTTGATATCGTTGTTCGATTTCGTTGTTCGATTTCGAAGTTCGATTTAGTGTTTCGATTTCGTTGTTCGATTTCGTTGTTCGATTTCGTTGATCGATTTCGTTGTTCGATTTTCTTTGTTCGATTTGATTGTTCGATTTCGTTGATCGATTTCGTTTTTCGATTTCGTTGTTCGATTTCGTTGTTCGATTTCGTTGTTCGATTTCGTTGTTCGATTTTCTTTGTTCGATTTGATTGTTCGATTTCGTTGATCGATTTTGTTGTTCGATTTCGTTGTTCGATTTCGTTGTTCGATTTCGTTGTTCGATTTCGTTGTTCGATTTCGTTGTTCGATTTCGTTGTTCGATTTCGTTGTTCGATTTCGTTGTTCGATTTCGTTGTTCGATTTCGTTGTTCGATTTCGTGGTTCGATTTCGTTGTTCGATTGCGTCGTTCCATTTCGTTGTTCTATTTCGTGGTTCGATTTCGTGGTTTCAGTTTGTTGTTCGATTTCGATTTCGCTGTTCGATTTTGAAGTTGGATTTCGTTGTTCTATTTCGTTGTTCTAATTCGTTGTTCGATTTCGTTGTTCGATTTCGTTGTTCGATTTCGTTGTTCGATTTCGTTGTTCGATTTCGTTGTTCGATTTCGAAGTTCGATTTCGTTGTTCGATTTCGTTGTTTGAATTCGTGTTCGATTTCGTTGATCGATTTCGTTGTTCGATTTTCTTTGTTCGATTTGATTGTTCGATTTCGTTGATCGATTTCGTTTTTCGATTTCGTTGTTCGATTTCGTTGTTCGATTTCGTTGTTCGATTTCGTTGTTCGATTTCGTGGTTCGAATTCGTTGTTCGAATTCGTTGTTCGTTGTAAGATTTCGTTGTTCGTTGTTAGATTTCGTTGTTCTTTGTTCGATTTCGTGGTTCGAATTCGTTGTTCGATTCGTTATTCGATTTCGTTGTTCGATTGAGTTGTTCGATTTCGTTGTTCGATTTCGTTGTTCGATTTCGTTGTTCGATTTCGTTGTTCGATTTCGAAGTTCGATTTCGTTGTTCGATATCGTTGTTTGAATTCGTGTTCGATTTCGTTGATCGATTTCGTTGTTCGATTTTCTTTGTTCGATTTGATTGTTCGATTTCTTTGATCGATTTCGTTTTTCGATTTCGTTGTTCGATTTCGTTGTTCGATTTCTTTGTTCGATTTCGTTGTTCGATTTCGTTGTTCGATTTCGTTGTTCGATTTCGTTGTTCGATTTCGTTGTTCGATTTCGTTGTTCGATTTCGTTGTTCGATTTCGTTGTTCGATTTCGTTGTTCGATTTCGTTCGATTTCGTTGTTCGATTTTGAAGTTCGATTTTGAAGTTCGATTTCGTTGTTCGATTTCGTTGTTCGATTTCGTTGTTCGATTTCGTTGTTCGATTTCATTGTCCGATTCCGTTGTTCGATTTCGTTGTTCGTTTTCGTTGTTCGATATTGTTGTATGATTTCGTGGTTCGATTTCGTTGTTCGATTGCGTTGTTCCATTTCGTTGTTCTATTTCGTGGTTCGATTTCGTGGTTTCAGTTTGTTGTTCGATTTCGATTTCGCTGTTCGATTTCGAAGTTGGATTTCGTTGTTCTATTTCGTTGTTCTAATTCGTTGTTCGATTTCGTTGTTCGATTTCGTTGTTCAATTTCGTTGTTCGATTTCGTTGTTCGATTTCGTTGTTCGATTCGTTATTCGATTTCGTTGTTCGATTTCGTTGTTCGATTTCGTTGTTCGATTTCGTTGTCCGATTCCGTTGTTCGATTTTGTTGTTCGTTTTCGTTGTTCGATATTGTTGTTTCGTGGTTCGATTTCGTTGTTCGATTGCGTTGTTCCATTTCGTTGTTCTATTTCGTGATTCGATTTCGTGGTTTCAGTTTGTTGTTCGATTTCGATTTCGCTGTTCGATTTCGAAGTTGGATTTCGTTGTTCTATTTCGTTGTTCTAATTCGTTGTTCGATTTCGTTGTTCGATTTCGTTGTTCGATTTCGTTGTTCGATTCGTTATTCGATTTCGTTGTTCGATTTCGTTGTTCGATTTCGTTGTTCCATTTCGTTGTTCGATTTCGTTGTTCGATTTCGTTGTTAGATTTCGTTGTTCGTTGTTAGATTTCGTTGTTCGATTTCGTTGTTCGATTTCGTTGTTCGATTTCGTTGTTAGATTTCGTTGTTCGTTGTTAGATTTCGTTGTTCGTTGTTAGATTTCGTTGTTCTTTGTTCGATTTCGTGGTTCGATTTCGTTGTTCGAATTCGTTGTTCGAATTCGTTGTTCGAATTCGTTGTTCGATTTCGTTGTTCGATTTCGTTGTTCGATTTCGTTGTTCGATTTCGTTGTTCGATTTCGAAGTTCGATTTCGTTGTTCGATTTCGTTGTTCGATTTCGTTGTTCGATTTCGTTGTTCGATTTCGTTGTTCGATTTCGTTGTTCGATTTCGTGGTTCGAATTCGTTGTTCGAATTCGTAGTTCGATTTCGTTATTCGATTTCGTTGTTCGATTTCGTTGTTCGATTTCGTTGTTCGAATTCGTTGTTCGAATTCGTTGTTCGATTTCGTTGTTTGAATTCGTGTTCGATTTTGTTGATCGATTTCGTTGTTCGATTTTCTTTGTTCGATTTGATTGTTCGATTTCGTTGATCGATTTCGTTTTTCGATTTCGTTGTTCGATTTCGTTGTTCGATTTCGTTGTTCGATTTCGTGGTTCGAATTCGTTGTTCGAATTCGTTGTTCGTTGTTAGATTTCGTTGTTCGTTGTTAGATTTCGTGGTTCGAATTCGTTGTTCGATTTCGTTGTTCGATTTCGTTGTTCGATTTTGTTGTTCGATTTCGTTGTTCGATTTCGTGGTTCGAATTCGTTGTTCGAATTCGTTGTTCGATTTCGTTGTTCGATTTCGTTGTTCGATTTTGTTGTTCGATTTCGTTGTTCGATTTCGTGGTTCGAATTCGTTGTTCAAATTCGTAGTTCGATTTCGTTGTTCGAATTCGTAGTTCGATTTCGTTGTTCGATGTCGTTGTTCAAATTCGTTGTTTGATTTCGTTGTTCGATTTCGTTGTTCGATTTCGTTGTTCGATGTCGTTGTACGATTTCGTTGTTCGATTTCGTTGTTAGATTTCGTTGTTCGTTGTTAGATTTCGTTGTTCGATTTTGTTGTTCGATTTCGTGGTTCGAATTCGTTGTTCGAATTCGTTGTTCGTTGTTAGATTTCGTTGTTCGTTGTTAGATTTCGTTGTTCTTTGTTCGATTTCGTGGTTCGAATTCGTTGTTCGAATTCGTTGTTCGATTTCGTTGTTCGATTTCGTTGTTCGATTTTGTTGTTCGATTTCGTTGTTCGATTTCGTGGTTCGAATTCGTTGTTCGAATTCGTAGTTCGATTTCGTTGTTCGAATTCGTAGTTCGATTTCGTTGTTCGATGTCGTTGTTAGATTTCGTTGTTCGTTGTTAGATTTCGTTGTTCGATTTTGTTGTTCGATTTCGTGGTTCGAATTCGTTGTTCGAATTCGTTGTTCGTTGTTAGATTTCGTTGTTCGTTGTTAGATTTCGTTGTTCTTTGTTCGATTTCGTGGTTCGAATTCGTTGTTCGAATTCGTTGTTCGATTTCGTTGTTCGATTTCGTTGTTCGATTTTGTTGTTCGATTTCGTTGTTCGATTTCGTGGTTCGAATTCGTTGTTCGAATTCGTTGTTCGATTTCGTTGTTCGATTTCGTTGTTCGATTTCGTTGTTCGATGTCGTTGTACGATTTCGTTGTTCGATTTCGTTGTTAGATTTCGTTGTTCGTTGTTAGATTTCGTTGTTCGATTTCGTTGTTCGATTTCGTTGTTCGATTTCGTTGTTCGATTTCGTTGTTAGATTTCGTTGTTCTTTGTTCGATTTCGTGGTTCGAATTCGTTGTTCGAATTCGTTGTTCGATTTCGTTGTTCGATTTCGTTGTTCGATTTCGTTGTTCGATTTTGTTGTTCGATTTCGTTGTTCGATTTCGTTGTTCGATTTCGTTGTTCGATTTCGTTGTTCGATTTCGTTGTTCGATTTCGTTGTTCGATTTCGTTGTTCGATTTCGTTGTTCGATTTCGTTGTTCGATTTCGTTGTTCGATTTCGTTGTTCGATTTCGTTGTTCGATTTCGTTGTTCGATTTCGTTGTTCGATTTCGTTGTTCGATTTCGTTGTTCGATTTCGTTGTTCGATTTCGTTGTTCGATTTCGTTGTTCGATTTCGTTGTTCGATTTCGTTCTTCGATTTCGTTGTTCGATTTCGTTGTTCGATTTCGTTGTTCGATTTCGTTGATCGATTTCGTTTTTCGATTTCGTTGTTCGATTTCGTTGTTCGATTTCGTGGTTCGAATTCGTTGTTCGAATTCGTTGTTCGTTGTTAGATTTCGTTGTTCGTTGTTAGATTTCGTGGTTCGAATTCGTTGTTCGATTTCGTTGTTCGATTTCGTTGTTCGATTTTGTTGTTCGATTTCGTTGTTCGATTTCGTGGTTCGAATTCGTTGTTCGAATTCGTTGTTCGATTTCGTTGTTCGATTTCGTTGTTCGATTTTGTTGTTCGATTTCGTTGTTCGATTTCGTGGTTCGAATTCGTTGTTCGAATTCGTAGTTCGATTTCGTTGTTTGAATTCGTAGTTCGATTTCGTTGTTCGATGTCGTTGTTCAAATTCGTTGTTCGATTTCGTTGTTCGATTTCGTTGTTCGATTTCGTTGTTCGATGTCGTTGTACGATTTCGTTGTTCGATTTCGTTGTTAGATTTCGTTGTTCGTTGTTAGATTTCGTTGTTCGATTTTGTTGTTCGATTTCGTGGTTCGAATTCGTTGTTCGAATTCGTTGTTCGTTGTTAGATTTCGTTGTTCGTTGTTAGATTTCGTTGTTCTTTGTTCGATTTCGTGGTTCGAATTCGTTGTTCGAATTCGTTGTTCGATTTCGTTGTTCGATTTCGTTGTTCGATTTTGTTGTTCGATTTCGTTGTTCGATTTCGTGGTTCGAATTCGTTGTTCGAATTCGTAGTTCGATTTCGTTGTTCGAATTCGTAGTTCGATTTCGTTGTTCGATGTCGTTGTTCGATTTCGTTGTTCGATTTCGTTGTTCGATTTTGTTGTTCGATTTCGTTGTTCGATTTCGTGGTTCGAATTCGTTGTTCGAATTCGTTGTTCGATTTCGTTGTTCGATTTCGTTGTTCGATTTCGTTGTTCGATGTCGTTGTACGATTTCGTTGTTCGATTTCGTTGTTAGATTTCGTTGTTCGTTGTTAGATTTCGTTGTTCGATTTCGTTGTTCGATTTCGTTGTTCGATTTCGTTGTTCGATTTCGTTGTTAGATTTCGTTGTTCTTTGTTCGATTTCGTGGTTCGAATTCGTTGTTCGAATTCGTTGTTCGATTTCGTTGTTCGATTTCGTTGTTCGATTTCGTTGTTCGATTTTGTTGTTCGATTTCGTTGTTCGATTTCGTTGTTCGATTTCGTTGTTCGATTTCGTTGTTCGATTTCGTTGTTCGATTTCGTTGTTCGATTTCGTTGTTCGATTTCGTTGTTCGATTTCGTTGTTCGATTTCGTTGTTCGATTTCGTTGTTCGATTTCGTTGTTCGATTTCGTTGTTCGATTTCGTTGTTCGATTTCGTTGTTCGATTTCGTTGTTCGATTTCGTTGTTCGATTTCGTTGTTCGATTTCGTTGTTCGATTTCGTTGTTCGATTTCGTTCTTCGATTTCGTTGTTCGATTTCGTTGTTCGATTTCGTTGTTCGATTTCGTTGATCGATTTCGTTTTTCGATTTCGTTGTTCGATTTCGTTGTTCGATTTCGTGGTTCGAATTCGTTGTTCGAATTCGTTGTTCGTTGTTAGATTTCGTTGTTCGTTGTTAGATTTCGTGGTTCGAATTCGTTGTTCGATTTCGTTGTTCGATTTCGTTGTTCGATTTTGTTGTTCGATTTCGTTGTTCGATTTCGTGGTTCGAATTCGTTGTTCGAATTCGTTGTTCGATTTCGTTGTTCGATTTCGTTGTTCGATTTTGTTGTTCGATTTCGTTGTTCGATTTCGTGGTTCGAATTCGTTGTTCGAATTCGTAGTTCGATTTCGTTGTTTGAATTCGTAGTTCGATTTCGTTGTTCGATGTCGTTGTTCAAATTCGTTGTTCGATTTCGTTGTTCGATTTCGTTGTTCGATTTCGTTGTTCGATGTCGTTGTACGATTTCGTTGTTCGATTTCGTTGTTAGATTTCGTTGTTCGTTGTTAGATTTCGTTGTTCGATTTTGTTGTTCGATTTCGTGGTTCGAATTCGTTGTTCGAATTCGTTGTTCGTTGTTAGATTTCGTTGTTCGTTGTTAGATTTCGTTGTTCTTTGTTCGATTTCGTGGTTCGAATTCGTTGTTCGAATTCGTTGTTCGATTTCGTTGTTCGATTTCGTTGTTCGATTTTGTTGTTCGATTTCGTTGTTCGATTTCGTGGTTCGAATTCGTTGTTCGAATTCGTAGTTCGATTTCGTTGTTCGAATTCGTAGTTCGATTTCGTTGTTCGATGTCGTTGTTCGAATTCGTTGTTCGATTTCGTTGTTCGATTTCGTTGTTCGATTTCGTTGTTCGATGTCGTTGTACGATTTCGTTGTTCGATTTCGTTGTTAGATTTCGTTGTTCGTTGTTAGATTTCGTTGTTCGATTTCGTTGTTCGATTTCGTTGTTCGATTTCGTTGTTCGATTTCGTTGTTAGATTTCGTTGTTCTTTGTTCGATTTCGTGGTTCGAATTCGTTGTTCGAATTCGTTGTTCGATTTCGTTGTTCGATTTCGTTGTTCGATTTCGTTGTTCGATTTTGTTGTTCGATTTCGTTGTTCGATTTCGTTGTTCGATTTCGTTGTTCGATTTCGTTGTTCGATTTCGTTGTTCGATTTCGTTGTTCGATTTCGTTGTTCGATTTCGTTGTTCGATTTCGTTGTTCGATTTCGTTGTTCGATTTCGTTGTTCGATTTCGTTGTTCGATTTCGTTGTTCGATTTCGTTGTTCGATTTCGTTGTTCGATTTCGTTGTTCGATTTCGTTCTTCGATTTCGTTGTTCGATTTCGTTGTTCGATTTCGTTGTTCGATTTCGTTGTTCGATTTCGTTGTTCGATTTCGTTGTTCGATTTCGTTGTTCGATTTCGTTGTTCGATTTCGTTGTTCGATTTCGTTGTTCGATTTCGTTGTTCGATTTCGTTCTTCGATTTCGTTGTTCGATTTCGTTGTTCGATTTCGTTGTTAGATTTCGTTGTTCGATTTCGTTGTTCGATTTCGTTGTTCGATTTCGTTGTTCGATTTCGTTGTTCGATTTCGTTGTTCGATTTCGTTGTTCGATTTCGTTGTTCGATTTCGTTGTTCGATTTCGTTGTTCGATTTCGTTGTTCGATTTCGTTGTTCGATTTCGTTGTTCGATTTCGTTGTTCGATTTCGTTGTTCGATTTCGTTGTTCGATTTCGTTGTTCGAATTCGTTGTTCGAATTCGTTGTTCGATTTCGTTGTTCGATTTCGAAGTTCGATTTCGTTGTTCGATTTCGTTGTTCGATTTCGTTGTTCGATTTCGTATTTCGTTGTTCGAATTCGTTGTTCGATTTCGTTGTTCGATTTCGTTGTTCGATTTCGTTGTTCGATTTCGTTGTTCGATTTCGTTGTTCGATTTCGTTGTTCGATTCGTTATTCGATATCGTTGTTCGATTTCGTTGTTCGACTTCGTTGTTCGATTTCGTTGTCCGATTCCGTTGTTCGATTTCGTTGTTCGTTTTCGTTGTTCGATATTGTTGTATGATTTCGTGGTTCGATTTTGTTGTTCGATTGCGTTGTTCCATTTCGTTGTTCTATTTCGTGGTTCGATTTTGTGGTTTCAGTTTGTTGTTCGATTTCGATTTCGCTGTTCGATTTCGAAGTTGGATTTCGTTGTTCTATTTCGTTGTTCTAATTCGTTGTTCGATTTCGTTGTTCGATTTCGTTGTTCGATTTCGTTGTTCGATTCGTTATTCGATTTCGTTGTTCGATTTCGTTGTTCGATTTCGTTGTTCCATTTCGTTGTTCGATTTCGTTGTTCGATTTCGTTGTTCGATTTCGTTGTTAGATTTCGTTGTTCGTTGTTAGATTTCGTTGTTCGATTTCATTGTTCGATTTCGTTGTTCGATTTCGTTGTTAGATTTCGTTGTTCGTTGTTAGATTTCGTTGTTCGTTGTTAGATTTCGTTGTTCTTTGTTCGATTTCGTGGTTCGAATTCGTTGTTCGAATTCGTTGTTCGATTTCGTTGTTCGATTTCGTTGTTCGATTTCGTTGTTCAATTTCGTTGTTCGATTTCGTTGTTCGATTTCGTTGTTCGATTTCGTTGTTCGATTTCGTTGTTAGATTTCGTTGTTCTTTGTTCGATTTCGTGGTTCGAATTCGTTGTTCGAATTCGTTGTTCGATTTCGTTGTTCGATTTCGTTGTTCGATTTCGTTGTTAGGTTTCGTTGTTCGATTTCGTTGTTCGATTTCGTTGTTAGATTTCGTTGTTCTCTGTTCGATTTCGTGGTTCGAATTCGTTGTTCGAATTCGTTGTTCGATTTCGTTGTTCGATTTCGTTGTTCGATTTTGTTGTTCGATTTCGTTGTTCGATTTCGTTGTTCGATTTCGTTGTTCGATTTCGTTGTTCGATTTCGTTGTTCGATTTCGTTGTTCGATTTCGTTGTTCGATTTCGTTGTTCGATTTTGTTGTTCGATTTCGTTGTTCGATTTCGTTGTTCGATTTCGTTGTTCGATTTCGTTGTTCGATTTCGTTGTTCGATGTCGTTGTACGATTTCGTTGTTCGATTTCGTTGTTAGATTTCGTTGTTCGTTGTTAGATTTCGTTGTTCGATTTTGTTGTTCGATTTCGTGGTTCGAATTCGTTGTTCGAATTCGTTGTTCGTTGTTAGATTTCGTTGTTCGTTGTTAGATTTCGTTGTTCTTTGTTCGATTTCGTGGTTCGAATTCGTTGTTCGAATTCGTTGTTCGATTTCGTTGTTCGATTTCGTTGTTCGATTTTGTTGTTCGATTTCGTTGTTCGATTTCGTGGTTCGAATTCGTTGTTCGAATTCGTAGTTCGATTTCGTTGTTCGAATTCGTAGTTCGATTTCGTTGTTCGATGTCGTTGTTCGAATTCGTTGTTCGATTTCGTTGTTCGATTTCGTTGTTCGATTTCGTTGTTCGATGTCGTTGTACGATTTCGTTGTTCGATTTCGTTGTTAGATTTCGTTGTTCGTTGTTAGATTTCGTTGTTCGATTTCGTTGTTCGATTTCGTTGTTCGATTTCGTTGTTCGATTTCGTTGTTAGATTTCGTTGTTCTTTGTTCGATTTCGTGGTTCGAATTCGTTGTTCGAATTCGTTGTTCGATTTCGTTGTTCGATTTCGTTGTTCGATTTCGTTGTTCGATTTTGTTGTTCGATTTCGTTGTTCGATTTCGTTGTTCGATTTCGTTGTTCGATTTCGTTGTTCGATTTCGTTGTTCGATTTCGTTGTTCGATTTCGTTGTTCGATTTCGTTGTTCGATTTCGTTGTTCGATTTCGTTGTTCGATTTCGTTGTTCGATTTCGTTGTTCGATTTCGTTGTTCGATTTCGTTGTTCGATTTCGTTGTTCGATTTCGTTGTTCGATTTCGTTCTTCGATTTCGTTGTTCGATTTCGTTGTTCGATTTCGTTGTTCGATTTCGTTGTTCGATTTCGTTGTTCGATTTCGTTGTTCGATTTCGTTGTTCGATTTCGTTGTTCGATTTCGTTGTTCGATTTCGTTGTTCGATTTCGTTGTTCGATTTCGTTCTTCGATTTCGTTGTTCGATTTCGTTGTTCGATTTCGTTGTTAGATTTCGTTGTTCGATTTCGTTGTTCGATTTCGTTGTTCGATTTCGTTGTTCGATTTCGTTGTTCGATTTCGTTGTTCGATTTCGTTGTTCGATTTCGTTGTTCGATTTCGTTGTTCGATTTCGTTGTTCGATTTCGTTATTCGATTTCGTTGTTCGATTTCGTTGTTCGATTTCGTTGTTCGATTTCGTTGTTCGATTTCGTTGTTCGATTTCGTTGTTCGAATTCGTTGTTCGAATTCGTTGTTCGATTTCGTTGTTCGATTTCGAAGTTCGATTTCGTTGTTCGATTTCGTTGTTCGATTTCGTTGTTCGATTTCGTATTTCGTTGTTCGAATTCGTTGTTCGATTTCGTTGTTCGATTTCGTTGTTCGAATTCGTTGTTCGATTTCGTTGTTCGATTTCGTTGTTCGATTTCGTTGTTCGATTTCGTTGTTCGATTCGTTATTCGATATCGTTGTTCGATTTCGTTGTTCGACTTCGTTGTTCGATTTCGTTGTCCGATTCCGTTGTTCGATTTCGTTGTTCGTTTTCGTTGTTCGATATTGTTGTATGATTTCGTGGTTCGATTTTGTTGTTCGATTGCGTTGTTCCATTTCGTTGTTCTATTTCGTGGTTCGATTTTGTGGTTTCAGTTTGTTGTTCGATTTCGATTTCGCTGTTCGATTTCGAAGTTGGATTTCGTTGTTCTATTTCGTTGTTCTAATTCGTTGTTCGATTTCGTTGTTCGATTTCGTTGTTCGATTTCGTTGTTCGATTCGTTATTCGATTTCGTTGTTCGATTTCGTTGTTCGATTTCGTTGTTCCATTTCGTTGTTCGATTTCGTTGTTCGATTTCGTTGTTCGATTTCGTTGTTAGATTTCGTTGTTCGTTGTTAGATTTCGTTGTTCGATTTCATTGTTCGATTTCGTTGTTCGATTTCGTTGTTAGATTTCGTTGTTCGTTGTTAGATTTCGTTGTTCGTTGTTAGATTTCGTTGTTCTTTGTTCGATTTCGTGGTTCGAATTCGTTGTTCGAATTCGTTGTTCGATTTCGTTGTTCGATTTCGTTGTTCGATTTCGTTGTTCAATTTCGTTGTTCGATTTCGTTGTTCGATTTCGTTGTTCGATTTCGTTGTTCGATTTCGTTGTTCGATTTCGTTGTTAGATTTCGTTGTTCTTTGTTCGATTTCGTGGTTCGAATTCGTTGTTCGAATTCGTTGTTCGATTTCGTTGTTCGATTTCGTTGTTAGGTTTCGTTGTTCGATTTCGTTGTTCGATTTCGTTGTTAGATTTCGTTGTTCTCTGTTCGATTTCGTGGTTCGAATTCGTTGTTCGAATTCGTTGTTCGATTTCGTTGTTCGATTTCGTTGTTCGATTTTGTTGTTCGATTTCGTTGTTCGATTTCGTTGTTCGATTTCGTTGTTCGATTTCGTTGTTCGATTTCGTTGTTCGATTTCGTTGTTCGATTTCGTTGTTCGATTTCGTTGTTCGATTTTGTTGTTCGATTTCGTTGTTCGATTTCGTTGTTCGATTTCGTTGTTCGATTTCGTTGTTCGATTTGGTTGTTCGATTTCGTTGTTCGATTTCGTTGTTCGATTTCGTTGTTCGATTTCGTTCTTCGATTTCGTTGTTCGATTTCGTTGTTCGATTTCGTTGTTCGATTTCGTTGTTCGATTTCGTTGTTCGATTTCGTTGTTCGATTTCGTTGTTCGATTTCGTTGTTCGATTTCGTTGTTCGATTTCGTTGTTCGATTTCGTTGTTCGATTTCGTTGTTCGATTTCGTTGTTCGATTTCGTTGTTCGATTTCGTTGTTCGATTTCGTTGTTCGATTTCGTTGTTCGATTTCGTTGTTCGATTTCGTTGTTC
The DNA here is from genome assembly GCA_963243735.1 of Neocrepidodera transversa. Lineage (NCBI taxonomy): Eukaryota > Metazoa > Arthropoda > Insecta > Coleoptera > Chrysomelidae > Neocrepidodera > Neocrepidodera transversa. Next base: position 2,578,997 of record OY725356.1, read on the forward strand.
GATTTCGTTGTTCGATTTCGTTGTTCGATTTCGTTGTTCGATTTCGTTGTTCGAATTCGTTGTTCGATTTCGTTGTTCGATTTCGTTGTTCGATTTTGTTGTTCGATTTCGTTGTTCGATTTCGTTGTTCGATTTCGTTGTTCGATTTCGTTGTTCGATTTCGTTGTTCGATTTCGTTGTTCGATTTCGTTGTTCGATTTCGTTGTTCGATTTCGTTGTTCGATTTCGTTGTTCGATTTCGTTGTTCGATTTCGTTGTTCGATTTCGTTGTTCGATTTCGTTGTTCGATTTCGTTGTTCGATTTCGTTGTTCGATTTCGTTGTTCGATTTCGTTGTTCGATTTCGTTGTTCGATTTCGTTGTTCGATTTCGTTGTTCGATTTTGTTGTTCGATTTCGTTGTTCGATTTCGTTGTTCGATTTCGTTGTTCGATTTCGTTGTTCGATTTCGTTGTTCGAATTCGTTGTTCGAATTCGTTGTTCGATTTCGTTGTTCGATTTCGTTGTTCGATTTCGAAGTTCGATTTCGTTGTTCGATTTCGTTGTTCGATTTCGTTGTTCGATTTCGTTGTTCGATTTCGTATTTCGTTGTTCGAATTCGTTGTTCGATTTCGTTGTTCGATTTCGTTGTTCGATTTCGTTGTTCGAATTCGTTGTTCGAATTCGTTGTTAGATTTCGTTGTTCGATTTCGCTGTTCGATTTCGAAGTTGGATTTCGTTGTTCTATTTCGTTGTTCTAATTCGTTGTTCGATTTCGTTGTTCGATTTCGTTGTTCGATTCGTTATTCGATTTCGTTGTTCGATTTCGTTGTTCGATTTCGTTGTCCGATTCCGTTGTTCGATTTCGTTGTTCGTTTTCGTTGTTCGATATTGTTGTATGATTTCGTGGTTCGATTTCGTTGTTCGATTGCGTTGTTCCATTTCGTTGTTCTATTTCGTGGTTCGATTTTGTGGTTTCAGTTTGTTGTTCGATTTCGATTTCGCTGTTCGATTTCGAAGTTGGATTTCGTTGTTCTTTTTCGTTGTTCTAATTCGCTGTTCGATTTCGTTGTTCGATTTCGTTCTTCGATTTCGTTGTTCGATTTCGTTGTTCGATTTCGTTGTTCGATTTCGTTGTTCGATTTCGTTGTTCGATTTCGTTGTTCGATTTCGTTGTTCGATTTCGTTGTTCGATTTCGTTGTTCGATTTCGTTGTTCGATTTCATTGTTCGATTTCGTTGTTCGATTTCGTTGTTCGATTTCGTTGTTCGATTTCGTTGTTCGATTTCGTTGTTCGATTTCGTTGTTCGATTTCGTTGTTCGATTTCGTTGTTCGATTTCGTTGTTCGATTTCGTTGTTCGATTTCGTTGTTCGAATTCGTTGTTCGATTTCGTTGTTCGATTTCGTTGTTCGATTTTGTTGTTCGATTTCGTTGTTCGATTTCGTTGTTCGATTTCGTTGTTCGATTTCGTTGTTCGATTTCGTTGTTCGATTTCGTTGTTCGATTTCGTTGTTCGATTTCGTTGTTCGATTTCGTTGTTCGATTTCGTTGTTCGATTTCGTTGTTCGATTTCGTTGTTCGATTTCGTTGTTCGATTTCGTTGTTCGATTTCGTTGTTCGATTTCGTTGTTCGATTTCGTTGTTCGATTTCGTTGTTCGATTTCGTTGTTCGATTTCGTTGTTCGATTTCGTTGTTCGATTTTGTTGTTCGATTTCGTTGTTCGATTTCGTTGTTCGATTTCGTTGTTCGATTTCGTTGTTCGATTTCGTTGTTCGAATTCGTTGTTCGAATTCGTTGTTCGATTTCGTTGTTCGATTTCGTTGTTCGATTTCGAAGTTCGATTTCGTTGTTCGATTTCGTTGTTCGATTTCGTTGTTCGATTTCGTTGTTCGATTTCGTATTTCGTTGTTCGAATTCGTTGTTCGATTTCGTTGTTCGATTTCGTTGTTCGATTTCGTTGTTCGAATTCGTTGTTCGAATTCGTTGTTAGATTTCGTTGTTCGATTTCGCTGTTCGATTTCGAAGTTGGATTTCGTTGTTCTATTTCGTTGTTCTAATTCGTTGTTCGATTTCGTTGTTCGATTTCGTTGTTCGATTCGTTATTCGATTTCGTTGTTCGATTTCGTTGTTCGATTTCGTTGTCCGATTCCGTTGTTCGATTTCGTTGTTCGTTTTCGTTGTTCGATATTGTTGTATGATTTCGTGGTTCGATTTCGTTGTTCGATTGCGTTGTTCCATTTCGTTGTTCTATTTCGTGGTTCGATTTTGTGGTTTCAGTTTGTTGTTCGATTTCGATTTCGCTGTTCGATTTCGAAGTTGGATTTCGTTGTTCTTTTTCGTTGTTCTAATTCGCTGTTCGATTTCGTTGTTCGATTTCGTTGTTCGATTTCGTTGTTCGATTCGTTATTCGATTTGGTTGTTCGATTTCGTTGTTCGATTTCGTTGTTCCATTTCGTTGTTCGATTTCGTTGTTCGATTTCGTTGTTCGATTTCGTTGTTAGATTTCGTTGTTCGTTGTTAGATTTCGTTGTTCGATTTCGTTGTTCGATTTTGTTGTTCGATTTCGTTGTTCGATTTCGTGGTTCGAATTCGTTGTTCGAATTCGTTGTTCGATTTCGTTGTTCGATTTCGTTGTTCGATTTTGTTGTTCGATTTCGTTGTTCGATTTCGTGGTTCGAATTCGTTGTTCGAATTCGTAGTTCGATTTCGTTGTTCGAATTCGTAGTTCGATTTCGTTGTTCGATGTCGTTGTTCGAATTCGTTGTTCGATTTCGTTGTTCGATTTCGTTGTTCGATTTCGTTGTTCGATGTCGTTGTACGATTTCGTTGTTCGATTTCGTTGTTAGATTTCGTTGTTCGTTGTTAGATATCGTTGTTCGATTTTGTTGTTCGATTTCGTGGTTCGAATTCGTTGTTCGAATTCGTTGTTCGTTGTTAGATTTCGTTGTTCGTTGTTAGATTTCGTTGTTCTTTGTTCGATTTCGTGGTTCGAATTCGTTGTTCGAATTCGTTGTTCGATTTCGTTGTTCGATTTCGTTGTTCGATTTTGTTGTTCGATTTCGTTGTTCGATTTCGTGGTTCGAATTCGTTGTTCGAATTCGTTGTTCGAATTCGTTGTTCGATTTCGTTGTTCGATTTCGTTGTTCGATTTCGTTGTTCGATTTCGTTGTTCGATTTCGTTGTTCGATTTCGTTGTTCGATTTCGTTGTTCGATTTCGTTGTTCGATTTCGTTGTTCGATTTCGTTGTTCGATTTCGTTGTTCGATTTCGTTGTTCGATTTCGTTGTTCGATTTCGTTGTTCGATTTCGTTGTTCGATTTCGTTGTTCGCTTTCGTTGTTCGATTTCGTTGTTCGATTTCGTTGTTCGATTTCGTTGTTCGATTTCGTTGTTCGATTTCGTTGTTCGATTTCGTTGTTCGATTTCGTTGTTCGATTTCGTTGTTCGATTTCGTTGTTCGATTTCGTTGTTCGATTTCGTTGTTCGATTTCGTTGTTCGATTTCGTTGTTCGATTTCGTTGTTCGAATTCGTTGTTCGAATTCGTTGTTCGATTTCGTTGTTCGATTTCGTTGTTCGATTTCGAAGTTCGATTTCGTTGTTCGATTTCGTTGTTCGATTTCGTTGTTCGATTTCGTTGTTCGATTTCGTATTTCGTTGTTCGAATTCGTTGTTCGATTTCGTTGTTCGATTTCGTTGTTCGATTTCGTTGTTCGATTTCGTTGTTCGATTTCGTTGTTCGATTTCGTTGTTCGATTTCGTTGTTCGAATTCGTTGTTCGAATTCGTTGTTAGATTTCGTTGTTCGATTTCGCTGTTCGATTTCGAAGTTGGATTTCGTTGTTCTATTTCGTTGTTCTAATTCGTTGTTCGATTTCGTTGTTCGATTTCGTTGTTCGATTTCGTTGTTCGATTCGTTATTCGATTTCGTTGTTCGATTTCGTTGTTCGATTTCGTTGTTCGATTTCGTTGTTCGATTTCGTTGTTCGATTTCGTTGTCCGATTCCGTTGTTCGATTTCGTTGTTCGTTTTCGTTGTTCGATATTGTTGTATGATTTCGTGGTTCGATTTCGTTGTTCCATTTCGTTGTTCTATTTCGTGGTTCGATTTTGTGGTTTCAGTTTGTTGTTCGATTTCGATTTCGCTGTTCGATTTCGAAGTTGGATTTCGTTGTTCTTTTTCGTTGTTCTAATTCGCTGTTCGATTTCGTTGTTCGATTTCGTTGTTCGATTTCGTTGTTCGATTCGTTATTCGATTTGGTTGTTCGATTTCGTTGTTCGATTTCGTTGTTCCATTTCGTTGTTCGATTTCGTTGTTCGATTTCGTTGTTCGATTTCGTTGTTCGATTTCGTTGTTAGATTTCGTTGTTCGTTGTTAGATTTCGTTGTTCGATTTCGTTGTTCGATTTTGTTGTTCGATTTCGTTGTTCGATTTCGTGGTTCGAATTCGTTGTTCGAATTCGTTGTTCGATTTCGTTGTTCGATTTCGTTGTTCGATTTTGTTGTTCGATTTCGTTGTTCGATTTCGTGGTTCGAATTCGTTGTTCGAATTCGTAGTTCGATTTCGTTGTTCGAATTCGTAGTTCGATTTCGTTGTTCGATGTCGTTGTTCGAATTCGTTGTTCGATTTCGTTGTTCGATTTCGTTGTTCGATTTCGTTGTTCGATGTCGTTGTACGATTTCGTTGTTCGATTTCGTTGTTAGATTTCGTTGTTCGTTGTTAGATTTCGTTGTTCGATTTTGTTGTTCGATTTCGTGGTTCGAATTCGTTGTTCGAATTAGTTGTTCGTTGTTAGATTTCGTTGTTCGTTGTTCGATTTCGTTGTTCGAATTCGTTGTTCGAATTCGTTGTTAGATTTCGTTGTTCGATTTCGCTGTTCGATTTCGAAGTTGGATTTCGTTGTTCTATTTCGTTGTTCTAATTCGTTGTTCGATTTCGTTGTTCGATTTCGTTGTTCGATTCGTTATTCGATTTCGTTGTTCGATTTCGTTGTTCGATTTCGTTGTCCGATTCCGTTGTTCGATTTCGTTGTTCGTTTTCGTTGTTCGATATTGTTGTATGATTTCGTGGTTCGATTTCGTTGTTCGATTGCGTTGTTCCATTTCGTTGTTCTATTTCGTGGTTCGATTTTGTGGTTTCAGTTTGTTGTTCGATTTCGATTTCGCTGTTCGATTTCGAAGTTGGATTTCGTTGTTCTTTTTCGTTGTTCTAATTCGCTGTTCGATTTCGTTGTTCGATTTCGTTCTTCGATTTCGTTGTTCGATTTCGTTGTTCGATTTCGTTGTTCGATTTCGTTGTTCGATTTCGTTGTTCGATTTCGTTGTTCGATTTCGTTGTTCGATTTCGTTGTTCGATTTCGTTGTTCGATTTCATTGTTCGATTTCGTTGTTCGATTTCGTTGTTCGATTTCGTTGTTCGATTTCGTTGTTCGATTTCGTTGTTCGATTTCGTTGTTCGATTTCGTTGTTCGATTTCGTTGTTCGATTTCGTTGTTCGATTTCGTTGTTCGATTTCGTTGTTCGAATTCGTTGTTCGATTTCGTTGTTCGATTTCGTTGTTCGATTTTGTTGTTCGATTTCGTTGTTCGATTTCGTTGTTCGATTTCGTTGTTCGATTTCGTTGTTCGATTTCGTTGTTCGATTTCGTTGTTCGATTTCGTTGTTCGATTTCGTTGTTCGATTTCGTTGTTCGATTTCGTTGTTCGATTTCGTTGTTCGATTTCGTTGTTCGATTTCGTTGTTCGATTTCGTTGTTCGATTTCGTTGTTCGATTTCGTTGTTCGATTTCGTTGTTCGATTTCGTTGTTCGATTTCGTTGTTCGATTTCGTTGTTCGATTTCGTTGTTCGATTTTGTTGTTCGATTTCGTTGTTCGATTTCGTTGTTCGATTTCGTTGTTCGATTTCGTTGTTCGATTTCGTTGTTCGAATTCGTTGTTCGAATTCGTTGTTCGATTTCGTTGTTCGATTTCGTTGTTCGATTTCGAAGTTCGATTTCGTTGTTCGATTTCGTTGTTCGATTTCGTTGTTCGATTTCGTTGTTCGATTTCGTATTTCGTTGTTCGAATTCGTTGTTCGATTTCGTTGTTCGATTTCGTTGTTCGATTTCGTTGTTCGAATTCGTTGTTCGAATTCGTTGTTAGATTTCGTTGTTCGATTTCGCTGTTCGATTTCGAAGTTGGATTTCGTTGTTCTATTTCGTTGTTCTAATTCGTTGTTCGATTTCGTTGTTCGATTTCGTTGTTCGATTCGTTATTCGATTTCGTTGTTCGATTTCGTTGTTCGATTTCGTTGTCCGATTCCGTTGTTCGATTTCGTTGTTCGTTTTCGTTGTTCGATATTGTTGTATGATTTCGTGGTTCGATTTCGTTGTTCGATTGCGTTGTTCCATTTCGTTGTTCTATTTCGTGGTTCGATTTTGTGGTTTCAGTTTGTTGTTCGATTTCGATTTCGCTGTTCGATTTCGAAGTTGGATTTCGTTGTTCTTTTTCGTTGTTCTAATTCGCTGTTCGATTTCGTTGTTCGATTTCGTTGTTCGATTTCGTTGTTCGATTCGTTATTCGATTTGGTTGTTCGATTTCGTTGTTCGATTTCGTTGTTCCATTTCGTTGTTCGATTTCGTTGTTCGATTTCGTTGTTCGATTTCGTTGTTAGATTTCGTTGTTCGTTGTTAGATTTCGTTGTTCGATTTCGTTGTTCGATTTTGTTGTTCGATTTCGTTGTTCGATTTCGTGGTTCGAATTCGTTGTTCGAATTCGTTGTTCGATTTCGTTGTTCGATTTCGTTGTTCGATTTTGTTGTTCGATTTCGTTGTTCGATTTCGTGGTTCGAATTCGTTGTTCGAATTCGTAGTTCGATTTCGTTGTTCGAATTCGTAGTTCGATTTCGTTGTTCGATGTCGTTGTTCGAATTCGTTGTTCGATTTCGTTGTTCGATTTCGTTGTTCGATTTCGTTGTTCGATGTCGTTGTACGATTTCGTTGTTCGATTTCGTTGTTAGATTTCGTTGTTCGTTGTTAGATATCGTTGTTCGATTTTGTTGTTCGATTTCGTGGTTCGAATTCGTTGTTCGAATTCGTTGTTCGTTGTTAGATTTCGTTGTTCGTTGTTAGATTTCGTTGTTCTTTGTTCGATTTCGTGGTTCGAATTCGTTGTTCGAATTCGTTGTTCGATTTCGTTGTTCGATTTCGTTGTTCGATTTTGTTGTTCGATTTCGTTGTTCGATTTCGTGGTTCGAATTCGTTGTTCGAATTCGTTGTTCGAATTCGTTGTTCGATTTCGTTGTTCGATTTCGTTGTTCGATTTCGTTGTTCGATTTCGTTGTTCGATTTCGTTGTTCGATTTCGTTGTTCGATTTCGTTGTTCGATTTCGTTGTTCGATTTCGTTGTTCGATTTCGTTGTTCGATTTCGTTGTTCGATTTCGTTGTTCGATTTCGTTGTTCGATTTCGTTGTTCGATTTCGTTGTTCGCTTTCGTTGTTCGATTTCGTTGTTCGATTTCGTTGTTCGATTTCGTTGTTCGATTTCGTTGTTCGATTTCGTTGTTCGATTTCGTTGTTCGATTTCGTTGTTCGATTTCGTTGTTCGATTTCGTTGTTCGATTTCGTTGTTCGATTTCGTTGTTCGATTTCGTTGTTCGATTTCGTTGTTCGATTTCGTTGTTCGAATTCGTTGTTCGAATTCGTTGTTCGATTTCGTTGTTCGATTTCGTTGTTCGATTTCGAAGTTCGATTTCGTTGTTCGATTTCGTTGTTCGATTTCGTTGTTCGATTTCGTTGTTCGATTTCGTATTTCGTTGTTCGAATTCGTTGTTCGATTTCGTTGTTCGATTTCGTTGTTCGATTTCGTTGTTCGATTTCGTTGTTCGATTTCGTTGTTCGATTTCGTTGTTCGAATTCGTTGTTCGAATTCGTTGTTAGATTTCGTTGTTCGATTTCGCTGTTCGATTTCGAAGTTGGATTTCGTTGTTCTATTTCGTTGTTCTAATTCGTTGTTCGATTTCGTTGTTCGATTTCGTTGTTCGATTTCGTTGTTCGATTCGTTATTCGATTTCGTTGTTCGATTTCGTTGTTCGATTTCGTTGTTCGATTTCGTTGTTCGATTTCGTTGTTCGATTTCGTTGTCCGATTCCGTTGTTCGATTTCGTTGTTCGTTTTCGTTGTTCGATATTGTTGTATGATTTCGTGGTTCGATTTCGTTGTTCCATTTCGTTGTTCTATTTCGTGGTTCGATTTTGTGGTTTCAGTTTGTTGTTCGATTTCGATTTCGCTGTTCGATTTCGAAGTTGGATTTCGTTGTTCTTTTTCGTTGTTCTAATTCGCTGTTCGATTTCGTTGTTCGATTTCGTTGTTCGATTTCGTTGTTCGATTCGTTATTCGATTTGGTTGTTCGATTTCGTTGTTCGATTTCGTTGTTCCATTTCGTTGTTCGATTTCGTTGTTCGATTTCGTTGTTCGATTTCGTTGTTCGATTTCGTTGTTCGATTTCGTTGTTCGATTTCGTTCTTCGATTTCGTTGTTCGATTTCGTTGTTCGATTTCGTTATTCGATTTCGTTGTTCGAATTCGTTGTTCGATTTCGTTGTTCGATTTCGTTGTTCGATTTCGTTGTTCGATGTCGTTGTACGATTTCGTTGTTCGATTTCGTTGTTAGATTTCGTTGTTCGTTGTTAGATTTCGTTGTTCGATTTCGTTGTTCGATTTCGTTGTTCGATTTCGTTGTTCGATTTCGTTGTTAGATTTCGTTGTTCTTTGTTCGATTTCGTGGTTCGAATTCGTTGTTCGAATTCGTTGTTCGATTTCGTTGTTCGATTTCGTTGTTCGATTTTGTTGTTCGATTTCGTTGTTCGATTTCGTTGTTCGATTTCGTTGTTCGATTTCGTTGTTCGATTTCGTTGTTCGATTTCGTTGTTCGATTTCGTTGTTCGATTTCGTTGTTCGATTTCGTTGTTCGATTTCGTTGTTCGATTTCGTTGTTCGATTTCGTTGTTCGATTTCGTTGTTCGATTTCGTTATTCGATTTCGTTGTTCGATTTCGTTGTTCGATTTCGTTGTTCGATTTCGTTGTTCGATTTCGTTGTTCGATTTCGTTGTTCGATTTCGTTGTTCGATTTCGTTGTTCGATTTCGTTGTTCGATTTCGTTGTTCGATTTCGTTGTTCGATTTCGTTGTTCGATTTCGTTGTTCGATTTCGTTGTTCGATTTCGTTGTTCGATTTCGTTGTTCGATTTCGTTGTTCGATTTCGTTGTTCGATTTCGTTGTTCGATTTCGTTGTTCGATTTCGTTATTCGACTTCGTTGTTCGATTTCGTTGTTCGAGTTCGTTGTTCGATTTCGTTGTTCGATTTCGTTGTTCGATTTCGTTGTTCGATTTCGTTGTTCGATTTCGTTGTTCGATTTCGTTGTTCGATTTCGTTGTTCGATTTCGTTGTTCGATTTCGTTGTTCGATTTCGTTGTTCGATTTCGTTGTTCGATTTCGTTGTTCAATTTCGTTGTTCGAATTCGTTGTTCGAATTCGTTGTTCGATTTCGTTGTTCGATTTCGTTGTTCGATTTCGTTGTTCGATTTCGAAGTTCGATTTCGTTGTTCGATTTCGTTGTTCGATTTCGTTGTTCGATTTCGTATTTCGTTGTTCGAATTCGTTGTTCGATTTCGTTGTTCGATTTCGTTGTTCGATTTCGTTGTTCGATTTCGTTGTTCGATTTCGTTGTTCGATTTCGTTGTTCGAATTCGTTGTTCGAATTCGTTGTTAGATTTCGTTGTTCGATTTCGCTGTTCGATTTCGAAGTTGGATTTCGTTGTTCTATTTCGTTGTTCTAATTCGTTGTTCGATTTCGTTGTTCGATTTCGTTGTTCGATTCGTTATTCGATTTCGTTATTCGATTTCGTTGTTCGATTTCGTTGTTCGATTTCGTTGTTCGATTTCGTTGTTCGATTTCGTTGTTCGATTTCGTTGTTCGATTTCGTTGTTCGATTTCGTTGTTCGATTTCGTTGTTCGATTTCGTTGTTCGATTTCGTTGTTCGATTTCGTTGTTCGATTTCGTTGTTCGATTTCGTTGTTCGATTTCGTTGTTCGATTTCGTTGTTCGATTTCGTTGTTCGATTTCGTTGTTCGATTTCGTTGTTCGATTTCGTTGTTCGATTTCGTTGTTCGATTTCGTTGTTCGATTTCGTTATTCGACTTCGTTGTTCGATTTCGTTGTTCGATTTCGTTGTTCGATTTCGTTGTTCGATTTCGTTGTTCGATTTCGTTGTTCGATTTCGTTGTTCGATTTCGTTGTTCGATTTCGTTGTTCGATTTCGTTGTTCGATTTCGTTGTTCGATTTCGTTGTTCGATTTCGTTGTTCGATTTCGTTGTTCGATTTCGTTGTTCGAATTCGTTGTTCGAATTCGTTGTTCGATTTCGTTGTTCGATTTCGTTGTTCGATTTCGTTGTTCGATTTCGAAGTTCGATTTCGTTGTTCGATTTCGTTGTTCGATTTCGTTGTTCGATTTCGTATTTCGTTGTTCGAATTCGTTGTTCGATTTCGTTGTTCGATTTCGTTGTTCGATTTCGTTGTTCGATTTCGTTGTTCGATTTCGTTGTTCGATTTCGTTGTTCGAATTCGTTGTTCGAATTCGTTGTTAGATTTCGTTGTTCGATTTCGCTGTTCGATTTCGAAGTTGGATTTCGTTGTTCTATTTCGTTGTTCTAATTCGTTGTTCGATTTCGTTGTTCGATTTCGTTGTTCGATTCGTTATTCGATTTCGTTGTTCGATTTCGTTGTTCGATTTCGTTGTTCGATTTCGTTGTTCGATTTCGTTGTTCGATTTCGTTGTTCGATTTCGTTGTTCGATTTCGTTGTTCGATTTCGTTGTTCGATTTCGTTGTTCGATTTCGTTGTTCGATTTCGTTGTTCGATTTCGTTGTTCGATTTCGTTGTTCGATTTCGTTGTTCGATTTCGTTGTTCGATTTCGTTGTTCGATTTCGTTGTTCGATTTCGTTGTTCGATTTCGTTGTTCGATTTCGTTGTTCGATTTCGTTCTTCGATTTCGTTCTTCGATTTCGTTGTTCGATTTCGTTGTTCGATTTCGTTGTTCGATTTCGTTGTTCGATTTCGTTGTTCGATTTCGTTCTTCGATTTCGTTGTTCGATTTCGTTGTTCGATTTCGTTATTCGATTTCGTTGTTCGATTTCGTTGTTCGATTTCGTTGTTCGATTTCGTTGTTCGATTTCGTTGTTCGATTTCGTTGTTCGATTTCGTTGTTCGATTTCGTTGTTCGATTTCGTTGTTCGATTTCTTTGTTCGAATTCGTTGTTCGAATTCGTTGTTCGATTTCGTTGTTCGATTTCGTTGTTCGATTTCGAAGTTCGATTTCGTTGTTCGATTTCGTTGTTCGATTTCGTTGTTCGATTTCGTTGTTCGATTTCGTTGTTCGATTTCGTATTTCGTTGTTCGAATTCGTTGTTCGATTTCGTTGTTCGATTTCGTTGTTCGATTTCGTTGTTCGATTTCGTTGTTCGATTTCGTTGTTCGATTTCGTTGTTCGAATTCGTTGTTCGAATTCGTTGTTAGATTTCGTTGTTCGATTTCGCTGTTCGATTTCGAAGTTGGATTTCGTTGTTCTATTTCGTTGTTCTAATTCGTTGTTCGATTTCGTTGTTCGATTTCGTTGTTCGATTTCGTTGTTCGATTCGTTATTCGATTTCGTTGTTCGATTTCGTTGTTCGATTTCGTTGTTCGATTTCGTTGTTCGATTTCGTTGTTCGATTTCGTTGTTCGATTTCGTTGTTCGATTTCGTTGTTCGATTTCGTTGTTCGATTTCGTTGTTCGATTTCGTTGTTCGATTTCGTTCTTCGATTTCGTTGTTCGATTTCGTTGTTCGATTTCGTTGTTCGATTTCGTTGTTCGATTTCGTTGTTCGATTTCGTTGTTCGATTTCGTTGTTCGATTTCGTTCTTCGATTTCGTTCTTCGATTTCGTTGTTCGATTTCGTTATTCGATTTCGTTGTTCGATTTCGTTGTTCGATTTCGTTGTTCGATTTCGTTGTTCGATTTCGTTGTTCGATTTCGTTGTTCGATTTCGTTGTTCGATTTCGTTGTTCGATTTCGTTGTTCGATTTCGTTGTTCGATTTCGTTGTTCGATTTCGTTGTTCGATTTCGTTGTTCGATTTCGTTGTTCGATTTCGTTGTTCGAATTCGTTGTTCGAATTCGTTGTTCGATTTCGTTGTTCGATTTCGTTGTTCGATTTCGAAGTTCGATTTCGTTGTTCGATTTCGTTGTTCGATTTCGTTGTTCGATTTCGTTGTTCGATTTCGTTGTTCGATTTCGTATTTCGTTGTTCGAATTCGTTGTTCGATTTCGTTGTTCGATTTCGTTGTTCGATTTCGTTGTTCGATTTCGTTGTTCGATTTCGTTGTTCGATTTCGTTGTTCGATTTCATTGTTCGATTTCATTGTTCGATTTCGTTGTTCGATTTCGTTGTTCGATTTCGTTCTTCGATTTCGTTGTTCGATTTCGTTGTTCGATTTCGTTGTTCGATTTCGTTGTTCGATTTCGTTGTTCGATTTCGTTCTTCAATTTCGTTGTTCGATTTCGTTGTTCGATTTCGTTGTTCGATTTCGTTATTCGATTTCGTTGTTCGATTTCGTTGTTCGATTTCGTTGTTCGATTTCGTTGTTCGATTTCGTTGTTCGATTTCGTTGTTCGATTTCGTTGTTCTATTTCGTTGTTCGATTTCGTTGTTCGATTTCGTTGTTCGATTTCGTTGTACGATTTCGTTGTTCGATTTCGTTGTTAGATTTCGTTGTTCGTTGTTAGATTTCGTTGTTCGATTTCGTTGTTCGATTTCGTTGTTAGATTTCGTTGTTCTTTGTTCGATTTCGTGGTTCGAATTCGTTGTTCGAATTCGTTGTTCGATTTCGTTGTTCGATTTCGTTGTTCGATTTTGTTGTTCGATTTCGTTGTTCGATTTCGTTGTTCGATTTCGTTGTTCGATTTCGTTGTTCGATTTCGTTGTTCGATTTCGTTGTTCGATTTCGTTGTTCGATTTCGTTGTTCGATTTCGTTGTTCGATTTCGTTGTTCGATTTCGTTGTTCGATTTCGTTGTTCGATTTCGTTGTTCGATTTCGTTGTTCGATTTCGTTGTTCGATTTCGTTCTTCGATTTCGTTGTTCGATTTCGTTGTTCGATTTCGTTGTTCGATTTCGTTGTTCGATTTCGTTGTTCGATTTCGTTGTTCGATTTCGTTGTTCGATTTCGTTCTTCGATTTCGTTGTTCGATTTCGTTGTTCGATTTCGTTATTCGACTTCGTTGTTCGATTTCGTTGTTCGATTTCGTTGTTCGATTTCGTTGTTCGATTTCGTTGTTCAATTTCGTTGTTCGATTTCGTTGTTCGATTTCGTTGTTCGATTTCGTTGTTCGATTTCGTTGTTCGATTTCGTTGTTCGATTTCGTTGTTCGATTTCGTTGTTCGAATTCGTTGTTCGAATTCGTTGTTCGATTTCGTTGTTCGATTTCGTTGTTCGATTTCGAAGTTCGATTTCGTTGTTCGATTTCGTTGTTCGATTTCGTTGTTCGATTTCGTATTTCGTTGTTCGAATTCGTTGTTCGATTTCGTTGTTCGATTTCGTTGTTCGATTTCGTTGTTCGATTTCGTTGTTCGATTTCGTTGTTCGATTTCGTTGTTCGAATTCGTTGTTCGAATTCGTTGTTAGATTTCGTTGTTCGATTTCGCTGTTCGATTTCGAAGTTAAATTTCGTTGTTCTATTTCGTTGTTTTAATTCGTTGTTCCATTTCGTTGTTCGATTTAGTTGTTCGATTCGTTATTCGATTTCGTTGTTCGATTTCGTTGTTCGATTTCGTTGTTCGATTTCGTTGTTCGATTTCGTTGTTCGATTTCGTTGTTCGATTTCGTTGTTCGATTTCGTTGTTCGATTTCGTTGTTCGATTTCGTTGTTCGATTTCGTTGTTCGATTTCGTTGTTCGATTTCGTTGTTCGATTTCGTTGTTCGATTTCGTTGTTCGATTTCGTTGTTCGATTTCGTTGTTCGATTTCGTTGTTCGATTTCGTTGTTCGATTTCGTTGTTCGATTTCGTTGTTCGATTTCGTTGTTCGATTTCGTTGTTCGATTTCGTTGTTCGATTTCGTTCTTCGATTTCGTTGTTCGATTTCGTTGTTCGATTTCGTTGTTCGATTTCGTTGTTCGATTTCGTTGTTCGATTTCGTTGTTCGATTTCGTTCTTCGATTTCGTTGTTCGATTTCGTTGTTCGATTTCGTTATTCGATTTCGTTGTTCGATTTCGTTGTTCGATTTCGTTGTTCGATTTCGTTGTTCGATTTCGTTGTTCGATTTCGTTGTTCGATTTCGTTGTTCGATTTCGTTGTTCGATTTCGTTGTTCGATTTCGTTGTTCGATTTCGTTGTTCGATTTCGTTGTTCGATTTCGTTGTTCGAATTCGTTGTTCGAATTCGTTGTTCGATTTCGTTGTTCGATTTCGTTGTTCGATTTCGAAGTTCGATTTCGTTGTTCGATTTCGTTGTTCGATTTCGTTGTTCGATTTCGTTGTTCGATTTCGTTGTTCGATTTCGTATTTCGTTGTTCGAATTCGTTGTTCGATTTCGTTGTTCGATTTCGTTGTTCGTTTTCGTTGTTCGATTTCGTTGTTCGATTTCGTTGTTCGAATTCGTTGTTCGAATTCGTTGTTAGATTTCGTTGTTCGATTTCGCTGTTCGATTTCGAAGTTGGATTTCGTTGTTCTATTTCGTTGTTCTAATTCGTTGTTCGATTTCGTTGTTCGATTTCGTTGTTCGATTTCGTTGTTCGATTCGTTATTCGATTTCGTTGTTCGATTTCGTTGTTCGATTTCGTTGTTCGATTTCGATGTTCGATTTCGTTGTTCGATTTCGTTGTTCGATTTCGTTGTTCGATTTCGTTGTTCGATTTCGTTGTTCGATTTCGTTGTTCGATTTCGTTGTTCGATTTCGTTGTTCGATTTCGTTGTTCGATTTCGTTGTTCGATTTCGTTGTTCGATTTCGTTGTTCGATTTCGTTGTTCGATTTCGTTGTTCGATTTCGTTGTTCGATTTCGTTGTTCGATTTCGTTGTTCGATTTCGTTCTTCGATTTCGTTGTTCGATTTCGTTGTTCGATTTCGTTGTTCGATTTCGTTGTTCGATTTCGTTGTTCGATTTCGTTGTTCGATTTCGTTGTTCGATTTCGTTCTTCGATTTCGTTGTTCGATTTCGTTGTTCGATTTCGTTATTCGATTTCGTTGTTCGATTTCGTTGTTCGATTTCGTTGTTCGATTTCGTTGTTCGATTTCGTTGTTCGATTTCGTTGTTCGATTTCGTTGTTCGATTTCGTTGTTCGATTTCGTTGTTCGATTTCGTTGTTCGATTTCGTTGTTCGATTTCGTTGTTCGATTTCGTTGTTCGATTTCGTTGTTCGATTTCGTTGTTTGAATTCGTTGTTCGAATTCGTTGTTCGATTTCGTTGTTCGATTTCGTTGTTCGATTTCGAAGTTCGATTTCGTTGTTCGATTTCGTTGTTCGATTTCGTTGTTCGATTTCGTTGTTCGATTTCGTTGTTCGATTTCGTATTTCGTTGTTCGAATTCGTTGTTCGATTTCGTTGTTCGATTTCGTTGTTCGATTTCGTTGTTCGATTTCGTTGTTCGATTTCGTTGTTCGATTTCGTTGTTCGAATTCGTTGTTCGAATTCGTTGTTAGATTTCGTTGTTCGATTTCGCTGTTCGATTTCGAAGTTGGATTTCGTTGTTCTATTTCGTTGTTCGATTTCGTTGTTCGATTTCGTTGTTCGATTTCGTTGTTCGATTTCGTTCTTCGATTTCGTTGTTCGATTTCGTTGTTCGATTTCGTTGTTCGATTTCGTTGTTCGATTTCGTTGTTCGATTTCGTTGTTCGATTTCGTTGTTCGATTTCGTTCTTCGATTTCGTTGTTCGATTTCGTTGTTCGATTTCGTTATTCGATTTCGTTATTCGATTTCGTTGTTCGATTTCGTTGTTCGATTTCGTTGTTCGATTTCGTTGTTCGATTTCGTTGTTCGATTTCGTTGTTCGATTTCGTTGTTCGATTTCGTTGTTCGATTTCGTTGTTCGATTTCGTTGTTCGATTTCGTTGTTCGATTTCGTTGTTCGATTTCGTTGTTCGATTTCGTTGTTCGAATTCGTTGTTCGAATTCGTTGTTCGATTTCGTTGTTCGATTTCGTTGTTCGATTTCGAAGTTCGATTTCGTTGTTCGATTTCGTTGTTCGATTTCGTTGTTCGATTTCGTTGTTCGATTTCGTTGTTCGATTTCGTTGTTCGATTTCGTATTTCGTTGTTCGAATTCGTTGTTCGATTTCGTTGTTCGATTTCGTTGTTCGATTTCGTTGTTCGATTTCGTTGTTCGATTTCGTTGTTCGATTTCGTTGTTCGAATTCGTTGTTCGAATTCGTTGTTCTATTTCGTTGTTCTAATTCGTTGTTCGATTTCGTTGTTCGATTTCGTTGTTCGATTTCGTTGTTCGATTCGTTATTCGATTTCGTTGTTCGATTTCGTTGTTCGATTTCGTTGTTCGATTTCGTTGTTCGATTTCGTTGTCCGATTCCGTTGTTCGATTTCGTTGTTCGTTTTCGTTGTTCGATATTGTTGTATGATTTCGTGGTTCGATTTCGTTGTTCGATTGCGTTGTTCCATTTCTTTGTTCTATTTCGTGGTTCGATTTTGTGGTTTCAGTTTGTTGTTCGATTTCGATTTCGCTGTTCGATTTCGAAGTTGTATTTCGTTGTTCTATTTCGTTGTTCTAATTCGTTGTTCGATTTCGTTGTTCGATTTCGTTGTTCGATTCGTTATTCGATTTCGTTGTTCGATTTCGTTGTTCGATTTCGTTGTTCCATTTCGTTGTTCGATTTCGTTGTTCGATTTCGTTGTTCGATTTCGTTGTTAGATTTCGTTGTTCGTTGTTAGATTTCGTTGTTCGATTTCGTTGTTCGATTTCGTTGTTCGATTTCGTTGTTAGATTTCGTTGTTCGTTGTTAGATTTCGTTGTTCGTTGTTAGATTTCGTTGTTCTTTGTTCGATTTCTTGGTTCGAATTCGTTGTTCGAATTCGTTGTTCGATTTCGTTGTTCGATTTCGTTGTTCGATTTTGTTGTTCGATTTCGTTGTTCGATTTCGTTGTTCGATTTCGTTGTTCGATTTCGTTGTTCGATTTCGTTGTTCGATTTCGTTGTTCTATTTCGTTGTTCGATTTCGTTGTTCGATTTCGTTGTTCGATTTCGTTGTTCGATTTCGAAGTTCGATTTCATTGTTCGATTTCGTTGTTCGATTTCGTAGTTCGATTTCGTTGTTCGAATTCGTTGTTCGAATTCGTTGTTCGAATTCGTTGTTCGATTTCGTTGTTCGATTTCGTTGTTCGATTTCGTTGTTCGATTTCATTGTTCGATTTCGTTGTTCGATTTCGTTGTTCGATTTCGTTGTTCGATTTCGTTGTTCGTTGTTAGTTTTCGTTGTTCGTTGTTAGATTTCGTTGTTCTTTGTTCGATTTCGTGGTTCGAATTCGTTGTTCGATTTCGTTGTTTGAATTCGTGTTCGATTTCGTTGATCGATTTCGTTGTTTGAATTCGTGTTCGATTTCGTTGATCGATTTCGTTGTTCGATTTTCTTTGTTCGATTTGATTGTTCGATTTCGTTGATCGATTTCGTTTTTCGATTTCGTTGTTCGATTTCGTTGTTCGATTTCGTTGTTCGATTTCGTGGTTCGAATTCGTTGTTCGAATTCATTGTTCGTTGTTAGATTTCGTTGTTCGTTGTTAGATTTCGTTGTTCTTTGTTCGATTTCGTGGTTCGATTTCGTTGTTCGATTTCGTTGTTCGATTTCTTTGTTCTATTTCGTGGTTCGATTTTGTGGTTTCAGTTTGTTGTTCGATTTCGATTTCGCTGTTCGATTTCGAAGTTGTATTTCGTTGTTCTATTTCGTTGTTCTAATTCGTTGTTCGATTTCGTTGTTCGATTTCGTTGTTCGATTCGTTATTCGATTTCGTTGTTCGATTTCGTTGTTCGATTTCGTTGTTCCATTTCGTTGTTCGATTTCGTTGTTCGATTTCGTTGTTCGATTTCGTTGTTAGATTTCGTTGTTCGTTGTTAGATTTCGTTGTTCGATTTCGTTGTTCGATTTCGTTGTTCGATTTCGTTGTTAGATTTCGTTGTTCGTTGTTAGATTTCGTTGTTCGTTGTTAGATTTCGTTGTTCTTTGTTCGATTTCTTGGTTCGAATTCGTTGTTCGAATTCGTTGTTCGATTTCGTTGTTCGATTTCGTTGTTCGATTTTGTTGTTCGATTTCGTTGTTCGATTTCGTTGTTCGATTTCGTTGTTCGATTTCGTTGTTCGATTTCGTTGTTCGATTTCGTTGTTCTATTTCGTTGTTCGATTTCGTTGTTCGATTTCGTTGTTCGATTTCGTTGTTCGATTTCGAAGTTCGATTTCATTGTTCGATTTCGTTGTTCGATTTCGTAGTTCGATTTCGTTGTTCGAATTCGTTGTTCGAATTCGTTGTTCGAATTCGTTGTTCGATTTCGTTGTTCGATTTCGTTGTTCGATTTCGTTGTTCGATTTCATTGTTCGATTTCGTTGTTCGATTTCGTTGTTCGATTTCGTTGTTCGATTTCGTTGTTCGTTGTTAGTTTTCGTTGTTCGTTGTTAGATTTCGTTGTTCTTTGTTCGATTTCGTGGTTCGAATTCGTTGTTCGATTTCGTTGTTTGAATTCGTGTTCGATTTCGTTGATCGATTTCGTTGTTTGAATTCGTGTTCGATTTCGTTGATCGATTTCGTTGTTCGATTTTCTTTGTTCGATTTGATTGTTCGATTTCGTTGATCGATTTCGTTTTTCGATTTCGTTGTTCGATTTCGTTGTTCGATTTCGTTGTTCGATTTCGTGGTTCGAATTCGTTGTTCGAATTCATTGTTCGTTGTTAGATTTCGTTGTTCGTTGTTAGATTTCGTTGTTCTTTGTTCGATTTCGTGGTTCGATTTCGTTGTTCGATTTCGTTGTTCGATTTCGTTGTTCGATTTCGTTGTTCGAATTCGTTGTTCGAATTCGTTGTTCGATTTCGTTGTTTGAATTCGTGTTCGATTTCGTTGATCGATTTCGTTGTTCGATTTTCTTTGTTCGATTTGATTGTTCGATTTCGTTGATCGATTTCGTTTTTCGATTTCGTTGTTCGATTTCGTTGTTCGATTTCGTTGTTCGATTTCGTGGTTCGAATTCGTTGTTCGAATTCATTGTTCGTTGTTAGATTTCGTTGTTCTTTGTTCGATTTCGTGGTTCGAATTCGTTGTTCGAATTCGTTGTTCGATTTCGTTGTTCGATTTCGTTGTTCGATTTTGTTGTTCGATTTCGTTCGATTTCGTTGTTCGATTTCGTTGTTCGATTTCGTTGTTCGATTTCGAAGTTCGATTTCGTAGTTCGATTTCGTTGTTCGATTTCGTTGTTCGATTTCGTTGTTCGATTTCGTTGTTCGATTTCGTTGTTCGATTTCGTTGTTCGATTTCGTTGTTCGATTTCGTTGTTCGATTTCGTTGTTCGATTTCGTTGTTCGATTTCGTTGTTCGATTTCGTTGTTCGATTTCGTTGTTCGATTTCGTTGTTCGATTTCGTTGTTCGATTTCGTTGTTCGATTTCGTTGTTCGATTTCGTTCTTCGATTTCGTTGTTCGATTTCGTTGTTCGATTTCGTTGTTCGATTTCGTTGTTCGATTTCGTTGTTCGATTTCGTTGTTCGATTTCGTTCTTCGATTTCGTTGTTCGATTTCGTTGTTCGATTTCGTTATTCGATTTCGTTGTTCGATTTCGTTGTTCGATTTCGTTGTTCGATTTCGTTGTTCGATTTCGTTGTTCGATTTCGTTGTTCGATTTCGTTGTTCGATTTCGTTGTTCGATTTCGTTGTTCGATTTCGTTGTTCGATTTCGTTGTTCGAATTCGTTGTTCGAATTCGTTGTTCGATTTCGTTGTTCGATTTCGTTGTTCGATTTCGAAGTTCGATTTCGTTGTTCGATTTCGTTGTTCGATTTCGTTGTTCGATTTCGTTGTTCGATTTCGTTGTTCGATTTCGTATTTCGTTGTTCGAATTCGTTGTTCGATTTCGTTGTTCGATTTCGTTGTTCGATTTCGTTGTTCGATTTCGTTGTTCGATTTCGTTGTTCGAATTCGTTGTTCGAATTCGTTGTTAGATTTCGTTGTTCGATTTCGCTGTTCGATTTCGAAGTTGGATTTCGTTGTTCTATTTCGTTGTTCTAATTCGTTGTTCGATTTCGTTGTTCGATTTCGTTGTTCGATTTCGTTGTTCGATTCGTTATTCGATTTCGTTGTTCGATTTCGTTGTTCGATTTCGTTGTTCGATTTCGATGTTCGATTTCGTTGTTCGATTTCGTTGTTCGATTTCGTTGTTCGATTTCGTTGTTCGATTTCGTTGTTCGATTTCGTTGTTCGATTTCGTTGTTCGATTTCGTTGTTCGATTTCGTTGTTCGATTTCGTTGTTCGATTTCGTTGTTCGATTTCGTTGTTCGATTTCGTTGTTCGATTTCGTTGTTCGATTTCGTTGTTCGATTTCGTTGTTCGATTTCGTTGTTCGATTTCGTTCTTCGATTTCGTTGTTCGATTTCGTTGTTCGATTTCGTTGTTCGATTTCGTTGTTCGATTTCGTTGTTCGATTTCGTTGTTCGATTTCGTTCTTCGATTTCGTTGTTCGATTTCGTTGTTCGATTTCGTTATTCGATTTCGTTGTTCGATTTCGTTGTTCGATTTCGTTGTTCGATTTCGTTGTTCGATTTCGTTGTTCGATTTCGTTGTTCGATTTCGTTGTTCGATTTCGTTGTTCGATTTCGTTGTTCGATTTCGTTGTTCGATTTCGTTGTTCGATTTCGTTGTTCGATTTCGTTGTTAGATTTCGTTGTTCGAATTCGTTGTTCGAATTCGTTGTTCGATTTCGTTGTTCGATTTCGTTGTTCGATTTCGAAGTTCGATTTCGTTGTTCGATTTCGTTGTTCGATTTCGTTGTTCGATTTCGTTGTTCGATTTCGTTGTTCGATTTCGTATTTCGTTGTTCGAATTCGTTGTTCGATTTCGTTGTTCGATTTCGTTGTTCGATTTCGTTGTTCGATTTCGTTGTTCGAATTCGTTGTTCGAATTCGTTGTTAGATTTCGTTGTTCGATTTCGCTGTTCGATTTCGAAGTTGGATTTCGTTGTTCTATTTCGTTGTTCTAATTCGTTGTTCGATTTCGTTGTTCGATTTCGTTGTTCGATTCGTTATTCGATTTCGTTGTTCGATTTCGTTGTTCGATTTCGTTGTTCGATTTCGTTGTTCGATTTCGTTGTTCGATTTCGTTGTTCGATTTCGTTGTTCGATTTCGTTGTTCGATTTCGTTGTTCGATTTCGTTGTTCGATTTCGTTGTTCGATTTCGTTGTTCGATTTCGTTGTTCGATTTCGTTGTTCGATTTCGTTGTTCGATTTCGTTGTTCGATTTCGTTGTTCGATTTCGTTGTTCGATTTCGTTGTTCGATTTCGTTGTTCGATTTCGTTGTTCGATTTCGTTGTTCGATTTCGTTGTTCGATTTCGTTCTTCGATTTCGTTGTTCGATTTCGTTGTTCGATTTCGTTGTTCGATTTCGTTGTTCGATTTCGTTGTTCGATTTCGTTGTTCGATTTCGTTGTTCGATTTCGTTCTTCGATTTCGTTGTTCGATTTCGTTGTTCGATTTCGTTATTCGATTTCGTTGTTCGATTTCGTTGTTCGATTTCGTTGTTCGATTTCGTTGTTCGATTTCGTTGTTCGATTTCGTTGTTCGATTTCGTTGTTCGATTTCGTTGTTCGATTTCGTTGTTCGATTTCGTTGTTCGATTTCGTTGTTCGATTTCGTTGTTCGATTTCGTTGTTCGATTTCGTTGTTCGAATTCGTTGTTCGAATTCGTTGTTCGATTTCGTTGTTCGATTTCGTTGTTCGATTTCGAAGTTCGATTTCGTTGTTCGATTTCGTTGTTCGATTTCGTTGTTCGATTTCGTTGTTCGATTTCGTTGTTCGATTTCGTTGTTCGATTTCGTATTTCGTTGTTCGAATTCGTTGTTCGATTTCGTTGTTCGATTTCGTTGTTCGATTTCGTTGTTCGATTTCGTTGTTCGATTTCGTTGTTCGAATTCGTTGTTCGAATTCGTTGTTCTATTTCGTTGTTCTAATTCGTTGTTCGATTTCGTTGTTCGATTTCGTTGTTCGATTTCGTTGTTCGATTCGTTATTCGATTTCGTTGTTCGATTTCGTTGTTCGATTTCGTTGTTCGATTTCGTTGTTCGATTTCGTTGTCCGATTCCGTTGTTCGATTTCGTTGTTCGTTTTCGTTGTTCGATATTGTTGTATGATTTCGTGGTTCGATTTCGTTGTTCGATTGCGTTGTTCCATTTCTTTGTTCTATTTCGTGGTTCGATTTTGTGGTTTCAGTTTGTTGTTCGATTTCGATTTCGCTGTTCGATTTCGAAGTTGTATTTCGTTGTTCTATTTCGTTGTTCTAATTCGTTGTTCGATTTCGTTGTTCGATTTCGTTGTTCGATTCGTTATTCGATTTCGTTGTTCGATTTCGTTGTTCGATTTCGTTGTTCCATTTCGTTGTTCGATTTCGTTGTTCGATTTCGTTGTTCGATTTCGTTGTTAGATTTCGTTGTTCGTTGTTAGATTTCGTTGTTCGATTTCGTTGTTCGATTTCGTTGTTCGATTTCGTTGTTAGATTTCGTTGTTCGTTGTTAGATTTCGTTGTTCGTTGTTAGATTTCGTTGTTCTTTGTTCGATTTCTTGGTTCGAATTCGTTGTTCGAATTCGTTGTTCGATTTCGTTGTTCGATTTCGTTGTTCGATTTTGTTGTTCGATTTCGTTGTTCGATTTCGTTGTTCGATTTCGTTGTTCGATTTCGTTGTTCGATTTCGTTGTTCGATTTCGTTGTTCTATTTCGTTGTTCGATTTCGTTGTTCGATTTCGTTGTTCGATTTCGTTGTTCGATTTCGAAGTTCGATTTCATTGTTCGATTTCGTTGTTCGATTTCGTAGTTCGATTTCGTTGTTCGAATTCGTTGTTCGAATTCGTTGTTCGAATTCGTTGTTCGATTTCGTTGTTCGATTTCGTTGTTCGATTTCGTTGTTCGATTTCATTGTTCGATTTCGTTGTTCGATTTCGTTGTTCGTTGTTAGTTTTCGTTGTTCGTTGTTAGATTTCGTTGTTCTTTGTTCGATTTCGTGGTTCGAATTCGTTGTTCGATTTCGTTGTTTGAATTCGTGTTCGATTTCGTTGATCGATTTCGTTGTTTGAATTCGTGTTCGATTTCGTTGATCGATTTCGTTGTTCGATTTTCTTTGTTCGATTTGATTGTTCGATTTCGTTGATCGATTTCGTTTTTCGATTTCGTTGTTCGATTTCGTTGTTCGATTTCGTTGTTCGATTTCGTGGTTCGAATTCGTTGTTCGAATTCATTGTTCGTTGTTAGATTTCGTTGTTCGTTGTTAGATTTCGTTGTTCTTTGTTCGATTTCGTGGTTCGATTTCGTTGTTCGATTTCGTTGTTCGATTTCGTTGTTCGATTTCGTTGTTCGAATTCGTTGTTCGAATTCGTTGTTCGATTTCGTTGTTCGATGTCGTTGTTCGAATTCGTTGTTCGATTTCGTTGTTCGATTTCGTTGTTCGAATTCGTTGTTCGAATTCGTTGTTCGATTTCGTTGTTCGATTTCGTTGTTCGATTTCGTTGTTCGATTTCATTGTTCGATTTCGTTGTTCGATTTCGTTGTTCGATTTCGTTGTTCGTTGTTAGTTTTCGTTGTTCGTTGTTAGATTTCGTTGTTCTTTGTTCGATTTCGTGGTTCGAATTCGTTGTTCGATTTCGTTGTTCGAATTCGTTGTTCGATTTCGTTGTTCGAATTCGTTGTTCGATTTCGTTGTTCGATGTCGTTGTTCGAATTCGTTGTTCGATTTCGTTGTTCGATTTCGTTGTTCGAATTCGTTGTTCGAATTCGTTGTTCGATTTCGTTGTTCGATTTCGTTGTTCGATTTCGTTGTTCGATTTCATTGTTCGATTTCGTTGTTCGATTTCGTTGTTCGATTTCGTTGTTCGATTTCGTTGTTCGTTGTTAGTTTTCGTTGTTCGTTGTTAGATTTCGTTGTTCTTTGTTCGATTTCGTTGTTCGATTTCGTTGTTCGATTTCGTTGTTCGATTTCGTGGTTCGAATTCGTTGTTCGAATTCATTGTTCGTTGTTAGATTTCGTTGTTCGTTGTTAGATTTCGTTGTTCTTTGTTCGATTTCGTGGTTCGATTTCGTTGTTCGATTTCGTTGTTCGATTTCGTTGTTCGATTTCGTTGTTCGAATTCGTTGTTCGAATTCGTTGTTCGATTTCGTTGTTCGATGTCGTTGTTCGAATTCGTTGTTCGATTTCGTTGTTCGATGTCGTTGTTCGAATTCGTTGTTCGATTTCGTTGTTCGATTTCGTTGTTCGAATTCGTTGTTCGAATTCGTTGTTCGATTTCGTTGTTCGATTTCGTTGTTCGATTTCGTTGTTCGATTTCATTGTTCGATTTCGTTGTTCGATTTCGTTGTTCGATTTCGTTGTTCGATTTCGTTGTTCGTTGTTAGTTTTCGTTGTTCGTTGTTAGATTTCGTTGTTCTTTGTTCGATTTCGTGGTTCGAATTCGTTGTTCGATTTCGTTGTTTGAATTCGTGTTCGATTTCGTTGATCGATTTCGTTGTTTGAATTCGTGTTCGATTTCGTTGATCGATTTCGTTGTTCGATTTTCTTTGTTCGATTTGATTGTTCGATTTCGTTGATCGATTTCGTTTTTCGATTTCGTTGTTCGATTTCGTTGTTCGATTTCGTTGTTCGATTTCGTGGTTCGAATTCGTTGTTCGAATTCATTGTTCGTTGTTAGATTTCGTTGTTCGTTGTTAGATTTCGTTGTTCTTTGTTCGATTTCGTGGTTCGATTTCGTTGTTCGATTTCGTTGTTCGATTTCGTTGTTCGATTTCGTTGTTCGAATTCGTTGTTCGAATTCGTTGTTCGATTTCGTTGTTTGAATTCGTGTTCGATTTCGTTGATCGATTTCGTTGTTCGATTTTCTTTGTTCGATTTGATTGTTCGATTTCGTTGATCGATTTCGTTTTTCGATTTCGTTGTTCGATTTCGTTGTTCGATTTCGTTGTTCGATTTCGTGGTTCGAATTCGTTGTTCGAATTCATTGTTCGTTGTTAGATTTCGTTGTTCTTTGTTCGATTTCGTGGTTCGAATTCGTTGTTCGAATTCGTTGTTCGATTTCGTTGTTCGATTTCGTTGTTCGATTTTGTTGTTCGATTTCGTTCGATTTCGTTGTTCGATTTCGTTGTTCGATTTCGTTGTTCGATTTCGAAGTTCGATTTCGTAGTTCGATTTCGTTGTTCGATTTCGTTGTTCGATTTCGTTGTTCGATTTCGTTGTTCGATTTCGTTGTTCGATTTCGTTGTTCGATTTCGTTGTTCGATTTCGTTGTTCGATTTCGTTGTTCGATTTCGTTGTTCGATTTCGTTGTTCGATTTCGTTGTTCGATTTCGTTGTTCGATTTCGTTGTTCGATTTCGTTGTTCGATTTCGTTGTTCGATTTCGTTGTTCGATTTCGTTGTTCGATTTCGTTGTTCTATTTCGTGGTTCGATTTCGTTGTTCGATTGCGTCGTTCCATTTCGTTGTTCTATTTCGGGTTCGATTTCGTGGTTTCAGTTTGTTGTTCGATTTCGATTTCGATTTCGCTGTTCGATTTTGAAGTTGGATTTCGTTGTTCTATTTCGTTGTTCTAATTCGTTGTTCGATTTCGTTGTTCGATTTCGTTGTTCGATTTCGTTATTCGATTTCGTTGTTCGATTGAGTTGTTCGATTTCGTTGTTCGATGTCGTTGTTCGAATTCGTTGTTCGATTTCGTTGTTCGATTTCGTTGTTCGATTTCGTTGTTCGATTTCGTTGTTCGATTTCGTTGTTCGATTTCGTTGTTCGATTTCGTTGTTCGATTTCGTTGTTAGATTTCGTTGTTCGTTGTTAGATTTCGTTGTTCGATTTCGTTGTTCGATTTCGTTGTTCGATTTCGTTGTTAGATTTCGTTGTTCTTTGTTCGATTTCGTGGTTCGAATTCGTTGTTCGAATTCGTTGTTCTTTGTTCGATTTCGTGGTTCGAATTCGTTGTTCGAATTCGTTGTTCGATTTCGTTGTTCGATTTCGTTGTTCGATTTCGTTGTTCGATTTCGTTGTTAGATTTCGTTGTTCTTTGTTCGATTTCGTGGTTCGAATTCGTTGTTCGAATTCGTTGTTCGATTTCGTTGTTCGATTTCGTTGTTCGATTTTGTTGTTCGATTTCGTTGTTCGATTTCGTTGTTCGATTTCGTTGTTCGATTTCGTTGTTCGATTTCGTTGTTCGATTTCGTTGTTCGATTTCGTTGTTCGATTCGTTATTCGATTTCGTTGTTCGATTGAGTTGTTCGATTTCGTTGTTCGATTTCGTTGTTTGATTTCGTTGTTCGATTTCGTTGTTCGATTTCGTTGTTCGATTTCGAAGTTCGATTTCGTTGTTCGATTTCGTTGTTTGAATTCGTGTTCGATTTCGTTGATCGATTTCGTTGTTCGATTTTCTTTGTTCGATTTGATTGTTCGATTTCGTTGATCGATTTCGTTTTTCGATTTCGTTGTTCGATTTCGTTGTTCGATTTCGTGGTTCGAATTCGTTGTTCGAATTCGTTGTTCGTTGTTAGATTTCGTTGTTCGTTGTTAGATTTCGTTGTTCTTTGTTCGATTTCGTGGTTCGAATTCGTTGTTCGAATTCGTTGTTCGATTTCGTTGTTCGATTTCGTTGTTCGATTTCGTTGTTCGATTTCGTTGTTCGATTTGGTTGTTCGATTTCGTTGTTCGATTTCGTTGTTCGATTTCGTTGTTCGATTTCGTGTTCGATTACGAAGTTCGATTTCGTTGTTCGATTTCGTTGTTCGATTTCGTTGTTCGAATTCGTTGTTCGAATTCGTTGTTCGAATTCTTTGTTCGATTTCGTTGTTCGATTTCTTTGTTCGATTTCGTTGTTCGATTTCGTTGTTCGATTTCGTTGTTCGATTTCGTTGTTCGATTCGTTATTCGATTTCGTTGTTCGATTGAGTTGTTCGATTTCGTTGTTCGATTTCGTTGTTTGATTTCGTTGTTCGATTTCGTTGTTCGATTTCGTTGTTCGATTTCGAAGTTCGATTTCGTTGTTCGATTTCGTTGTTTGAATTCGTGTTCGATTTCGTTGATCGATTTCGTTGTTCGATTTTCTTTGTTCGATTTGATTGTTCGATTTCGTTGATCGATTTCGTTTTTCGATTTCGTTGTTCGATTTCGTTGTTCGATTTCGTGGTTCGAATTCGTTGTTCGAATTCGTTGTTCGTTGTTAGATTTCGTTGTTCGTTGTTAGATTTCGTTGTTCTTTGTTCGATTTCGTGGTTCGAATTCGTTGTTCGAATTCGTTGTTCGATTTCGTTGTTCGATTTCGTTGTTCGATTTCGTTGTTCGATTTCGTTGTTCGATTTGGTTGTTCGATTTCGTTGTTCGATTTCGTTGTTCGATTTCGTTGTTCGATTTCGTGTTCGATTACGAAGTTCGATTTCGTTGTTCGATTTCGTTGTTCGATTTCGTTGTTCGAATTCGTTGTTCGAATTCGTTGTTCGAATTCTTTGTTCGATTTCGTTGTTCGATTTCTTTGTTCGATTTCGTTGTTCGATTTCGTTGTTCGATTTCGTTGTTCGATTTCATTGTTCGATTTCGTTGTTCGATTTCGTTGTTCGATTTCGTTGTTCGATTTCGTTGTTCGATTTCGTTGTTCGATTTCGTTGTTCGATTTCGTTGTTCGATTTCGTTCGATTTCGTTGTTCGATTTTGAAGTTCGATTTTGAAGTTCGATTTCGTTGTTCGATTTCGTTGTTCGATTTCGTTGTTCGATTTCGTTGTTCGATTTCGTTGTCCGATTCCGTTGTTCGATTTCGTTGTTCGTTTTTGTTGTTCGATATTGTTGTATGATTTTGTGGTTCGATTTCGTTGTTCGATTGCGTTGTTCCATTTCGTTGTTCTATTTCGTGGTTCGATTTCGTGGTTTCAGTTTGTTGTTCAATTTCGATTTCGCTGTTCGATTTCGAAGTTGGATTTCGTTGTTCTATTTCGTTGTTCTAATTCGTTGTTCGATTTCGTTGTTCGATTTCGTTGTTCGTTTTTGTTGTTCGATATTGTTGTTTCGTGGTTCGATTTCGTTGTTCGATTGCGTTATTCCATTTCGTTGTTCTATTTCGTGGTTCGATTTCGTGGTTTCAGTTTGTTGTACGATTTCGATTTCGCTGTTCGATTTCGAAGTTGGATTTCGTTGTTCTATTTCGTTGTTCTAATTCGTTGTTCGATTTCGTTGTTCGATTTCGTTGTTCGATTTCGTTGTTCGATTCGTTATTCGATTTCGTTGTTCGATTTCGTTGTTCGATTTCGTTGTTCCATTTCGTTGTTCGATTTCGTTGTTCGATTGCGTTGTTCGATTTCGTTGTTAGATTTCGTTGTTCGTTGTTAGATTTCGTTGTTCGATTTCGTTGTTAGATTTCGTTGTTCGTTGTTAGATTTCGTTGTTCGTTGTTAGATTTCGTTGTTCTTTGTTCGATTTCGTGGTTCGAATTCGTTGTTCGAATTCGTTGTTCGATTTCGTTGTTCGATTTCGTTGTTCGATTTTGTTGTTCGATTTCGTTGTTCGATTTCGTTGTTCGATTTCGTTGTTCGATTTCGAATTTCGATTTCGTTGTTCGATTTCGTTGTTCGATTTCGTTGTTCGATTTTGTTGTTCGATTTCGTTGATCGATTTTGTTGTTCGATTTCGTTGTTCGATTTCGTTGCTCGATTTCGTTGTTCGATTTCGTTGTTCGATTTCGTTGTTCGAATTCGTTGTTCGAATTCGTAGTTCGATTTCGTT
Source organism: Neocrepidodera transversa (assembly GCA_963243735.1). Taxonomy (NCBI): domain Eukaryota; kingdom Metazoa; phylum Arthropoda; class Insecta; order Coleoptera; family Chrysomelidae; genus Neocrepidodera; species Neocrepidodera transversa. The sequence continues at coordinate 2,607,966 of OY725356.1, forward strand.
GTTCGATTTCGTTGTTTGATTTCGAAGTTCGATTTCGTTGTTCGATTTCGTTGTTCGATTTCGTTGTTCGATTTCGTTGTTCGATTTCGTTGTTCGATTTCGTATTTCGTTGTTCGAAATCGTTGTTCGATTTCGTTGTTCGATTTCGTTGTTCGATTTTGAAGTTCCATTTCGTTGTTCGATTTCGTTGTTCGATTTCGTCGTTCTAATTCGTTGTTCGATTTCGTTGTTCGATTTCGTTGTTCGATTTCGTTGTTCGATTCGTTATTCGATTTCGTTGTTCGATTTCGTTGTTCGATTTCGTTGTTCGATTTCGTTGTTCGATTTCGTTGTCCGATTCCGTTGTTCGATTTCGTTGTTCGTTTTCGTTGTTCGATATTGTTGTATGATTTCGTGGTTCGATTTCGTTGTTCGATTGCGTTGTTCCATTTCGTTGTTCTATTTCGTGGTTCGATTTCGTGGTTTCAGTTTGTTGTTCGATTTCGATTTCGAAGTTGGATTTCGTTGTTCTATTTCGTTGTTCTAATTCGTTGTTCGATTTCGTTGTTCGATTTCGTTGTTCGATTTCGTTGTTCGATTCGTTATTCGATTTCGTTGTTCGATTTCGTTGTTCGATTTCGTTGTTCCATTTCGTTGTTCGATTTCGTTGTTCGATTTCGTTGTTCGATATCGTTGTTAGATTTCGTTGTTCGTTGTTAGATTTCGTTGTTCGATTTCGTTGTTCGATTTCGTTGTTCGATTTCGTTGTTCGATTTCGTTGTTCGATTTCGTTGTTAGATTTCGTTGTTCGTTGTTAGATTTCGTTGTTCGTTGTTAGATTTCGTTGTTCTTTGTTCGATTTCGTGGTTCGAATTCGTTGTTCGAATTCGTTGTTCGATTTCGTTGTTCGATTTCGTTGTTCGATTTTGTTGTTCGATTTCGTTGTTCGATTTCGTTGTTCGATTTCGTTGTTCGATTTCGAAGTTCGATTTCGTTGTTCGATTTCGTTGTTCGATTTCGTTGTTCGATTTCGTTGTTCGATTTCGTTGTTCGATTTCGTTGTTCGATTTCGTTGTTCGATTTCGTTGTTCGATTTCGTTGTTCGATTTCGTTGTTCGATTTCGTTGTTCGATTTCGTTGTTCGATTTCGTTGTTCGATTTCGTTGTTCGAATTCGTTGTTCGAATTCGTTGTTCGATTTCGTTGTTCGATTTCGTTGTTCGATTTCGAAGTTCGATTTCGTTGTTCGATTTCGTTGTTCGATTTCGTTGTTCGATTTCGTATTTCGTTGTTCGAATTCGTTGTTCGATTTCGTTGTTCGATTTCGTTGTTCGATTTCGAAGTTCGATTTCGTTGTTCGATTTCGTTGTTCGATTTCGTTGTTCGATTTCGTTGTTCGATTTGGTATTTCGTTGTTCGAATTCGTTGTTCGATTTCGTTGTTCGATTTCGTTGTTCGATTTCGTAGTTCGATTTCGTTGTTCGAATTCGTTGTTCGAATTCGTTGTTAGATTTCGTTGTTCGATTTCGCTGTTCGATTTCGAAGTTGGATTTCGTTGTTCAATTTCGTTGTTCTAATTCGTTGTTCGATTTCGTTGTTCGATTTCGTTGTTCGATTTCGTTGTTCGATTTCGTTGTTCGATTCGTTATTCGATTTCGTTGTTCGATTTCGTTGTTCGATTTCGTTGTTCGATTTCGTTGTTCGATTTCGTTGTCCGATTCCGTTGTTCGATTTCGTTGTTCGTTTTCGTTGTTCGATATTGTTGTATGATTTCGTGGTTCGATTTCGTTGTTCGATTGCGTTGTTCCATTTCGTTGTTCTATTTCGTGGTTCGATTTTGTGGTTTCAGTTTGTTGTTCGATTTCGATTTCGCTGTTCGATTTCGAAGTTGGATTTCGTTGTTCTATTTCGTTGTTCTAATTCGTTGTTCGATTTCGTTGTTCGATTTCGTTGTTCGATTTCGTTGTTCGATTCGTTATTCGATTTCGTTGTTCGATTTCGTTGTTCGATTTCGTTGTTCCATTTCGTTGTTCGATTTCGTCGTTCGATTTCGCTGTTCGATTTCGTTGTTAGATTTCGTTGTTCGTTGTTAGATTTCGTTGTTCGATTTCGTTGTTCGATTTCGTTGTTCGATTTCGTTGTTAGATTTGGTTGTTCGTTGTTAGATTTCGTTGTTCGTTGTTAGATTTCGTTGTTCTTTGTTCGATTTCGTGGTTCGAATTCGTTGTTCGAATTCGTTGTTCGATTTCGTTGTTCGATTTCGTTGTTTGATTTTGTTGTTCGATTTCGTTGTTCGATTTCGTTGTTCGATTTCGTTGTTCGATTTCGTTGTTCGATTTCGTTGTTCGATTTCGTTGTTCTATTTCGTTGTTCGATTTCGTTGTTCGATTTCGTTGTTCGATTTCGTTGTTCGATTTCGAAGTTCGATTTCGTTGTTCGATTTCGTTGTTCGATTTCGTAGTTCGATTTCGTTGTTCGAATTCGTTGTTCGAATTCGTTGTTCGAATTCGTTGTTCGATTTCGTTGTTAGATTTCGTTGTTCGTTGTTAGATTTCGTTGTTCTTTGTTCGATTTCGTGGTTCGAATTCGTTGTTCGAATTCGTTGTTCGATTTCGTTGTTCGATTTCGTTGTTCGATTTTGTTGTTCGATTTCGTTGTTCGATTTCGTGGTTCGAATTCGTTGTTCGAATTCGTAGTTCGATTTCGTTGTTCGAATTCGTAGTTCGATTTCGTTGTTCGATGTCGTTGTTCGAATTCGTTGTTCGATTTCGTTGTTCGATTTCGTTGTTCGATTTCGTTGTTCGATGTCGTTGTTCGATTTCGTTGTTCGATTTCGTTGTTAGATTTCGTTGTTCGTTGTTAGATTTCGTTGTTCGATTTCGTTGTTCGATTTCGTTGTTCGATTTCGTTGTCCGATTCCGTTGTTCGATTTCGTTGTTCGTTTTCGTTGTTCGATATTGTTGTATGATTTCGTGGTTCGATTTCGTTGTTCGATTGCGTTGTTCCATTTCGTTGTTCTATTTCGTGGTTCGATTTTGTGGTTTCAGTTTGTTGTTCGATTTCGATTTCGCTGTTCGATTTCGAAGTTGGATTTCGTTGTTCTATTTCGTTGTTCTAATTCGTTGTTCGATTTCGTTGTTCGATTTCGTTGTTCGATTTCGTTGTTCGATTCGTTATTCGATTTCGTTGTTCGATTTCGTTGTTCGATTTCGTTGTTCCATTTCGTTGTTCGATTTCGTTGTTCGATTTCGCTGTTCGATTTCGTTGTTAGATTTCGTTGTTAGATTTCGTTGTTCGATTTCGTTGTTCGATTTCGTTGTTCGATTTCGTTGTTAGATTTGGTTGTTCGTTGTTAGATTTCGTTGTTCGTTGTTAGATTTCGTTGTTCTTTGTTCGATTTCGTGGTTCGAATTCGTTGTTCGAATTCGTTGTTCGATTTCGTTGTTCGATTTCGTTGTTTGATTTTGTTGTTCGATTTCGTTGTTCGATTTCGTTGTTCGATTTCGTTGTTCGATTTCGTTGTTCGATTTCGTTGTTCGATTTCGTTGTTCGATTTCGTTGTTCTATTTCGTTGTTCGATTTCGTTGTTCGATTTCGTTGTTCGATTTCGTTGTTCGATTTCGAAGTTCGATTTCGTTGTTCGATTTCGTTGTTCGATTTCGTAGTTCGATTTCGTTGTTCGAATTCGTTGTTCGAATTCGTTGTTCGAATTCGTTGTTCGATTTCGTTGTTCGATTTCGTTGTTCGAATTCGTTGTTCGATTTCATTGTTCGATTTCGTTGTTCGATTTCGTTGTTCGATTTCGTTGTTCGTTGTTAGTTTTCGTTGTTTGTTGTTAGATTTCGTTGTTCTTTGTTCGATTTCGTGGTTCGAATTCGTTGTTCGAATTCGTAGTTCGATTTCGTTGTTCGATTTCGTTGTTCGATTTCGTTGTTCGATTTCGTTGTTCGAATTCGTTGTTCGAATTCGTTGTTCGATTTCGTTGTTTGAATTCGTGTTCGATTTCGTTGATCGATTTCGTTGTTCGATTTTCTTTGTTCGATTTGATTGTTCGATTTCGTTGATCGATTTCGTTTTTCGATTTCGTTGTTCGATTTCGTTGTTCGATTTCGTTGTTCGATTTCGTGGTTCGAATTCGTTGTTCGAATTCGTTGTTCGTTGTTAGATTTCGTTGTTCGTTGTTAGATTTCGTTGTTCTTTGTTCGATTTCGTGGTTCGAATTCGTTGTTCGAATTCGTTGTTCGATTTCGTTGTTCGATTTCGTTGTTCGATTTTGTTGTTCGATTTCGTGGTTCGAATTCGTTGTTCGAATTCGTTGTTCGTTGTTAGATTTCGTTGTTCGTTGTTAGATTTCGTTGTTTTTTGTTCGATTTCGTGGTTCGAATTCGTTGTTCGAATTCGTTGTTCGATTTCGTTGTTCGATTTTGTTGTTCGATTTCGTTGTTCGATTTCGTGGTTCGAATTCGTAGTTCGATTTCGTTGTTCGAATTCGTAGTTCGATTTCGTTGTTCGATGTCGTTGTTCGAATTCGTTGTTCGATTTCGTTGTTCGATTTCGTTGTTTGATTTCGTTGTTCGATGTCGTTGTTCGATTTCGTTGTTCGATTTCGTTGTTAGATTTCGTTGTTCGTTGTTAGATTTCGTTGTTCGATTTCGTTGTTCGATTTCGTTGTTCGATTTCGTTGTTAGATTTCGTTGTTCTTTGTTCGATTTCGTGGTTCGAATTCGTTGTTCGAATTCGTTGTTCGATTTCGTTGTTCGATTTCGTTGTTCGATTTTGTTGATCGATTTCGTTGTTCGATTTCGTTGTTCGATTTCGTTGTTCGATTTCGTTGTTCAATTTCGTTGTTCGATTTCGTTGTTCGATTTCGTTGTTCGATTTCGTTGTTCGATTTCGTTGTTCGATTTCGTTGTTCGATTTCGTTGTTCGATTTCGTTGTTCGATTTCGTTGTTCGATTTCGTTGTTCGATTTCGTTCTTCGATTTCGTTGTTCGATTTCGTTGTTCGATTTCGTTGTTCGATTTCGTTGTTCTATTTCGTTGTTCGATTTCGTTGTTCGATTTCGTTGTTCGATTTCGTTGTTCGATTTCGTTGTTCGATTTCGTTGTTCGATTTCGTTGTTCGATTTCGTTGTTCGATTTCGTTGTTCGATTTCGTTGTTCGATTTCGTTGTTCGATTTCGTTGTTCGATTTCGTTGTTCGAATTCGTTGTTAGATTTCGTTGTTCGTTGTTAGATTTCGTTGTTCGTTGTTAGATTTCGTTGTTCTTTGTTCGATTTCGTGGTTCGAATTCGTTGTTCGAATTTGTTGTTCGATTTCGTTGTTCGATTTCGTTGTTCGATTTTGTTGTTCGATTTCGTTGTTCGATTTCGTTGTTCGATTTCGTTGTTCGATTTCGAAGTTCGATTTCGTTGTTCGATTTCGTTGTTCGATTTCGTTGTTCGATTTCGTTGTTCGATTTCGTTGTTCGATTTCGTTGTTCGATTTCGTTGTTCGATTTCGTTGTTCGATTTCTTTGTTCGATTTCGTTGTTCGATTTCGTTGTTCGATTTCGTTGTTCGAATTCGTTGTTCGAATTCGTTGTTCGATTTCGTTGTTCAATTTCGTTGTTCGATTTCGAAGTTCGAATTCGTAGTTCGATTTCGTTGTTCGAATTCGTAGTTCGATTTCGTTGTTCGATGTCGTTGTTCGAATTCGTTGTTCGATTTCGTTGTTCGATTTCGTTGTTCGATTTCGTTGTTCGATGTCGTTGTTCGATTTCGTTGTTCGATTTCGTTGTTAGATTTCGTTGTTCGTTGTTAGATTTCGTTGTTCGATTTCGTTGTTCGATGTCGTTGTTCGATTTCGTTGTTCAATTTCGTTGTTAGATTTCGTTGTTCGTTGTTAGATTTCGTTGTTCGATTTCGTTGTTCGATTTCGTTGTTCGATTTCGTTGTTAGATTTCGTTGTTCTTTGTTCGATTTCGTGGTTCGAATTCGTTGTTCGAATTCGTTGTTCGATTTTGTTGTTCGATTTCGTTGTTCGATTTTGTTGTTCGATTTCGTTGTTCGATTTCGTTGTTCGATTTCGTTGTTCGATTTCGTTGTTCGATTTCGTTGTTCAATTTCGTTGTTCGATTTCGTTGTTCGATTTCGTTGTTCGATTTCGTTGTTCGATTTCGTTGTTCGATTTCGTTGTTCGATTTCGTGGTTCGAATTCGTTGTTCGAATTCGTTGTTCGTTGTTAGATTTCGTTGTTCGATTTCGTTGTTCGATTTCGTTGTTCGATTTCGTTGTTCGATTTCGTTCTTCGATTTCGTTGTTCGATTTCGTTGTTCGATTTCGTTGTTCGATTTCGTTGTTCTATTTCGTTGTTCGATTTCGTTGTTCGATTTCGTTGTTCGATTTCGTTGTTCGATTTCGTTGTTCGATTTCGTTGTTCGATTTCGTTGTTCGATTTCGTTGTTCGATTTCGTTGTTCGATTTCGTTGTTCGATTTCGTTGTTCGATTTCGTTGTTCGATTTCGTTGTTCGATTTCGTTGTTCGATTTCGTTGTTCGATTTCGTAGTTCGATTTCGTTGATCGAATTCGTTGTTCGAATTCGTTGTTCGAATTCGTTGTTCGATTTCGTTGTTCGATTTCGTTGTTCGATTTCGTTGTTCGATTTCGTTGTTCGATTTCGTTGTTCGTTGTTAGTTTTCGTTGTTCGTTGTTAGATTTCGTTGTTCTTTGTTCGATTTCGTTGTTCGATTTCGTTGTTCGTTGTTAGTTTTCGTTGTTCGTTGTTAGATTTCTTTGTTCTTTGTTCGATTTCGTGGTTCGAATTCGTTGTTCGAATTCGTAGTTCGATTTCGTTGTTCGATTTCGTTGTTCGATTTCGTTGTTCGATTTCGTTGTTCGAATTCGTTGTTCGAATTCGTTGTTCGATTTCGTTGTTTGAATTCGTGTTCGATTTCGTTGATCGATTTCGTTGTTCGATTTTCTTTGTTCGATTTGATTGTTCGATTTCGTTGATCGATTTCGTTTTTCGATTTCGTTGTTCGATTTCGTTGTTCGATTTCGTTGTTCGATTTCGTGGTTCGAATTCGTTGTTCGAATTCGTTGTTCGTTGTTAGATTTCGTTGTTCGTTGTTAGATTTCGTTGTTCTTTGTTCGATTTCGTGGTTCGAATTCGTTGTTCGAATTCGTTGTTCGATTTCGTTGTTCGATTTTGTTGTTCGATTTCGTTCGATTTCGTTGTTCGATTTCGTTGTTCGATTTCGTTGTTCGATTTCGAAGTTCGATTTCGTTGTTCGATTTCGTTGTTCGATTTCGTTGTTCGATTTCGTTGTTCGATTTCGTTGATCGATTTCGTTGTTCGATTTCGTTGTTCGATTTCGTTGTTCGATTTCGTTGTTCGATTTCGTTGTTCAATTTCGTTGTTCGATTTCGTTGTTCGATTTCGTTGTTCGATTTCGTTGTTCGATTTCGTTGTTCGATTTCGTTGTTCGATTTCGTTGTTCGATTTCGTTGTTCGATTTCGTTGTTCGATTTCGTTGTTCGATTTCGTTGTTCGATTTCGTTGTTCGATTTCGTTGTTCGATTTCGTTGTTCGATTTCGTTCGATTTCGTTGTTCGATTTTGAAGTTCGATTTTGAAGTTCGATTTCGTTGTTCGATTTCGTTGTTCGATTTCGTTGTTCGATTTCGTTGTTCGATTTCGTTGTCCGATTCGGTTGTTCGATTTCGTTGTTCGTTTTCGTTGTTAGATATTGTTGTATGATTTCGTGGTTCGATTTCGTTGTTCGATTGCGTTGTTCCATTTCGTTGTTCTATTTCGTGGTTCGATTTCGTGGTTTCAGTTTGTTGTTCGATTTCGATTTCGCTGTTCGATTTCGAAGTTGGATTTCGTTGTTCTATTTCGTTGTTCTAATTCGTTGTTCGATTTCGTTGTTCAATTTCGTTGTTCGATTTCGTTGTTCGATTTCGTTGTTCGATTTCGTTGTTCGATTTCGTTGTTCGATTTCGTTGTTCGATTCGTTATTCGATTTCGTTGTTCGATTTCGTTGTTCGATTTCGTTGTTCGATTTCGTTGTTCGATTTCGTTGTCCGATTCCGTTGTTCGATTTCGTTGTTCGTTTTCGTTGTTCGATATTGTTGTATGATTTCGTGGTTCGATTTCGTTGTTCGATTGCGTTGTTCCATTTCGTTGTTCTATTTCGTGGTTCGATTTCGTGGTTTCAGTTTGTTGTTCGATTTCGATTTCGAAGTTGGATTTCGTTGTTCTATTTCGTTGTTCGATTTCGTTGTTCGATTTCGTTGTTCGATTTCGTTGTTCGATTTCGTTGTTCGATTTCGTTGTTCGATTTCGTTGTCCGATTCCGTTGTTCGATTTCGTTGTTCGATTTCGTTGTTCGATTTCGTTGTTCGATTTCGTTGTTCGATTTCGTTGTTCGATTCGTTATTCGATTTCGTTGTTCGATTTCGTTGTTCGATTTCGTTGTTCGATTTCGTTGTTCGATTTCGTTGTCCGATTCCGTTGTTCGATTTCGTTGTTCGTTTTCGTTGTTCGATATTGTTGTATGATTTCGTGGTTCGATTTCGTTGTTCGATTGCGTTGTTCCATTTCGTTGTTCTATTTCGTGGTTCGATTTCGTGGTTTCAGTTTGTTGTTCGATTTCGATTTCGAAGTTGGATTTCGTTGTTCGATTTCGTTGTTCGATTTCGTTGTTCGATTTCGTTGTTCGATTTCGTTGTTCGATTCGTTATTCGATTTCGTTGTTCGATTTCGTTGTTCGATTTCGTTGTTCCATTTCGTTGTTCGATTTCGTTGTTCGATTTCGTTGTTCGATTTCGTTGTTAGATTTCGTTGTTCGTTGTTAGATTTCGTTGTTCGATTTCGTTGTTCGATTTCGTTGTTCGATTTCGTTGTTAGATTTCGTTGTTCGTTGTTAGATTTCGTTGTTCGTTGTTAGACTTCGTTGTTCTTTGTTCGATTTCGTGGTTCGAATTCGTTGTTCGAATTCGTTGTTCGATTTCGTTGTTCGATTTCGTTGTTCGATTTCGTTGTTCGATTTTGTTGTTCGATTTCGTTGTTCGATTTCGTTGTTCGATTTCGTTGTTCGATTTCGATGTTCGATTTCGAAGTTCGATTTCGTTGTTCGATTTCGTTGTTAGATTTCGTTGTTAGATTTCGTTGTTCGATTTCGTTGTTCGATTTCGTTGTTCGATTTCGTTGTTCGATTTCGTTGTTCGATTTCGTTGTTCGATTTCGTTGTTCGATTTCGTTGTTCGATTTCGTTGTTCGATTTCGTTGTTCGATTTCGTTGTTCGATTTGGTTGTTCGAATTCGTTGTTCGAATTCGTTGTTCGATTTCGTTGTTCGATTTCGTTGTTCGATTTCGAAGTTCAATTTCGTTGTTCGATTTCGTTGTTCGATTTCGTTGTTCGATTTCGTTGTTCGATTTCGTATTTCGTTGTTCGAATTCGTTGTTCGATTTCGTTGTTCGATTTCGTTGTTCGATTTCGAAGTTCGATTTCGTTGTTCGATTTCGTTGTTCGATTTCGTTGTTCGATTTCGTATTTCGTTGTTCGAATTTGTTGTTCGATTTCGTTGTTCGATTTCGTTGTTCGATTTCGTTGTTCGAATTCGTTGTTCGAATTCGTTGTTCGAATTCGTTGTTAGATTTCGTTGTTCGATTTCGCTGTTCGATTTCGAAGTTGGATTTCGTTGTTCGATTTCGTTGTTAGATTTCGTTGTTCGATTTCGTTGTTCGATTTCGTTGTTCGATTTCGTTGTTCGAATTCGTTGTTCGATTTCGTTGTTCGATTTCGTTGTTCAATTTCGTTGTTCGATTTCGTTGTTCGAATTCGTTGTTCGAATTGGTTGTTCGAATTCGTTGTTAGATTTCGTTGTTCGATTTCGCTGTTCGATTTCGAAGTTGGATTTAGTTGTTCTATTTCGTTGTTCTAATTCGTTGTTCGATTTCGTTGTTCGATTTCGTTGTTCGATTTCGTTGTTCGATTCGTTATTCGATTTCGTTGTTCGATTTCGTTGTTCGATTTCGTTGTTCGATTTCGTTGTCCGATTCCGTTGTTCGATTTCGTTGTTCGTTTTCGTTGTTCGATATTGTTGTATGATTTCGTGGTTCGATTTCGTTGTTCGATTGCGTTGTTCCATTTCGTTGTTCTATTTCGTGGTTCGATTTCGTGGTTTCAGTTTGTTGTTCGATTTCGATTTCGCTGTTCGATTTCGAAGTTGGATTTCGTTGTTCTATTTCGTTGTTCTAATTCGTTGTTCGATTTCGTTGTTCGATTTCGTTGTTCGATTTCGTTGTTCGATTTCGTTGTTCGATTTCGTTGTCCGATTCCGTTGTTCGATTTCGTTGTACGTTTTCGTTGTTCGATATTGTTGTATGATTTCGTGGTTCGATTTCGTTGTTCGATTGCGTTGTTCCATTTCGTTGTTCTATTTCGTGGTTCGATTTCGTGGTTTCAGTTTGTTGTTCGATTTCGATTTCGCTGTTCGATTTCGAAGTTGGATTTCGTTGTTCTATTTCGTTGTTCTAATTCGTTGTTCGATTTCGTTGTTCGATTTCGTTGTTCGATTTCTTTGTTCGATTCGTTATTCGATTTCGTTGTTCGATTTCGTTGTTCGATTTCGTTGTTCCATTTCGTTGTTCGATTTCGTTGTTCGATTTCGTTGTTAGATTTCGTTGTTCGTTGTTAGATTTCGTTGTTCGATTTCGTTGTTCGATTTCGTTGTTAGATTTCGTTGTTCGTTGTTAGATTTCGTTGTTCGTTGTTAGATTTCGTTGTACTTTGTTCGATTTCGTGGTTCGAATTCGTTGTTCGAATTCGTTGTTCGATTTCGTTGTTCGATTTCGTTGTTCGATTTTGTTGTTCGATTTCGTTGTTCGATTTCGTTGTTCGATTTCGTTGTTCGATTTCGATGTTCGATTTCGAAGTTCGATTTCGTTGTTCGATTTCGTTGTTAGATTTCGTTGTTCGATTTCGTTGTTCGATTTCGTTGTTCGATTTCGTTGTTCGATTTCGTTCTTCGATTTCGTTGTTCGATTTCGTTGTTCGATTTCGTTGTTCGATTTCGTTGTTCGATTTGGTTGTTCGAATTCGTTGTTCGAATTCGTTGTTCGATTTCGTTGTTCGATTTCGAAGTTCAATTTCGTTGTTCGATTTCGTTGTTCGATTTCGTTGTTCGATTTCGTTGTTCGATTTCGTTGTTCGATTTCGTATTTCGTTGTTCGAATTCGTTGTTCGATTTCGTTGTTCGATTTCGTTGTTCGATTTCGAAGTTCGATTTCGTTGTTCGATTTCGTTGTTCGATTTCGTTGTTCGATTTCGTTGTTCGATTTCGTATTTCGTTGTTCGAATTTGTTGTTCGATTTCGTTGTTTGATTTCGTTGTTCGATTTCGTTGTTCGATTTCGTTGTTCGAATTCGTTGTTCGAATTCGTTGTTCGAATTCGTTGTTAGATTTCTTTGTTCGATTTCGCTGTTCGATTTCGAAGTTGGATTTCGTTGTTCGATTTCGTTGTTAGATTTCGTTGTTCGATTTCGTTGTTCGATTTCGTTGTTCGATTTCGTTGTTCGATTTCGTTGTTCGAATTCGTTGTTCGATTTCGTTGTTCGATTTCGTTGTTCGATTTCGTTGTTCGATTTCGTTGTTCGAATTCGTTGTTCGAATTCGTTGTTCGAATTCGTTGTTAGATTTCGTTGTTCGATTTCGCTGTTCGATTTCGAAGTTGGATTTCGTTGTTCGATTTCGTTGTTAGATTTCGTTGTTCGATTTCGTTGTTCGATTTCGTTGTTCGATTTCGTTGTTCGATTTCGTTGTTCGAATTCGTTGTTCGATTTCGTTGTTCGATTTCGTTGTTCGATTTCGTTGTTCGATTTCGTTGTTCGAATTCGTTGTTCGAATTCGTTGTTCGAATTCGTTGTTAGATTTTGTTGTTCGATTTCGCTGTTCGATTTCGAAGTTGGATTTAGTTGTTCTATTTCGTTGTTCTAATTCGTTGTTCGATTTCTTTGTTCGATTTCGTTGTTCGATTTCGTTGTTCGATTCGTTATTCGATTTCGTTGTTCGATTTCGTTGTTCGATTTCGTTGTTCGATTTCGTTGTTCGATTTCGTAGTTCGATTTCGTTGTTCGAATTCGTTGTTCGAATTCGTTGTTCGAATTCGTTGTTCGATTTCGTTGTTCGATTTCGTTGTTCGATTTCGTTGTTCGATTTCGTTGTTCTATTTCGTTGTTCGATTTCGTTGTTCGATTTCGTTGTTCGATTTCGAAGTTCGATTTCGTTGTTCGATTTCGTTGTTCGATTTCGTAGTTCGATTTCGTTGTTCGAATTCGTTGTTCGAATTCGTTGTTCGAATTCGTTGTTCGATTTCGTTGTTCGATTTCGTTGTTCGATTTCGAAGTTCGATTTCGTTGTTCGATTTCGTTGTTAGATTTCGTTGTTCTTTGTTCGATTTCGTGGTTCGAATTCGTTGTTCGAATTCGTTGTTCGATTTCGTTGTTCGATTTCGTTGTTCGATTTTGTTGTTCGATTTCGTTGTTCGATTTCGTTGTTCGATTTCGTTGTTCGATTTCGTTGTTCGATTTCGTTGTTCGATTTCGTTGTTCGATTTCGTTGTTCGATTTCGTTGTTCGATTTCGTTGTTCGATTTCGTTGTTCTATTTCGTAGTTCGATTTCGTTGTTCGAATTCGTTGTTCGAATTCGTTATTCGAATTCGTTGTTCGATTTCGTTGTTCGATTTCGTTGTTCGATTTCGTTGTTCGATTTCGTTGTTCGATTTCGTTGTTTGATTTCGTTGTTCGATTTCGTTGTTCGATTTCGTTGTTCGTTGTTAGTTTTCGTTGTTCGTTGTTAGATTTCGTTGTTCTTTGTTCGATTTCGTGGTTCGAATTCGTTGTTCGAATTCGTAGTTCGATTTCGTTGTTCGATTTCGTTGTTCGATTTCGTTGTTCGATTTCGTTGTTCGATTTCGTTGTTCGAATTCGTTGTTCGAATTCGTTGTTCGATTTCGTTGTTTGAATTAGTGTTCGATTTCGTTGATCGATTTCGTTGTTCGATTTTCTTTGTTCGATTTGATTGTTCGATTTCGTTGATCGATTTCGTTTTTCGATTTCGTTGTTCGATTTCGTTGTTCGATTTCGTTGTTCGATTTCGTGGTTCGATTTCGTGGTTCGAATTCGTTGTTCGAATTCGTTGTTCGTTGTTAGATTTCGTTGTTCGTTGTTAGATTTCGTTGTTCTTTGTTCGATTTCGTGGATCGAATTCGTTGTTCGAATTCGTTGTTCGATTTCGTTGTTCGATTTCGTTGTTCGATTTTGTTGTTCGATTTCGTTCGATTTCGTTGTTAGAATTCGTTGTTCGATTTCGTTGTTCGATTTCGTTGTTCGATTTCGTTGTTCGATTTCGTTGTTCGAATTCGTTGTTCGATTTCGTTGTTCGATTTCGTTGTTCGATTTCGTTGTTCGATTTCGTTGTTCGAATTCGTTGTTCGAATTCGTTGTTCGAATTCGTTGTTAGATTTCGTTGTTCGATTTCGCTGTTCGATTTCGAAGTTGGATTTAGTTGTTCTATTTCGTTGTTCTAATTCGTTGTTCGATTTCGTTGTTCGATTTCGTTGTTCGATTCGTTATTCGATTTCGTTGTTCGATTTCGTTGTTCGATTTCGTTGTTCGATTTCGTTGTTCGATTTCGTTGTCCGATTCCGTTGTTCGATTTCGTTGTTCGTTTTCGTTGTTCGATATTGTTGTATGATTTCGTGGTTCGATTTCGTTGTTCGATTGCGTTGTTCCATTTCGTTGTTCTATTTCGTGGTTCGATTTCGTGGTTTCAGTTTGTTGTTCGATTTCGATTTCGCTGTTCGATTTCGAAGTTGGATTTCGTTGTTCTATTTCGTTGTTCTAATTCGTTGTTCGATTTCGTTGTTCGATTTCATTGTTCGATTTCGTTGTTCGATTCGTTATTCGATTTCGTTGTTCGATTTCGTTGTTCGATTTCGTTGTTCCATTTCGTTGTTCGATTTCGTTGTTCGATTTCGTTGTTCGATTTCGTTGTTAGATTTCGTTGTTCGTTGTTAGATTTCGTTGTTCGTTGTTAGATTTCGTTGTTCTTTGTTCGATTTCGTGGTTCGAATTCGTTGTTCAAATTCGTTGTTCGATTTCGTTGTTCGATTTCGTTGTTCGATTTCATTGTTCGATTTCGTTGTTCTATTTCGTTGTTCGATTTCGTTGTTCCATTTCGTTGCTCGATTTCGTTGTTCGATTTCGTTGTTCGATTTCGTTGTTCGATTTCGTTGTTAGATTTCGTTGTTCGTTGTTAGATTTCGTTGTTCGTTGTTAGATTTCGTTGTTCTTTGTTCGATTTCGTGGTTCGAATTCGTTGTTCGAATTCGTTGTTCGATTTCGTTGTTCGATTTCGTTGTTCGATTTTGTTGTTTGATTTCGTTGTTCGATTTCGTTGTTCGATTTCGTTGTTCGATTTCGAAGTTCGATTTCGTTGTTCGATTTCGTTGTTCGATTTCGTTGTTCGATTTCGTTGTTCGATTTCGTTGTTCGAATTCGTTGTTCGAATTCGTTGTTCGATTTCGTTGTTCGATTTCGTTGTTCGATTTCGAAGTTCGATTTCGTTGTTCGATTTCGTTGTTCGATTTCGTTGTTCGATTTCGTTGTTCGATTTCGTATTTCGTTGTTCGAATTCGTTGTTCGATTCGTTATTCGATTTCGTTGTTCGATTTCGTTGTTCGATTTCGTTGTTCGATTTCGTTGTTCGATTTCGTAGTTCGATTTCGTTGTTCGAATTCGTTGTTCGAATTCGTTGTTCAAATTCGTTGTTCGATTTCGTTGTTCGATTTCGTTGTTCGATTTCGTTGTTCGATTTCGTTGTTCTATTTCGTTGTTCGATTTCGTTGTTCGATTTCGTTGTTCGATTTCGAAGTTCGATTTCGTTGTTCGATTTCGTTGTTCGATTTCGTAGTTCGATTTCGTTGTTCGAATTCGTTGTTCGAATTCGTTGTTCGAATTCGTTGTTCGATTTCGTTGTTCGATTTCGTTGTTCGATTTCGAAGTTCGATTTCGTTGTTCGATTTCGTTGTTAGATTTCGTTGTTCTTTGTTCGATTTCGTGGTTCGAATTCGTTGTTCGAATTCGTTGTTCGATTTCGTTGTTCGATTTCGTTGTTCGATTTTGTTGTTCGATTTCGTTGTTCGATTTCGTTGTTCGATTTCGTTGTTCGATTTCGTTGTTCGATTTCGTTGTTCGATTTCGTTGTTCGATTTCGTTGTTCGATTTCGTTGTTCGATTTAGTTGTTCGATTTCGTTGTTCTATTTCGTAGTTCGATTTCGTTGTTCGAATTCGTTGTTCGAATTCGTTATTCGAATTCGTTGTTCGATTTCGTTGTTCGATTTCGTTGTTCGATTTCGTTGTTCGATTTCGTTGTTCGATTTCGTTGTTCGATTTCGTTGTTCGATTTCGTTGTTCGTTGTTAGTTTTCGTTGTTCGTTGTTAGATTTCGTTGTTCTTTGTTCGATTTCGTGGTTCGAATTCGTTGTTCGAATTCGTAGTTCGATTTCGTTGTTCGATTTCGTTGTTCGATTTCGTTGTTCAATTTCGTTGTTCGATTTCGTTGTTCGAATTCGTTGTTCGAATTCGTTGTTCGATTTCGTTGTTTGAATTAGTGTTCGATTTCGTTGATCGATTTCGTTGTTCGATTTTCTTTGTTCGATTTGATTGTTCGATTTCGTTGATCGATTTCGTTTTTCGATTTCGTTGTTCGATTTCGTTGTTCGATTTCGTTGTTCGATTTCGTGGTTCGATTTCGTGGTTCGAATTCGTTGTTCGAATTCGTTGTTCGTTGTTAGATTTCGTTGTTCGTTGTTAGATTTCGTTGTTCTTTGTTCGATTTCGTGGATCGAATTCGTTGTTCGAATTCGTTGTTCGATTTCGTTGTTCGATTTCGTTGTTCGATTTTGTTGTTCGATTTCGTTCGATTTCGTTGTTAGAATTCGTTGTTCGATTTCGTTGTTCGATTTCGTTGTTCGATTTCGTTGTTCGAATTCGTTGTTCGATTTCGTTGTTCGATTTCGTTGTTCGATTTCGTTGTTCGATTTCGTTGTTCGAATTCGTTGTTCGAATTCGTTGTTCGAATTCGTTGTTAGATTTCGTTGTTCGATTTCGCTGTTCGATTTCGAAGTTGGATTTAGTTGTTCTATTTCGTTGTTCTAATTCGTTGTTCGATTTCGTTGTTCGATTTCGTTGTTCGATTCGTTATTCGATTTCGTTGTTCGATTTCGTTGTTCGATTTCGTTGTTCGATTTCGTTGTTCGATTTCGTTGTCCGATTCCGTTGTTCGATTTCGTTGTTCGTTTTCGTTGTTCGATATTGTTGTATGATTTCGTGGTTCGATTTCGTTGTTCGATTGCGTTGTTCCATTTCGTTGTTCTATTTCGTGGTTCGATTTCGTGGTTTCAGTTTGTTGTTCGATTTCGATTTCGCTGTTCGATTTCGAAGTTGGATTTCGTTGTTCTATTTCGTTGTTCTAATTCGTTGTTCGATTTCGTTGTTCGATTTCAATGTTCGATTTCGTTGTTCGATTCGTTATTCGATTTCGTTGTTCGATTTCGTTGTTCGATTTCGTTGTTCCATTTCGTTGTTCGATTTCGTTGTTCGATTTCGTTGTTCGATTTCGTTGTTAGATTTCGTTGTTCGTTGTTAGATTTCGTTGTTCGTTGTTAGATTTCGTTGTTCTTTGTTCGATTTCGTGGTTCGAATTCGTTGTTCGAATTCGTTGTTCGATTTCGTTGTTCGATTTCGTTGTTCGATTTCATTGTTCGATTTCGTTGTTCTATTTCGTTGTTCGATTTCGTTGTTCCATTTCGTTGCTCGATTTCGTTGTTCGATTTCGTTGTTCGATTTCGTTGTTCGATTTCGTTGTTAGATTTCGTTGTTCGTTGTTAGATTTCGTTGTTCGTTGTTAGATTTCGTTGTTCTTTGTTCGATTTCGTGGTTCGAATTCGTTGTTCGAATTCGTTGTTCGATTTCGTTGTTCGATTTCGTTGTTCGATTTTGTTGTTCGATTTCGTTGTTCGATTTCGTTGTTCGATTTCGTTGTTCGATTTCGAAGTTCGATTTCGTTGTTCGATTTCGTTGTTCGATTTCGTTGTTCGATTTCGTTGTTCGATTTCGTTGTTCGATTTCGTTGTTCGAATTCGTTGTTCGAATTCGTTGTTCGATTTCGTTGTTCGATTTCGTTGTTCGATTTCGAAGTTCGATTTCGTTGTTCGATTTCGTTGTTCGATTTCGTTGTTCGATTTCGTTGTTCGATTTCGTATTTCGTTGTTCGAATTCGTTGTTCGATTTCGTTGTTCGATTTCGTTGTTCGATTTCGAAGTTCGATTTCGTTGTTCGATTTCGTTGTTCGATTTCGTTGTTCGATTTCGTTGTTCGATTTCGTTGTTCGATTTCGTTGTCCAATTCCGTTGTTCGATTTCGTTGTTCGTTTTCGTTGTCCGATATTGTTGTATGATTTCGTGGTTCGATTTCGTTGTTCGATTGCGTTGTTCCATTTCGTTGTTCTATTTCGTGGTTCGATTTTGTGGTTTCAGTTTGTTGTTCGATTTCGATTTCGCTGTTCGATTTCGAAGTTGGATTTCGTTGTTCTATTTCGTTGTTCTAATTCGTTGTTCGATTTCGTTGTTCGATTTCGTTGTTCAATTTTATTGTTCGATTCGTTATTCGATTTCGTTGTTCGATTTCGTTGTTCGATTTCGTTGTTCCATTTCGTTGTTCGATTTCGTTGTTCGATTTCGTTGTTCGATTTCGTTGTTAGATTTCGTTGTTCGTTGTTAGATTTCGTTGTTCGATTTCGTTGTTCGATTTCGTTGTTAGATTTCGTTGTTCTTTGTTCGATTTCGTGGTTCGAATTCGTTGTTCGAATTCGTTGTTCGATTTCGTTGTTCGATTTCGTTGTTCGATTTTGTTGTTCGATTTCGTTGTTCGATTTCGTTGTTCTAATTCGTTGTTCGATTTCGTTGTTCGATTTCGTTGTTCGATTTCGTTGTTCTATTTCGTTGTTCGATTTCGTTGTTCGATTTCGTTGTTCGATTTCGTTGTTCGATTTCGAAGTTCGATTTCGTTGTTCGATTTCGTTGTTCGATTTCGTAGTTCGATTTCGTTGTTCGAATTCGTTGTTCGAATTCGTTGTTCGAATTCGTTGTTCGATTTCGTTGTTCGATTTCGTTGTTCGATTTCGTTGTTCGATTTCATTGTTCGATTTCGTTGTTCGATTTCGTTGTTCGATTTCGTTGTTCGTTGTTAGTTTTCGTTGTTTGTTGTTAGATTTCGTTGTTCTTTGTTCGATTTCGTGGTTCGAATTCGTTGTTCGAATTCGTAGTTCGATTTCGTTGTTCGATTTCGTTGTTCGATTTCGTTGTTCGATTTCGTTGTTCGAATTCGTTGTTCGAATTCGTTGTTCGATTTCGTTGTTTGAATTCGTGTTCGATTTCGTTGATCGATTTCGTTGTTCGATTTTCTTTGTTCGATTTGATTGTTCGATTTCGTTGATCGATTTCGTTTTTCGATTTCGTTGTTCGATTTCGTTGTTCGATTTCGTTGTTCGATTTCGTGGTTCGAATTCGTTGTTCGAATTCGTTGTTCGTTGTTAGATTTCGTTGTTCGTTGTTAGATTTCGTTGTTCTTTGTTCGATTTCGTGGTTCGAATTCGTTGTTCGAATTCGTTGTTCGATTTCGTTGTTCGATTTCGTTGTTCGATTTTGTTGTTCGATTTCGTGGTTCGAATTCGTTGTTAGAATTCGTTGTTCGTTGTTAGATTTCGTTGTTCGTTGTTAGATTTCGTTGTTCTTTGTTCGATTTCGTGGTTCGAATTCGTTGTTCGAATTCGTTGTTCGATTTCGTTGTTCGATTTTGTTGTTCGATTTCGTTGTTCGATTTCGTGGTTCGAATTCGTTGTTCGAATTCGTAGTTCGATTTCGTTGTTCGAATTCGTAGTTCGATTTCGTTGTTCGATTTCGTTGTTCGAATTCGTTGTTCGATTTCGTTGTTCGATTTCGTTGTTCGATTTCGTTGTTCGATGTCGTTGTTCGATTTCGTTGTTCGATTTCGTTGTTAGATTTCGTTGTTCGTTGTTAGATTTCGTTGTTCGATTTCGTTGTTCGATTTCGTTGTTCGATTTCGTTGTTCGATTTCGTTGTTAGATTTCGTTGTTCTTTGTTCGATTTCGTGGTTCGAATTCGTTGTTCGAATTCGTTGTTCGATTTCGTTGTTCGATTTCGTTGTTCGATTTCGTTGTTCGATTTTGTTGATCGATTTCGTTGTTCGATTTCGTTGTTCGATTTCGTTGTTCGATTTCGTTGTTCAATTTCGTTGTTCGATTTCGTTGTTCGATTTCGTTGTTCGATTTCGTTGTTCGATTTCGTTGTTCGATTTCGTTGTTCGATTTCGTTGTTCGATTTCGTTGTTCGATTTCGTTGTTAGATTTCGTTTTTCGTTGTTAGATTTCGTTGTTCGATTTCGTTGTTCGATGTCGTTGTTCGATTTCGTTGTTCGATTTCGTTGTTAGATTTCGTTGTTCGTTGTTAGATTTCGTTGTTCGATTTCGTTGTTCGATTTCGTTGTTAGATTTCGTTGTTCTTTGTTCGATTTCGTGGTTCGAATTCGTTGTTCGAATTCGTTGTTCGATTTCGTTGTTCGATTTCGTTGTTCGATTTTGTTGTTCGATTTCGTTGTTCGATTTCGTTGTTCGATTTCGTTGTTCGATTTCGTTGTTCGATTTCGTTGTTCAATTTCGTTGTTCAATTTCGTTGTTCGATTTCGTTGTTCGATTTCGTTGTTCGATTTCGTTGTTCGATTTCGTTGTTCGATTTCGTTGTTCGATTTCGTTGTTCGATTTCGTTGTTCGATTTCGTTGTTCGATTTCGTTGTTCGATTTCGTTCTTCGATTTCGTTGTTCGATTTCGTTGTTCGATTTCGTTGTTCGATTTCGTTGTTCTATTTCGTTGTTCGATTTCGTTGTTCGATTTCGTTGTTCGATTTCGTTGTTCGATTTCGTTGTTCGATTTCGTTGTTCGATTTCGTTGTTCGATTTCGTTGTTCGATTTCGTTGTTCGATTTCGTTGTTCGATTTCGTTGTTCGATTTCGTTGTTCGAATTCGTTGTTCGATTTCGTTGTTCGATTTCGAAGTTCGATTTCGTTGTTCGATTTCGTTGTTCGATTTCGTTGTTCGATTTCGTTGTTCGATTTCGTATTTCGTTGTTCGAATTCGTTGTTCGATTTCGTTGTTCGATTTCGTTCTTCGATTTCGTTGTTCGATTTCGTTGTTCGATTTCGTTGTTCGAATTCGTTGTTCGAATTCGTTGTTAGATTTCGTTGTTCGATTTCGCTGTTCGATTTCGAAGTTGGATTTCGTTGTTCTATTTCGTTGTTCTAATTCGTTGTTCGATTTCGTTGTTCGATTTCGTTGTTCGATTTCGTTGTTCGATTCGTGATTCGATTTCGTTGTTCGATTTCGTTGTTCGATTTCGTTGTTCGATTTCGTTGTTCGATTTCGTTGTCCGATTCCGTTGTTCGATTTCGTTGTTCGTTTTCGTTGTTCGATATTGTTGTATGATTTCTTGGTTCGATTTCGTTGTTCGATTGCGTTGTTCCATTTCGTTGTTCTATTTCGTGGTTCGATTTTGTGGTTTCAGTTTGTTGTTCGATTTCGATTTCGCTGTTCGATTTCGAAGTTGGATTTCGTTGTTCTATTTCGTTGTTCTAATTCGTTGTTCTAATTCGTTGTTCGATTTCGTTGTTCGATTTTGTTGTTCGATTTCGTTGTTCGATTCGTTAATCGATTTCGTTGTTCGATTTCATTGTTCGATTTCGTTGTTCCATTTCGTTGTTCGATTTCGTTGTTCGATTTCGTTGTTCCATTTCGTTGTTAGATTTCGTTGTTCGTTGTTAGATTTCGTTGTTCGATTTCGTTGTTCGATTTCGTTGTTAGATTTCGTTGTTCGTTGTTAGATTTCGTTGTTCGTTGTTAGATTTCGTTGTTCTTTGTTCGATTTCGTGGTTCGAATTCGTTGTTCGATTTCGTTGTTCGATTTTGTTGTTCGATTTCGTTGTTCGATTTCGTTGTTCGATTTCGTTGTTCGATTTCGTTGTTCGATTTCGTTGTTCGATTTCGTTGTTCGATTTCGTTGTTCGATTTCGTTGTTCTATTTCGTTGTTCGATTTCGTTGTTCGATTTCGTTGTTCGATTTCGTTGTTCGATTTCGTTGTTCGATTTCGAAGTTCGATTTCGTTGTTCGATTTCGTTGTTCGATTTCGTAGTTCGATTTCGTTGATCGAATTCGTTGTTCGAATTCGTTGTTCGAATTCGTTGTTCGATTTCGTTGTTCGATTTCGTTGTTCGATTTCGTTGTTCGATTTCGTTGTTCGATTTCGTTGTTCGATTTCGTTGTTCGTTGTTAGTTTTCGTTGTTCGTTGTTAGATTTCGTTGTTCTTTGTTCGATTTCGTTGTTCGATTTCGTTGTTCGTTGTTAGTTTTCGTTGTTCGTTGTTAGATTTCTTTGTTCTTTGTTCGATTTCGTGGTTCGAATTCGTTGTTCGAATTCGTAGTTCGATTTCGTTGTTCGATTTCGTTGTTCGATTTCGTTGTTCGATTTCGTTGTTCGAATTCGTTGTTCGAATTCGTTGTTCGATTTCGTTGTTTGAATTCGTGTTCGATTTCGTTGATCGATTTCGTTGTTCGATTTTCTTTGTTCGATTTGATTGTTCGATTTCGTTGATCGATTTCGTTTTTCGATTTCGTTGTTCAATTTCGTTGTTCGATTTCGTGGTTCGAATTCGTTGTTCGAATTCGTTGTTCGTTGTTAGATTTCGTTGTTCGTTGTTAGATTTCGTTGTTCTTTGTTCGATTTCGTGGTTCGAATTCGTTGTTCGAATTCGTTGTTCGATTTCGTTGTTCGATTTTGTTGTTCGATTTCGTTGTTCGATTTCGTTGTTCGATTTCGTTGTTCGATTTCGTTGTTCGATTTCGAAGTTCGATTTCGTTGTTCGATTTCGTTGTTCGATTTCGTTGTTCGATTTCGTTGTTCGATTTCGTTGTTCGATTTCGTTGTTCGATTTCGTTGTTCGATTTCGTTGTTCGATTTCGTTGTTCAATTTCGTTGTTCGATTTCGTTGTTCGATTTCGTTGTTCGATTTCGTTGTTCGATTTCGTTGTTCGATTTCGTTGTTCGATTTCGTTGTTCGATTTCGTTGTTCGATTTCGTTGTTCGATTTCGTTGTTCGATTTCGTTGTTCGATTTCGTTGTTCGATTTCGTTGTTCGATTTCGTTGTTCGATTTCGCTGTTCGATTTCGTTGTTCGATTTCGTTGTTCGATTTCGTTCGATTTCGTTGTTCGATTTTGAAGTTCGATTTTGAAGTTCGATTTCGTTGTTCGATTTCGTTGTTCGATTTCGTTGTTCGATTTCGTTGTTCGATTTCGTTGTCCGATTCCGTTGTTCGATTTCGTTGTTCGTTTTCGTTGTTCGATATTGTTGTATGATTTCGTGGTTCGATTTCGTTGTTCGATTGCGTTGTTCCATTTCGTTGTTCTATTTCGTGGTTCGATTTCGTGGTTTCAGTTTGTTGTTCGATTTCGATTTCGCTGTTCGATTTCGAAGTTGGATTTCGTTGTTCTATTTCGTTGTTCTAATTCGTTGTTCGATTTCGTTGTTCGATTTCGTTGTTCGATTTCGTTGTTCGATTTCGTTGTTCGATTTCGTTGTTCGATTTCGTTGTTCGATTCGTTATTCGATTTCGTTGTTCGATTTCGTTGTTCGATTTCGTTGTTCGATTTCGTTGTTCGATTTCGTTGTCCGATTCCGTTGTTCGATTTCGTTGTTCGTTTTCGTTGTTCGATATTGTTGTATGATTTCGTGGTTCGATTTCGTTGTTCGATTGCGTTGTTCCATTTCGTTGTTCTATTTCGTGGTTCGATTTCGTGGTTTCAGTTTGTTGTTCGATTTCGATTTCGAAGTTGGATTTCGTTGTTCTATTTCGTTGTTCTAATTCGTTGTTCGATTTCGTTGTTCGATTTCGTTGTTCGATTTCGTTGTTCGATTCGTTATTCGATTTCGTTGTTCGATTTCGTTGTTCGATTTCGTTGTTCCATTTCGTTGTTCGATTTCGTTGTTCGATTTCGTTGTTCGATTTCGTTGTTAGATTTCGTTGTTCGTTGTTAGATTTCGTTGTTCGATTTCGTTGTTCGATTTCGTTGTTCGATTTCGTTGTTAGATTTCGTTGTTCGTTGTTAGATTTCGTTGTTCGTTGTTAGATTTCGTTGTTCTTTGTTCGATTTCGTGGTTCGAATTCGTTGTTCGAATTCGTTGTTCGATTTCGTTGTTCGATTTCGTTGTTCGATTTTGTTGTTCGATTTCGTTGTTCGATTTCGTTGTTCGATTTCGTTGTTCGATTTCGATGTTCGATTTCGAAGTTCGATTTCGTTGTTCGATTTCGTTGTTAGATTTCGTTGTTCGATTTCGTTGTTCGATTTCGTTGTTCGATTTCGTTGTTCGATTTCGTTGTTCGATTTCGTTGTTCGATTTCGTTGTTCGATTTCGTTGTTCGATTTCGTTGTTCGATTTGGTTGTTCGAATTCGTTGTTCGAATTCGTTGTTCGATTTCGTTGTTCGATTTCGTTGTTCGATTTCGAAGTTCAATTTCGTTGTTCGATTTCGTTGTTCGATTTCGTTGTTCGATTTCGTTGTTCGATTTCGTATTTCGTTGTTCGAATTCGTTGTTCGATTTCGTTGTTCGATTTCGTTGTTCGATTTCGTATTTCGTTGTTCGAATTTGTTGTTCGATTTCGTTGTTCGATTTCGTTGTTCGATTTCGTTGTTCGAATTCGTTGTTCGAATTCGTTGTTCGAATTCGTTGTTAGATTTCGTTGTTCGATTTCGCTGTTCGATTTCGAAGTTGGATTTCGTTGTTCGATTTCGTTGTTAGATTTCGTTGTTCGATTTCGTTGTTCGATTTCGTTGTTCGATTTCGTTGTTCGATTTCGTTGTTCGAATTCGTTGTTCGATTTCGTTGTTCGATTTCGTTGTTCAATTTCGTTGTTCGATTTCGTTGTTCGAATTCGTTGTTCGAATTCGTTGTTCGAATTCGTTGTTAGATTTCGTTGTTTGATTTCGCTGTTCGATTTCGAAGTTGGATTTAGTTGTTCTATTTCGTTGTTCTAATTCGTTGTTCGATTTCGTTGTTCGATTTCGTTGTTCGATTTCGTTGTTCGATTCGTTATTCGATTTCGTTGTTCGATTTCGTTGTTCGATTTCGTTGTTCGATTTCGTTGTTCGATTTCGTTGTCCGATTCCGTTGTTCGATTTCGTTGTTCGTTTTCGTTGTTCGATATTGTTGTATGATTTCGTGGTTCGATTTCGTTGTTCGATTGCGTTGTTCCATTTCGTTGTTCTATTTCGTGGTTCGATTTCGTGGTTTCAGTTTGTTGTTCGATTTCGATTTCGCTGTTCGATTTCGAAGTTGGATTTCGTTGTTCTATTTCGTTGTTCTAATTCGTTGTTCGATTTCGTTGTTCGATTTCGTTGTTCGATTTCGTTGTTCGATTTCGTTGTTCGATTTCGTTGTCCGATTCCGTTGTTCGATTTCGTTGTTCGTTTTCGTTGTTCGATATTGTTGTATGATTTCGTGGTTCGATTTCGTTGTTCGATTGCGTTGTTCCATTTCCTTGTTCTATTTCGTGGTTCGATTTCGTGGTTTCAGTTTGTTGTTCGATTTCGATTTCGCTGTTCGATTTCGAAGTTGGATTTCGTTGTTCTATTTCGTTGTTCTAATTCGTTGTTCGATTTCGTTGTTCGATTTCGTTGTTCGATTTCGTTGTTCGATTCGTTATTCGATTTCGTTGTTCGATTTCGTTGTTCGATTTCGTTGTTCCATTTCGTTGTTCGATTTCGTTGTTAGATTTCGTTCTTCGTTGTTAGATTTCGTTGTTCGATTTCGTTGTTCGATTTCGTTGTTAGATTTCGTTGTTCGTTGTTAGATTTCGTTGTTCGTTGTTAGATTTCGTTGTACTTTGTTCGATTTCGTGGTTCGAATTCGTTGTTCGAATTCGTTGTTCGATTTCGTTGTTCGATTTCGTTGTTCGATTTCGTTGTTCGATTTTGTTGTTCGATTTCGTTGTTCGATTTCGTTGTTCGATTTCGTTGTTCGATTTCGATGTTCGATTTCGAAGTTCGATTTCGTTGTTCGATTTCGTTGTTAGATTTCGTTGTTCGATTTCGTTGTTCGATTTCGTTGTTCGATTTCGTTGTTCGATTTCGTTCTTCGATTTCGTTGTTCGATTTCGTTGTTCGATTTCCTTGTTCGATTTCGTTGTTCGATTTGGTTGTTCGAATTCGTTGTTCGAATTCGTTGTTCGATTTCGTTGTTCGATTTCGTTGTTCGATTTCGAAGTTCAATTTCGTTGTTCGATTTCGTTGTTCGATTTCGTTGTTCGATTTCGTTGTTCGATTTCGTTGTTCGATTTCGTTGTTCGATTTCGTATTTCGTTGTTCGAATTCGTTGTTCGATTTCGTTGTTCGATTTCGTTGTTCGATTTCGAAGTTCGATTTCGTTGTTCGATTTCGTTGTTCGATTTCGTTGTTCGATTTGGTTGTTCGAATTCGTTGTTCGAATTCGTTGTTCGATTTCGTTGTTCGATTTCGTTGTTCGATTTCGAAGTTCAATTTCGTTGTTCGATTTCGTTGTTCGATTTCGTTGTTCGATTTCGTTGTTCGATTTCGTATTTCGTTGTTCGAATTCGTTGTTCGATTTCGTTGTTCGATTTCGTTGTTCGATTTCGAAGTTCGATTTCGTTGTTCGATTTCGTTGTTCGATTTCGTTGTTCGATTTCGTTGTTCGATTTCGTATTTCGTTGTTCGAATTTGTTGTTCGATTTCGTTGTTCGATTTCGTTGTTCGATTTCGTTGTTCGAATTCGTTGTTCGAATTCGTTGTTCGAATTCGTTGTTAGATTTCGTTGTTCGATTTCGCTGTTCGATTTCGAAGTTGGATTTCGTTGTTCGATTTCGTTGTTAGATTTCGTTGTTCGATTTCGTTGTTCGATTTCGTTGTTCGATTTCGTTGTTCGAATTCGTTGTTCGATTTCGTTGTTCGATTTCGTTGTTCAATTTCGTTGTTCGATTTCGTTGTTCGAATTCGTTGTTCGAATTCGTTGTTCGAATTCGTTGTTAGATTTCGTTGTTCGATTTCGCTGTTCGATTTCGAAGTTGGATTTAGTTGTTCTATTTCGTTGTTCTAATTCGTTGTTCGATTTCGTTGTTCGATTTCGTTGTTCGATTTCGTTGTTCGATTCGTTATTCGATTTCGTTGTTCGATTTCGTTGTTCGATTTCGTTGTTCGATTTCGTTGTTCGATTTCGTTGTCCGATTCCGTTGTTCGATTTCGTTGTTCGTTTTCGTTGTTCGATATTGTTGTATGATTTCGTGGTTCGATTTCGTTGTTCGATTGCGTTGTTCCATTTCGTTGTTCTATTTCGTGGTTCGATTTCGTGGTTTCAGTTTGTTGTTCGATTTCGATTTCGCTGTTCGATTTCGAAGTTGGATTTCGTTGTTCTATTTCGTTGTTCTAATTCGTTGTTCGATTTCGTTGTTCGATTTCGTTGTTCGATTTCGTTGTTCGATTTCGTTGTTCGATTTCGTTGTCCGATTCCGTTGTTCGATTTCGTTGTTCGTTTTCGTTGTTCGATATTGTTGTATGATTTCGTGGTTCGATTTCGTTGTTCGATTGCGTTGTTCCATTTCGTTGTTCTATTTCGTGGTTCGATTTCGTGGTTTCAGTTTGTTGTTCGATTTCGATTTCGCTGTTCGATTTCGAAGTTGGATTTCGTTGTTCTATTTCGTTGTTCTAATTCGTTGTTCGATTTCGTTGTTCGATTTCGTTGTTCGATTTCGTTGTTCGATTCGTTATTCGATTTCGTTGTTCGATTTCGTTGTTCGATTTCGTTGTTCCAATTCGTTGTTCGATTTCGTTGTTCGATTTCGTTGTTAGATTTCGTTGTTCGTTGTTAGATTTCGTTGTTCGATTTCGTTGTTCGATTTCGTTGTTAGATTTCGTTGTTCGTTGTTAGATTTCGTTGTTCGTTGTTAGATTTCGTTGTACTTTGTTCGATTTCGTGGTTCGAATTCGTTGTTCGAATTCGTTGTTCGATTTCGTATTTCGTTGTTCGAATTCGTTGTTCGATTTTGTTGTTCGATTTCGTTGTTCGATTTCGTTGTTCGATTTCGTTGTTCGATTTCGATGTTCGATTTCGAAGTTCGATTTCGTTGTTCGATTTCGTTGTTAGGTTTCGTTGTTCGATTTCGTTGTTCGATTTCGTTGTTCGATTTCGTTGTTCGATTTCGTTGTTCGATTTCGTTGTTCGATTTCGTTGTTCGATTTCGTTGTTCGATTTCGTTGTTCGATTTGGTTGTTCGAATTCGTTGTTCGAATTCGTTGTTCGATTTCGTTGTTCGATTTCGTTGTTCGATTTCGAAGTTCAATTTCGTTGTTCGATTTCGTTGTTCGATTTCGTTGTTCGATTTCGTTGTTCGATTTCGTATTTCGTTGTTCGAATTCGTTGTTCGATTTCGTTGTTCGATTTCGTTGTTCGATTTCGAAGTTCGATTTCGTTGTTCGATTTCGTTGTTCGATTTCGTTGTTCGATTTCGTTGTTCGATTTCGTATTTCGTTGTTCGAATTTGTTGTTCGATTTCGTTGTTCGATTTCGTTGTTCGATTTCGTTGTTCGATTTCGTTGTTCGAATTCGTTGTTCGAATTCGTTGTTCGAATTCGTTGTTAGATTTCGTTGTTCGATTTCGCTGTTCGATTTCGAAGTTGGATTTCGTTGTTCGATTTCGTTGTTAGATTTCGTTGTTCGATTTCGTTGTTCGATTTCGTTGTTCGATTTCGTTGTTCGATTTCGTTGTTCGAATTCGTTGTTCGATTTCGTTGTTCGATTTCGTTGTTCGATTTCGTTGTTCGATTTCGTTGTTCGAATTCGTTGTTCGAATTCGTTGTTCGAATTCGTTGTTAGATTTCGTTGTTCGATTTCGCTGTTCGATTTCGAAGTTGGATTTCGTTGTTCGATTTCGTTGTTAGATTTCGTTGTTCGATTTCGTTGTTCGATTTCGTTGTTCGATTTCGTTGTTCGATTTCGTTGTTCGAATTCGTTGTTCGATTTCGTTGTTCGATTTCGTTGTTCGATTTCATTGTTCGATTTCGTTGTTCGAATTCGTTGTTCGAATTCGTTGTTCGAATTCGTTGTTAGATTTCGTTGTTCGATTTCGCTGTTCGATTTCGAAGTTGGATTTAGTTGTTCTATTTCGTTGTTCTAATTCGTTGTTCGATTTCGTTGTTCGATTTCGTTGTTCGATTTCGTTGTTCGATTCGTTATTCGATTTCGTTGTTCGATTTCGTTGTTCGATTTCGTTGTTCGATTTCGTTGTTCGATTTCGTAGTTCGATTTCGTTGTTCGAATTCGTTGTTCGAATTCGTTGTTCGAATTCGTTGTTCGATTTCGTTGTTCGATTTCGTTGTTCGATTTCGTTGTTCGATTTCGTTGTTCTATTTCGTTGTTCGATTTCGTTGTTCGATTTCGTTGTTCGATTTCGAAGTTCGATTTCGTTGTTCGATTTCGTTGTTCGATTTCGTAGTTCGATTTCGTTGTTCGAATTCGTTGTTCGAATTCGTTGTTCGAATTCGTTGTTCGATTTCGTTGTTCGATTTCGTTGTTCGATTTCGAAGTTCGATTTCGTTGTTCGATTTCGTTGTTAGATTTCGTTGTTCTTTGTTCGATTTCGTGGTTCGAATTCGTTGTTCGAATTCGTTGTTCGATTTCGTTGTTTGATTTCGTTGTTCGATTTTGTTGTTCGATTTCGTTGTTCGATTTCGTTGTTCGATTTCGTTGTTCGATTTCGTTGTTCGATTTCGTTGTTCGATTTCGTTGTTCGATTTCGTTGTTCGATTTCGTTGTTCGATTTCGTTGTTCTATTTCGTAGTTCGATTTCGTTGTTCGAATTCGTTGTTCGAATTCGTTGTTCGAATTCGTTGTTCGATTTCGTTGTTCGATTTCGTTGTTCGATTTCGTTGTTCGATTTCGTTGTTCGATTTCGTTGTTCGATTTCGTTGTTCGATTTCGTTGTTCGATTTCGTTGTTCGATTTCGTTGTTCGTTGTTAGTTTTCGTTGTTCGTTGTTAGATTTCGTTGTTCTTTGTTCGATTTCGTGGTTCGAATTCGTTGTTCGAATTCGTAGTTCGATTTCGTTGTTCGATTTCGTTGTTCGATTTCGTTGTTCGATTTCGTTGTTCGATTTCGTTGTTCGATTTCGTTGTTCGAATTCGTTGTTCGAATTCGTTGTTCGATTTCGTTGTTTGAATTAGTGTTCGATTTCGTTGATCGATTTCGTTGTTCGATTTTCTTTGTTCGATTTGATTGTTCGATTTCGTTGATCGATTTCGTTTTTCGATTTCGTTGTTCGATTTCGTTGTTCGATTTCGTGGTTCGATTTCGTGGTTCGAATTCGTTGTTCGAATTCGTTGTTCGTTGTTAGATTTCGTTGTTCGTTGTTAGATTTCGTTGTTCTTTGTTCGATTTCGTGGATCGAATTCGTTGTTCGATTTCGTTGTTCGATTTCGTTGTTCGTTGTTAGTTTTCGTTGTTCGTTGTTAGATTTCGTTGTTCTTTGTTCGATTTCGTGGTTCGAATTCGTTGTTCGAATTCGTAGTTCGATTTCGTTGTTCGATTTCGTTGTTCGATTTCGTTGTTCGATTTCGTTGTTCGATTTCGTTGTTAGAATTCGTTGTTCGATTTCGTTGTTCGATTTCGTTGTTCGATTTCGTTGTTCGAATTCGTTGTTCGATTTCGTGGTTCGAATTCGTTGTTCGAATTCGTAGTTCGATTTCGTTGTTCGATTTCGTTGTTCGATTTCGTTGTTCGATTTCGTTGTTCGATTTCGTTGTTCGAATTCGTTGTTCGAATTCGTTGTTCGATTTCGTTGTTTGAATTAGTGTTCGATTTCGTTGATCGATTTCGTTGTTCGATTTTCTTTGTTCGATTTGATTGTTCGATTTCGTTGTTCGATTTCGTTGTTCGATTTCGAAGTTCAATTTCGTTGTTCGATTTCGTTGTTCGATTTCGTTGTTCGATTTCGTTGTTCGATTTCGTTGTTCGATTTCGTTGTTCGATTTCGTATTTCGTTGTTCGAATTCGTTGTTCGATTTCGTTGTTCGATTTCGAAGTTCGATTTCGTTGTTCGATTTCGTTGTTCGATTTCGTTGTTCGATTTCGTTGTTCGATTTCGTATTTCGTTGTTCGAATTCGTTGTTCGATTTCGTTGTTCGATTTCGAAGTTCGATTTCGTTGTTCGATTTCGTTGTTCGAATTCGTTGTTCGATTTCGTTGTTCGATTTCGTTGTTCGATTTCGTTGTTCGATTTCGTTGTTCGAATTCGTTGTTCGAATTCGTTGTTCGAATTCGTTGTTAGATTTCGTTGTTCGATTTCGCTGTTCGATTTCGAAGTTGGATTTAGTTGTTCTATTTCGTTGTTCTAATTCGTTGTTCGATTTCGTTGTTCGATTTCGTTGTTCGATTTCGTTGTTCGATTCGTTATTCGATTTCGTTGTTCGATTTCGTTGTTCGATTTCGTTGTTCGATTTCGTTGTTCGATTTCGTAGTTCGATTTCGTTGTTCGAATTCGTTGTTCGAATTCGTTGTTCGAATTCGTTGTTCGATTTCGTTGTTCGATTTCGTTGTTCGATTTCGTTGTTCGATTTCGTTGTTCTATTTCGTTGTTCGATTTCGTTGTTCGATTTCGTTGTTCGATTTCGAAGTTCGATTTCGTTGTTCGATTTCGTTGTTCGATTTCGTAGTTCGATTTCGTTGTTCGAATTCGTTGTTCGAATTCGTTGTTCGAATTCGTTGTTCGATTTCGTTGTTCGATTTCGTTGTTCGATTTCGAAGTTCGATTTCGTTGTTCGATTTCGTTGTTAGATTTCGTTGTTCTTTGTTCGATTTCGTGGTTCGAATTCGTTGTTCGAATTCGTTGTTCGATTTCGTTGTTCGATTTCGTTGTTCGATTTTGTTGTTCGATTTCGTTGTTCGATTTCGTTGTTCGATTTCGTTGTTCGATTTCGTTGTTCGATTTCGTTGTTCGATTTCGTTGTTCGATTTCGTTGTTCTATTTCGTAGTTCGATTTCGTTGTTCGAATTCGTTGTTCGAATTCGTTGTTCGAATTCGTTGTTCGATTTCGTTGTTCGATTTCGTTGTTCGATTTCGTTGTTCGATTTCGTTGTTCGATTTCGTTGTTCGATTTCGTTGTTCGATTTCGTTGTTCGATTTCGTTGTTCGTTGTTAGTTTTCGTTGTTCGTTGTTAGATTTCGTTGTTCTTTGTTCGATTTCGTGGTTCGAATTCGTTGTTCGAATTCGTAGTTCGATTTCGTTGTTCGATTTCGTTGTTCGATTTCGTTGTTCGATTTCGTTGTTCGATTTCGTTGTTCGAATTCGATATTCGAATTCGTTGTTCGATTTCGTTGTTTGAATTAGTGTTCGATTTCGTTGATCGATTTCGTTGTTCGATTTTCTTTGTTCGATTTGATTGTTCGATTTCGTTGATCGATTTCGTTTTTCGATTTCGTTGTTCGATTTCGTTGTTCGATTTCGTTGTTCGATTTCGTGGTTCGATTTCGTGGTTCGAATTCGTTGTTCGAATTCGTTGTTCGTTGTTAGATTTCGTTGTTCGTTGTTAGATTTCGTTGTTCTTTGTTCGATTTCGTGGATCGAATTCGTTGTTCGAATTCGTTGTTCGATTTCGTTGTTCGATTTCGTTGTTCGATTTTGTTGTTCGATTTCGTTCGATTTCGTTGTTAGAATTCGTTGTTCGATTTCGTTGTTCGATTTCGTTGTTCGATTTCGTTGTTCGAATTCGTTGTTCGATTTCGTTGTTCGATTTCGTTGTTCGATTTCGTTGTTCGATTTCGTTGTTCGAATTCGTTGTTCGAATTCGTTGTTCGAATTCGTTGTTAGATTTCGTTGTTCGATTTCGCTGTTCGATTTCGAAGTTGGATTTAGTTGTTCTATTTCGTTGTTCTAATTCGTTGTTCGATTTCGTTGTTCGATTTCGTTGTTCGATTCGTTATTCGATTTCGTTGTTCGATTTCGTTGTTCGATTTCGTTGTTCGATTTCGTTGTTCGATTTCGTTGTCCGATTTTGTTGTTCGATTTCGTTGTTCGTTTTCGTTGTTCGATATTGTTGTATGATTTCGTGGTTCGATTTCGTTGTTCGATTGCGTTGTTCCATTTCGTTGTTCTATTTCGTGGTTCGATTTCGTGGTTTCAGTTTGTTGTTCGATTTCGATTTCGCTGTTCGATTTCGAAGTTGGATTTCGTTGTTCTATTTCGTTGTTCTAATTCGTTGTTCGATTTCGTTGTTCGATTTCATTGTTCGATTTCGTTGTTCGATTCGTTATTCGATTTCGTTGTTCGATTTCGTTGTTCGATTTCGTTGTTCCATTTCGTTGTTCGATTTCGTTGTTCGATTTCGTTGTTCGATTTCGTTGTTAGATTTCGTTGTTCGTTGTTAGATTTCGTTGCTCGATTTCGTTGTTCGATTTCGTTGTTCGATTTCGTTGTTCGATTTCGTTGTTAGATTTCGTTGTTCGTTGTTAGATTTCGTTGTTCGTTGTTAGATTTCGTTGTTCTTTGTTCGATTTCGTGGTTCGAATTCGTTGTTCGAATTCGTTGTTCGATTTCGTTGTTCGATTTCGTTGTTCGATTTTGTTGTTCGATTTCGTTGTTCGATTTCGTTGTTCGATTTCGTTGTTCGATTTCGAAGTTCGATTTCGTTGTTTGATTTCGTTGTTCGATTTCGTTGTTCGATTTCGTTGTTCGATTTCGTTGTTCGATTTCGTTGTTCGAATTCGTTGTTCGAATTCGTTGTTCGATTTCGTTGTTCGATTTCGTTGTTCGATTTCGAAGTTCGATTTCGTTGTTCGATTTCGTTGTTCGATTTCGTTGTTCGATTTCGTTGTTCGATTTCGTTGTTCGATTTCGTATTTCGTTGTTCGAATTCGTTGTTCGATTTCGTTGTTCGATTTCGTTGTTCGATTTCGAAGTTCGATTTCGTTGTTCGATTTCGTTGTTCGATTTCGTTGTTCGATTTCGTTGTTCGATTTCGTTGTTCGATTTCGTTGTCCGATTCCGTTGTTCGATTTCGTTGTTCGTTTTCGTTGTCCGATATTGTTGTATGATTTCGTGGTTCGATTTCGTTGTTCGATTGCGTTGTTCCATTTCGTTGTTCTATTTCGTGGTTAGATTTTGTGGTTTCAGTTTGTTGTTCGATTTCGATTTCGCTGTTCGATTTCGAAGTTGGATTTCGTTGTTCTATTTCGTTGTTCTAATTCGTTGTTCGATTTCGTTGTTCGATTTCGTTGTTCGATTTCGTTGTTCGATTCGTTATTCGATTTCGTTGTTCGATTTCGTTGTTCGATTTCGTTGTTCCATTTCGTTGTTCGATTTCGTTGTTCGATTTCGTTGTTCGATTTCGTTGTTAGATTTCGTTGTTCGTTGTTAGATTTCGTTGTTCGATTTCGTTGTTCGATTTCGTTGTTCGATTTCGTTGTTAGATTTCGTTGTTCTTTGTTCGATTTCGTGGTTCGAATTCGTTGTTCGAATTCGTTGTTCGATTTCGTTGTTCGATTTCGTTGTTCGATTTTGTTGTTCGATTTCGTTGTTCGATTTCGTTGTTCGATTTCGTTGTTCGATTTCGTTGTTCGATTTCGTTGTTCGATTTCGTTGTTCGATTTCGTTGTTCGATTTCGTTGTTCGATTTCGTTGTTCTATTTCGTTGTTCGATTTCGTTGTTCGATTTCGTTGTTCGATTTCGAAGTTCGATTTCATTGTTCGATTTCGTTGTTCGATTTCGTAGTTCGATTTCGTTGTTCGAATTCGTTGTTCGAATTCGTTGTTCGAATTCGTTGTTCGATTTCGTTGTTCGATTTCGTTGTTCGATTTCGTTGTTCGATTTCATTGTTCGATTTCGTTGTTCGATTTCGTTGTTCGTTGTTAGTTTTCGTTGTTCGTTGTTAGATTTCGTTGTTCTTTGTTCGATTTCGTGGTTCGATTTCGTTGTTCGATTTCGTTGTTCGATTTCGTTGTTCGATTTCGTTGTTCGATTTCGTTGTTCTATTTCGTTGTTCGATTTCGTTGTTCGATTTCGTTGTTCGATTTCGTTGTTCGATTTCGAAGTTCGATTTCGTTGTTCGATTTCGTTGTTCGATTTCGTAGTTCGATTTCGTTGTTCGAATTCGTTGTTCGAATTCGTTGTTCGAATTCGTTGTTCGATTTCGTTGTTCGATTTCGTTGTTCGATTTCGTTGTTCGATTTCGTTGTTCGATTTCGTTGTTCGATTTCGTTGTTCGATTTCGTTGTTCGATTTCGTTGTTCGATTTCGTTGTTCGTTGTTAGTTTTCGTTGTTCGTTGTTAGATTTCGTTGTTCTTTGTTCGATTTCGTGGTTCGAATTCGTTGTTCGAATTCGTAGTTCGATTTTGTTGTTCGATTTCGTTGTTCGATTTCGTTGTTCGATTTCGTTGTTCGATTTCGTTGTTCGAATTCGTTGTTCGAATTCGTTGTTCGATTTCGTTGTTTGAATTAGTGTTCGATTTCGTTGATCGATTTCGTTGTTCGATTTTCTTTGTTCGATTTGATTGTTCGATTTCGTTGATCGATTTCGTTTTTCGATTTCGTTGTTCGATTTCGTTGTTCGATTTCGTTGTTCGATTTCGTGGTTCGATTTCGTGGTTCGAATTCGTTGTTCGAATTCGTTGTTCGTTGTTAGATTTCGTTGTTCGTTGTTAGATTTCGTTGTTCTTTGTTCGATTTCGTGGATCGAATTCGTTGTTCGAATTCGTTGTTCGATTTCGTTGTTCGATTTCCTTGTTCGATTTTGTTGTTCGATTTCGTTCGATTTCGTTGTTCGATTTCGTTGTTCGATTTCGTTGTTCGATTTCGTTGTTCGATTTCGAAGTTCGATTTCCTTGTTCGATTTCGTTGTTCGATTTCGTTGTTCGATTTCGTTGTTCGATTTCGTTGTTCGATTTCGTTGTTCGATTTCGTTGTTCGATTTCGTTGTTCGATTTCGTTGTTCGATTTCGTTGTTCGATTTCGTTGTTCGATTTCGTTGTTCGATTTCGTTGTTCGATTTCGTTGTTCGATTTCGTTGTTCGATTTCGTTGTCCGATTCCGTTGTTCGATTTCGTTGTTCGTTTTCGTTGTTCGATATTGTTGTATGATTTCGTGGTTCGATTTCGTTGTTCGATTGCGTTGTTCCATTTCGTTGTTCTATTTCGTGGTTCGATTTCGAGGTTTCAGTTTGTTGTTCGATTTCGATTTCGCTGTTCGATTTCGAAGTAGTATTTCGTTGTTCTATTTCGTTGTTCTAATTCGTTGTTCGATTTCGTTGTTCGATTTCGTTGTTCGATTTCGTTGTTCGATTCGTTATTCGATTTCGTTGTTCGATTTCGTTGTTCGATTTCGTTGTTCCATTTCGTTGTTCGATTTCGTTGTTCGATTTCGTTGTTCGATTTCGTTGTTAGATTTCGTTGTTCGTTGTTAGATTTCGTTGTTCGATTTCGTTGTTCGATTTCGTTGTTCGATTTCGTTGTTAGATTTCGTTGTTCGTTGTTAGATTTCGTTGTTCGATTTCGTTGTTCGATTTCGTTGTTCGTTGTTAGTTTTCGTTGTTCGTTGTTAGATTTCGTTGTCCTTTGTTCGATTTCGTGGTTCGAATTCGTTGTTCGAATTCGTTGTTCGAATTCGTAGTTCGATTTCGTTGTTCGATTTCGTTGTTCGATTTCGTTGTTCGATTTCGTTGTTCGATTTCGTTGTTCGAATTCGTTGTTCGAATTTGTTGTTCGATTTCGTTGTTTCAATTAGTGTTCGATTTCGTTGATCGATTTCGTTGTTCGATTTTCTTTGTTCGATTTGATTGTTCGATTTCGTTGATCGATTTCGTTTTTCGATTTCGTTGTTCGATTTCGTTGTTCGATTTCGTTGTTCGATTTCGTTGTTCGATTTCGTGGTTCGATTTCGTGGTTCGAATTCGTTGTTCGAATTCGTTGTTCGTTGTTAGATTTCGTTGTTCGTTGTTAGATTTCGTTGTTCTTTGTTCGATTTCGTGGATCGAATTCGTTGTTCGAATTCGTTGTTCGATTTCGTTGTTCGATTTCGTTGTTCGATTTTGTTGTTCGATTTCGTTCGATTTCGTTGTTCGATTTCGTTGTTCGATTTCGTTGTTCGATTTCGTTGTTCGATTTCGAAGTTCGATTTCGTTGTTCGATTTCGTTGTTCGATTTCGTTGTTCGATTTCGTTGTTCGATTTCGTTGTTCGATTTCGTTGTTCGATTTCGTTGTTCGATTTCGTTGTTCGATTTCGTTGTTCGATTTCGTTGTTCGATTTCGTTGTTCGATTTCGTTGTTCGATTTCGTTGTTCGATTTCGTTCGATTTCGTTGTTCGATTTTAAAGTTCGATTTTGAAGTTCGATTTTGAAGTTCGATTTCGTTGTTCGATTTCGTTGTTCGATTTCGTTGTTCGATTTCGTTGTTCGATTTCGTTGTTCGATTTCGTTGTCCGATTCCGTTGTTCGATTTCGTTGTTCGTTTTCGTTGTTCGATATTGTTGTATGATTTCGTGGTTCGATTTCGTTGTTCGATTGCGTTGTTCCATTTCGTTGTTCTATTTCGTGGTTCGATTTCGTGGTTTCAGTTTGTTGTTCGATTTCGATTTCGCTGTTCGATTTCGAAGTTGGATTTCGTTGTTCTATTTCGTTGTTCTAATTCGTTGTTCGATTTCGTTGTTCGATTTCGTTGTTCGATTCGTTATTCGATTTCGTTGTTCGATTTCGTTGTTCGATTTCGTTGTTCGATTTCGTTGTTCGATTTCGTTGTTCGATTTCGTTGTCCGATTCCGTTGTTCGATTTCGTTGTTCGTTTTCGTTGTTCGATATTGTTGTATGATTTCGTGGTTCGATTTCGTTGTTCGATTGCGTTGTTCCATTTCGTTGTTCTATTTCGTGGTTCGATTTCGAGGTTTCAGTTTGTTGTTCGATTTCGATTTCGCTGTTCGATTTCGAAGTAGGATTTCGTTGTTCTATTTCGTTGTTCTAATTCGTTGTTCGATTTCGTTGTTCGATTTCGTTGTTCGATTTCGTTGTTCGATTCGTTATTCGATTTCGTTGTTCGATTTCGTTGTTCGATTTCGTTGTTCCATTTCGTTGTTCGATTTCGTTGTTCGATTTCGTTGTTCGATTTCGTTGTTAGATTTCGTTGTTCGTTGTTAAATTTCGTTGTTCGATTTCGTTGTTCGATTTCGTTGTTCGATTTCGTTGTTAGATTTCGTTGTTCGTTGTTAGATTTCGTTGTTCGTTGTTAGATTTCGTTGTTCTTTGTTCGATTTCGTGGTTCGAATTCGTTGTTCGAATACGTTGTTCGATTTCGTTGTTCGATTTCGTTGTTCGATTTTGTTGTTCGATTTCGTTGTTCGATTTCGTTGTTCGATTTCGTTGTTCGATTTCGAAGTTCGATTTCGTTGTTCGATTTCGTTGTTAGATTTCGTTGTTCGATTTCGTTGTTCGATTTCGTTGTTCGATTTCGTTGTTCGATTTCGTTGTTCGATTTCGTTGTTCGATTTCGTTGTTCGATTTCGTTGTTCGATTTCGTTGTTCGATTTCGTTGTTCGAATTCGTTGTTCGAATTCGTTGTTCGATTTCGTTGTTCGATTTCGAAGTTCGATTTCGTTGTTCGATTTCGTTGTTCGATTTCGTTGTTCGATTTCGTTGTTCGATTTCGTATTTCGTTGTTCGATTTCGTTGTTCGATTTCGTTGTTCGATTTCGAAGTTCGATTTCGTTGTTAGATTTCGTTGTTCGATTTCGTTGTTCGATTTCGTTGATCGATTTCGTTTTTCGATTTCGTTGTTCGATTTCGTTGTTCGATTTCGTGGTTCGAATTTGTTGTTCGAATTCGTTGTTCGTTGTTAGATTTCGTTGTTCGTTGTTAGATTTCGTTGTTCTTTGTTCGATTTCGTGGTTCGAATTCGTTGTTCGAATTCGTTGTTCGATTTCGTTGTTCGATTTCGTTGTTCGATTTCGTTGTTCGATTTAGTTGTTCGATTTCGTGGTTCGAATTCGTTGTTCGAATTCGTTGTTCGTTGTTAGATTTCGTTGTTCGTTGTTAGATTTCGTTGTTCTTTGTTCGATTTCGTGGTTCGAATTCGTTGTTCGAATTCGTTGTTCGATTTCGTTGTTCGATTTCGTTGTTCGATTTTGTTGTTCGATTTCGTTGTTCG
Organism: Neocrepidodera transversa; assembly: GCA_963243735.1. Classification (NCBI taxonomy): domain Eukaryota; kingdom Metazoa; phylum Arthropoda; class Insecta; order Coleoptera; family Chrysomelidae; genus Neocrepidodera; species Neocrepidodera transversa. The sequence goes on from OY725356.1 coordinate 2,646,311, forward strand.
ATTTCGTGGTTCGAATTCGTTGTTCGAATTCGTAGTTCGATTTCGTTGTTCGAATTCGTAGTTCGATTTCGTTGTTCGATGTCGTTGTTCGAATTCGTTGTTCGATTTCGTTGTTCGATTTCGTTGTTCGATTTCGTTGTTCGATTTCGTATTTCGTTGTTCGAATTCGTTGTTCGATTTCGTTGTTCAATTTCGTTGTTCGATTTCGTTGTTCGATTTCGTTGTTCGATTTCGTTGTTCGATTTCGTTGTTCGAATTCGTTGTTCGAATTCGTTGTTAGATTTCGTTGTTCGATTTCGATGTTCGATTTCGAAGTTGGATTTCGTTGTTCTATTTCGTTGTTCTAATTCGTTGTTCGATTTCGTTGTTCGATTTCGTTGTTCGATTTCGTTGTTCGATTCGTGATTCGATTTCGTTGTTCGATTTCGTTGTTCGATTTCGTTGTTCGATTTCGTTGTTCGATTTCGTTGTCCGATTCCGTTGTTCGATTTCGTTGTTCGTTTTCGTTGTTCGATATTGTTGTATGATTTCTTGGTTCGATTTCGTTGTTCGATTGCGTTGTTCCATTTCGTTGTTCTATTTCGTGGTTCGATTTTGTGGTTTCAGTTTGTTGTTCGATTTCGATTTCGCTGTTCGATTTCGAAGTTGGATTTCGTTGTTCTATTTCGTTGTTCTAATTCGTTGTTCTAATTCGTTGTTCGATTTCGTTGTTCGATTTTGTTGTTCGATTTCGTTGTTCGATTCGTTAATCGATTTCGTTGTTCGATTTCGTTGTTCGATTTCGTTGTTCCATTTCGTTGTTCGATTTCGTTGTTCGATTTCGTTGTTCGATTTCGTTGTTAGATTTCGTTGTTCGTTGTTAGATTTCGTTGTTCGATTTCGTTGTTCGATTTCGTTGTTAGATTTCGTTGTTCGTTGTTAGATTTCGTTGTTCGTTGTTAGATTTCGTTGTTCTTTGTTCGATTTCGTGGTTCGAATTCGTTGTTCGAATTCGTTGTTCGATTTCGTTGTTCGATTTTGTTGTTCGATTTCGTTGTTCGATTTCGTTGTTCGATTTCGTTGTTCGATTTCGTTGTTCGATTTCGTTGTTCGATTTCGTTGTTCGATTTCGTTGTTCGATTTCGTTGTTCGATTTCGTTGTTCGATTTCGTTGTTCGATTTCGTTGTTCGATTTCGTTGTTCGATTTCGTTGTTCGATTTCGAAGTTCGATTTCGTTGTTCGATTTCGTTGTTCGATTTCGTAGTTCGATTTCGTTGATCGAATTCGTTGTTCGAATTCGTTGTTCGAATTCGTTGTTCGATTTCGTTGTTCGATTTCGTATTTCGTTGTTCGATTTCGTTGTTCGATTTCGTTGTTCGATTTCGTTGTTCGATTTCGTTGTTTGATTTCGTTGTTCGTTGTTAGTTTTCGTTGTTCGTTGTTAGATTTCGTTGTTCTTTGTTCGACTTCGTTGTTCGATTTCGTTGTTCGTTGTTAGTTTTCGTTGTTCGTTGTTAGATTTCTTTGTTCTTTGTTCGATTTCGTGGTTCGAATTCGTTGTTCGAATTCGTAGTTCGATTTCGTTGTTCGATTTCGTTGTTCGATTTCGTTGTTCGATTTCGTTGTTCGAATTCGTTGTTCGAATTCGTTGTTCGATTTCGTTGTTTGAATTCGTGTTCGATTTCGTTGATCGATTTCGTTGTTCGAATTTCTTTGTTCGATTTGATTGTTCGATTTCGTTGATCGATTTCGTTTTTCGATTTCGTTGTTCGATTTCGTTGTTCGATTTCGTTGTTCGATTTCGTGGTTCGAATTCGTTGTTCGAATTCGTTGTTCGTTGTTAGATTTCGTTGTTCGTTGTTAGATTTCGTTGTTCTTTGTTCGATTTCGTGGTTCGAATTCGTTGTTCGAATTCGTTGTTCGATTTCGTTGTTCGATTTTGTTGTTCGATTTCGTTCGATTTCGTTGTTCGATTTCGTTGTTCGATTTCGTTGTTCGATTTCGAAGTTCGATTTCGTTGTTCGATTTCGTTGTTCGATTTCGTTGTTCGATTTCGTTGTTCGATTTCGTTGTTCGATTTCGTTGTTCGATTTCGTTGTTCGATTTCGTTGTTCTATTTCGTTGTTCGATTTCGTTGTTCGATTTCGTTGTTCGATTTCGTTGTTCGATTTCGAAGTTCGATTTCGTTGTTCGATTTCGTTGTTCGATTTCGTAGTTCGATTTCGTTGTTCGAATTCGTTGTTCGAATTCGTTGTTCGAATTCGTTGTTCGATTTCGTTGTTCGATTTCGTTGTTCGATTTCGTTGTTCGATTTCGTTGTTCGATTTCGTTGTTCGATTTCGTTGTTCGATTTCGTTGTTCGTTGTTAGTTTTCGTTGTTCGTTGTTAGATTTCGTTGTTCTTTGTTCGATTTCGTGGTTCGAATTCGTTGTTCGAATTCGTAGTTCCATTTCGTTGTTCGATTTCGTTGTTCGATTTCGTTGTTCGATTTCGTTGTTCGATTTCGTTGTTCGAATTCGTTGTTCGAATTCGTTGTTCGATTTCGTTGTTTGAATTAGTGTTCGATTTCGTTGATCGATTTCGTTGTTCGATTTTCTTTGTTCGATTTGATTGTTCGATTTCGTTGATCGATTTCGTTTTTCGATTTCGTTGTTCGATTTCGTTGTTCGATTTCGTTGTTCGATTTCGTGGTTCGATTTCGTGGTTCGAATTCGTTGTTCGAATTCGTTGTTCGTTGTTAGATTTCGTTGTTCGTTGTTAGATTTCGTTGTTCTTTGTTCGATTTCGTGGTTCGAATTCGTTGTTCGAATTCGTAGTTCCATTTCGTTGTTCGATTTCGTTGTTCGATTTCGTTGTTCGATTTCGTTGTTCGATTTCGTTGTTCGAATTCGTTGTTCGAATTCGTTGTTCGATTTCGTTGTTTGAATTAGTGTTCGATTTCGTTGATCGATTTCGTTGTTCGATTTTCTTTGTTCGATTTGATTGTTCGATTTCGTTGATCGATTTCGTTTTTCGATTTCGTTGTTCGATTTCGTTGTTCGATTTCGTTGTTCGATTTCGTTGTTCGATTTCGTTGTTCGATTTCGTTGTTAGATTTCGTTGTTCGTTGTTAGATTTCGTTGTTCGATTTCGTTGTTCGATTTCGTTGTTAGATTTCGTTGTTCTTTGTTCGATTTCGTGGTTCGAATTCGTTGTTCGAATTCGTTGTTCGATTTCGTTGTTCGATTTCGTTGTTAGATTTTGTTGTTCGATTTCGTTGTTCGATTTCGTTGTTCGATTTCGTTGTTCGATTTCGTTGTTCGATTTCGTTGTTCGATTTCGTTGTTCGATTTCGTTGTTCGGTTTCGTTGTTCGATTTCGTTGTTCTATTTCGTTGTTCGATTTCGTTGTTCGATTTCGTTGTTCGATTTCGAAGTTCGATTTCGTTGTTCGATTTCGTTGTTCGATTTCGTAGTTCGATTTCGTTGTTCGAATTCGTTGTTCGAATTCGTTGTTCGAATTCGTTGTTCGATTTCGTTGTTCGATTTCGTTGTTCGATTTCGTTGTTCGATTTCGTTGTTCGATTTCATTGTTCGATTTCGTTGTTCGATTTCGTTGTTCGTTGTTAGTTTTCGTTGTTCGTTGTTAGATTTCGTTGTTCTTTGTTCGATTTCGTGGTTCGATTTCGTTGTTCGATTTCGTTGTTCGATTTCGTTGTTCGATTTCGTTGTTCTATTTCGTTGTTCGATTTCGTTGTTCGATTTCGTTGTTCGATTTCGTTGTTCGATTTCGAAGTTCGATTTCGTTGTTCGATTTCGTTGTTCGATTTCGTAGTTCGATTTCGTTGTTCGAATTCGTTGTTCGAATTCGTTGTTCGAATTCGTTGTTCGATTTCGTTGTTCGATTTCGTTGTTCGATTTCGTTGTTCGATTTCGTTGTTCGATTTCGTTGTTCGATTTCGTTGTTCGATTTCGTTGTTCGTTGTTAGTTTTCGTTGTTCGTTGTTAGATTTCGTTGTTCTTTGTTCGATTTCGTGGTTCGAATTCGTTGTTCGAATTCGTAGTTCCATTTCGTTGTTCGATTTCGTTGTTCGATTTCGTTGTTCGATTTCGTTGTTCGATTTCGTTGTTCGAATTCGTTGTTCGAATTCGTTGTTCGATTTCGTTGTTTGAATTAGTGTTCGATTTCGTTGATCGATTTCGTTGTTCGATTTTCTTTGTTCGATTTGATTGTTCGATTTCGTTGATCGATTTCGTTTTTCGATTTCGTTGTTCGATTTCGTTGTTCGATTTCGTTGTTCGATTTCGTTGTTCGATTCGTCATTCGATTTCGTTGTTCGATTTCGTTGTTCGATTTCGTTGTTCGATTTCGTTGTTCGATTTCGTTGTTCGATTTCGTTGTCCGATTCCGTTGTTCGATTTCGTTGTTCGTTTTCGTTGTTCGATATTGTTGTATGATTTCGTGGTTCGATTTCGTTGTTCGATTGCGTTGTTCCATTTCGTTGTTCTATTTCGTGGTTCGATTTCGTGGTTTCAGTTTGTTGTTCGATTTCGATTTCGCTGTTCGATTTCGAAGTTGGATTTCGTTGTTCTATTTCGTTCTAATTCGTTGTTCGATTTCGTTGTTCGATTTCATTGTTCGATTTCGTTGTTCGATTCGTTATTCGATTTCGTTGTTCGATTTCGTTGTTCCATTTCGTTGTTCGATTTCGTTGTTCGATTTCGTTGTTCGATTTCGTTGTTAGATTTCGTTGTTCGTTGTTAGATTTCGTTGCTCGATTTCGTTGTTCGATTTCGTTGTTCGATTTCGTTGTTCGATTTCGTTGTTAGATTTCGTTGTTCGTTGTTAGATTTCGTTGTTCGTTGTTAGATTTCGTTGTTCTTTGTTCGATTTCGTGGTTCGAATTCGTTGTTCGAATTCGTTGTTCGATTTCGTTGTTCGATTTTGTTGTTCGATTTCGTTGTTCGATTTCGTTGTTCGATTTCGTTGTTCGATTTCGAAGTTCGATTTCGTTGTTCGATTTCGTTGTTCGATTTCGTTGTTCGATTTCGTTGTTCGATTTCGTTGTTCGATTTCGTTGTTCGAATTCGTTGTTCGAATTCGTTGTTCGATTTCGTTGTTCGATTTCGTTGTTCGATTTCGAAGTTCGATTTCGTTGTTCGATTTCGTTGTTCGATTTCGTTGTTCGATTTCGTTGTTCGATTTCGTATTTCGTTGTTCGAATTCGTTGTTCGATTTCGTTGTTCGATTTCGTTGTTCGATTTCGAAGTTCGATTTCGTTGTTCGATTTCGTTGTTCGATTTCGTTGTTCGATTTCGTTGTTCGATTTCGTTGTTCGATTTCGTTGTCCGATTCCGTTGTTCGATTTCGTTGTTCGTTTTCGTTGTCCGATATTGTTGTATGATTTCGTGGTTCGATTTCGTTGTTCGATTGCGTTGTTCCATTTCGTTGTTCTATTTCGTGGTTCGATTTTGTGGTTTCAGTTTGTTGTTCGATTTCGATTTCGCTGTTCGATTTCGAAGTTGGGTTTCGTTGTTCTATTTCGTTGTTCTAATTCGTTGTTCGATTTCGTTGTTCGATTTCGTTGTTCGATTTCGTTGTTCGATTCGTTATTCGATTTCGTTGTTCGATTTCGTTGTTCGATTTCGTTGTTCCATTTCGTTGTTCGATTTCGTTGTTCGATTTCGTTGTTCGATTTCGTTGTTAGATTTCGTTGTTCGTTGTTAGATTTCGTTGTTCGATTTCGTTGTTCGATTTCGTTGTTCGATTTCGTTGTTCGATTTCGTTGTTCGGTTTCGTTGTTCGATTTCGTTGTTCTATTTCGTTGTTCGATTTCGTTGTTCGATTTCGTTGTTCGATTTCGAAGTTCGATTTCGTTGTTCGATTTCGTTGTTCGATTTCGTAGTTCGATTTTGTTGTTCGATTTCGTTGTTCGATTTCGTTGTTCGATTTCGTTGTTCGATTTCGTTGTTCGATTTCGTTGTTCGATTTCGTTGTTCGATTTCGTTGTTCGGTTTCGTTGTTCGATTTCGTTGTTCTATTTCGTTGTTCGATTTCGTTGTTCGATTTCGTTGTTCGATTTCGAAGTTCGATTTCGTTGTTCGATTTCGTTGTTCGATTTCGTAGTTCGATTTCGTTGTTCGAATTCGTTGTTCGAATTCGTTGTTCGAATTCGTTGTTCGATTTCGTTGTTCGATTTCGTTGTTCGATTTCGTTGTTCGATTTCGTTGTTCGATTTCATTGTTCGATTTCGTTGTTCGATTTCGTTGTTCGTTGTTAGTTTTCGTTGTTCGTTGTTAGATTTCGTTGTTCTTTGTTCGATTTCGTGGTTCGATTTCGTTGTTCGATTTCGTTGTTCGATTTCGTTGTTCGATTTCGTTGTTCGATTTCGTTGTTCTATTTCGTTGTTCGATTTCGTTGTTCGATTTCGTTGTTCGATTTCGTTGTTCGATTTCGAAGTTCGATTTCGTTGTTCGATTTCGTTGTTCGATTTCGTAGTTCGATTTCGTTGTTCGAATTCGTTGTTCGAATTCGTTGTTCGAATTCGTTCTTCGATTTCGTTGTTCGATTTCGTTGTTCGATTTCGTTGTTCGATTTCGTTGTTCGATTTCGTTGTTCGATTTCGTTGTTCGATTTCGTTGTTCGATTTCGTTGTTCGATTTCGTTGTTCGTTGTTAGTTTTCGTTGTTCGTTGTTAGATTTCGTTGTTCTTTGTTCGATTTCGTGGTTCGAATTCGTTGTTCGAATTCGTAGTTCCATTTCGTTGTTCGATTTCGTTGTTCGATTTCGTTGTTCGATTTCGTTGTTCGATTTCGTTGTTCGAATTCGTTGTTCGAATTCGTTGTTCGATTTCGTTGTTTGAATTAGTGTTCGATTTCGTTGATCGATTTCGTTGTTCGATTTTCTTTGTTCGATTTGATTGTTCGATTTCGTTGATCGATTTCGTTTTTCGATTTCGTTGTTCGATTTCGTTGTTCGATTTCGTTGTTCGATTTCGTGGTTCGATTTCGTGGTTCGAATTCGTTGTTCGAATTCGTTGTTCGTTGTTAGATTTCGTTGTTCGTTGTTAGATTTCGTTGTTCTTTGTTCGATTTCGTGGTTCGAATTCGTTGTTCGAATTTGTAGTTCCATTTCGTTGTTCGATTTCGTTGTTCGATTTCGTTGTTCGATTTCGTTGTTCGATTTCGTTGTTCGAATTCGTTGTTCGAATTCGTTGTTCGATTTCGTTGTTTGAATTAGTGTTCGATTTCGTTGATCGATTTCGTTGTTCGATTTTCTTTGTTCGATTTGATTGTTCGATTTCGTTGATCGATTTCGTTTTTCGATTTCGTTGTTCGATTTCGTTGTTCGATTTCGTTGTTCGATTTCGTTGTTCGAATTCGTTGTTCGAATTCGTTGTTCGATTTCGTTGTTTGAATTAGTGTTCGATTTCGTTGATCGATTTCGTTGTTCGATTTTCTTTGTTCGATTTGATTGTTCGATTTCGTTGATCGATTTCGTTTTTCGATTTCGTTGTTCGATTTCGTTGTTCCATTTCGTTGTTCGATTTCGTTGTTCGATTTCGTTGTTCGATTTCGTTGTTAGATTTCGTTGTTCGTTGTTAGATTTCGTTGTTCGATTTCGTTGTTCGATTTCGTTGTTCGATTTCGTTGTTAGATTTCGTTGTTCTTTGTTCGATTTCGTGGTTCGAATTCGTTGTTCGAATTCGTTGTTCGATTTCGTTGTTCGATTTCGTTGTTCGATTTTGTTGTTCGATTTCGTTGTTCGATTTCGTTGTTCGATTTCGTTGTTCGATTTCGTTGTTCGATTTCGTTGTTCGATTTCGTTGTTCGATTTCGTTGTTCGGTTTCGTTGTTCGATTTCGTTGTTCTATTTCGTTGTTCGATTTCGTTGTTCGATTTCGTTGTTCGATTTCGAAGTTCGATTTCGTTGTTCGATTTCGTTGTTCGATTTCGTAGTTCGATTTCGTTGTTCGAATTCGTTGTTCGAATTCGTTGTTCGAATTCGTTGTTCGATTTCGTTGTTCGATTTCGTTGTTCGATTTCGTTGTTCGATTTCGTTGTTCGATTTCGTTGTTCGATTCGTTATTCGATTTCGTTGTTCGATTTCGTTGTTCGATTTCGTTGTTCGATTTCGTTGTTCGATTTCGTTGTTCGATTTCGTTGTCCGATTCCGTTGTTCGATTTCGTTGTTCGTTTTCGTTGTTCGATATTGTTGTATGATTTCGTGGTTCGATTTCGTTGTTCGATTGCGTTGTTCCATTTCGTTGTTCTATTTCGTGGTTCGATTTCGTGGTTTCAGTTTGTTGTTCGATTTCGATTTCGCTGTTCGATTTCGAAGTTGGATTTCGTTGTTCTATTTCGTTCTAATTCGTTGTTCGATTTCGTTGTTCGATTTCATTGTTCGATTTCGTTGTTCGATTCGTTATTCGATTTCGTTGTTCGATTTCGTTGTTCCATTTCGTTGTTCGATTTCGTTGTTCGATTTCGTTGTTCGATTTCGTTGTTAGATTTCGTTGTTCGTTGTTAGATTTCGTTGCTCGATTTCGTTGTTCGATTTCGTTGTTCGATTTCGTTGTTCGATTTCGTTGTTAGATTTCGTTGTTCGTTGTTAGATTTCGTTGTTCGTTGTTAGATTTCGTTGTTCTTTGTTCGATTTCGTGGTTCGAATTCGTTGTTCGAATTCGTTGTTCGATTTCGTTGTTCGATTTTGTTGTTCGATTTCGTTGTTCGATTTCGTTGTTCGATTTCGTTGTTCGATTTCGAAGTTCGATTTCGTTGTTCGATTTCGTGGTTCGATTTCGTTGTTCGATTGCGTTGTTCCATTTCGTTGTTCTATTTCGTGGTTCGATTTCGTGGTTTCAGTTTGTTGTTCGATTTCGATTTCGCTGTTCGATTTCGAAGTTGGATTTCGTTGTTCTATTTCGTTCTAATTCGTTGTTCGATTTCGTTGTTCGATTTCATTGTTCGATTTCGTTGTTCGATTCGTTATTCGATTTCGTTGTTCGATTTCGTTGTTCCATTTCGTTGTTCGATTTCGTTGTTCGAATTCGTTGTTCGAATTCGTTGTTCGATTTCGTTGTTCGATTTCGTTGTTCGATTTCGAAGTTCGATTTCGTTGTTCGATTTCGTTGTTCGATTTCGTTGTTCGATTTCGTTGTTCGATTTCGTATTTCGTTGTTCGAATTCGTTGTTCGATTTCGTTGTTCGATTTCGTTGTTCGATTTCGAAGTTCGATTTCGTTGTTCGATTTCGTTGTTCGATTTCGTTGTTCGATTTCGTTGTTCGATTTCGTTGTTCGATTTCGTTGTCCGATTCCGTTGTTCGATTTCGTAGTTCGTTTTCGTTGTCCGATATTGTTGTATGATTTCGTGGTTCGATTTCGTTGTTCGATTGCGTTGTTCCATTTCGTTGTTCTATTTCGTGGTTCGATTTTGTGGTTTCAGTTTGTTGTTCGATTTCGATTTCGCTGTTCGATTTCGAAGTTGGGTTTCGTTGTTCTATTTCGTTGTTCTAATTCGTTGTTCGATTTCGTTGTTCGATTTCGTTGTTCGATTTCGTTGTTCGATTCGTTATTCGATTTCGTTGTTCGATTTCGTTGTTCGATTTCGTTGTTCCATTTCGTTGTTCGATTTCGTTGTTCGATTTCGTTGTTCGATTTCGTTGTTAGATTTCGTTGTTCGTTGTTAGATTTCGTTGTTCGATTTCGTTGTTCGATTTCGTTGTTCGATTTCGTTGTTCGATTTCGTTGTTCGGTTTCGTTGTTCGATTTCGTTGTTCTATTTCGTTGTTCGATTTCGTTGTTCGATTTCGTTGTTCGATTTCGAAGTTCGATTTCGTTGTTCGATTTCGTTGTTCGATTTCGTAGTTCGATTTTGTTGTTCGATTTCGTTGTTCGATTTCGTTGTTCGATTTCGTTGTTCGATTTCGTTGTTCGATTTCGTTGTTCGATTTCGTTGTTCGATTTCGTTGTTCGGTTTCGTTGTTCGATTTCGTTGTTCTATTTCGTTGTTCGATTTCGTTGTTCGATTTCGTTGTTCGATTTCGAAGTTCGATTTCGTTGTTCGATTTCGTTGTTCGATTTCGTAGTTCGATTTCGTTGTTCGAATTCGTTGTTCGAATTCGTTGTTCGAATTCGTTGTTCGATTTCGTTGTTCGATTTCGTTGTTCGATTTCGTTGTTCGATTTCGTTGTTCGATTTCATTGTTCGATTTCGTTGTTCGATTTCGTTGTTCGTTGTTAGTTTTCGTTGTTCGTTGTTAGATTTCGTTGTTCTTTGTTCGATTTCGTGGTTCGATTTCGTTGTTCGATTTCGTTGTTCGATTTCGTTGTTCGATTTCGTTGTTCGATTTCGTTGTTCTATTTCGTTGTTCGATTTCGTTGTTCGATTTCGTTGTTCGATTTCGTTGTTCGATTTCGAAGTTCGATTTCGTTGTTCGATTTCGTTGTTCGATTTCGTAGTTCGATTTCGTTGTTCGAATTCGTTGTTCGAATTCGTTGTTCGAATTCGTTCTTCGATTTCGTTGTTCGATTTCGTTGTTCGATTTCGTTGTTCGATTTCGTTGTTCGATTTCGTTGTTCGATTTCGTTGTTCGATTTCGTTGTTCGATTTCGTTGTTCGATTTCGTTGTTCGTTGTTAGTTTTCGTTGTTCGTTGTTAGATTTCGTTGTTCTTTGTTCGATTTCGTGGTTCGAATTCGTTGTTCGAATTCGTAGTTCCATTTCGTTGTTCGATTTCGTTGTTCGATTTCGTTGTTCGATTTCGTTGTTCGATTTCGTTGTTCGAATTCGTTGTTCGAATTCGTTGTTCGATTTCGTTGTTTGAATTAGTGTTCGATTTCGTTGATCGATTTCGTTGTTCGATTTTCTTTGTTCGATTTGATTGTTCGATTTCGTTGATCGATTTCGTTTTTCGATTTCGTTGTTCGATTTCGTTGTTCGATTTCGTTGTTCGATTTCGTGGTTCGATTTCGTGGTTCGAATTCGTTGTTCGAATTCGTTGTTCGTTGTTAGATTTCGTTGTTCGTTGTTAGATTTCGTTGTTCTTTGTTCGATTTCGTGGTTCGAATTCGTTGTTCGAATTTGTAGTTCCATTTCGTTGTTCGATTTCGTTGTTCGATTTCGTTGTTCGATTTCGTTGTTCGATTTCGTTGTTCGAATTCGTTGTTCGAATTCGTTGTTCGATTTTGTTGTTTGAATTAGTGTTCGATTTCGTTGATCGATTTCGTTGTTCGATTTTCTTTGTTCGATTTGATTGTTCGATTTCGTTGATCGATTTCGTTTTTCGATTTCGTTGTTCGATTTCGTTGTTCGATTTCGTTATTCGATTTCGTTGTTCGAATTCGTTGTTCGAATTCGTTGTTCGATTTCGTTGTTTGAATTAGTGTTCGATTTCGTTGATCGATTTCGTTGTTCGATTTTCTTTGTTCGATTTGATTGTTCGATTTCGTTGATCGATTTCGTTTTTCGATTTCGTTGTTCGATTTCGTTGTTCCATTTCGTTGTTCGATTTCGTTGTTCGATTTCGTTGTTCGATTTCGTTGTTAGATTTCGTTGTTCGTTGTTAGATTTCGTTGTTCGATTTCGTTGTTCGATTTCGTTGTTCGATTTCGTTGTTAGATTTCGTTGTTCTTTGTTCGATTTCGTGGTTCGAATTCGTTGTTCGAATTCGTTGTTCGATTTCGTTGTTCGATTTCGTTGTTCGATTTTGTTGTTCGATTTCGTTGTTCGATTTCGTTGTTCGATTTCGTTGTTCGATTTCGTTGTTCGATTTCGTTGTTCGATTTCGTTGTTCGATTTCGTTGTTCGGTTTCGTTGTTCGATTTCGTTGTTCTATTTCGTTGTTCGATTTCGTTGTTCGATTTCGTTGTTCGATTTCGAAGTTCGATTTCGTTGTTCGATTTCGTTGTTCGATTTCGTAGTTCGATTTCGTTGTTCGAATTCGTTGTTCGAATTCGTTGTTCGAATTCGTTGTTCGATTTCGTTGTTCGATTTCGTTGTTCGATTTCGTTGTTCGATTTCGTTGTTCGATTTCATTGTTCGATTTCGTTGTTCGATTTCGTTGTTCGTTGTTAGTTTTCGTTGTTCGTTGTTAGATTTCGTTGTTCTTTGTTCGATTTCGTGGTTCGATTTCGTTGTTCGATTTCGTTGTTCGATTTCGTTGTTCGATTTCGTTGTTCGATTTCGTTGTTCTATTTCGTTGTTCGATTTCGTTGTTCGATTTCGTTGTTCGATTTCGTTGTTCGATTTCGAAGTTCGATTTCGTTGTTCGATTTCGTTGTTCGATTTCGTAGTTCGATTTCGTTGTTCGAATTCGTTGTTCGAATTCGTTGTTCGAATTCGTTGTTCGATTTCGTTGTTCGATTTCGTTGTTCGATTTCGTTGTTCGATTTCGTTGTTCGATTTCGTTGTTCGATTTCGTTGTTCGATTTCGTTGTTCGTTGTTAGTTTTCGTTGTTCGTTGTTAGATTTCGTTGTTCTTTGTTCGATTTCGTGGTTCGAATTCGTTGTTCGAATTCGTAGTTCCATTTCGTTGTTCGATTTCGTTGTTCGATTTCGTTGTTCGATTTCGTTGTTCGATTTCGTTGTTCGAATTCGTTGTTCGAATTCGTTGTTCGATTTCGTTGTTTGAATTAGTGTTCGATTTCGTTGATCGATTTCGTTGTTCGATTTTCTTTGTTCGATTTGATTGTTCGATTTCGTTGATCGATTTCGTTTTTCGATTTCGTTGTTCGATTTCGATGTTCGATTTCGTTGTTCGATTTCGTGGTTCGATTTCGTGGTTCGAATTCGTTGTTCGAATTCGTTGTTCGTTGTTAGATTTCGTTGTTCGTTGTTAGATTTCGTTGTTCTTTGTTGGATTTCGTGGATCGAATTCGTTGTTCGAATTCGTTGTTCGATTTCGTTGTTCGATTTCGTTGTTCGATTTTGTTGTTCGATTTCGTTCGATTTCGTTGTTCGATTTCGTTGTTCGATTTCGTTGTTCGATTTCGAAGTTCGATTTCCTTGTTCGATTTCGTTGTTCGATTTCGTTGTTCGATTTCGTTGTTCGATTTCGTTGTTCGATTTCGTTGTTCGATTTCGTTGTTCGATTTCGTTGTTCGATTTCGTTGTTCGATTTCGTTGTTCGATTTCGTTGTTCGATTTCGTTGTTCGATTTCGTTGTTCGATTTCGTTGTTCGATTTCGTTGTTCGATTTCGTTGTTCGATTTCGTTGTTCGATTTCGTTGTTCGATTTCGTTCGATTTCGTTGTTCGATTTTGAAGTTCGATTTTGAAGTTCGATTTCGTTGTTGGATTTCGTTGTTCGATTTCGTTGTTCGATTTCGTTGTTCGATTTCGTTGTCCGATTCCGTTGTTCGATTTCGTTGTTCGATATTGTTGTATGATTTCGTGGTTCGATTTCGTTGTTCGATTGCGTTGTTCCATTTCGTTGTTCTATTTCGTGGTTCGATTTCGTGGTTTCAGTTTGTTGTTCGATTTCGATTTCGTTGTTCGATTTTGAAGTTCGATTTTGAAGTTCGATTTCGTTGTTGGATTTCGTTGTTCGATTTCGTTGTTCGATTTCGTTGTTCGATTTCGTTGTTCGATTTCGTTGTTCGATTTCGTTCGATTTCGTTGTTCGATTTTGAAGTTCGATTTTGAAGTTCGATTTCGTTGTTGGATTTCGTTGTTCGATTTCGTTGTTCGATTTCGTTGTCCGATTCCGTTGTTCGATTTCGTTGTTCGATATTGTTGTATGATTTCGAAGTTGGATTTCGTTGTTCTATTTCGTTGTTCTAATTCGTTGTTCGATTTCGTTGTTCGATTTCGTTGTTCGATTTCGTTGTTCGATTTCGTTGTTCGATTCGTTATTCGATTTCGTTGTTCGATTTCGTTGTTCGATTTCGTTGTTCGATTTCGTTGTTCGATTTCGTTGTCCGATTCCGTTGTTCGATTTCGTTGTTCGTTTTCGTTGTTCGATATTGTTGTATGATTTCGTGGTTCGATTTCGTTGTTCGATTGCGTTGTTCCATTTCGTTGTTCTATTTCGTGGTTCGATTTCGAGGTTTCAGTTTGTTGTTCGATTTCGATTTCGCTGTTCGATTTCGAAGTAGTATTTCGTTGTTCTATTTCGTTGTTCTAATTCGTTGTTCGATTTCGTTGTTCGATTTCGTTGTTCGATTTCGTTGTTCGATTCGTTATTCGATTTCGTTGTTCGATTTCGTTGTTCGATTTCGTTGTTCGATTTCGTTGTTCCATTTCGTTGTTCGATTTCGTTGTTCGATTTCGTTGTTCGATTTCGTTGTTAGATTTCGTTGTTCGTTGTTAGATTTCGTTGTTCGATTTCGTTGTTCGATTTCGTTGTTCGATTTCGTTGTTAGATTTCGTTGTTCGTTGTTAGATTTCGTTGTTCGATTTCGTTGTTCGATTTCGTTGTTCGTTGTTAGTTTTCGTTGTTCGTTGTTAGATTTCGTTGTCCTTTGTTCGATTTCGTGGTTCGAATTCGTTGTTCGAATTCGTTGTTCGAATTCGTAGTTCGATTTCGTTGTTCGATTTCGTTGTTCGATTTCGTTGTTCGATTTCGTTGTTCGATTTCGTTGTTCGAATTCGTTGTTCGAATTCGTTGTTCGATTTCGTTGTTTGAATTAGTGTTCGATTTCGTTGATCGATTTCGTTGTTCGATTTTCTTTGTTCGATTTGATTGTTCGATTTCGTTGATCGATTTCGTTTTTCGATTTCGTTGTTCGATTTCGTTGTTCGATTTCGTTGTTCGATTTCGTGGTTCGATTTCGTGGTTCGAATTCGTTGTTCGAATTCGTTGTTCGTTGTTAGATTTCGTTGTTCGTTGTTAGATTTCGTTGTTCTTTGTTCGATTTCGTGGATCGAATTCGTTGTTCGAATTCGTTGTTCGATTTCGTTGTTCGATTTCGTTGTTCGATTTTGTTGTTCGATTTCGTTCGATTTCGTTGTTTGATTTCGTTGTTCGATTTCGTTGTTCGATTTCGTTGTTCGATTTCGAAGTTCGATTTCGTTGTTCGATTTCGTTGTTCGATTTCGTTGTTCGATTTCGTTGTTCGATTTCGTTGTTCGATTTCGTTGTTCGATTTCGTTGTTCGATTTCGTTGTTCGATTTCGTTGTTCGATTTCGTTGTTCGATTTCGTTGTTCGATTTCGTTGTTCGATTTCGTTGTTCGATTTCGTTGTTCGATTTCGTTGTTCGATTTCGTTCGATTTCGTTGTTCGATTTTGAAGTTCGATTTTGAAGTTCGATTTCGTTGTTCGATTTCGTTGTTCGATTTCGTTGTTCGATTTCGTTGTCCGATTCCGTTGTTCGATTTCGTTGTTCGTTTTCGTTGTTCGATATTGTTGTATGATTTCGTGGTTCGATTTCGTTGTTCGATTGCGTTGTTCCATTTCGTTGTTCTATTTCGTGGTTCGATTTCGTGGTTTCAGTTTGTTGTTCGATTTCGATTTCGCTGTTCGATTTCGAAGTTGGATTTCGTTGTTCTATTTCGTTGTTCTAATTCGTTGTTCGATTTCGTTGTTCGATTTCGTTGTTCGATTTCGTTGTTCGATTCGTTATTCGATTTCGTTGTTCGATTTCGTTGTTCGATTTCGTTGTTCGATTTCGTTGTTCGATTTCGTTGTTCGATTTCGTTGTCCGATTCCGTTGTTCGATTTCGTTGTTCGTTTTCGTTGTTCGATATTGTTGTATGATTTCGTGGTTCGATTTCGTTGTTCGATTGCGTTGTTCCATTTCGTTGTTCTATTTCGTGGTTCGATTTCGAGGTTTCAGTTTGTTGTTCGATTTCGATTTCGCTGTTCGATTTCGAAGTAGGATTTCGTTGTTCTATTTCGTTGTTCTAATTCGTTGTTCGATTTCGTTGTTCGATTTCGTTGTTCGATTTCGTTGTTCGATTCGTTATTCGATTTCGTTGTTCGATTTCGTTGTTCGATTTCGTTGTTCCATTTCGTTGTTCGATTTCGTTGTTCGATTTCGTTGTTCGATTTCGTTGTTAGATTTCGTTGTTCGTTGTTAGATTTCGTTGTTCGATTTCGTTGTTCGATTTCGTTGTTCGATTTCGTTGTTAGATTTCGTTGTTCGTTGTTAGATTTCGTTGTTCGTTGTTAGATTTCGTTGTTCTTTGTTCGATTTCGTGGTTCGAATTCGTTGTTCGAATACGTTGTTCGATTTCGTTGTTCGATTTCGTTGTTCGATTTTGTTGTTCGATTTCGTTGTTCGATTTCGTTGTTCGATTTCGTTGTTCGATTTCGAAGTTCGATTTCGTTGTTCGATTTCGTTGTTAGATTTCGTTGTTCGATTTCGTTGTTCGATTTCGTTGTTCGATTTCGTTGTTTGATTTCGTTGTTCGATTTCGTTGTTCGATTTCGTTGTTCGATTTCGTTGTTCGATTTCGTTGTTCGATTTCGTTGTTCGAATTCGTTGTTCGATTTCGTTGTTCGATTTCGAAGTTCGATTTCGTTGTTCGATTTCGTTGTTCGATTTCGTTGTTCGATTTCGTATTTCGTTGTTCGAATTCGTTGTTCGATTTCGTTGTTCGATTTCGTTGTTCGATTTCGAAGTTCGATTTCGTTGTTCGATTTCGTTGTTCGATTTCGTTGTTCGATTTCGTTGTTCGATTTCGTATTTCGTTGTTCGAATTCGTTGTACGATTTCGTTGTTCGATTTCGTTGTTCGATTTCGTTGTTCGATTTCGTTGTTCGAATTCGTTGTTCGAATTCGTTGTTAGATTTCGTTGTTCGATTTCGCTGTTCGATTTCGAAGTTGGATTTCGTTGTTCTAATTCGTTGTTCGATTTCGTTGTTCGATTTCGTTGTTCGATTTCGTTGTCCGATTCCGTTGTTCGATTTCGTTGTTCGTTTTCGTTGTTCGATATTGTTGTATGATTTCGTGGTTCGATTTCGTTGTTCGATTTCGTTGTTCGATTTCGTTGTTCGATTTCGTTGTTCGATTTCGTTGTTCGATTTCGTTCGATTTCGTTGTTCGATTTTGAAGTTCGATTTTGAAGTTCGATTTCGTTGTTCGATTTCGTTGTTCGATTTCGTTGTTCGATTTCGTTGTTCGATTTCGTTGTCCGATTCCGTTGTTCGATTTCGTTGTTCGTTTTCGTTGTTCGATATTGTTGTATGATTTCGTGGTTCGATTTCGTTGTTCGATTGCGTTGTTCCATTTCGTTGTTCTATTTCGTGGTTCGATTTCGAGGTTTCAGTTTGTTGTTCGATTTCGATTTCGCTGTTCGATTTCGAAGTTGGATTTCGTTGTTCTATTTCGTTGTTCTAATTCGTTGTTCGATTTCGTTGTTCGATTTCGTTGTTCGATTTCGTTGTTCGATTTCGTTGTTCGATTTCGTTGTTCGATTCGTTATTCGATTTCGTTGTTCGATTTCGTTGTTCGATTTCGTTGTTCGATTTCGTTGTTCGATTTCGTTGTCCGATTCCGTTGTTCGATTTCGTTGTTCGTTTTCGTTGTTCGATATTGTTGTATGATTTCGTGGTTCGATTTCGTTGTTCGATTGCGTTATTCCATTTCGTTGTTCTATTTCGTGGTTCGATTTCGAGGTTTCAGTTTGTTGTTCGATTTCGATTTCGCTGTTCGATTTCGAAGTAGGATTTCGTTGTTCTATTTCGTTGTTCTAATTCGTTGTTCGATTTCGTTGTTCGATTTCGTTGTTCGATTTCGTTGTTCGATTCGTTATTCGATTTCGTTGTTCGATTTCGTTGTTCGATTTCGTTGTTCCATTTCGTTGTTCGATTTCGTTGTTCGATTTCGTTGTTCGATTTCGTTGTTAGATTTCGTTGTTCGTTGTTAGATTTCGTTGTTCGATTTCGTTGTTCGATTTCGTTGTTCGATTTCGTTGTTAGATTTCGTTGTTCGTTGTTAGATTTCGTTGTTCGTTGTTAGATTTCGTTGTTCTTTGTTCGATTTCGTGGTTCGAATTCGTTGTTCGAATTCGTTGTTCGATTTCGTTGTTCGATTTCGTTGTTCGATTTTGTTGTTCGATTTCGTTGTTCGATTTCGTTGTTCGATTTCGTTGTTCGATTTCGAAGTTCGATTTCGTTGTTCGATTTCGTTGTTAGATTTCGTTGTTCGATTTCGTTGTTCGATTTCGTTGTTCGATTTCGTTGTTCGATTTCGTTGTTCGATTTCGTTGTTCGATTTCGTTGTTCGATTCGTTATTCGATTTCGTTGTTCGATTTCGTTGTTCGATTTCGTTGTTCGATTTCGTTGTTCGATTTCGTTGTTCGATTTCGTTGTCCGATTCCGTTGTTCGATTTCGTTGTTCGTTTTCGTCGTTCGATATTGTTGTATGATTTCGTGGTTCGATTTCGTTGTTCGATTGCGTTGTTCCATTTCGTTGTTCTATTTCGTGGTTCGATTTCGAGGTTTCAGTTTGTTGTTCGATTTCGATTTCGCTGTTCGATTTCGAAGTAGGATTTCGTTGTTCTATTTCGTTGTTCTAATTCGTTGTTCGATTTCGTTGTTCGATTTCGTTGTTCGATTTCGTTGTTCGATTCGTTATTCGATTTCGTTGTTCGATTTCGTTGTTCGATTTCGTTGTTCCATTTCGTTGTTCGATTTCGTTGTTCGATTTCGTTGTTCGATTTCGTTGTTAGATTTCGTTGTTCGTTGTTAGATTTCGTTGTTCGATTTCGTTGTTCGATTTCGTTGTTAGATTTCGTTTTTCGTTGTTAGATTTCGTTGTTCGTTGTTAGATTTCGTTGTTATTTGTTCGATTTCGTGGTTCGAATTCGTTGTTCGAATACGTTGTTCGATTTCGTTGTTCGATTTCGTTGTTCGATTTTGTTGTTCGATTTCGTTGTTCGATTTCGTTGTTCGATTTCGTTGTTCGATTTCGAAGTTCGATTTCGTTGTTCGATTTCGTTGTTAGATTTCGTTGTTCGATTTCGTTGTTCGATTTCGTTGTTCGATTTCGTTGTTCGATTTCGTTGTTCGATTTCGTTGTTCGATTTCGTTGTTCGATTTCGTTGTTCGATTTCGTTGTTCGATTTCGTTGTTCGAATTCGTTGTTCGAATTCGTTGTTCGATTTCGTTGTTCGATTTCGAAGTTCGATTTCGTTGTTCGATTTCGTTGTTCGATTTCGTTGTTCGATTTCGTTGTTCGATTTCGTATTTCGTTGTTCGAATTCGTTGTTCGATTTCGTTGTTCGATTTCGTTGTTCGATTTCGAAGTTCGATTTCGTTGTTCGATTTCGTTGTTCGATTTCGTTGTTCGATTTCGTTGTTCGATTTCGTATTTCGTTGTTCGAATTCGTTGTACGATTTCGTTGTTCGATTTCGTTGTTCGATTTCGTTGTTCGATTTCGTTGTTCGAATTCGTTGTTCGAATTCGTTGTTAGATTTCGTTGTTCGATTTCGCTGTTCGATTTCGAAGTTGGATTTCGTTGTTCTAATTCGTTGTTCGATTTCGTTGTTCGATTTCGTTGTTCGATTTCGTTGTCCGATTCCGTTGTTCGATTTCGTTGTTGGTTTTCGTTGTTCGATATTGTTGTATGATTTCGTGGTTCGATTTCGTTGTTCGATTTCGTTCGATTTCGTTGTTCGATTTTGAAGTTCGATTTTGAAGTTCGATTTCGTTGTTCGATTTCGTTGTTCGATTTCGTTGTTCGATTTCGTTGTTCGATTTCGTTGTCCGATTCCGTTGTTCGATTTCGTTGTTCGTTTTCGTTGTTCGATATTGTTGTATGATTTCGTGGTTCGATTTCGTTGTTCGATTGCGTTGTTCCATTTCGTTGTTCTATTTCGTGGTTAGATTTCGTGGTTTCAGTTTGTTGTTCGATTTCGATTTCGCTGTTCGATTTCGAAGTTGGATTTCGTTGTTCTATTTCGTTGTTCTAATTCGTTGTTCGATTTCGTTGTTCGATTTCGTTGTTCGATTTCGTTGTTCGATTTCGTTGTTCGATTCGTTATTCGATTTCGTTGTTCGATTTCGTTGTTCGATTTCGTTGTTCGATTTCGTTGTTCGATTTCGTTGTCCGATTCCGTTGTTCGATTTCGTTGTTCGTTTTCGTTGTTCGATATTGTTGTATGATTTCGTGGTTCGATTTCGTTGTTCGATTGCGTTGTTCCATTTCGTTGTTCTATTTCGTGGTTCGATTTCGAGGTTTCAGTTTGTTGTTCGATTTCGATTTCGCTGTTCGATTTCGAAGTAGGATTTCGTTGTTCTATTTCGTTGTTCTAATTCGTTGTTCGATTTCGTTGTTCGATTTCGTTGTTCGATTT
Organism: Neocrepidodera transversa; assembly: GCA_963243735.1. Lineage (NCBI taxonomy): Eukaryota > Metazoa > Arthropoda > Insecta > Coleoptera > Chrysomelidae > Neocrepidodera > Neocrepidodera transversa. The sequence continues at coordinate 2,666,513 of OY725356.1, forward strand.
CGTTGTTCGATTCGTTATTCGATTTCGTTGTTCGATTTCGTTGTTCGATTTCGTTGTTCCATTTCGTTGTTCGATTTCGTTGTTCGATTTCGTTGTTCGATTTCGTTGTTAGATTTCGTTGTTCGTTGTTAGATTTCGTTGTTCGATTTCGTTGTTCGATTTCGTTGTTCGATTTCGTTGTTAGATTTCGTTGTTCGTTGTTAGATTTCGTTGTTCGTTGTTAGATTTCGTTGTTCTTTGTTCGATTTCGTGGTTCGAATTCGTTGTTCGAATTCGTTGTTCGATTTCGTTGTTCGATTTCGTTGTTCGATTTTGTTGTTCGATTTCGTTGTTAGATTTCGTTGTTCGATTTCGTTGTTCGATTTCGAAGTTCGATTTCGTTGTTCGATTTCGTTGTTAGATTTCGTTGTTCGATTTCGTTGTTCGATTTCGTTGTTCGATTTCGTTGTTCGATTTCGTTGTTCGATTTCGTTGTTCGATTTCGTTGTTCGATTTCGTTGTTCGAATTCGTTGTTCGAATTCGTTGTTCGATTTCGTTGTTCGATTTCGTTGTTCGATTTCGAAGTTCGATTTCGTTGTTCGATTTTGTTGTTCGATTTCGTTGTTCGATTTCGTTGTTCGATTTCGTTGTTCGATTTCGAAGTTCGATTTCGTTGTTCGATTTCGTTGTTAGATTTCGTTGTTCGATTTCGTTGTTCGATTTCGTTGTTCGATTTCGTTGTTCGATTTCGTTGTTCGATTTCGTTGTTCGATTTCGTTGTTCGATTTCGTTGTTCGATTTCGTTGTTCGATTTCGTTGTTCGAATTCGTTGTTCGAATTCGTTGTTCGATTTCGTTGTTCGATTTCGTTGTTCGATTTCGAAGTTCGATTTCGTTGTTCGATTTCGTTGTTCGATTTCGTTGTTCGATTTCGTTGTTCGATTTCGTATTTCGTTGTTCGAATTCGTTGTTCGATTTCGTTGTTCGATTTCGTTGTTCGATTTCGAAGTTCGATTTCGTTGTTCGATTTCGTTGTTCGATTTCGTTGTTCGATTTCGTATTTCGTTGTTCGAATTCGTTGCACGATTTCGTTGTTCGATTTCGTTGTTCGATTTCGTTGTTCGATTTCGTTGTTCGAATTCGTTGTTCGAATTCGTTGTTCGAATTCGTTGTTAGATTTCGTTGTTCGATTTCGCTGTTCGATTTCGAAGTTGGATTTCGTTGTTCTAATTCGTTGTTCGATTTCGTTGTTCGATTTCGTTGTTCGATTTCGTTGTCCAATTCCGTTGTTCGATTTCGTTGTTCGTTTTCGTTGTTCGATATTGTTGTATGATTTCGTGGTTCGATTTCGTTGTTCGATTGCGTTGTTCCATTTCGTTGTTCTATTTCGTGGTTCGATTTCGTGGTTTCAGTTTGTTGTTCGATTTCGATTTCGCTGTTCGATTTCGAAGTTGGATTTCGTTGTTATATTTCGTTGTTCTAATTCGTTGTTCGATTTCGTTGTTCGATTTCGTTGTTCGATTTCGTTGTTCGATTTCGTTGTTCGATTTCGTTGTTCGATTTCGTTGTTCCATTTCGTTGTTCGATTTCGTTGTTCGATTTCGTTGTTCGATTTCGTTGTTAGATTTCGTTGTTCGTTGTTAGATTTCGTTGTTCGATTTCGTTGTTCGATTTCGTTGTTCGATTTCGTTGTTAGATTTCGTTGTTCGTTGTTAGATTTCGTTGTTCGTTGTTAGATTTCGTTGTTCTTTATTCGATTTCGTGGTTCGAATTCGTTGTTCGAATTCGTTGTTCGATTTCGTTGTTCGATTTCGTTGTTCGATTTTGTTGTTCGATTTCGTTGTTCGATTTCGTTGTTCGATTTCGTTGTTCGATTTCGAAGTTCGATTTCGTTGTTCGATTTCGTTGTTCGATTTCGTTGTTCGATTTCGTTGTTCGATTTCGTTGTTCGATTTCGTTGTTCGATTTCGTTGTTCGATTTCGTTGTTCGATTTCGTTGTTCGATTTCGTTGTTCGATTTCGTTGTTCGATTTCGTTGTTCGATTTCGTTGTTCGAATTCGTTGTTCGAATTCGTTGTTCGATTTCGTTGTTCGATTTCGTTGTTCGATTTCGAAGTTCGATTTCGTTGTTCGATTTCGTTGTTCGATTTCGTTGTTCGATTTCATATTTTGTTGTTCGAATTCGTTGTTCGATTTCGTTGTTCGATTTCGTTGTTCGATTTCGTTGTTCGATTTCGTTGTTCGATTTCGAAGTTCGATTTCGTTGTTCGATTTCGTTGTTCGATTTCGTTGTTCGATTTCGTTGTTCGATTTCGTATTTTGTTGTTCGAATTCGTTGTTCGATTTCGTTGTTCGATTTCGTTGTTCGATTTCGTTGTTCGATTTCATTGTTCGATTTCGTTGTTCGAATTCGTTGTTCGAATTCGTTGTTAGATTTCGTTGTTCGATTTCGCTGTTCGATTTCGAAGTTGGATTTCGTTGTTCTATTTCGTTGTTCTAATTCGTTGTTCGATTTCGTTGTTCGATTTCGTTGTTCGATTTCGTTGTTCGATTTCGTTGTTCGATTCGTTATTCGATTTCGTTGTTCGATTTCGTTGTTCGATTTCGTTGTTCGATTTCGTTGTTCGATTTCGTTGTCCGATTCCGTTGTTCGATTTCGTTGTTCGTTTTCGTTGTTCGATATTGTTGTATGATTTCGTGGTTCGATTTCGTTGTTCGATTGCGTTGTTCCATTTCGTTGTTCTATTTCGTGGTTCGATTTTGTGGTTTCAGTTTGTTGTTCGATTTCGATTTCGCTGTTCGATTTCGAAGTTGGATTTCGTTGTTCTATTTCGTTGTTCTAATTCGTTGTTCGATTTCGTTATTCGATTTCGTTGTTCGATTTCGTTGTTCGATTCGTTATTCGATTTCGTTGTTCGATTTCGTTGTTCGATTTCCTTGTTCGATTTCGTTGTTCGATTTCGTTGTTCGATTTCGTTGTTCGATTTCGTTGTTCGATTTCGTTGTTCGATTTCGTTGTTCGAATTCGTTGATCGAATTCGTTGTTCGATTTTGTTGTTCGATTTTGTTGTTCGATTTCGTTGTTCGATTTCGTTGTTCGATTTCGTTGTTCCATTTCGTTGTTCGATTTCGTTGTTCGATTTCGTTGTTAGATTTCGTTGTTCGTTGTTAGATTTCGTTGTTCGTTGTTAGATTTCGTTGTTCGATTTCGTTGTTCGATTTCCTTGTTCGATTTCGTTGTTCGATTTCGTTGTTCGATTTCGTTGTTCGATTTCGTTGTTCGATTTCGTTGTTCGATTTCGTTGTTCGAATTCGTTGATCGAATTCGTTGTTCGATTTTGTTGTTCGATTTCGTTGTTCGATTTCGTTGTTCGATTTCGTTGTTAGATTTCGTTGTTCGTTGTTAGATTTCGTTGTTCGTTGTTAGATTTCGTTGTTCGTTGTTAGATTTCGTTGTTCGATTTCGTTGTTCGATTTCGTTGTTCGATTTCGTTGTTCGATTTCGTTGTTAGATTTCGTAGTTCTTTGTTCGATTTCGTGGTTCGAATTCGTTGTTCGAATTCGTTGTTCGATTTCGTTGTTCGATTTCGTTGTTAGATTTTGTTGTTCGATTTCGTTGTTCGATTTCGTGGTTCGAATTCGTTGTTCGAATTCGTAGTTCGATTTCGTTGTTCGATTTCGTTGTTCGATTTCGTTGTTCGATTTCCTTGTTCGATTTCGTTGTTCGATTTCGTTGTTCGATTTCGTTGTTCGATTTCGTTGTTCGATTTCGTTGTTCGATTTCGTTGTTCGAATTCGTTGTTCGATTTCGTTGTTCGATTTCGTTGTTCGATTTCCTTGTTCGATTTCGTTGTTCAATTTCGTTGTTCGATTTCGTTGTTCGATTTCGTTGTTCGATTTCGTTGTTCGATTTCGTTGTTCGAATTCGTTGTTCGAATTCGTTGTTCGATTTTGTTGTTCGATTTTGTTGTTCGATTTCGTTGTTCGATTTCGTTGTTCGATTTCGTTGTTCCATTTCGTTGTTCGATTTCGTTGTTCGATTTCGTTGTTAGATTTCGTTGTTCGTTGTTAGATTTCGTTGTTCGTTGTTAGATTTCGTTGTTCGATTTCGTTGTTCGATTTCGTTGTTCGATTTCGTTGTTCGATTTCGTTGTTCGATTTCGTTGTTAGATTTCGTTGTTCGTTGTTAGATTTCGTTGTTCGTTGTTAGATTTCGTTGTTCGATTTCGTTGTTCGATTTCGTTGTTAGATTTCGTTGTTCGATTTTGTTGTTCGATTTCGTTGTTCGATTTCGTTGTTCGATTTCGTTGTTCCATTTCGTTGTTCGATTTCGTTGTTCGATTTCGTTGTTTGATTTCGTTGTTAGATTTCGTTGTTCGTTGTTAGATTTCGTTGTTCGTTGTTAGATTTCGTTGTTCGTTGTTAGATTTCGTTGTTCGATTTCGTTGTTCGATTTCGTTGTTCGATTTCGTTGTTAGATTTCGTTGTTCTTTGTTCGATTTCGTGGTTCGAATTCGTTGTTCGAATTCGTTGTTCGATTTCGTTGTTCGATTTCGTTGTTCGATTTTGTTGTTCGATTTCGTTGTTCGATTTCGTTGTTCGATTTCGTTGTTCGATTTCGTTGTTCGATTTCGTTGTTCGATTTCATTGTTCGATTTCGTTGTTCGATTTCGTTGTTCGATTTCGTTGTTCGATTTCGTTGTTCGATTTCGAAGTTCGATTTCGTTGTTCGATTTCGTTGTTCGATTTCGTAGTTCGATTTCGTTGTTCGAATTCGTTGTTCGAATTCGTTGTTCGATTTCGTTGTTCGATTTCGTTGTTCGATTTCGTTGTTCGATTTCATTGTTCGATTTCGTTGTTCGATTTCGTTGTTCGATTTCGTTGTTCGTTGTTAGTTTTCGTTGTTCGTTGTTAGATTTCGTTGTTCTTTGTTCGATTTCGTGGTTCGAATTCGTTGTTCGAATTCGTAGTTCGATTTCGTTGTTCGATTTCGTTGTTCGATTTTGTTGTTCGATTTCGTTGTTCGAATTCGTTGTTCGAATTCCTTGTTCGATTTCGTTGTTTGAATTCGTGTTCGATTTCGTTGATCGATTTCGTTGTTCGATTTTCTTTGTTCGATTTGATTGTTCGATTTCGTTGATCGATTTCGTTTTTCGATTTCGTTGTTCGATTTCGTTGTTCGATTTCGTTGTTCGATTTCGTGGTTCGAATTCGTTGTTCGAATTCGTTGTTCGTTGTTAGATTTCGTTGTTCGTTGTTAGATTTCGTTGTTCTTTGTTCGATTTCGTGGTTCGAATTCGTTGTTCGAATTCGTTGTTCTATTTCGTTGTTCGATTTCGTTGTTCGATTATGTTGTTCGATTTCGTGGTTCGAATTCGTTGTTCGAATTCGTTGTTCGTTGTTAGATGTCGTTGTTCGTTGTTAGATTTCGTTGTTCTTTGTTCGATTTCGTGGTTCGAATTCGTTGTTCGAATTCGTTGTTCGATTTCGTTGTTCGATTTCGTTGTTCGATTTTGTTGTTCGATTTCGTTGTTCGATTTCGTGGTTCGAATTCGTTGTTCGAATTCGTAGTTCGATTTCGTTGTTCGATTTCGTTGTTCGATTTCGTTGTTAGATTTCGTTGTTCTTTGTTCGATTTCGTGGTTCGAATTCGTTGTTCGAATTCGTTGTTCGATTTCGTTGTTTGATTTCGTTGTTCGATTTCGTTGTTCGATTTCGTTGTTCGATTTCGTTGTTCGATTTCGTTGTTCGATTTCGTTGTTCGATTTCGTTGTTCGATTTCGTTGTTCGATTTCGTTGTTCGATTTCGTTGTTCGATTTCGTTGTTCGAATTCGTTGTTCGAATTCGTTGTTCGATTTCGTTGTTCGATTTCGTTGTTCGATTTCGAAGTTCGATTTCGTTGTTCGATTTCGTTGTTCGATTTCGTTGTTCGATTTCGTTGTTCGATTTCGTATTTCGTTGTTCGAATTCGTTGTTCGATTTCGTTGTTCGATTTCATTGTTCGATTTCGTTGTTCGATTTCGTTGTTCGATTCCGTTGTTCGATTTCGTTGTTCGAATTCGTTGTTCGAATTCGTTGTTAGATTTCGTTGTTCGATTTCGCTGTTCGATTTCGAAGTTGGATTTCGTTGTTCTATTTCGTTGTTCTAATTCGTTGTTCGATTTCGTTGTTCGATTTCGTTGTTCGATTTCGTTGTTCGATTCGTTATTCGATTTCGTTGTTCGATTTCGTTGTTCGATTTCGTTGTTCGATTTCGTTGTTCGATTTCGTTGTCCGATTCCGTTGTTCGATTTCGTTGTTCGTTTTCGTTGTTCGATATTGTTGTATAATTTCGTGGTTCGATTTCGTTGTTCGATTGCGTTGTTCCATTTCGTTGTTCTATTTTGTGGTTCGATTTTGTGGTTTCAGTTTGTTGTTCGATTTCGATTTCGCTGTTCGATTTCGAAGTTGGATTTCGTTGTTCTATTTCGTTGTTCTAATTCGTTGTTCGATTTCGTTGTTCGATTTCGTTGTTCGATTTCGTTGTTCGATTCGTTATTCGATTTCGTTGTTCGATTTCGTTGTTCGATTTCGTTGTTCCATTTCGTTGTTAGATTTCGTTGTTCGTTGTTAGATTTCGTTGTTCTTTGTTCGATTTCGTGGTTCGAATTCGTTGTTCGATTTCGTTGTTCGATTTTGTTGTTCGATTTCGTTGTTCGATTTCGTTGTTCGATTTCGTTGTTCGATTTCGTTGTTCGATTTCGTTGTTCGATTTCGTTGTTCGATTTTGTTGTTCGATTTCGTTGTTCTATTTCGTTGTTCGATTTCGTTGTTCGATTTCGTTGTTCGATTTCGTTGTTCGATTTCGAAGTTCGATTTCGTTGTTCGATTTCGTTGTTCGATTTCGTAGTTCGATTTCGTTGTTCGAATTCGTTGTTCGAATTCATTGTTCGAATTCGTTGTTCGATTTCGTTGTTCGATTTCGTTGTTCGATTTCGTTGTTCAATTTCGTTGTTCGATTTCGTTGTTCGTTGTTAGTTTTCGTTGTTCGTTGTTAGATTTCGTTGTTCTTTGTTCGATTTCGTGGTTCGAATTCGTTGTTCGAATTCGTAGTTCGATTTCGTTGTTCGATTTCGTTGTTCGATTTCGTTGTTCGATTTCGTTGTTCGAATTCGTTGTTCGAATTCGTTGTTCGATTTCGTTGTTTGAATTCGTGTTCGATTTCGTTGATCGATTTCGTTGTTCGATTTTCTTTGTTCGATTTGATTGTTCGATTTCGTTGATCGATTTCGTTTTTCGATTTCGTTGTTCGATTTCGTTGTTCGATTTCGTTGTTCGATTTCGTTGTTCGATTTCGTTGTTCGATTTCGTTGTTCCATTTCGTTGTTCGATTTCGTTGTTCGATTTCGTTGTTAGATTTCGTTGTTCGTTGTTAGATTTCGTTGTTCGTTGTTAGATTTCGTTGTTCGATTTCGTTGTTCGATTTCGTTGTTCGATTTCGTTGTTCGATTTCGTTGTTAGATTTCGTAGTTCTTTGTTCGATTTCGTGGTTCGAATTCGTTGTTCGAATTCGTTGTTCGATTTCGTTGTTCGATTTCGTTGTTAGATTTTGTTGTTCGATTTCGTTGTTCGATTTCGTGGTTCGAATTCGTTGTTCGAATTCGTAGTTCGATTTCGTTGTTCGATTTCGTTGTTCGATTTCGTTGTTCGATTTACTTGTTCGATTTCGTTGTTCGATTTCGTTGTTCGATTTCGTTGTTCGATTTCGTTGTTCGATTTCGTTGTTCGATTTCGTTGTTCGAATTCGTTGTTCGATTTCGTTGTTCGATTTCGTTGTTCGATTTCCTTGTTCGATTTCGTTGTTCGATTTCGTTGTTCGATTTCGTTGTTCGATTTCGTTGTTCGATTTCGTTGTTCGATTTCGTTGTTCGATTTTGTTGTTCGATTTCGTTGTTCGATTTCGTGGTTCGAATTCGTTGTTCGAATTCGTAGTTCGATTTCGTTGTTCGATTTCGTTGTTCGATTTCGTTGTTAGATTTCGTTGTTCTTTGTTCGATTTCGTGGTTCGAATTCGTTGTTCGAATTCGTTGTTCGATTTCGTTGTTTGATTTCGTTGTTCGATTTCGTTGTTCGATTTCGTTGTTCGATTTCGTTGTTCGATTTCGTTGTTCGATTTCGTTGTTCGATTTCGTTGTTCGATTTCGTTGTTCGATTTCGTTGTTCGATTTCGTTGTTCGAATTCGTTGTTCGAATTCGTTGTTCGATTTCGTTGTTCGATTTCGTTGTTCGATTTCGAAGTTCGATTTCGTTGTTCGATTTCGTTGTTCGATTTCGTTGTTCGATTTCGTTGTTCGATTTCGTATTTCGTTGTTCGAATTTGTTGTTCGATTTCGTTGTTCGATTTCATTGTTCGATTTCGTTGTTCGATTTCGTTGTTCGATTATGTTGTTCGATTTCGTTGTTCGAATTCGTTGTTCGAATTCGTTGTTAGATTTCGTTGTTCGATTTCGCTGTTCGATTTCGAAGTTGGATTTCGTTGTTCTATTTCGTTGTTCTAATTCGTTGTTCGATTTCGTTGTTCGATTTCGTTGTTCGATTTCGTTGTTCGATTCGTTATTCGATTTCGTTGTTCGATTTCGTTGTTCGATTTCGTTGTTCGATTTCGTTGTTCGATTTCGTTGTCAGATTCCGTTGTTCGATTTCGTTGTTCGTTTTCGTTGTTCGATATTGTTGTATAATTTCGTGGTTCGATTTCGTTGTTCGATTGCGTTGTTCCATTTCGTTGTTCTATTTTGTGGTTCGATTTTGTGGTTTCACTTTGTTGTTCGATTTCGATTTCGCTGTTCGATTTCGAAGTTGGATTTCGTTGTTCTATTTCGTTGTTCTAATTCGTTGTTCGATTTCGTTGTTCGATTTCGTTGTTCGATTTCGTTGTTCGATTTCGTTGTTCGATTTCGTTGTTCGATTTCGTTGTTCGATTTCGTTGTTCGATTTCGTTGTTCGATTTCGTTGTTCGATTTCGTTGTTCGATTTCGAAGTTCGATTTCGTTGTTCGATTTCGTTGTTCGATTTCGTAGTTCGATTTCGTTGTTCGAATTCGTTGTTCGAATTCGTTGTTCGAATTCGTTGTTCGATTTCGTTGTTCGATTTCGTTGTTCGATTTCGTTGTTCGATTTCATTGTTCGATTTCGTTGTTCGATTTCGTTGTTCGATTTCGTTGTTCGTTGTTAGTTTTCGTTGTTCGTTGTTAGATTTCGTTGTTCTTTGTTCGATTTCGTGGTTCGAATTCGTTGTTCGAATTCGTAGTTCGATTTCGTTGTTCGATTTCGTTGTTCGATTTCGTTGTTCGATTTCGTTGTTCGAATTCGTTGTTCGAATTCCTTGTTCGATTTCGTTGTTTGAATTCGTGTTCGATTTCGTTGATCGATTTCGTTGTTCGATTTTCTTTGTTCGATTTGATTGTTCGATTTCGTTGATCGATTTCGTTTTTCGATTTCGTTGTTCGATTTCGTTGTTCGATTTCGTTGTTCGATTTCGTGGTTCGAATTCGTTGTTCGAATTCGTTGTTCGTTGTTAGATTTCGTTGTTCGTTGTTAGATTTCGTTGTTCTTTGTTCGATTTCGTGGTTCGAATTCGTTGTTCGAATTCGTTGTTCGAATTCGTTGTTCGATTTCGTTGTTCGATTTCGTTGTTCGATTTTGTTGTTCGATTTCGTGGTTCGAATTCGTTGTTCGAATTCGTTGTTCGTTGTTAGATTTCGTTGTTCGTTGTTAGATTTCGTAGTTCTTTGTTCGATTTCGTGGTTCGAATTCGTTGTTCGAATTCGTTGTTCGATTTCGTTGTTCGATTTCGTTGTTAGATTTTGTTGTTCGATTTCGTTGTTCGATTTCGTGGTTCGAATTCGTTGTTCGAATTCGTAGTTCGATTTCGTTGTTCGATTTCGTTGTTCGATTTCGTTGTTAGATTTCGTTGTTCTTTGTTCGATTTCGTGATTCGAATTCGTTGTTCGAATTCGTTGTTCGATTTCGTTGTTCGATTTCGTTGTTCGATTTCGTTGTTCGATTTCGTTGTTCGATTTCGTTGTTCGATTTCGTTGTTCGATTTCGTTGTTCGATTTCGTTGTTCGATTTCGTTGTTCGATTTCGTTGTTCGATTTCGTTGTTCGATTTCGTTGTTCGATTTCGTTGTTCGATTTCGTTGTTCGATTTCGTTGTTCGATTTCGTTGTTCGATTTCGTTGTTCGATTTCGTTGTTCGAATTAGTTGTTCGAATTCGTTGTTCGATTTTGTTGTTCGATTTTGTTGTTCGATTTCGTTGTTCGATTTCGTTGTTCGATTTCGTTGTTCCATTTCGTTGTTCGATTTCGTTGTTCGATTTCGTTGTTCGATTTCGTTGTTCTATTTCGTTGTTCGATTTCGTTGTTCGATTTCGTTGTTCGATTTCATTGTTCGATTTCGAAGTTCGATTTCGTTGTTCGATTTCGTTGTTCGATTTCGTTGTTCGATTTCGTTGTTCGATTTCGTTGTTCGATTTTGTTGTTCGATTTCGTTGTTCGATTTCGTTGTTCGATTTCGTTGTTCCATTTCGTTCGATTTCGTTGTTCGATTTCGTTGTTCGATTTCGTTGTTAGATTTCGTTGTTCGTTGTTAGATTTCGTTGTTCGTTGTTAGATTTCGTTGTTCGATTTCGTTGTTCGATTTCGTTGTTCGATTTCGTTGTTAGATTTCGTTGTTCTTTGTTCGATTTCGTGGTTCGAATTCGTTGTTCGAATTCGTTGTTCGATTTCGTTGTTCGATTTCGTTGTTCGATTTTGTTGTTCGATTTCGTTGTTCGATTTCGTTGTTCGATTTCGTTGTTCGATTTCGTTGTTCGATTTCGTTGTTCGATTTCGTTGTTCGATTTCGTTGTTCGATTTCGTTGTTCTATTTCGTTGTTCGATTTCGTTGTTCGATTTCGTTGTTCGATTTCATTGTTCGATTTCGAAGTTCGATTTCGTTGTTCGATTTCGTTGTTCGATTTCGTAGTTCGATTTCGTTGTTCGAATTCGTTGTTCGAATTAGTTGTTCGAATTCGTAGTTCGATTTCGTTGTTCGATTTCGTTGTTAGATTTCGTTGTTCGTTGTTAGATTTCGTTGTTCTTTGTTCGATTTCGTGGTTCGAATTCGTTGTTCGAATTCGTTGTTCGAATTCCCATGTTCGATTTTGTTGTTCGATTTCGTTGTTCGATTTCGTTGTTCGATTTCGTTGTTCGATTTCGTTGTTCGATTTCGTTGTTCGATTTCGTTGTTCGATTTCGTTGTTCGATTTCGTTGTTCTATTTCGTTGTTCGATTTCGTTGTTCGATTTCGTTGTTCGATTTCGTTGTTCGATTTCGAAGTTCGATTTCGTTGTTCGATTTCGTTGTTCGATTTCGTAGTTCGATTTCGTTGTTCGAATTCGTTGTTCGAATTCGTTGTTCGAATTCGTTGTTCGATTTCGTTGTTCGATTTCGTTGTTCGATTTCGTTGTTCGATTTCGTTGTTCGATTTCGTTGTTCGATTTCGTTTTCGTTGTTAGTTTTCGTTGTTCGTTGTTAGATTTCGTTGTTCTTTGTTCGATTTCGTGTTTCGAATTCGTTGTTCGAATTCGTAGTTCGATTTCGTTGTTCGATTTCGTTGTTCGATTTCGTTGTTCGATTTCGTTGTTCGATTTCGTTGTTCGAATTCGTTGTTCGATTTCGTTGTTTGAATTCGTGTTCGATTTCGTTGATCGATTTCGTTGTTCCATTTTCTTTGTTCGATTTGATTGTTCGATTTGGTTGATCGATTTCGTTTTTCGATTTCGTTGTTCGATTTCGTTGTTCGATTTCGTTGTTCGATTTCGTGGTTCGAATTCGTTGTCCGAATTCGTTGTTCGTTGTTAGATTTCGTTGTTCGTTGTTAGATTTCGTTGTTCTTTGTTCGATTTTGTGGTTCGAATTCGTTGTTCGAATTCGTTGTTCGATTTCGTTGTTCGATTTCGTTGTTCGATTTTGTTGTTCGATTTCGTTCGATTTCGTTGTTCGATTTCGTTGTTCGATTTCGTTGTTAGATTTCGTTGTTCGTTGTTAGATTTCGTTGTTCTTTGTTCGATTTCGTGGTTCGAATTCGTTGTTCGAATTCGTTGTTCGAATTCCCATGTTCGATTTTGTTGTTCGATTTCGTTGTTCGATTTCGTTGTTCGATTTCGTTGTTCGATTTCGTTGTTCGATTTCGTTGTTCGATTTCGTTGTTCGATTTCGTTGTTCGATTTCGTTGTTCTATTTCGTTGTTCGATTTCGTTGTTCGATTTCGTTGTTCGATTTCGTTGTTCGATTTCGAAGTTCGATTTCGTTGTTCGATTTCGTTGTTCGATTTCGTAGTTCGATTTCGTTGTTCGAATTCGTTGTTCGAATTCGTTGTTCGAATTCGTTGTTCGATTTCGTTGTTCGATTTCGTTGTTCGATTTCGTTGTTCGATTTCGTTGTTCGATTTCGTTGTTCGATTTCGTTTTCGTTGTTAGTTTTCGTTGTTCGTTGTTAGATTTCGTTGTTCTTTGTTCGATTTCGTGTTTCGAATTCGTTGTTCGAATTCGTAGTTCGATTTCGTTGTTCGATTTCGTTGTTCGATTTCGTTGTTCGATTTCGTTGTTCGATTTCGTTGTTCGAATTCGTTGTTCGAATTCGTTGTTCGATTTCGTTGTTTGAATTCGTGTTCGATTTCGTTGATCGATTTCGTTGTTCCATTTTCTTTGTTCGATTTGATTGTTCGATTTGGTTGATCGATTTCGTTTTTCGATTTCGTTGTTCGATTTCGTTGTTCGATTTCGTTGTTCGATTTCGTGGTTCGAATTCGTTGTCCGAATTCGTTGTTCGTTGTTAGATTTCGTTGTTCGTTGTTAGATTTCGTTGTTCTTTGTTCGATTTTGTGGTTCGAATTCGTTGTTCGAATTCGTTGTTCGATTTCGTTGTTCGATTTCGTTGTTCGATTTTGTTGTTCGATTTCGTTCGATTTCGTTGTTCGATTTTGTTGTTCGATTTCGTTGTTCGATTTCGTTGTTCGATTTCGAAGTTCGATTTCGTAGTTCGATTTCGTTGTTCGATTTCGTTGTTCGATTTCGTTGTTCGATTTCGTTGTTCGATTTCGTTGTTCGATTTCGTTGTTCGATTTCGTTGTTCGATTTCGTTGTTCGATTTCGTTGTTCGATTTCGTTGTTCGATTTCGTTGTTCGATTTCGTTGTTCGATTTTGTTGTTCGATTTCGTTGTTCGATTTCGTTGTTCGATTTCGTTGTTCGATTTCGTTGTTCGATTTCGTTGTTCGATTTCGTTGTTCGATTTCGTTGTTCGATTTCGTTGTTCTATTTCGTTATTCGATTTCGTTGTTCGATTTCGTTGTTCGATTTCGTTGTTCGATTTCGAAGTTCGATTTCGTTGTTCGATTTCGTTGTTCGATTTCGTAGTTCGATTTCGTTGTTCGAATTCGTTGTTCGAATTCGTTGTTCGAATTCGTTGTTCGATTTCGTTGTTCGATTTCGTTGTTCGATTTCGTTGTTCGATTTCATTGTTCGATTTCGTTGTTCGATTTCGTTGTTCGATTTCGTTGTTCGTTGTTAGTTTTCGTTGTTCGTTGTTAGATTTCGTTGTTCTTTGTTCGATTTCGTGGTTCGAATTCGTTGTTCGAATTCGTAGTTCGATTTCGTTGTTCGATTTCGTTGTTCGATTTCGTTGTTCGATTTCGTTGTTCGAATTCGTTGTTCGAATTCCTTGTTCGATTTCGTTGTTTGAATTCGTGTTCGATTTCGTTGATCGATTTCGTTGTTCGATTTTCTTTGTTCGATTTGATTGTTCGATTTCGTTGATCGATTTCGTTTTTCGATTTCGTTGTTCGATTTCGTTGTTCGATTTCGTTGTTCGATTTCGTGGTTCGAATTCGTTGTTCGAATTCGTTGTTCGAATTCGTTGTTCGTTGTTAGATTTCGTTCTTCGTTGTTAGATTTCGTTGTTCTTTGTTCGATTTCGTGGTTCGAATTCGTTGTTCGAATTCGTTGTTCGAATTCGTTGTTCGATTTCGTTGTTCGATTTCGTTGTTCCATTTTGTTGTTCGATTTCGTGGTTCGAATTCGTTGTTCGAATTCGTTGTTCGTTGTTAGATTTCGTTGTTCGTTGTTAGATTTCGTAGTTCTTTGTTCGATTTCGTGGTTCGAATTCGTTGTTCGAATTCGTTGTTCGAATTCGTTGTTCGAATTCGTAGTTCGATTTCGTTGTTCGATTTCGTTGTTCGATTTCGTTGTTAGATTTCGTTGTTCTTTGTTCGATTTCGTGGTTCGAATTCGTTGTTCGAATTCGTAGTTCGATTTCGTTGTTCGATTTCGTTGTTCGATTTCGTTGTTCGATTTCGTTGTTCGAATTCGTTGTTCGAATTCCTTGTTCGATTTCGTTGTTTGAATTCGTGTTCGATTTCGTTGATCGATTTCGTTGTTCGATTTTCTTTGTTCGATTTGATTGTTCGATTTCGTTGATCGATTTCGTTTTTCGATTTCGTTGTTCGATTTCGTTGTTCGATTTCGTTGTTCGATTTCGTGGTTCGAATTCGTTGTTCGAATTCGTTGTTCGAATTCGTTGTTCGTTGTTAGATTTCGTTGTTCGTTGTTAGATTTCGTTGTTCTTTGTTCGATTTCGTGGTTCGAATTCGTTGTTCGAATTCGTTGTTCGAATTCGTTGTTCGATTTCGTTGTTCGATTTCGTTGTTCGATTTTGTTGTTCGATTTCGTTCGATTTCGTTGTTCGATTTTGTTGTTCGATTTCGTTGTTCGATTTCGTTGTTCGATTTCGAAGTTCGATTTCGTAGTTCGATTTCGTTGTTCGATTTCGTTGTTCGATTTCGTTGTTCGATTTCGTTGTTCGATTTCGTTGTTCGATTTCGTTGTTCGATTTCGTTGTTCGATTTCGTTGTTCGATTTCGTTGTTCGATTTCGTTGTTCGATTTCGTTGTTCGATTTCGTTGTTCGATTTCGTTGTTCGATTTTGTTGTTCGATTTCGTTGTTCGATTTCGTTGTTCGATTTCGTTGTTCGATTTCGTTGTTCGATTTCGTTGTTCGATTTCGTTGTTCGATTTCGTTGTTCGATTTCGTTGTTCGATTTCGTTGTTCGATTTCGAAGTTCGATTTCGTTGTTCGATTTCGTTGTTCGATTTCGTAGTTCGATTTCGTTGTTCGATTTCGTTGTTCGATTTCGTTGTTCGATTTCGTTGTTCGTTGTTAGTTTTCGTTGTTCGTTGTTAGATTTCGTTGTTCTTTGTTCGATTTCGTGGTTCGAATTCGTTGTTCGAATTCGTAGTTCGATTTCGTTGTTCGATTTCGTTGTTCGATTTCGTTGTTCGATTTCGTTGTTCGAATTCGTTGTTCGAATTCCTTGTTCGATTTCGTTGTTTGAATTCGTGTTCGATTTCGTTGATCGATTTCGTTGTTCGATTTTCTTTGTTCGATTTGATTGTTCGATTTCGTTGATCGATTTCGTTTTTCGATTTCGTTGTTCGATTTCGTTGTTCGATTTCGTTGTTCGATTTCGTGGTTCGAATTCGTTGTTCGAATTCGTTGTTCGTTGTTAGATTTCGTTGTTCGTTGTTAGATTTCGTTGTTCTTTGTTCGATTTCGTGGTTCGAATTCGTTGTTCGAATTCGTTGTTCGAATTCGTTGTTCGAATTCGTTGTTCGATTTCGTTGTTCGATTTCGTTGTTCGATTTTGTTGTTCGATTTCGTGGTTCGAATTCGTTGTTCGAATTCGTTGTTCGTTGTTAGATTTCGTTGTTCGTTGTTAGATTTCGTAGTTCTTTGTTCGATTTCGTGGTTCGAATTCGTTGTTCGAATTCGTTGTTCGATTTCGTTGTTCGATTTCGTTGTTAGATTTTGTTGTTCGATTTCGTTGTTCGATTTCGTGGTTCGAATTCGTTGTTCGAATTCGTAGTTCGATTTCGTTGTTCGATTTCGTTGTTCGATTTCGTTGTTAGATTTCGTTGTTCTTTGTTCGATTTCGTGATTCGAATTCGTTGTTCGAATTCGTTGTTCGATTTCGTTGTTCGATTTCGTTGTTCGATTTCGTTGTTCGATTTCGTTGTTCGATTTCGTTGTTCGATTTCGTTGTTCGATTTCGTTGTTCGATTTCGTTGTTCGATTTCGTTGTTCGATTTCGTTGTTCGATTTCGTTGTTCGATTTCGTTGTTCGATTTCGTTGTTCGAATTAGTTGTTCGAATTCGTTGTTCGATTTTGTTGTTCGATTTTGTTGTTCGATTTCGTTGTTCGATTTCGTTGTTCGATTTCGTTGTTCCATTTCGTTGTTCGATTTCGTTGTTCGATTTCGTTGTTCGATTTCGTTGTTAGATTTCGTTGTTCGTTGTTAGATTTCGTTGTTCGTTGTTAGATTTCGTTGTTCGATTTCGTTGTTCGATTTCGTTGTTCGATTTTGTTGTTCGATTTCGTTGTTCGATTTCGTTGTTCGATTTCGTTGTTCCATTTCGTTGTTCGATTTCGTTGTTCGATTTCGTTGTTCGATTTCGTTGTTAGATTTCGTTGTTCGTTGTTAGATTTCGTTGTTCGTTGTTAGATTTCGTTGTTCGATTTCGTTGTTCGATTTCGTTGTTCGATTTCGTTGTTCGATTTCGTTGTTCGATTTCGTTGTTCGATTTCGTTGTTCTATTTCGTTGTTCGATTTCGTTGTTCGATTTCGTTGTTCGATTTCGTTGTTCGATTTCGAAGTTCGATTTCGTTGTTCGATTTCGTTGTTCGATTTCGTAGTTCGATTTCGTTGTTCGAATTCGTTGTTCGAATTCGTTGTTCGAATTCGTTGTTCGATTTCGTTGTTCGATTTCGTTGTTCGATTTCATTGTTCGATTTCGTTGTTCGATTTCGTTGTTCGATTTCGTTGTTCGTTGTTAGTTTTCGTTGTTCGTTGTTAGATTTCGTTGTTCTTTGTTCGATTTCGTGGTTCGAATTCGTTGTTCGAATTCGTAGTTCGATTTCGTTGTTCGATTTCGTTGTTCGATTTTGTTGTTCGATTTCGTTGTTCGAATTCGTTGTTCGAATTCCTTGTTCGATTTCGTTGTTTGAATTCGTGTTCAATTTCGTTGATCGATTTCGTTGTTCGATTTTCTTTGTTCGATTTGATTGTTCGATTTCGTTGATCGATTTCGTTTTTCGATTTCGTTGTTCGATTTCGTTGTTCGATTTCGTTGTTCGATTTCGTGGTTCGAATTCGTTGTTCGAATTCGTTGTTCGTTGTTAGATTTCGTTGTTCGTTGTTAGATTTCGTTGTTCTTTGTTCGATTTCGTGGTTCGAATTCGTTGTTCGAATTCGTTGTTCGATTTCGTTGTTCGATTTCGTTGTTCGATTTTGTTGTTCGATTTCGTGGTTCGAATTCGTTGTTCGTTGTTAGATTTCGTTGTTCGTTGTTCGATTTCGTTGTTCGATTTCGTAGTTCGATTTCGTTGTTCGATTTCGTTGTTCGATTTCGTTGTTCGATTTCGTTGTTCGTTGTTAGTTTTCGTTGTTCGTTGTTAGATTTCGTTGTTCTTTGTTCGATTTCGTGGTTCGAATTCGTTGTTCGAATTCGTAGTTCGATTTCGTTGTTCGATTTCGTTGTTCGATTTCGTTGTTCGATTTCGTTGTTCGAATTCGTTGTTCGAATTCCTTGTTCGATTTCGTTGTTTGAATTCGTGTTCGATTTCGTTGATCGATTTCGTTGTTCGATTTTCTTTGTTCGATTTGATTGTTCGATTTCGTTGATCGATTTCGTTTTTCGATTTCGTTGTTCGATTTCGTTGTTCGATTTCGTTGTTCGATTTCGTGGTTCGAATTCGTTGTTCGAATTCGTTGTTCGTTGTTAGATTTCGTTGTTCGTTGTTAGATTTCGTTGTTCTTTGTTCGATTTCGTGGTTCGAATTCGTTGTTCGAATTCGTTGTTCGAATTCGTTGTTCGAATTCGTTGTTCGATTTCGTTGTTCGATTTCGTTGTTCGATTTTGTTGTTCGATTTCGTGGTTCGAATTCGTTGTTCGAATTCGTTGTTCGTTGTTAGATTTCGTTGTTCGTTGTTAGATTTCGTAGTTCTTTGTTCGATTTCGTGGTTCGAATTCGTTGTTCGAATTCGTTGTTCGATTTCGTTGTTCGATTTCGTTGTTAGATTTTGTTGTTCGATTTCGTTGTTCGATTTCGTGGTTCGAATTCGTTGTTCGAATTCGTAGTTCGATTTCGTTGTTCGATTTCGTTGTTCGATTTCGTTGTTAGATTTCGTTGTTCTTTGTTCGATTTCGTGATTCGAATTCGTTGTTCGAATTCGTTGTTCGATTTCGTTGTTCGATTTCGTTGTTCGATTTCGTTGTTCGATTTCGTTGTTCGATTTCGTTGTTCGATTTCGTTGTTCGATTTCGTTGTTCGATTTCGTTGTTCGATTTCGTTGTTCGATTTCGTTGTTCGATTTCGTTGTTCGATTTCGTTGTTCGATTTCGTTGTTCGAATTAGTTGTTCGAATTCGTTGTTCGATTTTGTTGTTCGATTTTGTTGTTCGATTTCGTTGTTCGATTTCGTTGTTCGATTTCGTTGTTCCATTTCGTTGTTCGATTTCGTTGTTCGATTTCGTTGTTCGATTTCGTTGTTAGATTTCGTTGTTCGTTGTTAGATTTCGTTGTTCGTTGTTAGATTTCGTTGTTCGATTTCGTTGTTCGATTTCGTTGTTCGATTTTGTTGTTCGATTTCGTTGTTCGATTTCGTTGTTCGATTTCGTTGTTCCATTTCGTTGTTCGATTTCGTTGTTCGATTTCGTTGTTCGATTTCGTTGTTAGATTTCGTTGTTCGTTGTTAGATTTCGTTGTTCGTTGTTAGATTTCGTTGTTCGATTTCGTTGTTCGATTTCGTTGTTCGATTTCGTTGTTCGATTTCGTTGTTCGATTTCGTTGTTCGATTTCGTTGTTCGATTTCGTTGTTCGATTTCGTTGTTCTATTTCGTTGTTCGATTTCGTTGTTCGATTTCGTTGTTCGATTTCGTTGTTCGATTTCGAAGTTCGATTTCGTTGTTCGATTTCGTTGTTCGATTTCGTAGTTCGATTTCGTTGTTCGAATTCGTTGTTCGAATTCGTTGTTCGAATTCGTTGTTCGATTTCGTTGTTCGATTTCGTTGTTCGATTTCATTGTTCGATTTCGTTGTTCGATTTCGTTGTTCGATTTCGTTGTTCGTTGTTAGTTTTCGTTGTTCGTTGTTAGATTTCGTTGTTCTTTGTTCGATTTCGTGGTTCGAATTCGTTGTTCGAATTCGTAGTTCGATTTCGTTGTTCGATTTCGTTGTTCGATTTTGTTGTTCGATTTCGTTGTTCGAATTCGTTGTTCCTTGTTCGATTTCGTTGTTTGAATTCGTGTTCAATTTCGTTGATCGATTTCGTTGTTCGATTTTCTTTGTTCGATTTGATTGTTCGATTTCGTTGATCGATTTCGTTTTTCGATTTCGTTGTTCGATTTCGTTGTTCGATTTCGTTGTTCGATTTCGTGGTTCGAATTCGTTGTTCGAATTCGTTGTTCGTTGTTAGATTTCGTTGTTCGTTGTTAGATTTCGTTGTTCTTTGTTCGATTTCGTGGTTCGAATTCGTTGTTCGAATTCGTTGTTCGATTTCGTTGTTCGATTTCGTTGTTCGATTTTGTTGTTCGATTTCGTGGTTCGAATTCGTTGTTCGTTGTTAGATTTCGTTGTTCGTTGTTAGATTTCGTTGTTCTTTGTTCGATTTCGTGGTTCGAATTCGTTGTTCGAATTCGTTGTTCGATTTCGTTGTTCGATTTCGTTGTTCGATTTTGTTGTTCGATTTCGTTGTTCGATTTCGTGGTTCGAATTCGTTGTTCGAATTCGTAGTTCGATTTCGTTGCTCGATTTCGTTGTTCGATTTCGCTGTTAGATTTCGTTGTTCTTTGTTCGATTTCGTGGTTCGAATTCGTTGTTCGAATTCGTTGTTCGATTTCGTTGTTCGATTTCGTTGTTCGATTTCGTTGTTCGATTTCGTTGTTCGATTTCGTTGTTCGATTTCGTATTTCGTTGTTCGAATTCGTTGTTCGATTTCGTTGTTCGATTTCATTGTTCGATTTCGTTGTTCGATTTCGTTGTTCGATTCCGTTGTTCGATTTCGTTGTTCGAATTCGTTGTTCGAATTCGTTGTTAGATTTCGTTGTTCGATTTCGCTGTTCGATTTCGAAGTTGGATTTCGTTGTTCTATTTCGTTGTTCTAATTCGTTGTTCGATTTCGTTGTTCGATTTCGTTGTTCGATTTCGTTGTTCGATTTCGTTGTTCGATTTCGTTGTTCGATTTCGTTGTTCGATTTCGTTGTTCGATTTCGTTGTTTGATTTCGTTGTTCGATTTCGTTGTTCGATTTCGTTGTTCGTTTTCGTTGTTCGATTTCGTTGTTCGATTTCGTTGTTCGATTTCGTTGTTCGAATTCGTTGTTCGAATTCCTTGTTCGATTTCGTTGTTTGAATTCGTGTTCGATTTCGTTGATCGATTTCGTTGTTCGATTTTCTTTGTTCGATTTGATTGTTCGATTTCGTTGATCGATTTCGTTTTTCGATTTCGTTGTTCGATTTCGTTGTTCGATTTCGTTGTTCGATTTCGTGGTTCGAATTCGTTGTTCGAATTCGTTGTTCGTTGTTAGATTTCGTTGTTCGTTGTTAGATTTCGTTGTTCTTTGTTCGATTTCGTGGTTCGAATTCGTTGTTCGAATTCGTTGTTCGAATTCGTTGTTCGATTTCGTTGTTCGATTTCGTTGTTCGATTTTGTTGTTCGATTTCGTGGTTCGAATTCGTTGTTCGAGTTCGTTGTTCGTTGTTAGATTTCGTTGTTCGTTGTTAGATTTCGTAGTTCTTTGTTCGATTTCGTGGTTCGAATTCGTTGTTCGAATTCGTTGTTCGATTTCGTTGTTCGATTTCGTTGTTAGATTTTGTTGTTCGATTTCGTTGTTCGATTTCGTGGTTCGAATTCGTTGTTCGAATTCGTAGTTCGATTTCGTTGTTCGATTTCGTTGTTCGATTTCGTTGTTAGATTTCGTTGTTCTTTGTTCGATTTCGTGATTCGAATTCGTTGTTCGAATTCGTTGTTCGATTTCGTTGTTCGATTTCGTTGTTCGATTTCGTTGTTCGATTTCGTTGTTCGATTTCGTTGTTCGATTTCGTTGTTCGATTTCGTTGTTCGATTTCGTTGTTCGATTTCGTTGTTCGATTTCGTTGTTCGATTTCGTTGTTCGATTTCGTTGTTCGATTTCGTTGTTCGAATTAGTTGTTCGAATTCGTTGTTCGATTTTGTTGTTCGATTTTGTTGTTCGATTTCGTTGTTCGATTTCGTTGTTCGATTTCGTTGTTCCATTTCGTTGTTCGATTTCGTTGTTCGATTTCGTTGTTCGATTTCGTTGTTAGATTTCGTTGTTCGTTGTTAGATTTCGTTGTTCGTTGTTAGATTTCGTTGTTCGATTTCGTTGTTCGATTTCGTTGTTCGATTTCGTTGTTCGATTTTGTTGTTCGATTTCGTTGTTCGATTTCGTTGTTCGATTTCGTTGTTCCATTTCGTTGTTCGATTTCGTTGTTCGATTTCGTTGTTCGATTTCATTGTTAGATTTCGTTGTTCGTTGTTAGATTTCGTTGTTCGTTGTTAGATTTCGTTGTTCGATTTCGTTGTTCGATTTCGTTGTTCGATTTCGTTGTTCGATTTCGTTGTTCGATTTCGTTGTTCGATTTCGTTGTTCGATTTCGTTGTTCTATTTCGTTGTTCGATTTCGTTGTTCGATTTCGTTGTTCGATTTCGTTGTTCGATTTCGAAGTTCGATTTCGTTGTTCGATTTCGTTGTTCGATTTAGTAGTTCGATTTCGTTGTTCGATTTCGTTGTTCGATTTCGTTGTTCGATTTCGTTGTTCGATTTTGTTGTTCGATTTCGTTGTTCTATTTCGTTGTTCGATTTCGTTGTTCGATTTCGTTGTTCGATTTCGTTGTTCGATTTCGAAGTTCGATTTCGTTGTTCGATTTCGTTGTTCGATTTCGTAGTTCGATTTCGTTGTTCGAATTCGTTGTTCGAATTCATTGTTCGAATTCGTTGTTCGATTTCGTTGTTCGATTTCGTTGTTCGATTTCGTTGTTCAATTTCGTTGTTCGATTTCGTTGTTCGTTGTTAGTTTTCGTTGTTCGTTGTTAGATTTCGTTGTTCTTTGTTCGATTTCGTGGTTCGAATTCGTTGTTCGAATTCGTAGTTCGATTTCGTTGTTCGATTTCGTTGTTCGATTTCGTTGTTCGATTTCGTTGTTCGAATTCGTTGTTCGAATTCGTTGTTCGATTTCGTTGTTTGAATTCGTGTTCGATTTCGTTGATCGATTTCGTTGTTCGATTTTCTTTGTTCGATTTGATTGTTCGATTTCGTTGATCGATTTCGTTTTTCGATTTCGTTGTTCGATTTCGTTGTTCGATTTCGTTGTTCGATTTCGTTGTTCGATTTCGTTGTTCGATTTCGTTGTTCCATTTCGTTGTTCGATTTCGTTGTTCGATTTCGTTGTTAGATTTCGTTGTTCGTTGTTAGATTTCGTTGTTCGTTGTTAGATTTCGTTGTTCGATTTCGTTGTTCGATTTCGTTGTTCGATTTCGTTGTTCGATTTCGTTGTTAGATTTCGTAGTTCTTTGTTCGATTTCGTGGTTCGAATTCGTTGTTCGAATTCGTTGTTCGATTTCGTTGTTCGATTTCGTTGTTAGATTTTGTTGTTCGATTTCGTTGTTCGATTTCGTGGTTCGAATTCGTTGTTCGAATTCGTAGTTCGATTTCGTTGTTCGATTTCGTTGTTCGATTTCGTTGTTCGATTTACTTGTTCGATTTCGTTGTTCGATTTCGTTGTTCGATTTCGTTGTTCGATTTCGTTGTTCGATTTCGTTGTTCGATTTCGTTGTTCGAATTCGTTGTTCGATTTCGTTGTTCGATTTCGTTGTTCGATTTCCTTGTTCGATTTCGTTGTTCGATTTCGTTGTTCGATTTCGTTGTTCGATTTCGTTGTTCGATTTCGTTGTTCGATTTCGTTGTTCGATTTTGTTGTTCGATTTCGTTGTTCGATTTCGTGGTTCGAATTCGTTGTTCGAATTCGTAGTTCGATTTCGTTGTTCGATTTCGTTGTTCGATTTCGTTGTTAGATTTCGTTGTTCTTTGTTCGATTTCGTGGTTCGAATTCGTTGTTCGAATTCGTTGTTCGATTTCGTTGTTTGATTTCGTTGTTCGATTTCGTTGTTCGATTTCGTTGTTCGATTTCGTTGTTCGATTTCGTTGTTCGATTTCGTTGTTCGATTTCGTTGTTCGATTTCGTTGTTCGATTTCGTTGTTCGATTTCGTTGTTCGAATTCGTTGTTCGAATTCGTTGTTCGATTTCGTTGTTCGATTTCGTTGTTCGATTTCGAAGTTCGATTTCGTTGTTCGATTTCGTTGTTCGATTTCGTTGTTCGATTTCGTTGTTCGATTTCGTATTTCGTTGTTCGAATTTGTTGTTCGATTTCGTTGTTCGATTTCATTGTTCGATTTCGTTGTTCGATTTCGTTGTTCGATTATGTTGTTCGATTTCGTTGTTCGAATTCGTTGTTCGAATTCGTTGTTAGATTTCGTTGTTCGATTTCGCTGTTCGATTTCGAAGTTGGATTTCGTTGTTCTATTTCGTTGTTCTAATTCGTTGTTCGATTTCGTTGTTCGATTTCGTTGTTCGATTTCGTTGTTCGATTCGTTATTCGATTTCGTTGTTCGATTTCGTTGTTCGATTTCGTTGTTCGATTTCGTTGTTCGATTTCGTTGTCAGATTCCGTTGTTCGATTTCGTTGTTCGTTTTCGTTGTTCGATATTGTTGTATAATTTCGTGGTTCGATTTCGTTGTTCGATTGCGTTGTTCCATTTCGTTGTTCTATTTTGTGGTTCGATTTTGTGGTTTCACTTTGTTGTTCGATTTCGATTTCGCTGTTCGATTTCGAAGTTGGATTTCGTTGTTCTATTTCGTTGTTCTAATTCGTTGTTCGATTTCGTTGTTCGATTTCGTTGTTCGATTTCGTTGTTCGATTTCGTTGTTCGATTTCGTTGTTCGATTTCGTTGTTCGATTTCGTTGTTCGATTTCGTTGTTCGATTTCGTTGTTCGATTTCGAAGTTCGATTTCGTTGTTCGATTTCGTTGTTCGATTTCGTAGTTCGATTTCGTTGTTCGAATTCGTTGTTCGAATTCGTTGTTCGAATTCGTTGTTCGATTTCGTTGTTCGATTTCGTTGTTCGATTTCGTTGTTCGATTTCATTGTTCGATTTCGTTGTTCGATTTCGTTGTTCGATTTCGTTGTTCGTTGTTAGTTTTCGTTGTTCGTTGTTAGATTTCGTTGTTCTTTGTTCGATTTCGTGGTTCGAATTCGTTGTTCGAATTCGTAGTTCGATTTCGTTGTTCGATTTCGTTGTTCGATTTCGTTGTTCGATTTCGTTGTTCGAATTCGTTGTTCGAATTCCTTGTTCGATTTCGTTGTTTGAATTCGTGTTCGATTTCGTTGATCGATTTCGTTGTTCGATTTTCTTTGTTCGATTTGATTGTTCGATTTCGTTGATCGATTTCGTTTTTCGATTTCGTTGTTCGATTTCGTTGTTCGATTTCGTTGTTCGATTTCGTGGTTCGAATTCGTTGTTCGAATTCGTTGTTCGTTGTTAGATTTCGTTGTTCGTTGTTAGATTTCGTTGTTCTTTGTTCGATTTCGTGGTTCGAATTCGTTGTTCGAATTCGTTGTTCGAATTCGTTGTTCGAATTCGTTGTTCGATTTCGTTGTTCGATTTCGTTGTTCGATTTTGTTGTTCGATTTCGTGGTTCGAATTCGTTGTTCGAATTCGTTGTTCGTTGTTAGATTTCGTTGTTCGTTGTTAGATTTCGTAGTTCTTTGTTCGATTTCGTGGTTCGAATTCGTTGTTCGAATTCGTTGTTCGATTTCGTTGTTCGATTTCGTTGTTAGATTTTGTTGTTCGATTTCGTTGTTCGATTTCGTGGTTCGAATTCGTTGTTCGAATTCGTAGTTCGATTTCGTTGTTCGATTTCGTTGTTCGATTTCGTTGTTAGATTTCGTTGTTCTTTGTTCGATTTCGTGATTCGAATTCGTTGTTCGAATTCGTTGTTCGATTTCGTTGTTCGATTTCGTTGTTCGATTTCGTTGTTCGATTTCGTTGTTCGATTTCGTTGTTCGATTTCGTTGTTCGATTTCGTTGTTCGATTTCGTTGTTCGATTTCGTTGTTCGATTTCGTTGTTCGATTTCGTTGTTCGATTTCGTTGTTCGATTTCGTTGTTCGATTTCGTTGTTCGATTTCGTTGTTCGATTTCGTTGTTCGATTTCGTTGTTCGATTTCGTTGTTCGAATTAGTTGTTCGAATTCGTTGTTCGATTTTGTTGTTCGATTTTGTTGTTCGATTTCGTTGTTCGATTTCGTTGTTCGATTTCGTTGTTCCATTTCGTTGTTCGATTTCGTTGTTCGATTTCGTTGTTCGATTTCGTTGTTCTATTTCGTTGTTCGATTTCGTTGTTCGATTTCGTTGTTCGATTTCATTGTTCGATTTCGAAGTTCGATTTCGTTGTTCGATTTCGTTGTTCGATTTCGTTGTTCGATTTCGTTGTTCGATTTTGTTGTTCGATTTCGTTGTTCGATTTCGTTGTTCGATTTCGTTGTTCCATTTCGTTCGATTTCGTTGTTCGATTTCGTTGTTCGATTTCGTTGTTAGATTTCGTTGTTCGTTGTTAGATTTCGTTGTTCGTTGTTAGATTTCGTTGTTCGATTTCGTTGTTCGATTTCGTTGTTCGATTTCGTTGTTAGATTTCGTTGTTCTTTGTTCGATTTCGTGGTTCGAATTCGTTGTTCGAATTCGTTGTTCGATTTCGTTGTTCGATTTCGTTGTTCGATTTTGTTGTTCGATTTCGTTGTTCGATTTCGTTGTTCGATTTCGTTGTTCGATTTCGTTGTTCGATTTCGCTGTTCGATTTCGTTGTTCGATTTCGTTGTTCGATTTCGTTGTTCTATTTCGTTGTTCGATTTCGTTGTTCGATTTCGTTGTTCGATTTCATTGTTCGATTTCGAAGTTCGATTTCGTTGTTCGATTTCGTTGTTCGATTTCGTAGTTCGATTTCGTTGTTCGAATTCGTTGTTCGAATTAGTTGTTCGAATTCGTAGTTCGATTTCGTTGTTCGATTTCGTTGTTAGATTTCGTTGTTCGTTGTTAGATTTCGTTGTTCTTTGTTCGATTTCGTGGTTCGAATTCGTTGTTCGAATTCGTTGTTCGAATTCCCATGTTCGATTTTGTTGTTCGATTTCGTTGTTCGATTTCGTTGTTCGATTTCGTTGTTCGATTTCGTTGTTCGATTTCGTTGTTCGATTTCGTTGTTCGATTTCGTTGTTCGATTTCGTTGTTCTATTTCGTTGTTCGATTTCGTTGTTCGATTTCGTTGTTCGATTTCGAAGTTCGATTTCGTTGTTCGATTTCGTTGTTCGATTTCGTAGTTCGATTTCGTTGTTCGAATTCGTTGTTCGAATTCGTTGTTCGAATTCGTTGTTCGATTTCGTTGTTCGATTTCGTTGTTCGATTTCGTTGTTCGATTTCGTTGTTCGATTTCGTTGTTCGATTTCGTTTTCGTTGTTAGTTTTCGTTGTTCGTTGTTAGATTTCGTTGTTCTTTGTTCGATTTCGTGTTTCGAATTCGTTGTTCGAATTCGTAGTTCGATTTCGTTGTTCGATTTCGTTGTTCGATTTCGTTGTTCGATTTCGTTGTTCGATTTCGTTGTTCGAATTCGTTGTTCGATTTCGTTGTTTGAATTCGTGTTCGATTTCGTTGATCGATTTCGTTGTTCCATTTTCTTTGTTCGATTTGATTGTTCGATTTGGTTGATCGATTTCGTTTTTCGATTTCGTTGTTCGATTTCGTTGTTCGATTTCGTTGTTCGATTTCGTGGTTCGAATTCGTTGTCCGAATTCGTTGTTCGTTGTTAGATTTCGTTGTTCGTTGTTAGATTTCGTTGTTCTTTGTTCGATTTTGTGGTTCGAATTCGTTGTTCGAATTCGTTGTTCGATTTCGTTGTTCGATTTCGTTGTTCGATTTTGTTGTTCGATTTCGTTCGATTTCGTTGTTCGATTTCGTTGTTCGATTTCGTTGTTAGATTTCGTTGTTCGTTGTTAGATTTCGTTGTTCTTTGTTCGATTTCGTGGTTCGAATTCGTTGTTCGAATTCGTTGTTCGAATTCCCATGTTCGATTTTGTTGTTCGATTTCGTTGTTCGATTTCGTTGTTCGATTTCGTTGTTCGATTTCGTTGTTCGATTTCGTTGTTCGATTTCGTTGTTCGATTTCGTTGTTCTATTTCGTTGTTCGATTTCGTTGTTCGATTTCGTTGTTCGATTTCGTTGTTCGATTTCGAAGTTCGATTTCGTTGTTCGATTTCGTTGTTCGATTTCGTAGTTCGATTTCGTTGTTCGAATTCGTTGTTCGAATTCGTTGTTCGAATTCGTTGTTCGATTTCGTTGTTCGATTTCGTTGTTCGATTTCGTTGTTCGATTTCGTTGTTCGATTTCGTTGTTCGATTTCGTTTTCGTTGTTAGTTTTCGTTGTTCGTTGTTAGATTTCGTTGTTCTTTGTTCGATTTCGTGTTTCGAATTCGTTGTTCGAATTCGTAGTTCGATTTCGTTGTTCGATTTCGTTGTTCGATTTCGTTGTTCGATTTCGTTGTTCGATTTCGTTGTTCGAATTCGTTGTTCGAATTCGTTGTTCGATTTCGTTGTTTGAATTCGTGTTCGATTTCGTTGATCGATTTCGTTGTTCCATTTTCTTTGTTCGATTTGATTGTTCGATTTGGTTGATCGATTTCGTTTTTCGATTTCGTTGTTCGATTTCGTTGTTCGATTTCGTTGTTCGATTTCGTGGTTCGAATTCGTTGTCCGAATTCGTTGTTCGTTGTTAGATTTCGTTGTTCGTTGTTAGATTTCGTTGTTCTTTGTTCGATTTTGTGGTTCGAATTCGTTGTTCGAATTCGTTGTTCGATTTCGTTGTTCGATTTCGTTGTTCGATTTTGTTGTTCGATTTCGTTCGATTTCGTTGTTCGATTTTGTTGTTCGATTTCGTTGTTCGATTTCGTTGTTCGATTTCGAAGTTCGATTTCGTAGTTCGATTTCGTTGTTCGATTTCGTTGTTCGATTTCGTTGTTCGATTTCGTTGTTCGATTTCGTTGTTCGATTTCGTTGTTCGATTTCGTTGTTCGATTTCGTTGTTCGATTTCGTTGTTCGATTTCGTTGTTCGATTTCGTTGTTCGATTTCGTTGTTCGATTTTGTTGTTCGATTTCGTTGTTCGATTTCGTTGTTCGATTTCGTTGTTCGATTTCGTTGTTCGATTTCGTTGTTCGATTTCGTTGTTCGATTTCGTTGTTCGATTTCGTTGTTCTATTTCGTTATTCGATTTCGTTGTTCGATTTCGTTGTTCGATTTCGTTGTTCGATTTCGAAGTTCGATTTCGTTGTTCGATTTCGTTGTTCGATTTCGTAGTTCGATTTCGTTGTTCGAATTCGTTGTTCGAATTCGTTGTTCGAATTCGTTGTTCGATTTCGTTGTTCGATTTCGTTGTTCGATTTCGTTGTTCGATTTCATTGTTCGATTTCGTTGTTCGATTTCGTTGTTCGATTTCGTTGTTCGTTGTTAGTTTTCGTTGTTCGTTGTTAGATTTCGTTGTTCTTTGTTCGATTTCGTGGTTCGAATTCGTTGTTCGAATTCGTAGTTCGATTTCGTTGTTCGATTTCGTTGTTCGATTTCGTTGTTCGATTTCGTTGTTCGAATTCGTTGTTCGAATTCCTTGTTCGATTTCGTTGTTTGAATTCGTGTTCGATTTCGTTGATCGATTTCGTTGTTCGATTTTCTTTGTTCGATTTGATTGTTCGATTTCGTTGATCGATTTCGTTTTTCGATTTCGTTGTTCGATTTCGTTGTTCGATTTCGTTGTTCGATTTCGTGGTTCGAATTCGTTGTTCGAATTCGTTGTTCGAATTCGTTGTTCGTTGTTAGATTTCGTTCTTCGTTGTTAGATTTCGTTGTTCTTTGTTCGATTTCGTGGTTCGAATTCGTTGTTCGAATTCGTTGTTCGAATTCGTTGTTCGATTTCGTTGTTCGATTTCGTTGTTCCATTTTGTTGTTCGATTTCGTGGTTCGAATTCGTTGTTCGAATTCGTTGTTCGTTGTTAGATTTCGTTGTTCGTTGTTAGATTTCGTAGTTCTTTGTTCGATTTCGTGGTTCGAATTCGTTGTTCGAATTCGTTGTTCGAATTCGTTGTTCGAATTCGTAGTTCGATTTCGTTGTTCGATTTCGTTGTTCGATTTCGTTGTTAGATTTCGTTGTTCTTTGTTCGATTTCGTGGTTCGAATTCGTTGTTCGAATTCGTAGTTCGATTTCGTTGTTCGATTTCGTTGTTCGATTTCGTTGTTCGATTTCGTTGTTCGAATTCGTTGTTCGAATTCCTTGTTCGATTTCGTTGTTTGAATTCGTGTTCGATTTCGTTGATCGATTTCGTTGTTCGATTTTCTTTGTTCGATTTGATTGTTCGATTTCGTTGATCGATTTCGTTTTTCGATTTCGTTGTTCGATTTCGTTGTTCGATTTCGTTGTTCGATTTCGTGGTTCGAATTCGTTGTTCGAATTCGTTGTTCGAATTCGTTGTTCGTTGTTAGATTTCGTTGTTCGTTGTTAGATTTCGTTGTTCTTTGTTCGATTTCGTGGTTCGAATTCGTTGTTCGAATTCGTTGTTCGAATTCGTTGTTCGATTTCGTTGTTCGATTTCGTTGTTCGATTTTGTTGTTCGATTTCGTTCGATTTCGTTGTTCGATTTTGTTGTTCGATTTCGTTGTTCGATTTCGTTGTTCGATTTCGAAGTTCGATTTCGTAGTTCGATTTCGTTGTTCGATTTCGTTGTTCGATTTCGTTGTTCGATTTCGTTGTTCGATTTCGTTGTTCGATTTCGTTGTTCGATTTCGTTGTTCGATTTCGTTGTTCGATTTCGTTGTTCGATTTCGTTGTTCGATTTCGTTGTTCGATTTCGTTGTTCGATTTCGTTGTTCGATTTTGTTGTTCGATTTCGTTGTTCGATTTCGTTGTTCGATTTCGTTGTTCGATTTCGTTGTTCGATTTCGTTGTTCGATTTCGTTGTTCGATTTCGTTGTTCGATTTCGTTGTTCGATTTCGTTGTTCGATTTCGTTGTTCGATTTCGAAGTTCGATTTCGTTGTTCGATTTCGTTGTTCGATTTCGTAGTTCGATTTCGTTGTTCGATTTCGTTGTTCGATTTCGTTGTTCGATTTCGTTGTTCGTTGTTAGTTTTCGTTGTTCGTTGTTAGATTTCGTTGTTCTTTGTTCGATTTCGTGGTTCGAATTCGTTGTTCGAATTCGTAGTTCGATTTCGTTGTTCGATTTCGTTGTTCGATTTCGTTGTTCGATTTCGTTGTTCGAATTCGTTGTTCGAATTCCTTGTTCGATTTCGTTGTTTGAATTCGTGTTCGATTTCGTTGATCGATTTCGTTGTTCGATTTTCTTTGTTCGATTTGATTGTTCGATTTCGTTGATCGATTTCGTTTTTCGATTTCGTTGTTCGATTTCGTTGTTCGATTTCGTTGTTCGATTTCGTGGTTCGAATTCGTTGTTCGAATTCGTTGTTCGTTGTTAGATTTCGTTGTTCGTTGTTAGATTTCGTTGTTCTTTGTTCGATTTCGTGGTTCGAATTCGTTGTTCGAATTCGTTGTTCGAATTCGTTGTTCGAATTCGTTGTTCGATTTCGTTGTTCGATTTCGTTGTTCGATTTTGTTGTTCGATTTCGTGGTTCGAATTCGTTGTTCGAATTCGTTGTTCGTTGTTAGATTTCGTTGTTCGTTGTTAGATTTCGTAGTTCTTTGTTCGATTTCGTGGTTCGAATTCGTTGTTCGAATTCGTTGTTCGATTTCGTTGTTCGATTTCGTTGTTAGATTTTGTTGTTCGATTTCGTTGTTCGATTTCGTGGTTCGAATTCGTTGTTCGAATTCGTAGTTCGATTTCGTTGTTCGATTTCGTTGTTCGATTTCGTTGTTAGATTTCGTTGTTCTTTGTTCGATTTCGTGATTCGAATTCGTTGTTCGAATTCGTTGTTCGATTTCGTTGTTCGATTTCGTTGTTCGATTTCGTTGTTCGATTTCGTTGTTCGATTTCGTTGTTCGATTTCGTTGTTCGATTTCGTTGTTCGATTTCGTTGTTCGATTTCGTTGTTCGATTTCGTTGTTCGATTTCGTTGTTCGATTTCGTTGTTCGATTTCGTTGTTCGAATTAGTTGTTCGAATTCGTTGTTCGATTTTGTTGTTCGATTTTGTTGTTCGATTTCGTTGTTCGATTTCGTTGTTCGATTTCGTTGTTCCATTTCGTTGTTCGATTTCGTTGTTCGATTTCGTTGTTCGATTTCGTTGTTAGATTTCGTTGTTCGTTGTTAGATTTCGTTGTTCGTTGTTAGATTTCGTTGTTCGATTTCGTTGTTCGATTTCGTTGTTCGATTTTGTTGTTCGATTTCGTTGTTCGATTTCGTTGTTCGATTTCGTTGTTCCATTTCGTTGTTCGATTTCGTTGTTCGATTTCGTTGTTCGATTTCGTTGTTAGATTTCGTTGTTCGTTGTTAGATTTCGTTGTTCGTTGTTAGATTTCGTTGTTCGATTTCGTTGTTCGATTTCGTTGTTCGATTTCGTTGTTCGATTTCGTTGTTCGATTTCGTTGTTCGATTTCGTTGTTCGATTTCGTTGTTCGATTTCGTTGTTCTATTTCGTTGTTCGATTTCGTTGTTCGATTTCGTTGTTCGATTTCGTTGTTCGATTTCGAAGTTCGATTTCGTTGTTCGATTTCGTTGTTCGATTTCGTAGTTCGATTTCGTTGTTCGAATTCGTTGTTCGAATTCGTTGTTCGAATTCGTTGTTCGATTTCGTTGTCCGATTTCGTTGTTCGATTTCATTGTTCGATTTCGTTGTTCGATTTCGTTGTTCGATTTCGTTGTTCGTTGTTAGTTTTCGTTGTTCGTTGTTAGATTTCGTTGTTCTTTGTTCGATTTCGTGGTTCGAATTCGTTGTTCGAATTCGTAGTTCGATTTCGTTGTTCGATTTCGTTGTTCGATTTTGTTGTTCGATTTCGTTGTTCGAATTCGTTGTTCGAATTCCTTGTTCGATTTCGTTGTTTGAATTCGTGTTCAATTTCGTTGATCGATTTCGTTGTTCGATTTTCTTTGTTCGATTTGATTGTTCGATTTCGTTGATCGATTTCGTTTTTCGATTTCGTTGTTCGATTTCGTTGTTCGATTTCGTTGTTCGATTTCGTGGTTCGAATTCGTTGTTCGAATTCGTTGTTCGTTGTTAGATTTCGTTGTTCGTTGTTAGATTTCGTTGTTCTTTGTTCGATTTCGTGGTTCGAATTCGTTGTTCGAATTCGTTGTTCGATTTCGTTGTTCGATTTCGTTGTTCGATTTTGTTGTTCGATTTCGTGGTTCGAATTCGTTGTTCGTTGTTAGATTTCGTTGTTCGTTGTTAGATTTCGTTGTTCTTTGTTCGATTTCGTGGTTCGAATTCGTTGTTCGAATTCGTTGTTCGATTTCGTTGTTCGATTTCGTTGTTCGATTTTGTTGTTCGATTTCGTTGTTCGATTTCGTGGTTCGAATTCGTTGTTCGAATTCGTAGTTCGATTTCGTTGCTCGATTTCGTTGTTCGATTTCGCTGTTAGATTTCGTTGTTCTTTGTTCGATTTCGTGGTTCGAATTCGTTGTTCGAATTCGTTGTTCGATTTCGTTGTTCGATTTCGTTGTTCGATTTCGTTGTTCGATTTCGTTGTTCGATTTCGTTGTTCGATTTCGTATTTCGTTGTTCGAATTCGTTGTTCGATTTCGTTGTTCGATTTCATTGTTCGATTTCGTTGTTCGATTTCGTTGTTCGATTCCGTTGTTCGATTTCGTTGTTCGAATTCGTTGTTCGAATTCGTTGTTAGATTTCGTTGTTCGATTTCGCTGTTCGATTTCGAAGTTGGATTTCGTTGTTCTATTTCGTTGTTCTAATTCGTTGTTCGATTTCGTTGTTCGATTTCGTTGTTCGATTTCGTTGTTCGATTTCGTTGTTCGATTTCGTTGTTCGATTTCGTTGTTCGATTTCGTTGTTCGATTTCGTTGTTTGATTTCGTTGTTCGATTTCGTTGTTCGATTTCGTTGTTCGTTTTCGTTGTTCGATTTCGTTGTTCGATTTCGTTGTTCGATTTCGTTGTTCGAATTCGTTGTTCGAATTCCTTGTTCGATTTCGTTGTTTGAATTCGTGTTCGATTTCGTTGATCGATTTCGTTGTTCGATTTTCTTTGTTCGATTTGATTGTTCGATTTCGTTGATCGATTTCGTTTTTCGATTTCGTTGTTCGATTTCGTTGTTCGATTTCGTTGTTCGATTTCGTGGTTCGAATTCGTTGTTCGAATTCGTTGTTCGTTGTTAGATTTCGTTGTTCTTTGTTCGATTTCGTGGTTCGAATTCGTTGTTCGAATTCGTTGTTCGAATTCGTTGTTCGATTTCGTTGTTCGATTTCGTTGTTCGATTTTGTTGTTCGATTTCGTGGTTCGAATTCGTTGTTCGAGTTCGTTGTTCGTTGTTAGATTTCGTTGTTCGTTGTTAGATTTCGTAGTTCTTTGTTCGATTTCGTGGTTCGAATTCGTTGTTCGAATTCGTTGTTCGATTTCGTTGTTCGATTTCGTTGTTAGATTTTGTTGTTCGATTTCGTTGTTCGATTTCGTGGTTCGAATTCGTTGTTCGAATTCGTAGTTCGATTTCGTTGTTCGATTTCGTTGTTCGATTTCGTTGTTAGATTTCGTTGTTCTTTGTTCGATTTCGTGATTCGAATTCGTTGTTCGAATTCGTTGTTCGATTTCGTTGTTCGATTTCGTTGTTCGATTTCGTTGTTCGATTTCGTTGTTCGATTTCGTTGTTCGATTTCGTTGTTCGATTTCGTTGTTCGATTTCGTTGTTCGATTTCGTTGTTCGATTTCGTTGTTCGATTTCGTTGTTCGATTTCGTTGTTCGATTTCGTTGTTCGAATTAGTTGTTCGAATTCGTTGTTCGATTTTGTTGTTCGATTTTGTTGTTCGATTTCGTTGTTCGATTTCGTTGTTCGATTTCGTTGTTCCATTTCGTTGTTCGATTTCGTTGTTCGATTTCGTTGTTCGATTTCGTTGTTAGATTTCGTTGTTCGTTGTTAGATTTCGTTGTTCGTTGTTAGATTTCGTTGTTCGATTTCGTTGTTCGATTTCGTTGTTCGATTTCGTTGTTCGATTTTGTTGTTCGATTTCGTTGTTCGATTTCGTTGTTCGATTTCGTTGTTCCATTTCGTTGTTCGATTTCGTTGTTCGATTTCGTTGTTCGATTTCGTTGTTAGATTTCGTTGTTCGTTGTTAGATTTCGTTGTTCGTTGTTAGATTTCGTTGTTCGATTTCGTTGTTCGATTTCGTTGTTCGATTTCGTTGTTCGATTTCGTTGTTCGATTTCGTTGTTCGATTTCGTTGTTCGATTTCGTTGTTCTATTTCGTTGTTCGATTTCGTTGTTCGATTTCGTTGTTCGATTTCGTTGTTCGATTTCGAAGTTCGATTTCGTTGTTCGATTTCGTTGTTCGATTTAGTAGTTCGATTTCGTTGTTCGAATTCGTTGTTCGAATTCGTTGTTCGAATTCGTTGTTCGATTTCGTTGTTCGATTTCGTTGTTCGATTTCGTTGTTCGATTTCATTGTTCGATTTCGTTGTTCGATTTCGTTGTTCGATTTCGTTGTTCGTTGTTAGTTTTCGTTGTTCGTTGTTAGATTTCGTTGTTCTTTGTTCGATTTCGTGGTTCGAATTCGTTGTTCGAATTCGTAGTTCGATTTCGTTGTTCGATTTCGTTGTTCGATTTTGTTGTTCGATTTCGTTGTTCGAATTCGTTGTTCGAATTCCTTGTTCGATTTCGTTGTTTGAATTCGTGTTCAATTTCGTTGATCGATTTCGTTGTTCGATTTTCTTTGTTCGATTTGATTGTTCGATTTCGTTGATCGATTTCGTTTTTCGATTTCGTTGTTCGATTTCGTTGTTCGATTTCGTTGTTCGATTTCGTGGTTCGAATTCGTTGTTCGAATTCGTTGTTCGTTGTTAGATTTCGTTGTTCGTTGTTAGATTTCGTTGTTCTTTGTTCGATTTCGTGGTTCGAATTCGTTGTTCGAATTCGTTGTTCGATTTCGTTGTTCGATTTCGTTGTTCGATTTTGTTGTTCGATTTCGTGGTTCGAATTCGTTGTTCGTTGTTAGATTTCGTTGTTCGTTGTTAGATTTCGTTGTTCTTTGTTCGATTTCGTGGTTCGAATTCGTTGTTCGAATTCGTTGTTCGATTTCGTTGTTCGATTTCGTTGTTCGATTTTGTTGTTCGATTTCGTTGTTCGATTTCGTGGTTCGAATTCGTTGTTCGAATTCGTAGTTCGATTTCGTTGTTCGATTTCGTTGTTCGATTTCGCTGTTAGATTTCGTTGTTCTTTGTTCGATTTCGTGGTTCGAATTCGTTGTTCGAATTCGTTGTTCGATTTCGTTGTTCGATTTCGTTGTTCGATTTCGTTGTTCGATTTCGTTGTTCGATTTCGTTGTTCGATTTCGTTGTTCGATTTCGTTGTTCGATTTCGTTGTTCGTTTTCGTTGTTCGATTTCGTTGTTCGATTTCGTTGTTCGATTTCGTTGTTCGAATTCGTTGTTCGAATTCGTTGTTCGATTTCGTTGTTCGATTTCGTTGTTCGATTTCGAAGTTCGATTTCGTTGTTCGATTTCGTTGTTCGATTTCGTTGTTCGATTTCGTTGTTCGATTTCGTTGTTCGATTTCGTATTTCGTTGTTCGAATTCGTTGTTCGATTTCGTTGTTCGATTTTATTGTTCGATTTCGTTGTTCGATTTCGTTGTTCGATTCCGTTGTTCGATTTCGTTGTTCAAATTCGTTGTTCGATTTCGTTGTTCGATTTCGTTGTTCGATTTCGTTGTTCGATTTCGTTGTTCGATTTCGTATTTCGTTGTTCGAATTCGTTGTTCGATTTCGTTGTTATATTTCGTTGTTCGATTCCGTTGTTCGATTTCGTTGTTCGAATTCGTTGTTCGAATTCGTTGTTAGATTTCGTTGTTCGATTTCGCTGTTCGATTTCGAAGTTGGATTTCGTTGTTCTATTTCGTTGTTCTAATTCGTTGTTCGATTTCGTTGTTCGATTTCGTTGTTCGATTTCGTTGTTCGATTTCGTTGTTCGATTCGTTATTCGATTTCGTTGTTCGATTTCGTTGTTCGATTTCGTTGTTCGATTTCGTTGTTCGATTTCGTTGTCCGATTCCGTTGTTCGATTTCGTTGTTCGTTTTCGTTGTTCGATATTGTTGTATAATTTCGTGGTTCGATTTCGTTGTTCGATTGCGTTGTTCCATTTCGTTGTTCTATTTTGTGGTTCGATTTTGTGGTTTCAGTTTGTTGTTCGATTTCGATTTCGCTGTTCGATTTCGAAGTTGGATTTCGTTGTTCTATTTCGTTGTTCTAATTCGTTGTTCGATTTCGTTGTTCGATTTCGTTGTTCGATTTCGTTGTTCGATTCGTTATTCGATTTCGTTGTTCGATTTCGTTGTTCGATTTCGTTGTTCCATTTCGTTGTTCGATTTCGTTGTTCGATTTCGTTGTTCGATTTCGTTGTTAGATTTCGTTGTTCGTTGTTAGATTTCGTTGTTCGATTTCGTTGTTCGATTTCGTTGTTCGATTTCGTTGTTAGATTTCGTTGTTCGTTGTTAGATTTCGTTGTTCGTTGTTAGATTTCGTTGTTCTTTGTTCGATTTCGTGGTTCGAATTCGTTGTTCGAATTCGTTGTTCGATTTCGTTGTTCGATTTTGTTGTTCGATTTCGTTGTTCGATTTCGTTGTTCGATTTCGTTGTTCGATTTCGTTGTTCGATTTCGTTGTTCTATTTCGTTGTTCGATTTCGTTGTTCGATTTCGTTGTTCGATTTCGTTGTTCGATTTCGAAGTTCGATTTC
Organism: Neocrepidodera transversa; assembly: GCA_963243735.1. NCBI lineage: Eukaryota > Metazoa > Arthropoda > Insecta > Coleoptera > Chrysomelidae > Neocrepidodera > Neocrepidodera transversa. The sequence continues at coordinate 2,703,568 of OY725356.1, forward strand.
GTTGTTTGATTTCGTTGTTCGATTTCGTAGTTCGATTTCGTTGTTCGAATTCGTTGTTCGAATTCGTTGTTCGAATTCGTTGTTCGATTTCGTTGTTCGATTTCGTTGTTCGATTTCGTTGTTCGATTTCGTTGTTTGATTTCGTTGTTCGATTTCGTTGTTCGTTGTTAGTTTTCGTTGTTCGTTGTTAGATTTCGTTGTTCTTTGTTCGATTCCGTGGTTCGAATTCGTTGTTCGAATTCGTAGTTCGATTTCGTTGTTCGATTTCGTTGTTCGATTTCGTTGTTCGATTTCGTTGTTCGAATTCGTTGTTCGAATTCGTTGTTCGATTTCGTTGTTTGAATTCGTGTTCGATTTCGTTGATCGATTTCGTTGTTCGATTTTCTTTGTTCGATTTGATTGTTCGATTTCGTTGATCGATTTCGTTTTTCGATTTCGTTGTTCGATTTCGTTGTTCGATTTCGTTGTTCGATTTCGTGGTTCGAATTCGTTGTTCGAATTCGTTGTTCGTTGTTAGATTTCGTTGTTCGTTGTTAGATTTCGTTGTTCTTTGTTCGATTTCGTGGTTCGAATTCGTTGTTCGAATTCGTTGTTCGATTTCGTTGTTCGATTTCGTTGTTCGATTTTGTTGTTCGATTTCGTTCGATTTCGTTGTTCGATTTCGTTGTTCGATTTCGTTGTTCGATTTCGTTGTTCGATTTCGAAGTTCGATTTCGTTGTTCGATTTCGTTGTTCGATTTCGTTGTTCGATTTCGTTGTTCGATTTCGTTGTTCGATTTCGTTGTTCGATTTCGTTGTTCGATTTCGTTGTTCGATTTCGTTGTTCGATTTCGTTGTTCGATTTCGTTGTTCGATTTCGTTGTTCGATTTCGTTGTTCGATTTCGTTGTTCGATTTCGTTGTTCGATTTCGTTGTTCGATTTCGTTGTTCGATTTCGTTGTTCGATTTCGTTGTTCGATTTCGTTGTTCGATTTCGTTGTTGGATTTCGTTGTTCGATGTCGTTGTTCGAATTCGTTGTTCGATTTCGTTGTTCGATTTCGTTGTTCGATTTCGTTGTTCGATTTCGTTGTTCGATTTCGTTGTAAGATTTCGTTGTTCGTTGTTAGATTTCGTTGTTCGTTGTTAGATTTCGTTGTTCTTTGTTCGATTTCGTGGTTCCAATTCGTTGTTCGAATTCGTTGTTCGATTTCGTTGTTAGATTTCGTTGTTCGTTGTTAGATTTCGTTGTTCGTTGTTAGATTTCGTTGTTCTTTGTTCGATTTCGTGGTTCGAATTCGTTGTTCGAATTCGTTGTTCGATTTCGTTGTTCGATTTTGTTGTTCGATTTCGTTGTTCGATTACGTTGTTCGATTTCGTTGTTCGATTTCGAAGTTCGATTTCGTTGTTCGATTTCGTTGTTAGATTTCGTTGTTCGATTTCGTTGTTCGATTTCGTTGTTCGATTTCGTTGTTCGATTTCGTTGTTCGATTTCGTTGTTCGATTTCGTTGTTCGATTTCGTTGTTCGATTTCGTTGTTCGATTTCGTTGTTCGAATTCGTTGTTCGATTTCGTTGTTCGATTTCGAAGTTCGATTTCGTTGTTCGATTTCGTTGTTCGATTTCGTTGTTCGATTTCGTTGTTCGATTTCGTATTTCGTTGTTCGAATTCGTTGTTCGATTTCGTTGTTCGATTTCGTTGTTCGATTTCGAAGTTCGATTTCGTTGTTCGATTTCGTTGTTCGATTTCGTTGTTCGATTTCGTTGTTCGATTTCGTATTTCGTTGTTCGAATTCGTTGTACGATTTCGTTGTTCGATTTCGTTGTTCGATTTCGTTGTTCGATTTCGTTGTTCGAATTCGTTGTTCGAATTCGTTGTTAGATTTCGTTGTTCGATTTCGCTGTTCGATTTCGAAGTTGGATTTCGTTGTTCTAATTCGTTGTTCGATTTCGTTGTTCGATTTCGTTGTTCGATTTCGTTGTCCGATTCCGTTGTTCGATTTCGTTGTTCGTTTTCGTTGTTCGATATTGTTGTATGATTTCGTGGTTCGATTTCGTTGTTCGATTTCGTTGTTCGATTTCGTTGTTCGATTTCGTTGTTCGATTTCGTTCGATTTCGTTGTTCGATTTTGAAGTTCGATTTTGAAGTTCGATTTCGTTGTTCGATTTCGTTGTTCGATTTCGTTGTTCGATTTCGTTGTTCGATTTCGTTGTCCGATTCCGTTGTTCGATTTCGTTGTTCGTTTTCGTTGTTCGATATTGTTGTATGATTTCGTGGTTCGATTTCGTTGTTCGATTGCGTTGTTCCATTTCGTTGTTCTGTTTCGTGGTTCGATTTCGTGGTTTCAGTTTGTTGTTCGATTTCGATTTCGCTGTTCGATTTCAAAGTTGGATTTCGTTGTTTTATTTCGTTGTTCTAATTCGTTGTTCGATTTCGTTGTTCGATTTCGTTGTTCGATTTCGTTGTTCGATTTCGTTGTTCGATTCGTTATTCGATTTCGTTGTTCGATTTCGTTGTTCGATTTCGTTGTTCGATTTCGTTGTTCGATTTCGTTGTCCGATTCCGTTGTTCGATTTCGTTGTTCGTTTTCGTTGTTCGATATTGTTGTATGATTTCGTGGTTCGATTTCGTTGTTCGATTGCGTTGTTCCATTTCGTTGTTCTATTTCGTGGTTCGATTTCGAGGTTTCAGTTTGTTGTTCGATTTCGATTTCGCTGTTCGATTTCGAAGTAGGATTTCGTTGTTCTATTTCGTTGTTCTAATTCGTTGTTCGATTTCGTTGTTCGATTTCGTTGTTCGATTTCGTTGTTCGATTCGTTATTCGATTTCGTTGTTCGATTTCGTTGTTCGATTTCGTTGTTCCATTTCGTTGTTCGATTTCGTTGTTCGATTTCGTTGTTCGATTTCGTTGTTAGATTTCGTTGTTCGTTGTTAGATTTCGTTGTTCGATTTCGTTGTTCGATTTCGTTGTTCGATTTCGTTGTTAGATTTCGTTGTTCGTTGTTAGATTTCGTTGTTCGTTGTTAGATTTCGTTGTTCTTTGTTCGATTTCGTGGTTCGAATTCGTTGTTCGAATTCGTTGTTCGATTTCGTTGTTCGATTTCGTTGTTCGATTTTGTTGTTCGATTTCGTTGTTCGATTTCGTTGTTCGATTTCGTTGTTCGATTTCGAAGTTCGATTTCGTTGTTCGATTTCGTTGTTAGATTTCGTTGTTCGATTTCGTTGTTCGATTTCGTTGTTCGATTTCGTTGTTCGATTTCGAAGTTCGATTTCGTTGTTCGATTTCGTTGTTCGATTTCGTTGTTCGATTTCGTATTTCGTTGTTCGAATTCGTTGTTCGATTTCGTTGTTCGATTTCGTTGTTCGATTTCGAAGTTCGATTTCGTTGTTCGATTTCGTTGTTCGATTTCGTTGTTCGATTTCGTTGTTCGATTTCGTATTTCGTTGTTCGAATTCGTTGTACGATTTCGTTGTTCGATTTCGTTGTTCGATTTCGTTGTTCGATTTCGTTGTTCGAATTCGTTGTTCGAATTCGTTGTTAGATTTCGTTGTTCGATTTCGCTGTTCGATTTCGAAGTTGGATTTCGTTGTTCTAATTCGTTGTTCGATTTCGTTGTTCGATTTCGTTGTTCGATTTCGTTGTCCGATTCCGTTGTTCGATTTCGTTGTTCGTTTTCGTTGTTCGATATTGATGTATGATTTCGTGGTTCGATTTCGTTGTTCGATTTCGTTGTTCGATTTCGTTGTTCGATTTCGTTGTTCGATTTCGTTGTTCGATTTCGTTGTTCGATTTCGTTGTTCGATTTCGTATTTCGTTGTTCGAATTCGTTGTTCGATTTCGTTGTTCGATTTCATTGTTCGATTTCGTTGTTCGATTTCGTTGTTCGATTCCGTTGTTCGATTTCGTTGTTCGAATTCGTTGTTCGAATTCGTTGTTAGATTTCGTTGTTCGATTTCGCTGTTCGATTTCGAAGTTGGATTTCGTTGTTCTATTTCGTTGTTCTAATTCGTTGTTCGATTTCGTTGTTCGATTTCGTTGTTCGATTTCGTTGTTCGATTTCGTTGTTCGATTTCGTTGTTCGATTTCGTTGTTCGATTTCGTTGTTCGATTTCGTTGTTTGATTTCGTTGTTCGATTTCGTTGTTCGATTTCGTTGTTCGTTTTCGTTGTTCGATTTCGTTGTTCGATTTCGTTGTTCGATTTCGTTGTTCGAATTCGTTGTTCGAATTCCTTGTTCGATTTCGTTGTTTGAATTCGTGTTCGATTTCGTTGATCGATTTCGTTGTTCGATTTTCTTTGTTCGATTTGATTGTTCGATTTCGTTGATCGATTTCGTTTTTCGATTTCGTTGTTCGATTTCGTTGTTCGATTTCGTTGTTCGATTTCGTGGTTCGAATTCGTTGTTCGAATTCGTTGTTCGTTGTTAGATTTCGTTGTTCGTTGTTAGATTTCGTTGTTCTTTGTTCGATTTCGTGGTTCGAATTCGTTGTTCGAATTCGTTGTTCGAATTCGTTGTTCGATTTCGTTGTTCGATTTCGTTGTTCGATTTTGTTGTTCGATTTCGTGGTTCGAATTCGTTGTTCGAGTTCGTTGTTCGTTGTTAGATTTCGTTGTTCGTTGTTAGATTTCGTAGTTCTTTGTTCGATTTCGTGGTTCGAATTCGTTGTTCGAATTCGTTGTTCGATTTCGTTGTTCGATTTCGTTGTTAGATTTTGTTGTTCGATTTCGTTGTTCGATTTCGTGGTTCGAATTCGTTGTTCGAATTCGTAGTTCGATTTCGTTGTTCGATTTCGTTGTTCGATTTCGTTGTTAGATTTCGTTGTTCTTTGTTCGATTTCGTGATTCGAATTCGTTGTTCGAATTCGTTGTTCGATTTCGTTGTTCGATTTCGTTGTTCGATTTCGTTGTTCGATTTCGTTGTTCGATTTCGTTGTTCGATTTCGTTGTTCGATTTCGTTGTTCGATTTCGTTGTTCGATTTCGTTGTTCGATTTCGTTGTTCGATTTCGTTGTTCGATTTCGTTGTTCGATTTCGTTGTTCGAATTAGTTGTTCGAATTCGTTGTTCGATTTTGTTGTTCGATTTTGTTGTTCGATTTCGTTGTTCGATTTCGTTGTTCGATTTCGTTGTTCCATTTCGTTGTTCGATTTCGTTGTTCGATTTCGTTGTTCGATTTCGTTGTTAGATTTCGTTGTTCGTTGTTAGATTTCGTTGTTCGTTGTTAGATTTCGTTGTTCGATTTCGTTGTTCGATTTCGTTGTTCGATTTCGTTGTTCGATTTTGTTGTTCGATTTCGTTGTTCGATTTCGTTGTTCGATTTCGTTGTTCCATTTCGTTGTTCGATTTCGTTGTTCGATTTCGTTGTTCGATTTCGTTGTTCGATTTCGTTGTTCGATTTCGTTGTTCGATTTCGTTGTTCGATTTCGTATTTCGTTGTTCGAATTCGTTGTTCGATTTCGTTGTTCGATTTCATTGTTCGATTTCGTTGTTCGATTTCGTTGTTCGATTCCGTTGTTCGATTTCGTTGTTCGAATTCGTTGTTCGAATTCGTTGTTAGATTTCGTTGTTCGATTTCGCTGTTCGATTTCGAAGTTGGATTTCGTTGTTCTATTTCGTTGTTCTAATTCGTTGTTCGATTTCGTTGTTCGATTTCGTTGTTCGATTTCGTTGTTCGATTTCGTTGTTCGATTTCGTTGTTCGATTTCGTTGTTCGATTTCGTTGTTCGATTTCGTTGTTTGATTTCGTTGTTCGATTTCGTTGTTCGATTTCGTTGTTCGTTTTCGTTGTTCGATTTCGTTGTTCGATTTCGTTGTTCGATTTCGTTGTTCGAATTCGTTGTTCGAATTCCTTGTTCGATTTCGTTGTTTGAATTCGTGTTCGATTTCGTTGATCGATTTCGTTGTTCGATTTTCTTTGTTCGATTTGATTGTTCGATTTCGTTGATCGATTTCGTTTTTCGATTTCGTTGTTCGATTTCGTTGTTCGATTTCGTTGTTCGATTTCGTGGTTCGAATTCGTTGTTCGAATTCGTTGTTCGTTGTTAGATTTCGTTGTTCGTTGTTAGATTTCGTTGTTCTTTGTTCGATTTCGTGGTTCGAATTCGTTGTTCGAATTCGTTGTTCGAATTCGTTGTTCGATTTCGTTGTTCGATTTCGTTGTTCGATTTTGTTGTTCGATTTCGTGGTTCGAATTCGTTGTTCGAGTTCGTTGTTCGTTGTTAGATTTCGTTGTTCGTTGTTAGATTTCGTAGTTCTTTGTTCGATTTCGTGGTTCGAATTCGTTGTTCGAATTCGTTGTTCGATTTCGTTGTTCGATTTCGTTGTTAGATTTTGTTGTTCGATTTCGTTGTTCGATTTCGTGGTTCGAATTCGTTGTTCGAATTCGTAGTTCGATTTCGTTGTTCGATTTCGTTGTTCGATTTCGTTGTTAGATTTCGTTGTTCTTTGTTCGATTTCGTGATTCGAATTCGTTGTTCGAATTCGTTGTTCGATTTCGTTGTTCGATTTCGTTGTTCGATTTCGTTGTTCGATTTCGTTGTTCGATTTCGTTGTTCGATTTCGTTGTTCGATTTCGTTGTTCGATTTCGTTGTTCGATTTCGTTGTTCGATTTCGTTGTTCGATTTCGTTGTTCGATTTCGTTGTTCGATTTCGTTGTTCGAATTAGTTGTTCGAATTCGTTGTTCGATTTTGTTGTTCGATTTTGTTGTTCGATTTCGTTGTTCGATTTCGTTGTTCGATTTCGTTGTTCCATTTCGTTGTTCGATTTCGTTGTTCGATTTCGTTGTTCGATTTCGTTGTTAGATTTCGTTGTTCGTTGTTAGATTTCGTTGTTCGTTGTTAGATTTCGTTGTTCGATTTCGTTGTTCGATTTCGTTGTTCGATTTCGTTGTTCGATTTTGTTGTTCGATTTCGTTGTTCGATTTCGTTGTTCGATTTCGTTGTTCCATTTCGTTGTTCGATTTCGTTGTTCGATTTCGTTGTTCGATTTCGTTGTTAGATTTCGTTGTTCGTTGTTAGATTTCGTTGTTCGTTGTTAGATTTCGTTGTTCGATTTCGTTGTTCGATTTCGTTGTTCGATTTCGTTGTTCGATTTCGTTGTTCGATTTCGTTGTTCGATTTCGTTGTTCGATTTCGTTGTTCGATTTCGTTGTTCTATTTCGTTGTTCGATTTCGTTGTTCGATTTCGTTGTTCGATTTCGTTGTTCGATTTCGAAGTTCGATTTCGTTGTTCGATTTCGTTGTTCGATTTAGTAGTTCGATTTCGTTGTTCGAATTCGTTGTTCGAATTCGTTGTTCGAATTCGTTGTTCGATTTCGTTGTTCGATTTCGTTGTTCGATTTCGTTGTTCGATTTCATTGTTCGATTTCGTTGTTCGATTTCGTTGTTCGATTTCGTTGTTCGTTGTTAGTTTTCGTTGTTCGTTGTTAGATTTCGTTGTTCTTTGTTCGATTTCGTGGTTCGAATTCGTTGTTCGAATTCGTAGTTCGATTTCGTTGTTCGATTTCGTTGTTCGATTTTGTTGTTCGATTTCGTTGTTCGAATTCGTTGTTCGAATTCCTTGTTCGATTTCGTTGTTTGAATTCGTGTTCAATTTCGTTGATCGATTTCGTTGTTCGATTTTCTTTGTTCGATTTGATTGTTCGATTTCGTTGATCGATTTCGTTTTTCGATTTCGTTGTTCGATTTCGTTGTTCGATTTCGTTGTTCGATTTCGTGGTTCGAATTCGTTGTTCGAATTCGTTGTTCGTTGTTAGATTTCGTTGTTCGTTGTTAGATTTCGTTGTTCTTTGTTCGATTTCGTGGTTCGAATTCGTTGTTCGAATTCGTTGTTCGATTTCGTTGTTCGATTTCGTTGTTCGATTTTGTTGTTCGATTTCGTGGTTCGAATTCGTTGTTCGTTGTTAGATTTCGTTGTTCGTTGTTAGATTTCGTTGTTCTTTGTTCGATTTCGTGGTTCGAATTCGTTGTTCGAATTCGTTGTTCGATTTCGCTGTTAGATTTCGTTGTTCTTTGTTCGATTTCGTGGTTCGAATTCGTTGTTCGAATTCGTTGTTCGATTTCGTTGTTCGATTTCGTTGTTCGATTTCGTTGTTCGATTTCGTTGTTCGATTTCGTTGTTCGATTTCGTTGTTCGATTTCGTTGTTCGATTTCGTTGTTCGTTTTCGTTGTTCGATTTCGTTGTTCGATTTCGTTGTTCGATTTCGTTGTTCGAATTCGTTGTTCGAATTCGTTGTTCGATTTCGTTGTTCGATTTCGTTGTTCGATTTCGAAGTTCGATTTCGTTGTTCGATTTCGTTGTTCGATTTCGTTGTTCGATTTCGTTGTTCGATTTCGTTGTTCGATTTCGTATTTCGTTGTTCGAATTCGTTGTTCGATTTCGTTGTTCGATTTTATTGTTCGATTTCGTTGTTCGATTTCGTTGTTCGATTCCGTTGTTCGATTTCGTTGTTCGAATTCGTTGTTCGATTTCGTTGTTCGATTTCGTTGTTCGATTTCGTTGTTCGATTTCGTTGTTCGATTTCGTTGTTCGATTTCGTATTTCGTTGTTCGAATTCGTTGTTCGATTTCGTTGTTCGATTTCGTTGTTCGATTCCGTTGTTCGATTTCGTTGTTCGAATTCGTTGTTCGAATTCGTTGTTAGATTTCGTTGTTCGATTTCGCTGTTCGATTTCGAAGTTGGATTTCGTTGTTCTATTTCGTTGTTCTAATTCGTTGTTCGATTTCGTTGTTCGATTTCGTTGTTCGATTTCGTTGTTCGATTTCGTTGTTCGATTCGTTATTCGATTTCGTTGTTCGATTTCGTTGTTCGATTTCGTTGTTCGATTTCGTTGTTCGATTTCGTTGTCCGATTCCGTTGTTCGATTTCGTTGTTCGTTTTCGTTGTTCGATATTGTTGTATAATTTCGTGGTTCGATTTCGTTGTTCGATTGCGTTGTTCCATTTCGTTGTTCTATTTTGTGGTTCGATTTTGTGGTTTCAGTTTGTTGTTCGATTTCGATTTCGCTGTTCGATTTCGAAGTTGGATTTCGTTGTTCTATTTCGTTGTTCTAATTCGTTGTTCGATTTCGTTGTTCGATTTCGTTGTTCGATTTCGTTGTTCGATTCGTTATTCGATTTCGTTGTTCGATTTCGTTGTTCGATTTCGTTGTTCCATTTCGTTGTTCGATTTCGTTGTTCGATTTCGTTGTTCGATTTCGTTGTTAGATTTCGTTGTTCGTTGTTAGATTTCGTTGTTCGATTTCGTTGTTCGATTTCGTTGTTCGATTTCGTTGTTAGATTTCGTTGTTCGTTGTTAGATTTCGTTGTTCGTTGTTAGATTTCGTTGTTCTTTGTTCGATTTCGTGGTTCGAATTCGTTGTTCGAATTCGTTGTTCGATTTCGTTGTTCGATTTTGTTGTTCGATTTCGTTGTTCGATTTCGTTGTTCGATTTCGTTGTTCGATTTCGTTGTTCGATTTCGTTGTTCTATTTCGTTGTTCGATTTCGTTGTTCGATTTCGTTGTTCGATTTCGTTGTTCGATTTCGAAGTTCGATTTCGTTGTTCGATTTCGTTGTTCGATTTCGTAGTTCGATTTCGTTGTTCGAATTCGTTGTTCGAATTCGTTGTTCGAATTCGTTGTTCGATTTCGTTGTTCGATTTCGTTGTTCGATTTCGTTGTTCGATTTCGTTGTTTGATTTCGTTGTTCGATTTCGTTGTTCGTTGTTAGTTTTCGTTGTTCGTTGTTAGATTTCGTTGTTCTTTGTTCGATTCCGTGGTTCGAATTCGTTGTTCGAATTCGTAGTTCGATTTCGTTGTTCGATTTCGTTGTTCGATTTCGTTGTTCGATTTCGTTGTTCGAATTCGTTGTTCGAATTCGTTGTTCGATTTCGTTGTTTGAATTCGTGTTCGATTTCGTTGATCGATTTCGTTGTTCGATTTTCTTTGTTCGATTTGATTGTTCGATTTCGTTGATCGATTTCGTTTTTCGATTTCGTTGTTCGATTTCGTTGTTCGATTTCGTTGTTCGATTTCGTGGTTCGAATTCGTTGTTCGAATTCGTTGTTCGTTGTTAGATTTCGTTGTTCGTTGTTAGATTTCGTTGTTCTTTGTTCGATTTCGTGGTTCGAATTCGTTGTTCGAATTCGTTGTTCGATTTCGTTGTTCGATTTCGTTGTTCGATTTTGTTGTTCGATTTCGTTCGATTTCGTTGTTCGATTTCGTTGTTCGATTTCGTTGTTCGATTTCGTTGTTCGATTTCGAAGTTCGATTTCGTTGTTCGATTTCGTTGTTCGATTTCGTTGTTCGATTTCGTTGTTCGATTTCGTTGTTCGATTTCGTTGTTCGATTTCGTTGTTCGATTTCGTTGTTCGATTTCGTTGTTCGATTTCGTTGTTCGATTTCGTTGTTCGATTTCGTTGTTCGATTTCGTTGTTCGATTTCGTTGTTCGATTTCGTTGTTCGATTTCGTTGTTCGATTTCGTTGTTCGATTTCGTTGTTCGATTTCGTTGTTCGATTTCGTTGTTCGATTTCGTTGTTCGATTTCGTTGTTCGATTTCGTTGTTGGATTTCGTTGTTCGATGTCGTTGTTCGAATTCGTTGTTCGATTTCGTTGTTCGATTTCGTTGTTCGATTTCGTTGTTCGATTTCGTTGTTCGATTTCGTTGTAAGATTTCGTTGTTCGTTGTTAGATTTCGTTGTTCGTTGTTAGATTTCGTTGTTCTTTGTTCGATTTCGTGGTTCCAATTCGTTGTTCGAATTCGTTGTTCGATTTCGTTGTTAGATTTCGTTGTTCGTTGTTAGATTTCGTTGTTCGTTGTTAGATTTCGTTGTTCTTTGTTCGATTTCGTGGTTCGAATTCGTTGTTCGAATTCGTTGTTCGATTTCGTTGTTCGATTTTGTTGTTCGATTTCGTTGTTCGATTACGTTGTTCGATTTCGTTGTTCGATTTCGAAGTTCGATTTCGTTGTTCGATTTCGTTGTTAGATTTCGTTGTTCGATTTCGTTGTTCGATTTCGTTGTTCGATTTCGTTGTTCGATTTCGTTGTTCGATTTCGTTGTTCGATTTCGTTGTTCGATTTCGTTGTTCGATTTCGTTGTTCGATTTCGTTGTTCGATTTCGTTGTTCGAATTCGTTGTTCGATTTCGTTGTTCGATTTCGAAGTTCGATTTCGTTGTTCGATTTCGTTGTTCGATTTCGTTGTTCGATTTCGTTGTTCGATTTCGTATTTCGTTGTTCGAATTCGTTGTTCGATTTCGTTGTTCGATTTCGTTGTTCGATTTCGAAGTTCGATTTCGTTGTTCGATTTCGTTGTTCGATTTCGTTGTTCGATTTCGTTGTTCGATTTCGTATTTCGTTGTTCGAATTCGTTGTACGATTTCGTTGTTCGATTTCGTTGTTCGATTTCGTTGTTCGATTTCGTTGTTCGAATTCGTTGTTCGAATTCGTTGTTAGATTTCGTTGTTCGATTTCGCTGTTCGATTTCGAAGTTGGATTTCGTTGTTCTAATTCGTTGTTCGATTTCGTTGTTCGATTTCGTTGTTCGATTTCGTTGTCCGATTCCGTTGTTCGATTTCGTTGTTCGTTTTCGTTGTTCGATATTGTTGTATGATTTCGTGGTTCGATTTCGTTGTTCGATTTCGTTGTTCGATTTCGTTGTTCGATTTCGTTGTTCGATTTCGTTGTTCGATTTCGTTCGATTTCGTTGTTCGATTTTGAAGTTCGATTTTGAAGTTCGATTTCGTTGTTCGATTTCGTTGTTCGATTTCGTTGTTCGATTTCGTTGTTCGATTTCGTTGTCCGATTCCGTTGTTCGATTTCGTTGTTCGTTTTCGTTGTTCGATATTGTTGTATGATTTCGTGGTTCGATTTCGTTGTTCGATTGCGTTGTTCCATTTCGTTGTTCTGTTTCGTGGTTCGATTTCGTGGTTTCAGTTTGTTGTTCGATTTCGATTTCGCTGTTCGATTTCAAAGTTGGATTTCGTTGTTTTATTTCGTTGTTCTAATTCGTTGTTCGATTTCGTTGTTCGATTTCGTTGTTCGATTTCGTTGTTCGATTTCGTTGTTCGATTCGTTATTCGATTTCGTTGTTCGATTTCGTTGTTCGATTTCGTTGTTCGATTTCGTTGTTCGATTTCGTTGTCCGATTCCGTTGTTCGATTTCGTTGTTCGTTTTCGTTGTTCGATATTGTTGTATGATTTCGTGGTTCGATTTCGTTGTTCGATTGCGTTGTTCCATTTCGTTGTTCTATTTCGTGGTTCGATTTCGAGGTTTCAGTTTGTTGTTCGATTTCGATTTCGCTGTTCGATTTCGAAGTAGGATTTCGTTGTTCTATTTCGTTGTTCTAATTCGTTGTTCGATTTCGTTGTTCGATTTCGTTGTTCGATTTCGTTGTTCGATTCGTTATTCGATTTCGTTGTTCGATTTCGTTGTTCGATTTCGTTGTTCCATTTCGTTGTTCGATTTCGTTGTTCGATTTCGTTGTTCGATTTCGTTGTTAGATTTCGTTGTTCGTTGTTAGATTTCGTTGTTCGATTTCGTTGTTCGATTTCGTTGTTCGATTTCGTTGTTCGATTTCGTTGTTAGATTTCGTTGTTCGTTGTTAGATTTCGTTGTTCGTTGTTAGATTTCGTTGTTCTTTGTTCGATTTCGTGGTTCGAATTCGTTGTTCGAATTCGTTGTTCGATTTCGTTGTTCGATTTCGTTGTTCGATTTTGTTGTTCGATTTCGTTGTTCGATTTCGTTGTTCGATTTCGTTGTTCGATTTCGAAGTTCGATTTCGTTGTTCGATTTCGTTGTTAGATTTCGTTGTTCGATTTCGTTGTTCGATTTCGTTGTTCGATTTCGTTGTTCGATTTCGAAGTTCGATTTCGTTGTTCGATTTCGTTGTTCGATTTCGTTGTTCGATTTCGTTGTTCGATTTCGTATTTCGTTGTTCGAATTCGTTGTTCGATTTCGTTGTTCGATTTCGTTGTTCGATTTCGAAGTTCGATTTCGTTGTTCGATTTCGTTGTTCGATTTCGTTGTTCGATTTCGTTGTTCGATTTCGTATTTCGTTGTTCGAATTCGTTGTACGATTTCGTTGTTCGATTTCGTTGTTCGATTTCGTTGTTCGATTTCGTTGTTCGAATTCGTTGTTCGAATTCGTTGTTAGATTTCGTTGTTCGATTTCGCTGTTCGATTTCGAAGTTGGATTTCGTTGTTCTAATTCGTTGTTCGATTTCGTTGTTCGATTTCGTTGTTCGATTTCGTTGTCCGATTCCGTTGTTCGATTTCGTTGTTCGTTTTCGTTGTTCGATATTGATGTATGATTTCGTGGTTCGATTTCGTTGTTCGATTTCGTTGTTCGATTTCGTTGTTCGATTTCGTTGTTCGATTTCGTTGTTCGATTTCGTTGTTCGATTTCGTTCGATTTCGTTGTTCGATTTTGAAGTTCGATTTTGAAGTTCGATTTCGTTGTTCGATTTCGTTGTTCGATTTCGTTGTTCGATTTCGTTGTTCGATTTCGTTGTCCGATTCCGTTGTTCGATTTCGTTGTTCGTTTTCGTTGTTCGATATTGTTGTATGATTTCGTGGTTCGATTTCGTTGTTCGATTGCGTTGTTCCATTTCGTTGTTCTATTTCGTGGTTCGATTTCGTGGTTTCAGTTTGTTGTTCGATTTCGATTTCGCTGTTCGATTTCGAAGTTGGATTTCGTTGTTTTATTTCGTTGTTCTAATTCGTTGTTCGATTTCGTTGTTCGATTTCGTTGTTCGATTTCGTTGTTCGATTTCGTTGTTCGATTCGTTATTCGATTTCGTTGTTCGATTTCGTTGTTCGATTTCGTTGTTCGATTTCGTTGTTCGATTTCGTTGTTCGATTTCGTTGTCCGATTCCGTTGTTCGATTTCGTTGTTCGTTTTCGTTGTTCGATATTGTTGTATGATTTCGTGGTTCGATTTCGTTGTTCGATTGCGTTGTTCCATTTCGTTGTTCTATTTCGTGGTTCGATTTCGAGGTTTCAGTTTGTTGTTCGATTTCGATTTCGCTGTTCGATTTCGAAGTAGGATTTCGTTGTTCTAATTCGTTGTTCGATTTCGTTGTTCGATTTCGTTGTTCGATTTCGTTGTTCGATTTCGTTGTTCGATTCGTTATTCGATTTCGTTGTTCGATTTCGTTGTTCGATTTCGTTGTTCCATTTCGTTGTTCGATTTCGTTGTTCGATTTCGTTGTTCGATTTCGTTGTTAGATTTCGTTGTTCGTTGTTAGATTTCGTTGTTCGATTTCGTTGTTCGATTTCGTTGTTCGATTTCGTTGTTAGATTTCGTTGTTCGTTGTTCGTTGTTAGATTTCGTTGTTCTTTGTTCGATTTCGTGGTTCGAATTCGTTGTTCGAATTCGTTGTTCGATTTCGTTGTTCGATTTCGTTGTTCGATTTTGTTGTTCGATTTCGTTGTTCGATTTCGTTGTTCGATTTCGTTGTTCGATTTCGAAGTTCGATTTCGTTGTTCGATTTCGTTGTTCGATTTTGTTGTTCGATTTCGTGGTTCGAATTCGTTGTTCGTTGTTAGATTTCGTTGTTCGTTGTTAGATTTCGTTGTTCTTTGTTCGATTTCGTGGTTCGAATTCGTTGTTCGAATTCGTTGTTCGATTTCGTTGTTCGATTTCGTTGTTCGATTTTGTTGTTCGATTTCGTTGTTCGATTTCGTGGTTCGAATTCGTTGTTCGAATTCGTAGTTCGATTTCGTTGCTCGATTTCGTTGTTCGATTTCGCTGTTAGATTTCGTTGTTCTTTGTTCGATTTCGTGGTTCGAATTCGTTGTTCGAATTCGTTGTTCGATTTCGTTGTTCGATTTCGTTGTTCGATTTCGTTGTTCGATTTCGTTGTTCGATTTCGTTGTTCGATTTCGTATTTCGTTGTTCGAATTCGTTGTTCGATTTCGTTGTTCGATTTCATTGTTCGATTTCGTTGTTCGATTTCGTTGTTCGATTCCGTTGTTCGATTTCGTTGTTCGAATTCGTTGTTCGAATTCGTTGTTAGATTTCGTTGTTCGATTTCGCTGTTCGATTTCGAAGTTGGATTTCGTTGTTCTATTTCGTTGTTCTAATTCGTTGTTCGATTTCGTTGTTCGATTTCGTTGTTCGATTTCGTTGTTCGATTTCGTTGTTCGATTTCGTTGTTCGATTTCGTTGTTCGATTTCGTTGTTTGATTTCGTTGTTCGATTTCGTTGTTCGATTTCGTTGTTCGTTTTCGTTGTTCGATTTCGTTGTTCGATTTCGTTGTTCGATTTCGTTGTTCGAATTCGTTGTTCGAATTCCTTGTTCGATTTCGTTGTTTGAATTCGTGTTCGATTTCGTTGATCGATTTCGTTGTTCGATTTTCTTTGTTCGATTTGATTGTTCGATTTCGTTGATCGATTTCGTTTTTCGATTTCGTTGTTCGATTTCGTTGTTCGATTTCGTTGTTCGATTTCGTGGTTCGAATTCGTTGTTCGAATTCGTTGTTCGTTGTTAGATTTCGTTGTTCGTTGTTAGATTTCGTTGTTCTTTGTTCGATTTCGTGGTTCGAATTCGTTGTTCGAATTCGTTGTTCGAATTCGTTGTTCGATTTCGTTGTTCGATTTCGTTGTTCGATTTTGTTGTTCGATTTCGTGGTTCGAATTCGTTGTTCGAGTTCGTTGTTCGTTGTTAGATTTCGTTGTTCGTTGTTAGATTTCGTAGTTCTTTGTTCGATTTCGTGGTTCGAATTCGTTGTTCGAATTCGTTGTTCGATTTCGTTGTTCGATTTCGTTGTTAGATTTTGTTGTTCGATTTCGTTGTTCGATTTCGTGGTTCGAATTCGTTGTTCGAATTCGTAGTTCGATTTCGTTGTTCGATTTCGTTGTTCGATTTCGTTGTTAGATTTCGTTGTTCTTTGTTCGATTTCGTGATTCGAATTCGTTGTTCGAATTCGTTGTTCGATTTCGTTGTTCGATTTCGTTGTTCGATTTCGTTGTTCGATTTCGTTGTTCGATTTCGTTGTTCGATTTCGTTGTTCGATTTCGTTGTTCGATTTCGTTGTTCGATTTCGTTGTTCGATTTCGTTGTTCGATTTCGTTGTTCGATTTCGTTGTTCGATTTCGTTGTTCGAATTAGTTGTTCGAATTCGTTGTTCGATTTTGTTGTTCGATTTTGTTGTTCGATTTCGTTGTTCGATTTCGTTGTTCGATTTCGTTGTTCCATTTCGTTGTTCGATTTCGTTGTTCGATTTCGTTGTTCGATTTCGTTGTTAGATTTCGTTGTTCGTTGTTAGATTTCGTTGTTCGTTGTTAGATTTCGTTGTTCGATTTCGTTGTTCGATTTCGTTGTTCGATTTCGTTGTTCGATTTTGTTGTTCGATTTCGTTGTTCGATTTCGTTGTTCGATTTCGTTGTTCCATTTCGTTGTTCGATTTCGTTGTTCGATTTCGTTGTTCGATTTCGTTGTTAGATTTCGTTGTTCGTTGTTAGATTTCGTTGTTCGTTGTTAGATTTCGTTGTTCGATTTCGTTGTTCGATTTCGTTGTTCGATTTCGTTGTTCGATTTCGTTGTTCGATTTCGTTGTTCGATTTCGTTGTTCGATTTCGTTGTTCTATTTCGTTGTTCGATTTCGTTGTTCGATTTCGTTGTTCGATTTCGTTGTTCGATTTCGAAGTTCGATTTCGTTGTTCGATTTCGTTGTTCGATTTAGTAGTTCGATTTCGTTGTTCGAATTCGTTGTTCGAATTCGTTGTTCGAATTCGTTGTTCGATTTCGTTGTTCGATTTCGTTGTTCGATTTCGTTGTTCGATTTCATTGTTCGATTTCGTTGTTCGATTTCGTTGTTCGATTTCGTTGTTCGTTGTTAGTTTTCGTTGTTCGTTGTTAGATTTCGTTGTTCTTTGTTCGATTTCGTGGTTCGAATTCGTTGTTCGAATTCGTAGTTCGATTTCGTTGTTCGATTTCGTTGTTCGATTTTGTTGTTCGATTTCGTTGTTCGAATTCGTTGTTCGAATTCCTTGTTCGATTTCGTTGTTTGAATTCGTGTTCAATTTCGTTGATCGATTTCGTTGTTCGATTTTCTTTGTTCGATTTGATTGTTCGATTTCGTTGATCGATTTCGTTTTTCGATTTCGTTGTTCGATTTCGTTGTTCGATTTCGTTGTTCGATTTCGTGGTTCGAATTCGTTGTTCGAATTCGTTGTTCGTTGTTAGATTTCGTTGTTCGTTGTTAGATTTCGTTGTTCTTTGTTCGATTTCGTGGTTCGAATTCGTTGTTCGAATTCGTTGTTCGATTTCGTTGTTCGATTTCGTTGTTCGATTTTGTTGTTCGATTTCGTGGTTCGAATTCGTTGTTCGTTGTTAGATTTCGTTGTTCGTTGTTAGATTTCGTTGTTCTTTGTTCGATTTCGTGGTTCGAATTCGTTGTTCGAATTCGTTGTTCGATTTCGTTGTTCGATTTCGTTGTTCGATTTTGTTGTTCGATTTCGTTGTTCGATTTCGTGGTTCGAATTCGTTGTTCGAATTCGTAGTTCGATTTCGTTGTTCGATTTCGTTGTTCGATTTCGCTGTTAGATTTCGTTGTTCTTTGTTCGATTTCGTGGTTCGAATTCGTTGTTCGAATTCGTTGTTCGATTTCGTTGTTCGATTTCGTTGTTCGATTTCGTTGTTCGATTTCGTTGTTCGATTTCGTTGTTCGATTTCGTTGTTCGATTTCGTTGTTCGATTTCGTTGTTCGTTTTCGTTGTTCGATTTCGTTGTTCGATTTCGTTGTTCGATTTCGTTGTTCGAATTCGTTGTTCGAATTCGTTGTTCGATTTCGTTGTTCGATTTCGTTGTTCGATTTCGAAGTTCGATTTCGTTGTTCGATTTCGTTGTTCGATTTCGTTGTTCGATTTCGTTGTTCGATTTCGTTGTTCGATTTCGTATTTCGTTGTTCGAATTCGTTGTTCGATTTCGTTGTTCGATTTTATTGTTCGATTTCGTTGTTCGATTTCGTTGTTCGATTCCGTTGTTCGATTTCGTTGTTCGAATTCGTTGTTCGATTTCGTTGTTCGATTTCGTTGTTCGATTTCGTTGTTCGATTTCGTTGTTCGATTTCGTTGTTCGATTTCGTATTTCGTTGTTCGAATTCGTTGTTCGATTTCGTTGTTCGATTTCGTTGTTCGATTCCGTTGTTCGATTTCGTTGTTCGAATTCGTTGTTCGAATTCGTTGTTAGATTTCGTTGTTCGATTTCGCTGTTCGATTTCGAAGTTGGATTTCGTTGTTCTATTTCGTTGTTCTAATTCGTTGTTCGATTTCGTTGTTCGATTTCGTTGTTCGATTTCGTTGTTCGATTTCGTTGTTCGATTCGTTATTCGATTTCGTTGTTCGATTTCGTTGTTCGATTTCGTTGTTCGATTTCGTTGTTCGATTTCGTTGTCCGATTCCGTTGTTCGATTTCGTTGTTCGTTTTCGTTGTTCGATATTGTTGTATAATTTCGTGGTTCGATTTCGTTGTTCGATTGCGTTGTTCCATTTCGTTGTTCTATTTTGTGGTTCGATTTTGTGGTTTCAGTTTGTTGTTCGATTTCGATTTCGCTGTTCGATTTCGAAGTTGGATTTCGTTGTTCTATTTCGTTGTTCTAATTCGTTGTTCGATTTCGTTGTTCGATTTCGTTGTTCGATTTCGTTGTTCGATTCGTTATTCGATTTCGTTGTTCGATTTCGTTGTTCGATTTCGTTGTTCCATTTCGTTGTTCGATTTCGTTGTTCGATTTCGTTGTTCGATTTCGTTGTTAGATTTCGTTGTTCGTTGTTAGATTTCGTTGTTCGATTTCGTTGTTCGATTTCGTTGTTCGATTTCGTTGTTAGATTTCGTTGTTCGTTGTTAGATTTCGTTGTTCGTTGTTAGATTTCGTTGTTCTTTGTTCGATTTCGTGGTTCGAATTCGTTGTTCGAATTCGTTGTTCGATTTCGTTGTTCGATTTTGTTGTTCGATTTCGTTGTTCGATTTCGTTGTTCGATTTCGTTGTTCGATTTCGTTGTTCGATTTCGTTGTTCTATTTCGTTGTTCGATTATGTTGTTCGATTTCGTTGTTCGATTTCGTTGTTCGATTTCGAAGTTCGATTTCGTTGTTCGATTTCGTTGTTCGATTTCGTAGTTCGATTTCGTTGTTCGAATTCGTTGTTCGAATTCGTTGTTCGAATTCGTTGTTCGATTTCGTTGTTCGATTTCGTTGTTCGATTTCGTTGTTCGATTTCGTTGTTTGATTTCGTTGTTCGATTTCGTTGTTCGTTGTTAGTTTTCGTTGTTCGTTGTTAGATTTCGTTGTTCTTTGTTCGATTCCGTGGTTCGAATTCGTTGTTCGAATTCGTAGTTCGATTTCGTTGTTCGATTTCGTTGTTCGATTTCGTTGTTCGATTTCGTTGTTCGAATTCGTTGTTCGAATTCGTTGTTCGATTTCGTTGTTTGAATTCGTGTTCGATTTCGTTAATCGATTTCGTTGTTCGATTTTCTTTGTTCGATTTGATTGTTCGATTTCGTTGATCGATTTCGTTTTTCGATTTCGTTGTTCGATTTCGTTGTTCGATTTCGTTGTTCGATTTCGTGGTTCGAATTCGTTGTTCGAATTCGTTGTTCGTTGTTAGATTTCGTTGTTCGTTGTTAGATTTCGTTGTTCTTTGTTCGATTTCGTGGTTCGAATTCGTTGTTCGAATTCGTTGTTCGATTTCGTTGTTCGATTTCGTTGTTCGATTTTGTTGTTCGATTTCGTTCGATTTCGTTGTTCGATTTCGTTGTTCGATTTCGTTGTTCGATTTCGTTGTTCGATTTCGAAGTTCGATTTCGTTGTTCGATTTCGTTGTTCGATTTCGTTGTTCGATTTCGTTGTTCGATTTCGTTGTTCGATTTCGTTGTTCGATTTCGTTGTTCGATTTCGTTGTTCGATTTCGTTGTTCGATTTCGTTGTTCGATTTCGTTGTTCGATTTCGTTGTTCGATTTCGTTGTTCGATTTCGTTGTTCGATTTCGTTGTTCGATTTCGTTGTTCGATTTCGTTGTTCGATTTCGTTGTTCGATTTCGTTGTTCGATTTCGTTGTTCGATTTCGTTGTTCGATTTCGTTGTTCGATTTCGTTGTTGGATTTCGTTGTTCGATGTCGTTGTTCGAATTCGTTGTTTGATTTCGTTGTTCGATTTCGTTGTTCGATTTCGTTGTTCGATTTCGTTGTAAGATTTCGTTGTTCGTTGTTAGATTTCGTTGTTCGTTGTTAGATTTCGTTGTTCTTTGTTCGATTTCGTGGTTCCAATTCGTTGTTCGAATTCGTTGTTCGATTTCGTTGTTAGATTTCGTTGTTCGTTGTTAGATTTCGTTGTTCGTTGTTAGATTTCGTTGTTCTTTGTTCGATTTCGTGGTTCGAATTCGTTGTTCGAATTCGTTGTTCGATTTCGTTGTTCGATTTTGTTGTTCGATTTCGTTGTTCGATTACGTTGTTCGATTTCGTTGTTCGATTTCGAAGTTCGATTTCGTTGTTCGATTTCGTTGTTAGATTTCGTTGTTCGATTTCGTTGTTCGATTTCGTTGTTCGATTTCGTTGTTCGATTTCGTTGTTCGATTTCGTTGTTCGATTTCGTTGTTCGATTTCGTTGTTCGATTTCGTTGTTCGATTTCGTTGTTCGAATTCGTTGTTCGATTTCGTTGTTCGATTTCGAAGTTCGATTTCGTTGTTCGATTTCGTTGTTCGATTTCGTTGTTCGATTTCGTTGTTCGATTTCGTATTTCGTTGTTCGAATTCGTTGTTCGATTTCGTTGTTCGATTTCGTTGTTCGATTTCGAAGTTCGATTTCGTTGTTCGATTTCGTTGTTCGATTTCGTTGTTCGATTTCGTTGTTCGATTTCGTATTTCGTTGTTCGAATTCGTTGTACGATTTCGTTGTTCGATTTCGTTGTTCGATTTCGTTGTTCGATTTCGTTGTTCGAATTCGTTGTTCGAATTCGTTGTTAGATTTCGTTGTTCGATTTCGCTGTTCGATTTCGAAGTTGGATTTCGTTGTTCTAATTCGTTGTTCGATTTCGTTGTTCGATTTCGTTGTCCGATTCCGTTGTTCGATTTCGTTGTTCGTTTTCGTTGTTCGATATTGTTGTATGATTTCGTGGTTCGATTTCGTTGTTCGATTTCGTTGTTCGATTTCGTTGTTCGATTTCGTTGTTCGATTTCGTTGTTCGATTTCGTTCGATTTCGTTGTTCGATTTTGAAGTTCGATTTTGAAGTTCGATTTCGTTGTTCGATTTCGTTGTTCGATTTCGTTGTTCGATTTCGTTGTTCGATTTCGTTGTCCGATTCCGTTGTTCGTTTTCGTTGTTCGATATTGTTGTATGATTTCGTGGTTCGATTTCGTTGTTCGATTGCGTTGTTCCATTTCGTTGTTCTGTTTCGTGGTTCGATTTCGTGGTTTCAGTTTGTTGTTCGATTTCGATTTCGCTGTTCGATTTCAAAGTTGGATTTCGTTGTTTTATTTCGTTGTTCTAATTCGTTGTTCGATTTCGTTGTTCGATTTCGTTGTTCGATTTCGTTGTTCGATTTCGTTGTTCGATTCGTTATTCGATTTCGTTGTTCGATTTCGTTGTTCGATTTCGTTGTTCGATTTCGTTGTTCGATTTCGTTGTCCGATTCCGTTGTTCGATTTCGTTGTTCGTTTTCGTTGTTCGATATTGTTGTATGATTTCGTGGTTCGATTTCGTTGTTCGATTGCGTTGTTCCATTTCGTTGTTCTATTTCGTGGTTCGATTTCGAGGTTTCAGTTTGTTGTTCGATTTCGATTTCGCTGTTCGATTTCGAAGTAGGATTTCGTTGTTCTATTTCGTTGTTCTAATTCGTTGTTCGATTTCGTTGTTCGATTTCGTTGTTCGATTTCGTTGTTCGATTCGTTATTCGATTTCGTTGTTCGATTTCGTTGTTCGATTTCGTTGTTCCATTTCGTTGTTCGATTTCGTTGTTCGATTTCGTTGTTCGATTTCGTTGTTAGATTTCGTTGTTCGTTGTTAGATTTCGTTGTTCGATTTCGTTGTTCGATTTCGTTGTTCGATTTCGTTGTTAGATTTCGTTGTTCGTTGTTAGATTTCGTTGTTCGTTGTTAGATTTCGTTGTTCTTTGTTCGATTTCGTGGTTCGAATTCGTTGTTCGAATTCGTTGTTCGATTTCGTTGTTCGATTTCGTTGTTCGATTTTGTTGTTCGATTTCGTTGTTCGATTTCGTTGTTCGATTTCGTTGTTCGATTTCGAAGTTCGATTTCGTTGTTCGATTTCGTTGTTAGATTTCGTTGTTCGATTTCGTTGTTCGATTTCGTTGTTCGATTTCGTTGTTCGATTTCGAAGTTCGATTTCGTTGTTCGATTTCGTTGTTCGATTTCGTTGTTCGATTTCGTTGTTCGATTTCGTATTTCGTTGTTCGAATTCGTTGTTCGATTTCGTTGTTCGATTTCGTTGTTCGATTTCGAAGTTCGATTTCGTTGTTCGATTTCGTTGTTCGATTTCGTTGTTCGATTTCGTTGTTCGATTTCGTATTTCGTTGTTCGAATTCGTTGTACGATTTCGTTGTTCGATTTCGTTGTTCGATTTCGTTGTTCGATTTCGTTGTTCGAATTCGTTGTTCGAATTCGTTGTTAGATTTCGTTGTTCGATTTCGCTGTTCGATTTCGAAGTTGGATTTCGTTGTTCTAATTCGTTGTTCGATTTCGTTGTTCGATTTCGTTGTTCGATTTCGTTGTCCGATTCCGTTGTTCGATTTCGTTGTTCGTTTTCGTTGTTCGATATTGATGTATGATTTCGTGGTTCGATTTCGTTGTTCGATTTCGTTGTTCGATTTCGTTGTTCGATTTCGTTGTTCGATTTCGTTGTTCGATTTCGTTGTTCGATTTCGTATTTCGTTGTTCGAATTCGTTGTTCGATTTCGTTGTTCGATTTCATTGTTCGATTTCGTTGTTCGATTTCGTTGTTCGATTCCGTTGTTCGATTTCGTTGTTCGAATTCGTTGTTCGAATTCGTTGTTAGATTTCGTTGTTCGATTTCGCTGTTCGATTTCGAAGTTGGATTTCGTTGTTCTATTTCGTTGTTCTAATTCGTTGTTCGATTTCGTTGTTCGATTTCGTTGTTCGATTTCGTTGTTCGATTTCGTTGTTCGATTTCGTTGTTCGATTTCGTTGTTCGATTTCGTTGTTCGATTTCGTTGTTTGATTTCGTTGTTCGATTTCGTTGTTCGATTTCGTTGTTCGTTTTCGTTGTTCGATTTCGTTGTTCGATTTCGTTGTTCGATTTCGTTGTTCGAATTCGTTGTTCGAATTCCTTGTTCGATTTCGTTGTTTGAATTCGTGTTCGATTTCGTTGATCGATTTCGTTGTTCGATTTTCTTTGTTCGATTTGATTGTTCGATTTCGTTGATCGATTTCGTTTTTCGATTTCGTTGTTCGATTTCGTTGTTCGATTTCGTTGTTCGATTTCGTGGTTCGAATTCGTTGTTCGAATTCGTTGTTCGTTGTTAGATTTCGTTGTTCGTTGTTAGATTTCGTTGTTCTTTGTTCGATTTCGTGGTTCGAATTCGTTGTTCGAATTCGTTGTTCGAATTCGTTGTTCGATTTCGTTGTTCGATTTCGTTGTTCGATTTTGTTGTTCGATTTCGTGGTTCGAATTCGTTGTTCGAGTTCGTTGTTCGTTGTTAGATTTCGTTGTTCGTTGTTAGATTTCGTAGTTCTTTGTTCGATTTCGTGGTTCGAATTCGTTGTTCGAATTCGTTGTTCGATTTCGTTGTTCGATTTCGTTGTTAGATTTTGTTGTTCGATTTCGTTGTTCGATTTCGTGGTTCGAATTCGTTGTTCGAATTCGTAGTTCGATTTCGTTGTTCGATTTCGTTGTTCGATTTCGTTGTTAGATTTCGTTGTTCTTTGTTCGATTTCGTGATTCGAATTCGTTGTTCGAATTCGTTGTTCGATTTCGTTGTTCGATTTCGTTGTTCGATTTCGTTGTTCGATTTCGTTGTTCGATTTCGTTGTTCGATTTCGTTGTTCGATTTCGTTGTTCGATTTCGTTGTTCGATTTCGTTGTTCGATTTCGTTGTTCGATTTCGTTGTTCGATTTCGTTGTTCGATTTCGTTGTTCGAATTAGTTGTTCGAATTCGTTGTTCGATTTTGTTGTTCGATTTTGTTGTTCGATTTCGTTGTTCGATTTCGTTGTTCGATTTCGTTGTTCCATTTCGTTGTTCGATTTCGTTGTTCGATTTCGTTGTTCGATTTCGTTGTTAGATTTCGTTGTTCGTTGTTAGATTTCGTTGTTCGTTGTTAGATTTCGTTGTTCGATTTCGTTGTTCGATTTCGTTGTTCGATTTCGTTGTTCGATTTTGTTGTTCGATTTCGTTGTTCGATTTCGTTGTTCGATTTCGTTGTTCCATTTCGTTGTTCGATTTCGTTGTTCGATTTCGTTGTTCGATTTCGTTGTTCGATTTCGTTGTTCGATTTCGTTGTTCGATTTCGTTGTTCGATTTCGTTGTTCGATTTCGTATTTCGTTGTTCGAATTCGTTGTTCGATTTCGTTGTTCGATTTCATTGTTCGATTTCGTTGTTCGATTTCGTTGTTCGATTCCGTTGTTCGATTTCGTTGTTCGAATTCGTTGTTCGAATTCGTTGTTAGATTTCGTTGTTCGATTTCGCTGTTCGATTTCGAAGTTGGATTTCGTTGTTCTATTTCGTTGTTCTAATTCGTTGTTCGATTTCGTTGTTCGATTTCGTTGTTCGATTTCGTTGTTCGATTTCGTTGTTCGATTTCGTTGTTCGATTTCGTTGTTCGATTTCGTTGTTCGATTTCGTTGTTTGATTTCGTTGTTCGATTTCGTTGTTCGATTTCGTTGTTCGTTTTCGTTGTTCGATTTCGTTGTTCGATTTCGTTGTTCGATTTCGTTGTTCGAATTCGTTGTTCGAATTCCTTGTTCGATTTCGTTGTTTGAATTCGTGTTCGATTTCGTTGATCGATTTCGTTGTTCGATTTTCTTTGTTCGATTTGATTGTTCGATTTCGTTGATCGATTTCGTTTTTCGATTTCGTTGTTCGATTTCGTTGTTCGATTTCGTTGTTCGATTTCGTGGTTCGAATTCGTTGTTCGAATTCGTTGTTCGTTGTTAGATTTCGTTGTTCGTTGTTAGATTTCGTTGTTCTTTGTTCGATTTCGTGGTTCGAATTCGTTGTTCGAATTCGTTGTTCGAATTCGTTGTTCGATTTCGTTGTTCGATTTCGTTGTTCGATTTTGTTGTTCGATTTCGTGGTTCGAATTCGTTGTTCGAGTTCGTTGTTCGTTGTTAGATTTCGTTGTTCGTTGTTAGATTTCGTAGTTCTTTGTTCGATTTCGTGGTTCGAATTCGTTGTTCGAATTCGTTGTTCGATTTCGTTGTTCGATTTCGTTGTTAGATTTTGTTGTTCGATTTCGTTGTTCGATTTCGTGGTTCGAATTCGTTGTTCGAATTCGTAGTTCGATTTCGTTGTTCGATTTCGTTGTTCGATTTCGTTGTTAGATTTCGTTGTTCTTTGTTCGATTTCGTGATTCGAATTCGTTGTTCGAATTCGTTGTTCGATTTCGTTGTTCGATTTCGTTGTTCGATTTCGTTGTTCGATTTCGTTGTTCGATTTCGTTGTTCGATTTCGTTTTTCGATTTCGTTGTTCGATTTCGTTGTTCGATTTCGTTGTTCGATTTCGTTGTTCGATTTCGTTGTTCGATTTCGTTGTTCGATTTCGTTGTTCGAATTAGTTGTTCGAATTCGTTGTTCGATTTTGTTGTTCGATTTTGTTGTTCGATTTCGTTGTTCGATTTCGTTGTTCGATTTCGTTGTTCCATTTCGTTGTTCGATTTCGTTGTTCGATTTCGTTGTTCGATTTCGTTGTTAGATTTCGTTGTTCGTTGTTAGATTTCGTTGTTCGTTGTTAGATTTCGTTGTTCGATTTCGTTGTTCGATTTCGTTGTTCGATTTCGTTGTTCGATTTTGTTGTTCGATTTCGTTGTTCGATTTCGTTGTTCGATTTCGTTGTTCCATTTCGTTGTTCGATTTCGTTGTTCGATTTCGTTGTTCGATTTCGTTGTTAGATTTCGTTGTTCGTTGTTAGATTTCGTTGTTCGTTGTTAGATTTCGTTGTTCGATTTCGTTGTTCGATTTCGTTGTTCGATTTCGTTGTTCGATTTCGTTGTTCGATTTCGTTGTTCGATTTCGTTGTTCGATTTCGTTGTTCTATTTCGTTGTTCGATTTCGTTGTTCGATTTCGTTGTTCGATTTCGTTGTTCGATTTCGAAGTTCGATTTCGTTGTTCGATTTCGTTGTTCGATTTAGTAGTTCGATTTCGTTGTTCGAATTCGTTGTTCGAATTCGTTGTTCGAATTCGTTGTTCGATTTCGTTGTTCGATTTCGTTGTTCGATTTCGTTGTTCGATTTCATTGTTCGATTTCGTTGTTCGATTTCGTTGTTCGATTTCGTTGTTCGTTGTTAGTTTTCGTTGTTCGTTGTTAGATTTCGTTGTTCTTTGTTCGATTTCGTGGTTCGAATTCGTTGTTCGAATTCGTAGTTCGATTTCGTTGTTCGATTTCGTTGTTCGATTTTGTTGTTCGATTTCGTTGTTCGAATTCGTTGTTCGAATTCCTTGTTCGATTTCGTTGTTTGAATTCGTGTTCAATTTCGTTGATCGATTTCGTTGTTCGATTTTCTTTGTTCGATTTGATTGTTCGATTTCGTTGATCGATTTCGTTTTTCGATTTCGTTGTTCGATTTCGTTGTTCGATTTCGTTGTTCGATTTCGTGGTTCGAATTCGTTGTTCGAATTCGTTGTTCGTTGTTAGATTTCGTTGTTCGTTGTTAGATTTCGTTGTTCTTTGTTCGATTTCGTGGTTCGAATTCGTTGTTCGAATTCGTTGTTCGATTTCGTTGTTCGATTTCGTTGTTCGATTTTGTTGTTCGATTTCGTGGTTCGAATTCGTTGTTCGTTGTTAGATTTCGTTGTTCGTTGTTAGATTTCGTTGTTCTTTGTTCGATTTCGTGGTTCGAATTCGTTGTTCGAATTCGTTGTTCGATTTCGTTGTTCGATTTCGTTGTTCGATTTTGTTGTTCGATTTCGTTGTTCGATTTCGTGGTTCGAATTCGTTGTTCGAATTCGTAGTTCGATTTCGTTGTTCGATTTCGTTGTTCGATTTCGCTGTTAGATTTCGTTGTTCTTTGTTCGATTTCGTGGTTCGAATTCGTTGTTCGAATTCGTTGTTCGATTTCGTTGTTCGATTTCGTTGTTCGATTTCGTTGTTCGATTTCGTTGTTCGATTTCGTTGTTCGATTTCGTTGTTCGATTTCGTTGTTCGATTTCGTTGTTCGTTTTCGTTGTTCGATTTCGTTGTTCGATTTCGTTGTTCGATTTCGTTGTTCGAATTCGTTGTTCGAATTCGTTGTTCGATTTCGTTGTTCGATTTCGTTGTTCGATTTCGAAGTTCGATTTCGTTGTTCGATTTCGTTGTTCGATTTCGTTGTTCGATTTCGTTGTTCGATTTCGTTGTTCGATTTCGTATTTCGTTGTTCGAATTCGTTGTTCGATTTCGTTGTTCGATTTTATTGTTCGATTTCGTTGTTCGATTTCGTTGTTCGATTCCGTTGTTCGATTTCGTTGTTCGAATTCGTTGTTCGATTTCGTTGTTCGATTTCGTTGTTCGATTTCGTTGTTCGATTTCGTTGTTCGATTTCGTTGTTCGATTTCGTATTTCGTTGTTCGAATTCGTTGTTCGATTTCGTTGTTCGATTTCGTTGTTCGATTCCGTTGTTCGATTTCGTTGTTCGAATTCGTTGTTCGAATTCGTTGTTAGATTTCGTTGTTCGATTTCGCTGTTCGATTTCGAAGTTGGATTTCGTTGTTCTATTTCGTTGTTCTAATTCGTTGTTCGATTTCGTTGTTCGATTTCGTTGTTCGATTTCGTTGTTCGATTTCGTTGTTCGATTCGTTATTCGATTTCGTTGTTCGATTTCGTTGTTCGATTTCGTTGTTCGATTTCGTTGTTCGATTTCGTTGTCCGATTCCGTTGTTCGATTTCGTTGTTCGTTTTCGTTGTTCGATATTGTTGTATAATTTCGTGGTTCGATTTCGTTGTTCGATTGCGTTGTTCCATTTCGTTGTTCTATTTTGTGGTTCGATTTTGTGGTTTCAGTTTGTTGTTCGATTTCGATTTCGCTGTTCGATTTCGAAGTTGGATTTCGTTGTTCTATTTCGTTGTTCTAATTCGTTGTTCGATTTCGTTGTTCGATTTCGTTGTTCGATTTCGTTGTTCGATTCGTTATTCGATTTCGTTGTTCGATTTCGTTGTTCGATTTCGTTGTTCCATTTCGTTGTTCGATTTCGTTGTTCGATTTCGTTGTTCGATTTCGTTGTTAGATTTCGTTGTTCGTTGTTAGATTTCGTTGTTCGATTTCGTTGTTCGATTTCGTTGTTCGATTTCGTTGTTAGATTTCGTTGTTCGTTGTTAGATTTCGTTGTTCGTTGTTAGATTTCGTTGTTCTTTGTTCGATTTCGTGGTTCGAATTCGTTGTTCGAATTCGTTGTTCGATTTCGTTGTTCGATTTTGTTGTTCGATTTCGTTGTTCGATTTCGTTGTTCGATTTCGTTGTTCGATTTCGTTGTTCGATTTCGTTGTTCGATTTCGTTGTTCGATTTCGTAGTTCGATTTCGTTGTTCGAATTCGTTGTTCGAATTCGTTGTTCGAATTCGTTGTTCGATTTCGTTGTTCGATTTCGTTGTTCGATTTCGTTGTTCGATTTCGTTGTTTGATTTCGTTGTTCGATTTCGTTGTTCGTTGTTAGTTTTCGTTGTTCGTTGTTAGATTTCGTTGTTCTTTGTTCGATTCCGTGGTTCGAATTCGTTGTTCGAATTCGTAGTTCGATTTCGTTGTTCGATTTCGTTGTTCGATTTCGTTGTTCGATTTCGTTGTTCGAATTCGTTGTTCGAATTCGTTGTTCGATTTCGTTGTTTGAATTCGTGTTCGATTTCGTTGATCGATTTCGTTGTTCGATTTTCTTTGTTCGATTTGATTGTTCGATTTCGTTGATCGATTTCGTTTTTCGATTTCGTTGTTCGATTTCGTTGTTCGATTTCGTTGTTCGATTTCGTAGTTCGAATTCGTTGTTCGAATTCGTTGTTCGTTGTTAGATTTCGTTGTTCGTTGTTAGATTTCGTTGTTCTTTGTTCGATTTCGTGGTTCGAATTCGTTGTTCGAATTCGTTGTTCGATTTCGTTGTTCGATTTCGTTGTTCGATTTTGTTGTTCGATTTCGTTCGATTTCGTTGTTCGATTTCGTTGTTCGATTTCGTTGTTCGATTTCGTTGTTCGATTTCGAAGTTCGATTTCGTTGTTCGATTTCGTTGTTCGATTTCGTTGTTCGATTTCGTTGTTCGATTTCGTTGTTCGATTTCGTTGTTCGATTTCGTTGTTCGATTTCGTTGTTCGATTTCGTTGTTCGATTTCGTTGTTCGATTTCGTTGTTCGATTTCGTTGTTCGATTTCGTTGTTCGATTTCGTTGTTCGATTTCGTTGTTCGATTTCGTTGTTCGATTTCGTTGTTCGATTTCGTTGTTCGATTTCGTTGTTCGATTTCGTTGTTCGATTTCGTTGTTCGATTTCGTTGTTCGATTTCGTTGTTGGATTTCGTTGTTCGATGTCGTTGTTCGAATTCGTTGTTCGATTTCGTTGTTCGATTTCGTTGTTCGATTTCGTTGTTCGATTTCGTTGTTCGATTTCGTTGTAAGATTTCGTTGTTCGTTGTTAGATTTCGTTGTTCGTTGTTAGATTTCGTTGTTCTTTGTTCGATTTCGTGGTTCCAATTCGTTGTTCGAATTCGTTGTTCGATTTCGTTGTTAGATTTCGTTGTTCATTGTTAGATTTCGTTGTTCGTTGTTAGATTTCGTTGTTCTTTGTTCGATTTCGTGGTTCGAATTCGTTGTTCGAATTCGTTGTTCGATTTCGTTGTTCGATTTTGTTGTTCGATTTCGTTGTTCGATTACGTTGTTCGATTTCGTTGTTCGATTTCGAAGTTCGATTTCGTTGTTCGATTTCGTTGTTAGATTTCGTTGTTCGATTTCGTTGTTCGATTTCGTTGTTCGATTTCGTTGTTCGATTTCGTTGTTCGATTTCGTTGTTCGATTTCGTTGTTCGATTTCGCTGTTAGATTTCGTTGTTCTTTGTTCGATTTCGTGGTTCGAATTCGTTGTTCGAATTCGTTGTTCGATTTCGTTGTTCGATTTCGTTGTTCGATTTCGTTGTTCGATTTCGTTGTTCGATTTCGTTGTTCGATTTCGTTGTTCGATTTCGTTGTTCGATTTCGTTGTTCGTTTTCGTTGTTCGATTTCGTTGTTCGATTTCGTTGTTCGATTTCGTTGTTCGAATTCGTTGTTCGAATTCGTTGTTCGATTTCGTTGTTCGATTTCGTTGTTCGATTTCGAAGTTCGATTTCGTTGTTCGATTTCGTTGTTCGATTTCGTTGTTCGATTTCGTTGTTCGATTTCGTTGTTCGATTTCGTATTTCGTTGTTCGAATTCGTTGTTCGATTTCGTTGTTCGATTTTATTGTTCGATTTCGTTGTTCGATTTCGTTGTTCGATTCCGTTGTTCGATTTCGTTGTTCGAATTCGTTGTTCGATTTCGTTGTTCGATTTCGTTGTTCGATTTCGTTGTTCGATTTCGTTGTTCGATTTCGTTGTTCGATTTCGTATTTCGTTGTTCGAATTCGTTGTTCGATTTCGTTGTTCGATTTCGTTGTTCGATTCCGTTGTTCGATTTCGTTGTTCGAATTCGTTGTTCGAATTCGTTGTTAGATTTCGTTGTTCGATTTCGCTGTTCGATTTCGAAGTTGGATTTCGTTGTTCTATTTCGTTGTTCTAATTCGTTGTTCGATTTCGTTGTTCGATTTCGTTGTTCGATTTCGTTGTTCGATTTCGTTGTTCGATTCGTTATTCGATTTCGTTGTTCGATTTCGTTGTTCGATTTCGTTGTTCGATTTCGTTGTTCGATTTCGTTGTCCGATTCCGTTGTTCGATTTCGTTGTTCGTTTTCGTTGTTCGATATTGTTGTATAATTTCGTGGTTCGATTTCGTTGTTCGATTGCGTTGTTCCATTTCGTTGTTCTATTTTGTGGTTCGATTTTGTGGTTTCAGTTTGTTGTTCGATTTCGATTTCGCTGTTCGATTTCGAAGTTGGATTTCGTTGTTCTATTTCGTTGTTCTAATTCGTTGTTCGATTTCGTTGTTCGATTTCGTTGTTCGATTTCGTTGTTCGATTCGTTATTCGATTTCGTTGTTCGATTTCGTTGTTCGATTTCGTTGTTCCATTTCGTTGTTCGATTTCGTTGTTCGATTTCGTTGTTCGATTTCGTTGTTAGATTTCGTTGTTCGTTGTTAGATTTCGTTGTTCGATTTCGTTGTTCGATTTCGTTGTTCGATTTCGTTGTTAGATTTCGTTGTTCGTTGTTAGATTTCGTTGTTCGTTGTTAGATTTCGTTGTTCTTTGTTCGATTTCGTGGTTCGAATTCGTTGTTCGAATTCGTTGTTCGATTTCGTTGTTCGATTTTGTTGTTCGATTTCGTTGTTCGATTTCGTTGTTCGATTTCGTTGTTCGATTTCGTTGTTCGATTTCGTTGTTCGATTTCGTTGTTCGATTTCGTAGTTCGATTTCGTTGTTCGAATTCGTTGTTCGAATTCGTTGTTCGAATTCGTTGTTCGATTTCGTTGTTCGATTTCGTTGTTCGATTTCGTTGTTCGATTTCGTTGTTTGATTTCGTTGTTCGATTTCGTTGTTCGTTGTTAGTTTTCGTTGTTCGTTGTTAGATTTCGTTGTTCTTTGTTCGATTCCGTGGTTCGAATTCGTTGTTCGAATTCGTAGTTCGATTTCGTTGTTCGATTTCGTTGTTCGATTTCGTTGTTCGATTTCGTTGTTCGAATTCGTTGTTCGAATTCGTTGTTCGATTTCGTTGTTTGAATTCGTGTTCGATTTCGTTGATCGATTTCGTTGTTCGATTTTCTTTGTTCGATTTGATTGTTCGATTTCGTTGATCGATTTCGTTTTTCGATTTCGTTGTTCGATTTCGTTGTTCGATTTCGTTGTTCGATTTCGTAGTTCGAATTCGTTGTTCGAATTCGTTGTTCGTTGTTAGATTTCGTTGTTCGTTGTTAGATTTCGTTGTTCTTTGTTCGATTTCGTGGTTCGAATTCGTTGTTCGAATTCGTTGTTCGATTTCGTTGTTCGATTTCGTTGTTCGATTTTGTTGTTCGATTTCGTTCGATTTCGTTGTTCGATTTCGTTGTTCGATTTCGTTGTTCGATTTCGTTGTTCGATTTCGAAGTTCGATTTCGTTGTTCGATTTCGTTGTTCGATTTCGTTGTTCGATTTCGTTGTTCGATTTCGTTGTTCGATTTCGTTGTTCGATTTCGTTGTTCGATTTCGTTGTTCGATTTCGTTGTTCGATTTCGTTGTTCGATTTCGTTGTTCGATTTCGTTGTTCGATTTCGTTGTTCGATTTCGTTGTTCGATTTCGTTGTTCGATTTCGTTGTTCGATTTCGTTGTTCGATTTCGTTGTTCGATTTCGTTGTTCGATTTCGTTGTTCGATTTCGTTGTTCGATTTCGTTGTTCGATTTCGTTGTTGGATTTCGTTGTTCGATGTCGTTGTTCGAATTCGTTGTTCGATTTCGTTGTTCGATTTCGTTGTTCGATTTCGTTGTTCGATTTCGTTGTTCGATTTCGTTGTA
The DNA here is from genome assembly GCA_963243735.1 of Neocrepidodera transversa. NCBI lineage: Eukaryota > Metazoa > Arthropoda > Insecta > Coleoptera > Chrysomelidae > Neocrepidodera > Neocrepidodera transversa. The sequence continues at coordinate 2,736,273 of OY725356.1, forward strand.
AGATTTCGTTGTTCGTTGTTAGATTTCGTTGTTCGTTGTTAGATTTCGTTGTTCTTTGTTCGATTTCGTGGTTCCAATTCGTTGTTCGAATTCGTTGTTCGATTTCGTTGTTAGATTTCGTTGTTCATTGTTAGATTTCGTTGTTCGTTGTTAGATTTCGTTGTTCTTTGTTCGATTTCGTGGTTCGAATTCGTTGTTCGAATTCGTTGTTCGATTTCGTTGTTCGATTTTGTTGTTCGATTTCGTTGTTCGATTACGTTGTTCGATTTCGTTGTTCGATTTCGAAGTTCGATTTCGTTGTTCGATTTCGTTGTTAGATTTCGTTGTTCGATTTCGTTGTTCGATTTCGTTGTTCGATTTCGTTGTTCGATTTCGTTGTTCGATTTCGTTGTTCGATTTCGTTGTTCGATTTCGTTGTTCGATTTCGTTGTTCGATTTCGTTGTTCGAATTCGTTGTTCGATTTCGTTGTTCGATTTCGAAGTTCGATTTCGTTGTTCGATTTCGTTGTTCGATTTCGTTGTTCGATTTCGTTGTTCGATTTCGTATTTCGTTGTTCGAATTCGTTGTTCGATTTCGTTGTTCGATTTCGTTGTTCGATTTCGAAGTTCGATTTCGTTGTTCGATTTCGTTGTTCGATTTCGTTGTTCGATTTCGTTGTTCGATTTCGTATTTCGTTGTTCGAATTCGTTGTACGATTTCGTTGTTCGATTTCGTTGTTCGATTTCGTTGTTCGATTTCGTTGTTCGAATTCGTTGTTCGAATTCGTTGTTAGATTTCGTTGTTCGATTTCGCTGTTCGATTTCGAAGTTGGATTTCGTTGTTCTAATTCGTTGTTCGATTTCGTTGTTCGATTTCGTTGTTCGATTTCGTTGTCCGATTCCGTTGTTCGATTTCGTTGTTCGTTTTCGTTGTTCGATATTGTTGTATGATTTCGTGGTTCGATTTCGTTGTTCGATTTCGTTGTTCGATTTCGTTGTTCGATTTCGTTGTTCGATTTCGTTGTTCGATTTCGTTCGATTTCGTTGTTCGATTTTGAAGTTCGATTTTGAAGTTCGATTTCGTTGTTCGATTTCGTTGTTCGATTTCGTTGTTCGATTTCGTTGTTCGATTTCGTTGTCCGATTCCGTTGTTCGATTTCGTTGTTCGTTTTCGTTGTTCGATATTGTTGTATGATTTCGTGGTTCGATTTCGTTGTTCGATTGCGTTGTTCCATTTCGTTGTTCTGTTTCGTGGTTCGATTTCGTGGTTTCAGTTTGTTGTTCGATTTCGATTTCGCTGTTCGATTTCAAAGTTGGTTTTCGTTGTTTTATTTCGTTGTTCTAATTCGTTGTTCGATTTCGTTGTTCGATTTCGTTGTTCGATTTCGTTGTTCGATTTCGTTGTTCGATTCGTTATTCGATTTCGTTGTTCGATTTCGTTGTTCGATTTCGTTGTTCGATTTCGTTGTTCGATTTCGTTGTCCGATTCCGTTGTTCGATTTCGTTGTTCGTTTTCGTTGTTCGATATTGTTGTATGATTTCGTGGTTCGATTTCGTTGTTCGATTGCGTTGTTCCATTTCGTTGTTCTATTTCGTGGTTCGATTTCGAGGTTTCAGTTTGTTGTTCGATTTCGATTTCGCTGTTCGATTTCGAAGTAGGATTTCGTTGTTCTATTTCGTTGTTCTAATTCGTTGTTCGATTTCGTTGTTCGATTTCGTTGTTCGATTTCGTTGTTCGATTCGTTATTCGATTTCGTTGTTCGATTTCGTTGTTCGATTTCGTTGTTCCATTTCGTTGTTCGATTTCGTTGTTCGATTTCGTTGTTCGATTTCGTTGTTAGATTTCGTTGTTCGTTGTTAGATTTCGTTGTTCGATTTCGTTGTTCGATTTCGTTGTTCGATTTCGTTGTTAGATTTCGTTGTTCGTTGTTAGATTTCGTTGTTCGTTGTTAGATTTCGTTGTTCTTTGTTCGATTTCGTGGTTCGAATTCGTTGTTCGAATTCGTTGTTCGATTTCGTTGTTCGATTTCGTTGTTCGATTTTGTTGTTCGATTTCGTTGTTCGATTTCGTTGTTCGATTTCGTTGTTCGATTTCGAAGTTCGATTTCGTTGTTCGATTTCGTTGTTAGATTTCGTTGTTCGATTTCGTTGTTCGATTTCGTTGTTCGATTTCGTTGTTCGATTTCGAAGTTCGATTTCGTTGTTCGATTTCGTTGTTCGATTTCGTTGTTCGATTTCGTTGTTCGATTTCGTATTTCGTTGTTCGAATTCGTTGTTCGATTTCGTTGTTCGATTTCGTTGTTCGATTTCGAAGTTCGATTTCGTTGTTCGATTTCGTTGTTCGATTTCGTTGTTCGATTTCGTTGTTCGATTTCGTATTTCGTTGTTCGAATTCGTTGTACGATTTCGTTGTTCGATTTCGTTGTTCGATTTCGTTGTTCGATTTCGTTGTTCGAATTCGTTGTTCGAATTCGTTGTTAGATTTCGTTGTTCGATTTCGCTGTTCGATTTCGAAGTTGGATTTCGTTGTTCTAATTCGTTGTTCGATTTCGTTGTTCGATTTCGTTGTTCGATTTCGTTGTCCGATTCCGTTGTTCGATTTCGTTGTTCGTTTTCGTTGTTCGATATTGATGTATGATTTCGTGGTTCGATTTCGTTGTTCGATTTCGTTGTTCGATTTCGTTGTTCGATTTCGTTGTTCGATTTCGTTGTTCGATTTCGTTGTTCGATTTCGTTCGATTTCGTTGTTCGATTTTGAAGTTCGATTTTGAAGTTCGATTTCGTTGTTCGATTTCGTTGTTCGATTTCGTTGTTCGATTTCGTTGTTCGATTTCGTTGTCCGATTCCGTTGTTCGATTTCGTTGTTCGTTTTCGTTGTTCGATATTGTTGTATGATTTCGTGGTTCGATTTCGTTGTTCGATTGCGTTGTTCCATTTCGTTGTTCTATTTCGTGGTTCGATTTCGTGGTTTCAGTTTGTTGTTCGATTTCGATTTCGCTGTTCGATTTCGAAGTTGGATTTCGTTGTTTTATTTCGTTGTTCTAATTCGTTGTTCGATTTCGTTGTTCGATTTCGTTGTTCGATTTCGTTGTTCGATTTCGTTGTTCGATTCGTTATTCGATTTCGTTGTTCGATTTCGTTGTTCGATTTCGTTGTTCGATTTCGTTGTTCGATTTCGTTGTTCGATTTCGTTGTCCGATTCCGTTGTTCGATTTCGTTGTTCGTTTTCGTTGTTCGATATTGTTGTATGATTTCGTGGTTCGATTTCGTTGTTCGATTGCGTTGTTCCATTTCGTTGTTCTATTTCGTGGTTCGATTTCGAGGTTTCAGTTTGTTGTTCGATTTCGATTTCGCTGTTCGATTTCGAAGTAGGATTTCGTTGTTCTAATTCGTTGTTCGATTTCGTTGTTCGATTTCGTTGTTCGATTTCGTTGTTCGATTTCGTTGTTCGATTCGTTATTCGATTTCGTTGTTCGATTTCGTTGTTCGATTTCGTTGTTCCATTTCGTTGTTCGATTTCGTTGTTCGATTTCGTTGTTCGATTTCGTTGTTAGATTTCGTTGTTCGTTGTTAGATTTCGTTGTTCGATTTCGTTGTTCGATTTCGTTGTTCGATTTCGTTGTTAGATTTCGTTGTTCGTTGTTCGTTGTTAGATTTCGTTGTTCTTTGTTCGATTTCGTGGTTCGAATTCGTTGTTCGAATTCGTTGTTCGATTTCGTTGTTCGATTTCGTTGTTCGATTTTGTTGTTCGATTTCGTTGTTCGATTTCGTTGTTCGATTTCGTTGTTCGATTTCGAAGTTCGATTTCGTTGTTCGATTTCGTTGTTAGATTTCGTTGTTCGATTTCGTTGTTCGATTTCGTTGTTCGATTTCGTTGTTCGATTTCGTTGTTCGATTTCGTTGTTCGATTTCGTTGTTCGATTTCGTTGTTCGATTTCGTTGTTCGAATTCGTTGTTCGAATTCGTTGTTCGATTTCGTTGTTCGATTTCGTTGTTCGATTTCGAAGTTCGATTTCGTTGTTCGATTTCGTTGTTCGATTTCGTTGTTCGATTTCGTTGTTCGATTTCGTATTTCTTCGTTGTTCGATTTCGTTGTTCGATTTCGTTGTTCGATTTCGAAGTTCGATTTCGTTGTTCGATTTCGTTGTTCGATTTCGTTGTTCGATTTCGTTGTTCGATTTCGTATTTCGTTGTTCGAATTCGTTGTACGATTTCGTTGTTCGATTTCGTTGTTCGATTTCGTTGTTCGATTTCGTTGTTCGAATTCGTTGTTCGAATTCGTTGTTCGAATTCGTTGTTAGATTTCGTTGTTCGATTTCGCTGTTCGATTTCGAAGTTGGATTTCGTTGTTCTAATTCGTTGTTCGATTTCGTTGTTCGATTTCGTTGTTCGATTTCGTTGTCCGATTCCGTTGTTCGATTTCGTTGTTCGTTTTCGTTGTTCGATATTGTTGTATGATTTCGTGGTTCGATTTCGTTGTTCGATTGCGTTGTTCCATTTCGTTGTTCTATTTCGTGGTTCGATTTCGTGGTTTCAGTTTGTTGTTCGATTTCGATTTCGCTGTTCGATTTCGAAGTTGGATTTCGTTGTTCTATTTCGTTGTTCTAATTCGTTGTTCGATTTCGTTGTTCGATTTCGTTGTTCGATTCGTTATTCGATTTCGTTGTTCGATTTCGTTGTTCGATTTCGTTGTTCCATTTCGTTGTTCGATTTCGTTGTTCGATTTCGTTGTTCGATTTCGTTGTTAGATTTCGTTGTTCGTTGTTAGATTTCGTTGTTCGATTTCGTTGTTCGATTTCGTTGTTCGATTTGGTTGTTAGATTTCGTTGTTCGTTGTTAGATTTCGTTGTTCGTTGTTAGATTTCGTTGTTCTTTGTTCGATTTCGTGGTTTAAATTCGTTGTTCGAATTCGTTGTTCGATTTCGTTGTTCGATTTCGTTGTTAGATTTCGTTGTTCGTTGTTAGATTTCGTTGTTCGATTTCGTTGTTCGATTTCGTTGTTCGATTTCGTTGTTCGATTTCGTTGTTAGATTTCGTTGTTCGTTGTTAGATTTCGTTGTTCGTTGTTAGATTTCGTTGTTCTTTGTTCGATTTCGTGGTTCGAATTCGTTGTTCGATTTCGTTGTTCGATTTCGTTGTTCGATTTTGTTGTTCGATTTCGTTGTTCGATTTCGTTGTTCGATTTCGTTGTTCGATTTCGAAGTTCGATTTCGTTGTTCGATTTCGTTGTTAGATTTCGTTGTTCGATTTCGTTGTTCGATTTCGTTGTTCGATTTCGTTGTTCGATTTCGTTGTTCGATTTCGTTGTTCGATTTCGTTGTTCGATTTCGTTGTTCGATTTCGTTGTTCGAATTCGTTGTTCGAATTCGTTGTTCGATTTCGTTGTTCGATTTCGTTGTTCGATTTCGAAGTTCGATTTCGTTGTTCGATTTCGTTGTTCGATTTCGTTGTTCGATTTCGTTGTTCGATTTCGTATTTCGTTGTTCGAATTCGTTGTTCGATTTCGTTGTTCGATTTCGTTGTTCGATTTCGAAGTTAGATTTCGTTGTTCGATTTCGTTGTTCGATTTCGTTGTTCGATTTCGTTGTTCGATTTCGTATTTCGTTGTTCGAATTCGTTGTACGATTTCGTTGTTCGATTTCGTTGTTCGATTTCGTTGTTCGATTTCGTTGTTCGAATTCGTTGTTCGAATTCGTTGTTCGAATTCGTTGTTAGATTTCGTTGTTCGATTTCGCTCTTCGATTTCGAAGTTGGATTTCGTTGTTCTAATTCGTTGTTCGATTTCGTTGTTCGATTTCGTTGTTCGATTTCGTTGTCCAATTCCGTTGTTCGATTTCGTTGTTCGTTTTCGTTGTTAGATATTGTTGTATGATTTCGTGGTTCGATTTCGTTGTTCGATTGCGTTGTTCCATTTCGTTGTTCTATTTCGTGGTTCGATTTCGTGGTTTCAGTTTGTTGTTCGATTTCGATTTCGCTGTTCGATTTCGAAGTTGGATTTCGTTGTTCTATTTCGTTGTTCTAATTCGTTGTTCGATTTCGTTGTTCGATTTCGTTGTTCGATTTCGTTGTTCGATTCGTTATTCGATTTCGTTGTTCGATTTCGTTGTTCGATTTCGTTGTTCTATTTCGTTGTTCGATTTCGTTGTTCGATTTCGTTGTTCGATTTCGTTGTTAGATTTCGTTGTTCGTTGTTAGATTTCGTTGTTCGATTTCGTTGTTCGATTTCGTTGTTCGATTTCGTTGTTAGATTTCGTTGTTCGTTGTTAGATTTCGTTGTTCGTTTTTAGATTTCGTTGTTCTTTGTTCGATTTCGTGGTTCGAATTCGTTGTTCCATTTCGTTGTTCGATTTCGTTGTTCGATTTCGTTGTTCGATTTCGTTGTTCGATTTCGTTGTTCGATTTCGTTGTTCGATTTCGTTGTTCGATTTCGTTGTTCGATTTTGTTGTTCGATTTCGTTGTTCTATTTCGTTGTTCGATTTCGTTGTTCGATTTCGTTGTTCGATTTCGTTGTTCGATTTCGAAGTTCGATTTCGTTGTTCGATTTCGTTGTTCGATTTCGTAGTTCGATTTCGTTGTTCGAATTCGTTGTTCGAATTCGTTGTTCGAATTCGTTGTTCGATTTCGTTGTTCGATTTCGTTGTTCGATTTCGTTGTTCGATTTCATTGTTCGATTTCGTTGTTCGATTTCGTTGTTCAATTTCGTTGTTCGTTGTTAGTTTTCGTTGTTCGTTGTTAGATTTCGTTGTTCTTTGTTCGATTTCGTGGTTCGAATTCGTTGTTCGAATTCGTAGTTCGATTTCGTTGTTCGATTTCGTTGTTCGATTTTGTTGTTCGATTTCGTTGTTCGAATTCGTTGTTCGATTTCGTTGTTCGATTTTGTTGTTCGATTTCGTTGTTCGAATTCGTTGTTCGAATTCCTTGTTCGATTTCGTTGTTTGAATTCGTGTTCGATTTCGTTGATCGATTTCGTTGTTCGATTTTCTTTGTTCGATTTGATTGTTCGATTTCGTTGATCGATTTCGTTTTTCGATTTCGTTGTTCGATTTCGTTGTTCGATTTCGTGGTTCGAATTCGTTGTTCGAATTCGTTGTTCGATTTCGTTGTTCGATTTCGTTGTTCGATTTCGTTGTTCTATTTCGTTGTTCGATTTCGTTGTTCGATTTCGTTGTTAGATTTCGTTGTTCGATTTCGAAGTTCGATTTCGTTGTTCGATTTCGTTGTTCGATTTCGTAGTTCGATTTCGTTGTTCTAATTCGTTGTTCGATTTCGTTGTTCGATTTCGTTGTTCGATTTCGTTGTTCGATTTCGTTGTTCGATTCGTTATTCGATTTCGTTGTTCGATTTCGTTGTTCGATTTCGTTGTTCGATTTCGTTGTTCGATTTCGTTGTTCGATTTCGTTGTCCGATTCCGTTGTTCGATTTGTTTGTTCGTTTTTGTTGTTCGATATTGTTGTATAATTTCGTGGTTCGATTTCGTTGTTCGATTGCGTTGTTCCATTTCGTTGTTCTATTTTGTGGTTCGATTTTGTGGTTTCAGTTTGTTGTTCGATTTCGATTTCGCTGTTCGATTTCGAAGTTGGATTTCGTTGTTCTATTTCGTTGTTCTAATTCGTTGTTCGATTTCGTTGTTCGATTTCGTTGTTCGATTTCGTTGTTCGATTCGTTATTCGATTTCGTTGTTCGATTTCGTTGTTCCATTTCGTTGTTCGATTTCGTTGTTCGATTTCGTTGTTCGATTTCGTTGTTAGATTTCGTTGTTCGTTGTTAGATTTCGTTGTTCGATTTCGTTGTTCGATTTCGTTGTTCGATTTCGTTGTTAGATTTCGTTGTTCGTTGTTAGATTTCGTTGTTCGTTGTTAGATTTCGTTGTTCTTTGTTCGATTTCGTGGTTCGAATTCGTTGTTCGAATTCGTTGTTCGATTTCGTTGATCGATTTCGTTTTTCGATTTCGTTGTTCGATTTCGTTGTTCGATTTCGTGGTTCGAATTCGTTGTTCGAATTCGTTGTTCGTTGTTAGATTTCGTTGTTCGTTGTTAGATTTCGTTGTTCTTTGTTCGATTTCGTGGTTCGAATTCGTTGTTCGAATTCGTTGTTCGATTTCGTTGTTCGATTTCGTTGTTCGATTTTGTTGTTCGATTTCGTGGTTCGAATTCGTTGTTCGAATTCGTTGTTCGTTGTTAGGTTTCGTTGTTCGTTGTTAGATTTCGTTGTTCTTTGTTCGATTTCGTGGTTCGAATTCGTTGTTCGAATTCGTTGTTCGATTTCGTTGTTCGATTTCGTTGTTCGATTTTGTTGTTCGATTTCGTTCTTCGATTTCGTGGTTCGAATTCGTTGTTCGAATTCGTAGTTCGATTTCGTTGTTCGATTTCGTTGTTCGATTTCGTTGTTCGATTTCGTTGTTCGATTTCGTTGTTCGATTTCGTTGTTCGATTTCGTTGTTCGATTTCGTTGTTCGAATTCGTTGTTCGAATTCGTTGTTCGATTTCGTTGTTCGATTTCGTTGTTCGATTTCGAAGTTCGATTTCGTTGTTCGATTTCGTTGTTCGATTTCGTTGTTCGATTTCGTTGTTCGATTTCGTATTTCGTTGTTCGAATTCGTTGTTCGATTTCGTTGTTCGATTTCATTGTTCGATTTCGTTGTTCGATTTCGTTGTTCGATTCCGTTGTTCGATTTCGTTGTTCGAATTCGTTGTTCGAATTCGTTGTTAGATTTCGTTGTTCGATTTCGCTGTTCGATTTCGAAGTTGGATTTCGTTGTTCTATTTCGTTGTTCTAATTCGTTGTTCGATTTCGTTGTTCGATTTCGTTGTTCGATTTCGTTGTTCGATTTCGTTGTTAGATTTCGTTGTTCGTTGTTAGATTTCGTTGTTCGATTTCGTTGTTCGATTTCGTTGTTCGATTTCGTTGTTAGATTTCGTTGTTCGTTGTTAGATTTCGTTGTTCGTTGTTAGATTTCGTTGTTCTTTGTTCGATTTCGTGGTTCGAATTCGTTGTTCGAATTCGTTGTTCGATTTCGTTGATCGATTTCGTTTTTCGATTTCGTTGTTCGATTTCGTTGTTCGATTTCGTGGTTCGAATTCGTTGTTCGAATTCGTTGTTCGTTGTTAGATTTCGTTGTTCGTTGTTAGATTTCGTTGTTCTTTGTTCGATTTCGTGGTTCGAATTCGTTGTTCGAATTCGTTGTTCGATTTCGTTGTTCGATTTCGTTGTTCGATTTTGTTGTTCGATTTCGTGGTTCGAATTCGTTGTTCGAATTCGTTGTTCGTTGTTAGATTTCGTTGTTCGTTGTTAGATTTCGTTGTTCTTTGTTCGATTTCGTGGTTCGAATTCGTTGTTCGAATTCGTTGTTCGATTTCGTTGTTCGATTTCGTTGTTCGATTTTGTTGTTCGATTTCGTTGTTCGATTTCGTGGTTCGAATTCGTTGTTCGAATTCGTAGTTCGATTTCGTTGTTCGATTTCGTTGTTCGATTTCGTTGTTAGATTTCGTTGTTCTTTGTTCGATTTCGTGGTTCGAATTCGTTGTTCGAATTCGTTGTTCGATTTCGTTGTTCGATTTCGTTGTTCGATTTCGTTGTTCGATTTCGTTGTTCGATTTCGTTGTTCGATTTCGTTGTTCGATTTCGTTGTTCGATTTCGTTGTTCGATTTCGTTGTTCGATTTCGTTGTTCGATTTCGTTGTTCGATTTCGTTGTTCGAATTCGTTGTTCGAATTCGTTGTTCGATTTCGTTGTTCGATTTCGTTGTTCGATTTCGAAGTTCGATTTCGTTGTTCGATTTCGTCGTTCGATTTCGTTGTTCGATTTCGTTGTTCGATTTCGTATTTCGTTGTTCGAATTCGTTGTTCGATTTCGTTGTTCGATTTCATTGTTCGATTTCGTTGTTCGATTTCGTTGTTCGATTCCGTTGTTCGATTTCGTTGTTCGAATTCGTTGTTCGAATTCGTTGTTAGATTTCGTTGTTCGATTTCGCTGTTCGATTTCGAAGTTGGATTTCGTTGTTCTATTTCGTTGTTCTAATTCGTTGTTCGATTTCGTTGTTCGATTTCGTTGTTCGATTTCGTTGTTCGAATTCGTGGTTCGAATTCGTTGTTCGAATTCGTTGTTCGTTGTTCGATTTCGTTGTTCGATTTCGTGGTTCGAATTCGTTGTTCGAATTCGTTGTTCGTTGTTAGATTTCGTTGTTCGTTGTTAGATTTCGTTGTTCTTTGTTCGATTTCGTGGTTCGAATTCGTTGTTCGAATTCGTTGTTAGATTTCGTTGTTCGATTTCGTTGTTCGATTTCGTTGTTCGATTTTGTTGTTCGATTTCGTTGTTCGATTTCGTGGTTCGAATTCGTTGTTCGAATTCGTAGTTCGATTTCGTTGTTCGATTTCGTTGTTCGATTTCGTTGTTAGATTTCGTTGTTCTTTGTTCGATTTCGTGGTTCGAATTCGTTGTTCGAATTCGTTGTTCGATTTCGTTGTTCGATTTCGTTGTTCGATTTCGTTGTTCGATTTCGTTGTTCGATTTCGTTGTTCGATTTCGTTGTTCGATTTCGTTGTTCGATTTCGTTGTTCGATTTCGTTGTTCGATTTCGTTGTTCGATTTCGTTGTTCGATTTCGTTGTTCGATTTCGTTGTTCGAATTCGTTGTTCGATTTCGTTGTTCTATTTCGAAGTTCGATTTCGTTGTTCGATTTCGTTGTTCGATTTCGTTGTTCGATTTCGTTGTTCGATTTCGTATTTCGTTGTTCGAATTCGTTGTTCGATTTCGTTGTTCGATTTCATTGTTCGATTTCGTTGTTCGATTTCGTTGTTCGATTCCGTTGTTCGATTTCGTTGTTCGAATTCGTTGTTCGAATTCGTTGTTAGATTTCGTTGTTCGATTTCGCTGTTCGATTTCGAAGTTGGATTTCGTTGTTCTATTTCGTTGTTCTAATTCGTTGTTCGATTTCGTTGTTCGATTTCGTTGTTCGATTTCGTTGTTCGATTTCGTTGTTCGATTCGTTATTCGATTTCGTTGTTCGATTTCGTTGTTCGATTTCGTTGTTCGATTTCGTTGTTCGATTTCGTTGTTCGATTTCGTTGTCCGATTCCGTTGTTCGATTTGTTTGTTCGTTTTCGTTGTTCGAATTCGTTGTTAGATTTCGTTGTTCGATTTCGCTGTTCGATTTCGAAGTTGGATTTCGTTGTTCTATTTCGTTGTTCTAATTCGTTGTTCGATTTCGTTGTTCGATTTCGTTGTTCGATTTCGTTGTTCGAATTCGTTGTTCGATTTCGTTGATCGATTTCGTTTTTCGATTTCGTTGTTCGATTTCGTTGTTCGATTTCGTGGTTCGAATTCGTTGTTCGAATTCGTTGTTCGTTGTTAGATTTCGTTGTTCGTTGTTAGATTTCGTTGTTCTTTGTTCGATTTCGTGGTTCGAATTCGTTGTTCGAATTCGTTGTTCGATTTCGTTGTTCGATTTCGTTGTTCGATTTTGTTGTTCGATTTCGTGGTTCGAATTCGTTGTTCGAATTCGTTGTTCGTTGTTAGATTTCGTTGTTCGTTGTTAGATTTCGTTGTTCTTTGTTCGATTTCGTGGTTCGAATTCGTTGTTCGAATTCGTTGTTCGATTTCGTTGTTCGATTTCGTTGTTCGATTTTGTTGTTCGATTTCGTTGTTCGATTTCGTGGTTCGAATTCGTTGTTCGAATTCGTAGTTCAATTTCGTTGTTCGATTTCGTTGTTCGATTTCGTTGTTAGATTTCGTTGTTCTTTGTTCGATTTCGTGGTTCGAATTCGTTGTTCGAATTCGTTGTTCGATTTCGTTGTTCGATTTCGTTGTTCGATTTCGTTGTTCGATTTCGTTGTTCGATTTCGTTGTTCGATTTCGTTGTTCGATTTCGTTGTTCGATTTCGTTGTTCGATTTCGTTGTTCGATTTCGTTGTTCGATTTCGTTGTTCGATTTCGTTGTTCGAATTCGTTGTTCGAATTCGTTGTTCGATTTCGTTGTTCGATTTCGTTGTTCGATTTCGAAGTTCGATTTCGTTGTTCGATTTCGTTGTTCGATTTCGTTGTTCGATTTCGTTGTTCGATTTCGTTGTTCGATTTCGTATTTCGTTGTTCGAATTCGTTGTTCGATTTCGTTGTTCGATTTCATTGTTCGATTTCGTTGTTCGATTTCGTTGTTCGATTCCGTTGTTCGATTTCGTTGTTCGAATTCGTTGTTCGAATTCGTTGTTAGATTTCGTTGTTCGATTTCGCTGTTCGATTTCGAAGTTGGATTTCGTTGTTCTATTTCGTTGTTCTAATTCGTTGTTCGATTTCGTTGTTCGATTTCGTTGTTCGATTTCGTTGTTCGATTTCGTTGTTCGATTCGTTATTCGATTTCGTTGTTCGATTTCGTTGTTCGATTTCGTTGTTCGATTTCGTTGTTCGATTTCGTTGTTCGATTTCGTTGTCCGATTCCGTTGTTCGATTTGTTTGTTCGTTTTCGTTGTTCGATATTGTTGTATAATTTCGTGGTTCGATTTCGTTGTTCGATTGCGTTGTTCCATTTCGTTGTTCTATTTTGTGGTTCGATTTTGTGGTTTCAGTTTGTTGTTCGATTTCGATTTCGCTATTCGATTTCGAAGTTGGATTTCGTTGTTCTATTTCGTTGTTCTAATTCGTTGTTCGATTTCGTTGTTCGATTTCGTTGTTCGATTCGTTATTCGATTTCGTTGTTCGAATTCGTTGTTCCATTTCGTTGTTCGATTTCGTTGTTCGATTTCGTTGTTCGATTTCGTTGTTAGATTTCGTTGTTCGTTGTTAGATTTCGTTGTTCTTTGTTCGATTTCGTGGTTCGAATTCGTTGTTCGATTTCGTTGTTCGATTTTGTTGTTCGATTTCGTTGTTCGATTTCGTTGTTCGATTTCGTTGTTCGATTTCGTTGTTCGATTTCGTTGTTCGATTTCGTTGTTCGATTTCGTTGTTCGATTTCGTTGTTCTATTTCGTTGTTCGATTTCGTTGTTCGATTTCGTTGTTCGATTTCGTTGTTCGATTTCGAAGTTCGATTTCGTTGTTCGATTTCGTTGTTCGATTTCGTAGTTCGATTTCGTTGTTCGAATTCGTTGTTCGAATTCGTTGTTCGAATTCGTTGTTCGATTTCGTTGTTCGATTTCGTTGTTCGATTTCGTTGTTCGATTTCGTTGTTCGATTTCGTTGTTCGATTTCGTTGTTCGATTTCGTTTTCGTTGTTAGTTTTCGTTGTTCGTTGTTAGATTTCGTTGTTCTTTGTTCGATTTCGTGTTTCGAATTCGTTGTTCGAATTCGTAGTTCGATTTCGTTGTTCGATTTCGTTGTTCGATTTCGTTGTTCGATTTCGTTGTTCGATTTCGTTGTTCGAATTCGTTGTTCGAATTCGTTGTTCGATTTCGTTGTTTGAATTCGTGTTCGATTTCGTTGATCGATTTCGTTGTTCGATTTTCTTTGTTCGATTTGATTGTTCGATTTCGTTGATCGATTTCGTTTTTCGATTTCGTTGTTCGATTTCGTTGTTCGATTTCGTTGTTCGATTTTGTTGTTCGATTTCGTTGTTCGATTTCGTGGTTCGAATTCGTTGTTCGAATTCGTAGTTCAATTTCGTTGTTCGATTTCGTTGTTCGATTTCGTTGTTAGATTTCGTTGTTCTTTGTTCGATTTCGTGGTTCGAATTCGTTGTTCGAATTCGTTGTTCGATTTCGTTGTTCGATTTCGTTGTTCGATTTCGTTGTTCGATTTCGTTGTTCGATTTCGTTGTTCGATTTCGTTGTTCGATTTCGTTGTTCGATTTCGTTGTTCGATTTCGTTGTTCGATTTCGTTGTTCGATTTCGTTGTTCGAATTCGTTGTTCGAATTCGTTGTTCGATTTCGTTGTTCGATTTCGTTGTTCGATTTCGAAGTTCGATTTCGTTGTTCGATTTCGTTGTTCGATTTCGTTGTTCGATTTCGTTGTTCGATTTCGTTGTTCGATTTCGTTGTTCGATTTCGTATTTCGTTGTTCGAATTCGTTGTTCGATTTCGTTGTTCGATTTCATTGTTCGATTTCGTTGTTCGATTTCGTTGTTCGATTCCGTTGTTCGATTTCGTTGTTCGAATTCGTTGTTCGAATTCGTTGTTAGATTTCGTTGTTCGATTTCGCTGTTCGATTTCGAAGTTGGATTTCGTTGTTCTATTTCGTTGTTCTAATTCGTTGTTCGATTTCGTTGTTCGATTTCGTTGTTCGATTTCGTTGTTCGATTTCGTTGTTCGATTCGTTATTCGATTTCGTTGTTCGATTTCGTTGTTCGATTTCGTTGTTCGATTTCGTTGTTCGATTTCGTTGTTCGATTTCGTTGTCCGATTCCGTTGTTCGATTTGTTTGTTCGTTTTCGTTGTTCGATATTGTTGTATAATTTCGTGGTTCGATTTCGTTGTTCGATTGCGTTGTTCCATTTCGTTGTTCTATTTTGTGGTTCGATTTTGTGGTTTCAGTTTGTTGTTCGATTTCGATTTCGCTATTCGATTTCGAAGTTGGATTTCGTTGTTCTATTTCGTTGTTCTAATTCGTTGTTCGATTTCGTTGTTCGATTTCGTTGTTCGATTCGTTATTCGATTTCGTTGTTCGAATTCGTTGTTCCATTTCGTTGTTCGATTTCGTTGTTCGATTTCGTTGTTCGATTTCGTTGTTAGATTTCGTTGTTCGATTTCGTTGTTCGATTTCGTTGTTCGATTTCGTTGTTAGATTTCGTTGTTCGTTGTTAGATTTCGTTGTTCGTTGTTAGATTTCGTTGTTCTTTGTTCGATTTCGTGGTTCGAATTCGTTGTTCGATTTCGTTGTTCGATTTTGTTGTTCGATTTCGTTGTTCGATTTCGTTGTTCGATTTCGTTGTTCGATTTCGTTGTTCGATTTCGTTGTTCGATTTCGTTGTTCGATTTCGTTGTTCGATTTCGTTGTTCTATTTCGTTGTTCGATTTCGTTGTTCGATTTCGTTGTTCGATTTCGTTGTTCGATTTCGAAGTTCGATTTCGTTGTTCGATTTCGTTGTTCGATTTCGTAGTTCGATTTCGTTGTTCGAATTCGTTGTTCGAATTCGTTGTTCGAATTCGTTGTTCGATTTCGTTGTTCGATTTCGTTGTTCGATTTCGTTGTTCGATTTCGTTGTTCGATTTCGTTGTTCGATTTCGTTGTTCGATTTCGTTTTCGTTGTTAGTTTTCGTTGTTCGTTGTTAGATTTCGTTGTTCTTTGTTCGATTTCGTGTTTCGAATTCGTTGTTCGAATTCGTAGTTCGATTTCGTTGTTCGATTTCGTTGTTCGATTTCGTTGTTCGATTTCGTTGTTCGATTTCGTTGTTCGAATTCGTTGTTCGAATTCGTTGTTCGATTTCGTTGTTTGAATTCGTGTTCGATTTCGTTGATCGATTTCGTTGTTCGATTTTCTTTGTTCGATTTGATTGTTCGATTTCGTTGATCGATTTCGTTTTTCGATTTCGTTGTTCGATTTCGTTGTTCGATTTCGTTGTTCGATTTCGTGGTTCGAATTCGTTGTCCGAATTCGTTGTTCGTTGTTAGATTTCGTTGTTCGTTGTTAGATTTCGTTGTTCTTTGTTCGATTTCGTGGTTCGAATTCGTTGTTCGAATTCGTTGTTCGATTTCGTTGTTCGATTTCGTTGTTCGATTTTGTTGTTCGATTTCGTTCGATTTCGTTGTTCGATTTTGTTGTTCGATTTCGTTGTTCGATTTCGTTGTTCGATTTCGAAGTTCGATTTCGTAGTTCGATTTCGTTGTTCGATTTCGTTGTTCGATTTCGTTGTTCGATTTCGTTGTTCGATTTCGTTGTTCGATTTCGTTGTTCGATTTCGTTGTTCGATTTCGTTGTTCGATTTCGTTGTTCGATTTCGTTGTTCGATTTCGTTGTTCGATTTCGTTGTTCGATTTCGTTGTTCGATTTTGTTGTTCGATTTCGTTGTTCGATTTCGTTGTTCGATTTCGTTGTTCGATTTCGTTGTTCGATTTCGTTGTTCGATTTCGTTGTTCGATTTCGTTGTTCGATTTCGTTGTTCTATTTCGTTGTTCGATTTCGTTGTTCGATTTCGTTGTTCGATTTCGAAGTTCGATTTCGTTGTTCGATTTCGTTGTTCGATTTCGTAGTTCGATTTCGTTGTTCGAATTCGTTGTTCGAATTCGTTGTTCGAATTCGTTGTTCGATTTCGTTGTTCGATTTCGTTGTTCGATTTCGTTGTTCGATTTCATTGTTCGATTTCGTTGTTCGATTTCGTTGTTCGATTTCGTTGTTCGTTGTTAGTTTTCGTTGTTCGTTGTTAGATTTCGTTGTTCTTTGTTCGATTTCGTGGTTCGAATTCGTTGTTCGAATTCGTAGTTCGATTTCGTTGTTCGATTTCGTTGTTCGATTTCGTTGTTCGATTTCGTTGTTCGAATTCGTTGTTCGAATTCCTTGTTCGATTTCGTTGTTTGAATTCGTGTTCGATTTCGTTGATCGATTTCGTTGTTCGATTTTCTTTGTTCGATTTGATTGTTCGATTTCGTTGATCGATTTCGTTTTTCGATTTCGTTGTTCGATTTCGTTGTTCGATTTCGTTGTTCGATTTCGTGGTTCGAATTCGTTGTTCGAATTCGTTGTTCGTTGTTAGATTTCGTTGTTCGTTGTTAGATTTCGTTGTTCTTTGTTCGATTTCGTGGTTCGAATTCGTTGTTCGAATTCGTTGTTCGAATTCGTTGTTCGATTTCGTTGTTCGATTTCGTTGTTCGATTTTGTTGTTCGATTTCGTGGTTCGAATTCGTTGTTCGAATTCGTTGTTCGTTGTTAGATTTCGTTGTTCGTTGTTAGATTTCGTAGTTCTTTGTTCGATTTCGTGGTTCGAATTCGTTGTTCGAATTCGTTGTTCGATTTCGTTGTTCGATTTCGTTGTTAGATTTTGTTGTTCGATTTCATTGTTCGATTTCGTGGTTCGAATTCGTTGTTCGAATTCGTAGTTCGATTTCGTTGTTCGATTTCGTTGTTCGATTTCGTTGTTAGATTTCGTTGTTCTTTGTTCGATTTCGTGATTCGAATTCGTTGTTCGAATTCGTTGTTCGATTTCGTTGTTCGATTTCGTTGTTCGATTTCGTTGTTCGATTTCGTTGTTCGATTTCGTTGTTCGATTTCGTTGTTCGATTTCGTTGTTCGATTTCGTTGTTCGATTTCGTTGTTCGATTTCGTTGTTCGATTTCGTTGTTCGATTTCGTTGTTCGATTTCGTTGTTCGAATTCGTTGTTCGAATTCGTTGTTCGATTTTGTTGTTCGATTTTGTTGTTCGATTTCGTTGTTCGATTTCGTTGTTCGATTTCGTTGTTCCATTTCGTTGTTCGATTTCGTTGTTCGATTTCGTTGTTCGATTTCGTTGTTAGATTTCGTTGTTCGTTGTTAGATTTCGTTGTTCGTTGTTAGATTTCGTTGTTCGATTTCGTTGTTCGATTTCGTTGTTCGGTTTCGTTGTTCGATTTTGTTGTTCGATTTCGTTGTTCGATTTCGTTGTTCGATTTCGTTGTTCCATTTCGTTGTTCGATTTCGTTGTTCGATTTCGTTGTTCGATTTCGTTGTTAGATTTCGTTGTTCGTTGTTAGATTTCGTTGTTCGTTGTTAGATTTCGTTGTTCGATTTTGTTGTTCGATTTCGTTGTTCGATTTCGTTGTTAGATTTCGTTGTTCTTTGTTCGATTTCGTGGTTCGAATTCGTTGTTCGAATTCGTTGTTCGATTTCGTTGTTCGATTTCGTTGTTCGATTTTGTTGTTCGATTTCGTTGTTCGATTTCGTTGTTCGATTTCGTTGTTCGATTTCGTTGTTCGATTTCGTTGTTCGATTTCGTTGTTCGATTTCGTTGTTCGATTTCGTTGTTCGATTTCGTTGTTCTATTTCGTTGTTCGATTTCGTTGTTCGATTTCGTTGTTCGATTTCGTTGTTCGATTTCGAAGTTCGATTTCGTTGTTCGATTTCGTTGTTCGATTTCGTAGTTCGATTTCGTTGTTCGAATTCGTTGTTCGAATTCGTTGTTCGATTTCGTTGTTCGATTTCGTTGTTCGATTTCGTTGTTCGATTTCATTGTTCGATTTCGTTGTTCGATTTCGTTGTTCGATTTCGTTGTTCGTTGTTAGTTTTCGTTGTTCGTTGTTAGATTTCGTTGTTCTTTGTTCGATTTCGTGGTTCGAATTCGTTGTTCGAATTCGTAGTTCGATTTCGTTGTTCGATTTCGTTGTTCGATTTTGTTGTTCGATTTCGTTGTTCGAATTCGTTGTTCGAATTCCTTGTTCGATTTCGTTGTTTGAATTCGTGTTCGATTTCGTTGTTCGATTTTCTTTGTTCGATTTGATTGTTCGATTTCGTTGATCGATTTCGTTTTTCGATTTCGTTGTTCGATTTCGTTGTTCGATTTCGTTGTTCGATTTCGTTGTTCGATTTCGTGGTTCGAATTCGTTGTTCGAATTCGTTGTTCGTTGTTAGATTTCGTTGTTCGTTGTTAGATTTCGTTGTTCTTTGTTCGATTTCGTGGTTCGAATTCGTTGTTCGAATTCGTTGTTCGATTTCGTTGTTCGATTTCGTTGTTCGATTTTGTTGTTCGATTTCGTGGTTCGAATTCGTTGTTCGAATTCGTTGTTCGTTGTTAGATTTCGTTGTTCGTTGTTAGATTTCGTTGTTCTTTGTTCGATTTCGTGGTTCGAATTCGTTGTTCGAATTCGTTGTTCGATTTCGTTGTTCGATTTCGTTGTTCGATTTTGTTGTTCGATTTCGTTGTTCGATTTCGTGGTTCGAATTCGTTGTTCGAATTCGTAGTTCGATTTCGTTGTTCGATTTCGTTGTTCGATTTCGCTGTTAGATTTCGTTGTTCTTTGTTCGATTTCGTGGTTCGAATTCGTTGTTCGAATTCGTTGTTCGATTTCGTTGTTCGATTTCGTTATTCGATTTCGTTGTTCGATTTCGTTGTTCGATTTCGTGGTTCGAATTCGTTGTTCGAATTCGTAGTTCGATTTCGTTGTTCGATTTCGTTGTTCGATTTCGTTGTTCGATTTCGTTGTTCGAATTCGTTGTTCGAATTCGTTGTTCGATTTCGTTGTTTGAATTCGTGTTCGATTTCGTTGATCGATTTCGTTGTTCGATTTTCTTTGTTCGATTTGATTGTTCGATTTCGTTGATCGATTTCGTTTTTCGATTTCGTTGTTCGATTTCGTTGTTCGATTTGGTTGTTCGATTTCGTGGTTCGAATTCGTTGTTCGAATTCGTTGTTCGTTGTTAGATTTCGTTGTTCGTTGTTAGATTTCGTTGTTCTTTGTTCGATTTCGTGGTTCGAATTCGTTGTTCGAATTCGTTGTTCGATTTCGTTGTTCGATTTCGTTGTTCGATTTTGTTGTTCGATTTAGTTCGATTTCGTTGTTCGATTTCGTTGTTCGATTTCGTTGTTCGATTTCGTTGTTCGATTTCTTTGTTCGATTTCGAAGTTCGATTTCGTTGTTCGATTTCGTTGTTCGATTTCGTTGTTCGATTTCGTTGTTCGATTTCGTTGTTCGATTTCGTTGTTCGATTTCGTTGTTCAATTTCGTTGTTCGATTTCGTTGTTCGATTTCGTTGTTCGATTTCGTTGTTCGATTTCGTTGTTCGATTTCGTTGTTCGATTTCGTTGTTCGATTTCGTTGTTCGATTTCGTTGTTCGATTTCGTTGTTCGATTTCGTTGTTCGATTTCGTTGTTCGATTTCGTTGTTCGATTTCGTTGTTCGATTTCGTTGTTCGATTTCGTTGTTCGATTTCGTTGTTGGATTTCGTTGTTCGATGTCGTTGTTCGAATTCGTTGTTCGATTTCGTTGTTCGATTTCGTTGTTCGATTTCGTTGTTCGATTTCGTTGTAAGATTTCGTTGTTCGTTGTTAGATTTCGTTGTTCGTTGTTAGATTTCGTTGTTCTTTGTTCGATTTCGTGGTTCCAATTCGTTGTTCGAATTCGTTGTTCGATTTCGTTGTTCGATTTCGTTGTTCGATTTTGTTGTTCGATTTCGTTGTTCGATTTCGTTGTTCGATTTCGAAGTTCGATTTCGTTGTTCGATTTCGTTGTTCGATTTCGTTGTTCGATTTCGTTGTTCGATTTCGTTGTTCGATTTCGTTGTTCGATTTCGTTGTTCGATTTCGTTGTTCGATTTCGTTGTTCGATTTCGTTGTTCGATTTCGTTGTTCGATTTCGTTGTTCGATTTCGTTGTTCGATTTCGTTGTTCGATTTCGTTGTTCGATTTCGTTGTTCGATTTCGTTGTTCGATTTCGTTGTTCGATTTCGTTGTTCGATTTCGTTGTTCGATTTCGTTGTTCGATTTCGTTGTTCGATTTCGTTGTTCGATTTCGTATTTCGTTGTTCGAATTCGTTGTTCGATTTCGTTGTTCGATTTCGTTGTTCGATTTCGTTGTTCGATTTCGTTGTACGATTTCGTATTTCGTTGTTCGAATTCGTTGTTCGATTTCGTTGTTCTATTTCGTTGTTCGATTTCGTTGTTAGATTTCGTTGTTCGATTTCGTTGTTCGATTTCGATGTTCGATTTCGTTGTTCGATTTCGTTGTTCGATTTCGTAGTTCGATTTCGTTGTTCAAATTCGTTGTTCGAATTCGTTGTTCGAATTCGTTGTTCGATTTCGTTGTTCGATTTCGTTGTTCGATTTCGTTGTTCGATTTCATTGTTCGATTTCGTTGTTCGATTTCGTTGTTCGATTTCGTTTTCGTTGTTAGTTTTCGTTGTTCGTTGTTAGATTTCGTTGTTCTTTGTTCGATTTCGTGTTTCGAATTCGTTGTTCGAATTCGTAGTTCGATTTCGTTGTTCGATTTCGTTGTTCGATTTCGTTGTTCGATTTCGTTGTTCGATTTCGTTGTTCGAATTCGTTGTTCGAATTCGTTGTTCGATTTCGTTGTTTGAATTCGTGTTCGATTTCGTTGATCGATTTCGTTGTTCGATTTTCTTTGTTCGTTTTGATTGTTCGATTTCGTTGATCGATTTCGTTTTTCGATTTCGTTGTTCGATTTCGTTGTTCGATTTCGTTGTTCGATTTCGTGGTTCGAATTCGTTGTTCGAATTCGTTGTTCGTTGTTAGATTTCGTTGTTCGTTGTTAGATTTCGTTGTTCTTTGTTCGATTTCGTGGTTCGAATTCGTTGTTCGATTTCGTTGTTCGATTTCGTTGTTCGATTTTGTTGTTCGATTTCGTTCGATTTCGTTGTTCGATTTTGTTGTTCGATTTCGTTGTTCGATTTCGTTGTTCGATTTCGAAGTTCGATTTCGTAGTTCGATTTCGTTGTTCGATTTCGTTGTTCGATTTCGTTGTTCGATTTCGTTGTTCGATTTCGTTGTTCGATTTCGTTGTTCGATTTCGTTGTTCGATTTCGTTGTTCGATTTCGTTGTTCGATTTCGTTGTTCGATTTCGTTGTTCGATTTCGTTGTTTGATTTCGTTGTTCGATTTCGTTGTTCGATTTCGTTGTTCGATTTCGTTGTTCGATTTCGTTGTTCGATTTCGTTGTTCGATTTCGTTGTTCGATTTCGTTGTTGGATTTCGTTGTTCGATGTCGTTGTTCGAATTCGTTGTTCGATTTCGTTGTTCGATTTCGTTGTTCGATTTCGTTGTTCGATTTCGTTGTTAGATTTCGTTGTTCGTTGTTAGATTTCGTTGTTCGTTGTTAGATTTCGTTGTTCTTTGTTCGATTTCGTGGTTCGAATTCGTTGTTCGAATTCGTTGTTCGATTTCGTTGTTCGATTTCGTTGTTCGATTTTGTTGTTCGATTTCGTTGTTCGATTTCGTTGTTCGATTTCGTTGTTCGATTTCGAAGTTCGATTTCGTTGTTCGATTTCGTTGTTCGATTTCGTTGTTCGATTTCGTTGTTCGATTTCGTTGTTCGATTTCGTTGTTCGATTTCGTTGTTCGATTTCGTTGTTCGATTTCGTTGTTCGATTTCGTTGTTCGATTTCGTTGTTCGATTTCGTTGTTCGAATTCGTTGTTCGAATTCGTTGTTCGATTTCGTTGTTCGATTTCGTTGTTCGATTTCGAAGTTCGATTTCGTTGTTCGATTTCGTTGTTCGATTTCGTTGTTCGATTTCGTTGTTCGATTTCGTATTTCGTTGTTCGAATTCGTTGTTCGATTTCGTTGTTCGATTTCGAAGTTCGATTTCGTTGTTCGATTTCGTTGTTCGATTTCGTTGTTCGATTTCGTTGTTCGATTTCGTATTTTGTTGTTCGAATTCGTTGTTCGATTTCATTGTTCGATTTCGTTGTTCGATTTCGTTGTTCGATTTCGTTGTTCAAATTCGTTGTTCGAATTCGTTGTTCGATTTCGCTGTTCGATTTCGAAGTTGGATTTCGTTGTTCTATTTCGTTGTTCTAATTCGTTGTTCGATTTCGTTGTTCGATTTCGTTGTTCGATTTCGTTGTTCGATTCGTTATTCGATTTCTTTGTTCGATTTCGTTGTTCGATTTCGTTGTTCGATTTCGTTGTTCGATTTCGTTGTCCGATTCCGTTGTTCGATTTCGTTGTTCGTTTTCGTTGTTCGATATTGTTGTATGATTTCGTGGTTCGATTTCGTTGTTCGATTGCGTTGTTCCATTTCGTTGTTCGATTTCGTTGTTCGATTTCGTTGTTCGATTTCGTTGTTCGATTTCGTTGTTCGATTTCGTTGTTAGATTTCGTTGTTCGTTGTTAGATTTCGTTGTTCGTTGTTAGATTTCGTTGTTCTTTGTTCGATTTCGTGGTTCGAATTCGTTGTTCGAATTCGTTGTTCGATTTCGTTGTTCGATTTCGTTGTTCGATTTTGTTGTTCGATTTCGTTGTTCGATTTCGTTGTTCGATTTCGTTGTTCGATTTCGAAGTTCGATTTCGTTGTTCGATTTCGTTGTTCGATTTCGTTGTTCGATTTCGTTGTTCGATTTCGTTGTTCGATTTCGTTGTTCGATTTCGTTGTTCGATTTCGTTGTTCGATTTCGTTGTTCGATTTCGTTGTTCGATTTCGTTGTTCGATTTCGTTGTTCGATTTCGTTGTTCGTTGTTAGATTTCGTTGTTCGTTGTTAGATTTCGTTGTTCTTTGTTCGATTTCGTGGTTCGAATTCGTTGTTCGAATTCGTTGTTCGATTTCGTTGTTCGATTTCGTTGTTCGATTTTGTTGTTCGATTTCGTTGTTCGATTTCGTTGTTCGATTTCGTTGTTCGATTTCGAAGTTCGATTTCGTTGTTCGATTTCGTTGTTCGATTTCGTTGTTCGATTTCGTTGTTCGATTTCGTTGTTCGATTTCGTTGTTCGATTTCGTTGTTCGATTTCGTTGTTCGATTTCGTTGTTCGATTTCGTTGTTCGATTTCGTTGTTCGATTTCGTTGTTCGATTTCGTTGTTCGAATTCGTTGTTCGAATTCGTTGTTCGATTTCGTTGTTCGATTTCGTTGTTCGATTTCGAAGTTCGATTTCGTTGTTCGATTTCGTTGTTCGATTTCGTTGTTCGATTTCGTTGTTCGATTTCGTATTTCGTTGTTCGAATTCGTTGTTCGATTTCGTTGTTCGATTTCGAAGTTCGATTTCGTTGTTCGATTTCGTTGTTCGATTTCGTTGTTCGATTTCGTTGTTCGATTTCGTATTTTGTTGTTCGAATTCGTTGTTCGATTTCGTTGTTCGATTTCGTTGTTCGATTTCGTTGTTCGATTTCGTTGTTCAAATTCGTTGTTCGAATTCGTTGTTCGATTTCGCTGTTCGATTTCGAAGTTGGATTTCGTTGTTCTATTTCGTTGTTCTAATTCGTTGTTCGATTTCGTTGTTCGATTTCGTTGTTCGATTTCGTTGTTCGATTCGTTATTCGATTTCTTTGTTCGATTTCGTTGTTCGATTTCGTTGTTCGATTTCGTTGTTCGATTTCGTTGTCCGATTCCGTTGTTCGATTTCGTTGTTCGTTTTCGTTGTTCGATATTGTTGTATGATTTCGTGGTTCGATTTCGTTGTTCGATTGCGTTGTTCCATTTCGTTGTTCTATTTCGTGGTTCGATTTTGTGGTTTCAGTTTGTTGTTCGATTTCGATTTCGCTGTTCGATTTCGAAGTTGGATTTCGTTGTTCTATTTCGTTGTTCTAATTCGTTGTTCGATTTCGTTGTTCGATTTCGTTGTTCGATTTCGTTGTTCGATTCGTTATTCGATTTCGTTGTTCGATTTCGTTGTTCGATTTCGTTGTTCCATTTCGTTGTTCGATTTCGTTGTTCGATTTCGTTGTTCGATTTCGTTGTTAGATTTCGTTGTTCGTTGTTAGATTTCGTTGTTCGATTTCGTTGTTCGATTTCGTTGTTCGATTTCGTTGTTAGATTTCGTTGTTCGTTGTTAGATTTCGTTGTTCGTTGTTAGATTTCGTTGTTCTTTGTTCGATTTCGTGGTTCGAATTCGTTGTTCGAATTCGTTGTTCGATTTCGTTGTTCGATTTTGTTGTTCGATTTCGTTGTTCGATTTCATTGTTCGATTTCGTTGTTCGATTTCGTTGTTCGATTTCGTTGTTCGATTTCGAAGTTCGATTTCGTTGTTCGATTTCGTTGTTCGATTTCGTTGTTCGATTTCGTTGTTCGATTTCGTTGTTCCATTTCGAAGTTCGATTTCGTTGTTCGATTTCGTTGTTCGATTTCGTTGTTCGATTTCGTTGTTCGATTTCGTATTTCGTTGTTCGAATTCGTTGTTCGATTTCGTTGTTCTATTTCGTTGTTCGATTTCGTTGTTCGATTTCGTTGTTCGATTTCGTTGTTCGATTTCGATGTTCGATTTCGTTGTTCGATTTCGTTGTTCGATTTCGTAGTTCGATTTCGTTGTTCGAATTCGTTGTTCGAATTCGTTGTTCGAATTCGTTGTTCGATTTCGTTGTTCGATTTCGTTGTTCGATTTCGTTGTTCGATTTCATTGTTCGATTTCGTTGTTCGATTTCGTTGTTCGATTTCGTTGTTCGTTGTTAGTTTTCGTTGTTCGTTGTTAGATTTCGTTGTTCTTTGTTCGATTTCGTGGTTCGAATTCGTTGTTCGAATTCGTAGTTCGATTTCGTTCGATTTCGTTGTTAGATTTCGTTGTTCGATTTCGTTGTTCGATTTCGTTGTTCGAATTCGTTGTTCGAATTCGTTGTTCGATTTCGTTGTTTGAATTCGTGTTCGATTTCGTTGATCGATTTCGTTGTTCGATTTTCTTTGTTCGATTTGATTGTTCGATTTCGTTGATCGATTTCGTTTTTCGATTTCGTTGTTCGATTTCGTTGTTCGATTTCTTTGTTCGATCTCGTGGTTCGAATTCGTTGTTCGAATTCGTTGTTCGTTGTTAGATTTCGTTGTTCGTTGTTAGATTTCGTTGTTCTTTGTTCGATTTCGTGGTTCGAATTCGTTGTTCGAATTCGTTGTTCGATTTCGTTGTTCGATTTCGTTGTTCGATTTCGTTCGATTTCGTTGTTCGATTTCGTTGTTCGATTTCGTTGTTCGATTTCGAAGTTCGATTTCGTTGTTCGATTTCGTTGTTCGATTTCGTTGTTCGATTTCGTTGTTAGATTTCGTTGTTCGTTGTTAGATTTCGTTGTTCGTTGTTAGATTTCGTTGTTCTTTGTTCGATTTCGTGGTTCGAATTCGTTGTTCGAATTCGTTGTTCGATTTCGTTGTTCGATTTTGTTGTTCGATTTCGTTGTTCGATTTCGTTGTTCGATTTCGTTGTTCGATTTCGTTGTTCGAATTCGTTGTTCGATTTCGTTGTTCGATTTCGTTGTTCGATTTCGTTCGATTTCGTTGTTCGATTTCGTTGTTCGATTTCGTTGTTCGATTTCGAAGTTCGATTTCGTTGTTCGATTTCGTTGTTCGATTTCGTTGTTCGATTTCGTTGTTAGATTTCGTTGTTCGTTGTTAGATTTCGTTGTTCGTTGTTAGATTTCGTTGTTCTTTGTTCGATTTCGTGGTTCGAATTCGTTGTTCGAATTCGTTGTTCGATTTCGTTGTTCGATTTTGTTGTTCGATTTCGTTGTTCGATTTCGTTGTTCGATTTCGTTGTTCGATTTCGTTGTTCGATTTCGTTGTTCGATTTCGTATTTCGTTGTTCGAATTCGTTGTTCGATTTCGTTGTTCTATTTCGTTGTTCGATTTCGTTGTTCGATTTCGTTGATCGATTTCGTTGTTCGATTTCGTTGTTCGATTTCGATGTTCGATTTCGTTGTTCGATTTCGTTGTTCGATTTCGTAGTTCGATTTCGTTGTTCGAATTCGTTGTTCGAATTCGTTGTTCGAATTCGTTGTTCGATTTCGTTGTTCGATTTCGTTGTTCGATTTCGTTGTTCGATTTCATTGTTCGATTTCGTTGTTCGATTTCGTTGTTCGATTTCGTTGTTCGTTGTTAGTTTTCGTTGTTCGTTGTTAGATTTCGTTGTTCTTTGTTCGATTTCGTGGTTCGAATTCGTTGTTCGAATTCGTAGTTCGATTTCGTTCGATTTCGTTGTTAGATTTCGTTGTTCGATTTCGTTGTTCGATTTCGTTGTTCGAATTCGTTGTTCGAATTCGTTGTTCGATTTCGTTGTTTGAATTCGTGTTCGATTTCGTTGATCGATTTCGTTGTTCGATTTTCTTTGTTCGATTTGATTGTTCGATTTCGTTGATCGATTTCGTTTTTCGATTTCGTTGTTCGATTTCGTTGTTCGATTTCTTTGTTCGATCTCGTGGTTCGAATTCGTTGTTCGAATTCGTTGTTCGTTGTTAGATTTCGTTGTTCGTTGTTAGATTTCGTTGTTCTTTGTTCGATTTCGTGGTTCGAATTCGTTGTTCGAATTCGTTGTTCGAATTCGTAGTTCGATTTCGTTCGATTTCGTTGTTAGATTTCGTTGTTCGATTTCATTGTTCGATTTCGTTGTTCGATTTCGTTGTTCGATTTCGTTGTTCGTTGTTAGTTTTCGTTGTTCGTTGTTAGATTTCGTTGTTCTTTGTTCGATTTCGTGGTTCGAATTCGTTGTTCGAATTCGTAGTTCGATTTCGTTCGATTTCGTTGTTAGATTTCGTTGTTCGATTTCGTTGTTCGATTTCGTTGTTCGAATTCGTTGTTCGAATTCGTTGTTCGATTTCGTTGTTTGAATTCGTGTTCGATTTCGTTGATCGATTTCGTTGTTCGATTTTCTTTGTTCGATTTGATTGTTCGATTTCGTTGATCGATTTCGTTTTTCGATTTCGTTGTTCGATTTCGTTGTTCGATTTCTTTGTTCGATCTCGTGGTTCGAATTCGTTGTTCGAATTCGTTGTTCGTTGTTAGATTTCGTTGTTCGTTGTTAGATTTCGTTGTTCTTTGTTCGATTTCGTGGTTCGAATTCGTTGTTCGAATTCGTTGTTCGATTTCGTTGTTCGATTTCGTTGTTCGATTTCGTTGTTCGATTTCGTTCGATTTCGTTGTTCGATTTCGTTGTTCGATTTCGTTGTTCGATTTCGAAGTTCGATTTCGTTGTTCGATTTCGTTGTTCGATTTCGTTGTTCGATTTCGTTGTTAGATTTCGTTGTTCGTTGTTAGATTTCGTTGTTCGTTGTTAGATTTCGTTGTTCTTTGTTCGATTTCGTGGTTCGAATTCGTTGTTCGAATTCGTTGTTCGATTTCGTTGTTCGATTTTGTTGTTCGATTTCGTTGTTCGATTTCGTTGTTCGATTTCGTTGTTCGATTTCGTTGTTCGATTTCGTTGTTCGATTTCGAAGTTCGATTTCGTTGTTCGATTTCGTTGTTCGATTTCGTTGTTCGATTTCGTTGTTCGATTTCGTATTTCGTTGTTTGAATTCGTGTTCGATTTCGTTGATCGATTTCGTTGTTCGATTTTCTTTGTTCGATTTTATTGTTCGATTTCGTTGATCGATTTCGTTTTTCGATTTCGTTGTTCGATTTCGTTGTTCGATTTCGTGGTTCGAATTCGTTGTTCGAATTCGTTGTTCGTTGTTAGATTTCGTTGTTCGTTGTTAGATTTCGTTGTTCTTTGTTCGATTTCGTGGTTCGAATTCGTTGTTCGAATTCGTTGTTCGATTTCGTTGTTCGATTTCGTTGTTCGATTTTGTTGTTCGATTTCGTTCGATTTCGTTGTTCGATTTCGTTGTTCGATTTTGTTGTTCGAATTCGTTGTTCGATTTCGTTGTTCGATTTCGTTGTTCGATTTTGTTGTTCGATTTCGTTGTTAGATTTCGTTGTTCTTTGTTCGATTTCGTGGTTCGAATTCGTTGTTCGAATTCGTTGTTCGATTTCGTTGTTCGATTTCGTTGTTCGATTTTGTTGTTCGATTTCGTTCGATTTCGTTGTTCGATTTCGTTGTTCGATTTTGTTGTTCGATTTCGTTCGATTTCGTTGTTCGATTTTGTTGTTCGATTTCGTTGTTCGATTTCGTTGTTCGATTTCGAAGTTCGATTTCGTAGTTCGATTTCGTTGTTCGATTTCGTTGTTCGATTTCGTTGTTCGATTTCGTTGTTCGATTTCGTTGTTCGATTTCGTTGTTCGATTTCGTTGTTCGATTTCGTTGTTCGATTTCGTTGTTCGATTTCGTTGTTCGATTTCGTTGTTCGATTTCGTTGTTTGATTTCGTTGTTCGATTTCGTTGTTCGATTTCGTTGTTCGATTTCGTTGTTCGATTTCGTTGTTCGATTTCGTTGTTCGATTTCGTTGTTGGATTTTGTTGTTCGATGTCGTTGTTCGAATTCGTTGTTCGATTTCGTTGTTCGATTTCGTTGTTCGATTTCGTTGTTCGATTTCGTTGTTCGATTTCGTTGTTCGATTTCGTTGTTAGATTTCGTTGTTCGTTGTTAGATTTCGTTGTTTGTTGTTAGATTTCGTTGTTCTTTGTTCGATTTCGTGGTTCGAATTCGTTGTTCGAATTCGTTGTTCGATTTCGTTGTTCGATTTCGTTGTTCGATTTTGTTGTTCGATTTCGTTGTTCGATTTCGTTGTTCGATTTCGTTGTTCGATTTCGAAGTTCGATTTCGTTGTTCGATTTCGTTGTTCGATTTCGTTGTTCGATTTCGTTGTTCGATTTCGTTGTTCGATTTCGTTGTTCGATTTCGTTGTTCGATTTCGTTGTTCGATTTCGTTGTTCGATTTCGTTGTTCGATTTCGTTGTTCGAATTCGTTGTTCGAATTCGTTGTTCGATTTCGTTGTTCGATTTCGTTGTTCGATTTCGAAGTTCGATTCGTTGTTCGATTTCGTTGTTCGATTTCGTTGTTCGATTTCGTTGTTAGATTTCGTATTTCGTTGTTCGAATTCGTTGTTCGATTTCGTTGTTCGATTTCGAAGTTCGATTTCGTTGTTCGATTTCGTTGTTCGATTTCGTTGGTCGATTTCGTTGTTCGATTTCGTATTTCGTTGTTCGAATTCGTTGTTCGATTTCGTTGTTCGATTTCGTTGTTCGATTTCGTTGTTCGATTTCGTTGTTCAAATTCGTTGTTCGAATTCGTTGTTCGATTTCGCTGTTCGATTTCGAAGTTGGATTTCGTTGTTCTATTTCGTTGTTCTAATTCGTTGTTCGATTTCGTTGTTCGATTTCGTTGTTCGATTTCGTTGTTCGATTCGTTATTCGATTTCTTTGTTCGATTTCGTTGTTCGATTTCGTTGTTCGATTTCGTTGTTCGATTTCGTTGTCCGATTCCGTTGTTCGATTTCGTTGTTCGTTTTCGTTGTTCGATATTGTTGTATGATTTCGTGGTTCGATTTCGTTGTTCGATTGCGTTGTTCCATTTCGTTGTTCTATTTCGTGGTTCGATTTTGTGGTTTCAGTTTGTTGTTCGATTTCGATTTCGCTGTTCGATTTCGAAGTTGGATTTCGTTGTTCTATTTCGTTGTTCTAATTCGTTGTTCGATTTCGTTGTTCGATTTCGTTGTTCGATTGCGTTGTTCGATTCGTTATTCGATTTCGTTGTTCGATTTCGTTGTTCGATTTCGTTGTTCCATTTCGTTGTTCGATTTCGTTGTTCGATTTCGTTGTTCGATTTCGTTGTTAGATTTCGTTGTTCGTTGTTAGATTTCGTTGTTCGATTTCGTTGTTCGATTTCGTTGTTAGATTTCGTTGTTCGTTGTTAGATTTCGTTGTTCGTTGTTAGATTTCGTTGTTCTTTGTTCGATTTCGTGGTTCGAATTCGTTGTTCGAATTCGTTGTTCGATTTCGTTGTTCGATTTTGTTGTTCGATTTCGTTGTTCGATTTCGTTGTTCGATTTCGTTGTTCGATTTCGTTGTTCGATTTCGTTGTTCGATTTCGAAGTTCGATTTCGTTGTTCGATTTCGTTGTTCGATTTCGTTGTTCGATTTCGTTGTTCGATTTCGTTGTTCCATTTCGAAGTTCGATTTCGTTGTTCGATTTCGTTGTTCGATTTCGTTGTTCGATTTCGTTGTTCGATTTCGTATTTCGTTGTTCGAATTCGTTGTTCGATTTCGTTGTTCTATTTCGTTGTTCGATTTCGTTGTTCGATTTCGTTGTTCGATTTCGTTGTTCGATTTCGATGTTCGATTTCGTTGTTCGATTTCGTTGTTCGATTTCGTAGTTCGATTTCGTTGTTCGAATTCGTTGTTCGAATTCGTTGTTCGAATTCGTTGTTCGATTTCGTTGTTCGATTTCGTTGTTCGATTTCGTTGTTCGATTTCGTTGTTCGATTTCATTGTTCGATTTCGTTGTTCGATTTCGTTGTTCGATTTCGTTGTTCGTTGTTAGTTTTCGTTGTTCGTTGTTAGATTTCGTTGTTCTTTGTTCGATTTCGTGGTTCGAATTCGTTGTTCGAATTCGTAGTTCGATTTCGTTCGATTTCGTTGTTAGATTTCGTTGTTCGATTTCGTTGTTCGATTTCGTTGTTCGAATTCGTTGTTCGAATTCGTTGTTCGATTTCGTTGTTCGATTTTCTTTGTTCGATTTGATTGTTCGATTTCGTTGATCGATTTCGTTTTTCGATTTCGTTGTTCGATTTCGTTGTTCGATTTTCTTTGTTCGATTTGATTGTTCGATTTCGTTGATCGATTTCGTTTTTCGATTTCGTTGTTCGATTTCGTTGTTCGATTTCTTTGTTCGATCTCGTGGTTCGAATTCGTTGTTCGAATTCGTTGTTCGTTGTTAGATTTCGTTGTTCGTTGTTAGATTTCGTTGTTCTTTGTTCGATTTCGTGGTTCGAATTCGTTGTTCGAATTCGTTGTTCGATTTCGTTGTTCGATTTCGTTGTTCGATTTCGTTGTTCGATTTCGTTCGATTTCGTTGTTCGATTTCGTTGTTCGATTTCGTTGTTCGATTTCGTTGTTCGATTTCGAAGTTCGATTTCGTTGTTCGATTTCGTTGTTCGATTTCGTTGTTCGATTTCGTTGTTCGATTTCGTTGTTCGATTTCGTTGTTAGATTTCGTTGTTCGTTGTTAGATTTCGTTGTTCGTTGTTAGATTTCGTTGTTCTTTGTTCGATTTCGTGGTTCGAATTCGTTGTTCGA
The DNA here is from genome assembly GCA_963243735.1 of Neocrepidodera transversa. Lineage (NCBI taxonomy): Eukaryota > Metazoa > Arthropoda > Insecta > Coleoptera > Chrysomelidae > Neocrepidodera > Neocrepidodera transversa. The sequence goes on from OY725356.1 coordinate 2,767,671, forward strand.
ATTCGTTGTCCGATTTCGTTGTTCGATTTTGTTGTTCGATTTCGTTGTTCGATTTCGTTGTTCGATTTCGTTGTTCGATTTCGTTGTTCGATTTCGTATTTCGTTGTTCGAATTCGTTGTTCGATTTCGTTGTTCTATTTCGTTGTTCGATTTCGTTGTTCGATTTCGTTGTTCGATTTCGTTGTTCGATTTCGATGTTCGATTTCGTTGTTCGATTTCGTTGTTCGATTTCGTAGTTCGATTTCGTTGTTCGAATTCGTTGTTCGAATTCGTTGTTCGAATTCGTTGTTCGATTTCGTTGTTCGATTTCGTTGTTCGATTTCGTTGTTCGATTTCGTTGTTCGATTTCATTGTTCGATTTCGTTGTTCGATTTCGTTGTTCGTTGTTAGTTTTCGTTGTTCGTTGTTAGATTTCGTTGTTCTTTGTTCGATTTCGTGGTTCGAATTCGTTGTTCGATTTCGTTGTTAAAATTCGTTGTTCGATTTCGTTGTTCGATTTCGTTGTTCGAATTCGTTGTTCGAATTCGTTGTTCGATTTCGTTGTTTGAATTCGTGTTCGATTTCGTTGATCGATTTCGTTGTTCGATTTTCTTTGTTCGATTTGATTGTTCGATTTCGTTGATCGATTTCGTTTTTCGATTTCGTTGTTCGATTTCGTTGTTCGATTTCTTTGTTCGATCTCGTGGTTTGAATTCGTTGTTCGAATTCGTTGTTCGTTGTTAGATTTCGTTGTTCGTTGTTAGATTTCGTTGTTCTTTGTTCGATTTCGTGGTTCGAATTCGTTGTTCGAATTCGTTGTTAGATTTCGTTGTTCGATTTCGTTGTTCGATTTCGTTGTTCGATTTCGTTCGATTTCGTTGTTCGATTTCGTTGTTCGATTTCGTTGTTCGATTTCGTTGTTCGATTTCGAAGTTCGATTTCGTTGTTCGATTTCGTAGTTCGATTTCGTTGTTCGATTTCGTTGTTCGATTTCGTTGTTAGATTTCGTTGTTCGTTGTTAGATTTCGTTGTTCGTTGTTAGATTTCGTTGTTCTTTGTTCGATTTCGTGGTTCGAATTCGTTGTTCGAATTCGTTGTTCGATTTCGTTGTTCGATTTTGTTGTTCGATTTCGTTGTTCGATTTCGTTGTTCGATTTCGTTGTTCGATTTCGTTGTTCGATTTCGAAGTTCGATTTCGTTGTTCGATTTCGTTGTTCGATTTCGTTGTTCGATTTCGTTGTTCGATTTCGTATTTCGTTGTTTGAATTCGTGTTCGATTTTGTTGATCGATTTCGTTGTTCGATTTTCTTTGTTCGATTTTATTGTTCGATTTCGTTGATCGATTTCGTTTTTCGATTTCGTTGTTCGATTTCGTTGTTCGATTTCGTTGTTCGATTTCGTGGTTCGAATTCGTTGTTCGAATTCGTTGTTCGAATTCGTTGTTCGTTGTTAGATTTCGTTGTTCTTTGTTCGATTTCGTGGTTCGAATTCGTTGTTCGAATTCGTTGTTCGATTTCGTTGTTCGATTTCGTTGTTCGATTTTGTTGTTCGATTTCGTTCGATTTCGTTGTTCGATTTCGTTGTTCGATTTCGTTGTTCGATTTCGTTGTTCGATTTCGTTGTTCGATTTCGTTGTTCGATTTCGTTGTTCGATTTCGTTGTTCGATTTCGTTGTTCGATTTCGTTGTTCGATTTCGTTGTTCGATTTCGTGGTTCGAATTCGTTGTTCGAATTCGTTGTTCGTTGTTAGATTTCGTTGTTCGTTGTTAGATTTCGTTGTTCTTTGTTCGATTTCGTGGTTCGAATTCGTTGTTCGAATTCGTTGTTCGATTTCGTTGTTCGATTTCGTTGTTCGTTGTTAGATTTCGTTGTTCGATTTCGTTGTTCGATTTCGTTGTTCGATTTCGTTGTTCGATTTCGTTGTTCGATTTCGTTGTTCGATTTCGTTGTTCGATTTCGTTGTTCGATTTTGTTGTTCGATTTCGTTGTTCGATTTCGTTGTTCGATTTCGTTCTTCGATTTCGTTGTTCGATTTCGTTGTTCGATTTCGTTGTTCGATTTCGTTGTTCGATTTCGTTGTTCGATTTCGTTGTTCGATTTCGTTGTTCGATTTCATTGTTCGATTTTGTTGTTCGATTTCGTTGTTCGATTTCGTTGTTCGTTGTTAGTTTTCGTTGTTCGTTGTTAGATTTCGTTGTTCTTTGTTCGATTTCGTGGTTCGAATTCGTTGTTCGAATTCGTAGTTCGATTTCGTTGTTCGATTTCGTTGTTCGATTTCGTTGTTCGATTTCGTTGTTCGATTTCGTTGTTCGATTTCGTTGTTTGAATTCGTGTTCGATTTCGTTGATCGATTTCGTTGTTCGATTTTCTTTGTTCGATTTGATTGTTCGATTTCGTTGATCGATTTCGTTGTTCGATTTCGTTGTTCGATTTCTTTGTTCGATTTCGTGGTTCGAATTCGTTGTTCGAATTCGTTGTTCGTTGTTAGATTTCGTTGTTGGTTGTTAGATTTCGTTGTTCTTTGTTCGATTTCGTGGTTCGAATTCGTTGTTCGAATTCGTTGTTCGATTTCGTTGTTCGATTTCGTTGTTCGATTTCGTTGTTCGATTTCGTTCGATTTCGTTGTTCGATTTCGTTGTTCGATTTCGTTGTTCGATTTCGTTGTTCGATTTCGAAGTTCGATTTCGTTGTTCGATTTCGTTGTTCGATTTCGTTGTTCGATTTCGTTGTTCGATTTCGTTGTTCGATTTCGTTGTTAGATTTCGTTGTTCGTTGTTAGATTTCGTTGTTCGTTGTTAGATTTCGTTGTTCTTTGTTCGATTTCGTGGTTCGAATTCGTTGTTCGAATTCGTTGTTCGATTTCGTTGTTCGATTTTGTTGTTCGATTTCGTTGTTCGATTTCGTTGTTCGATTTCGTTGTTCGATTTCGTTGTTCGATTTCGTTGTTCGATTTCGTTGTTCGATTTCGTTGTTCGATTTCGTTGTTCGATTTCGTTGTTCGATTTCGTATTTCGTTGTTTGAATTCGTGTTCGATTTCGTTGATCGATTTCGTTGTTCGATTTTCTTTGTTCGATTTTATTGTTCGATTTCGTTGATCGATTTCGTTTTTCGATTTCGTTGTTCGATTTCGTTGTTCGATTTCGTTGTTCGATTTCGTGGTTCGAATTCGTTGTTTGAATTCGTTGTTCGTTGTTAGATTTCGTTGTTCGTTGTTAGATTTCGTTGTTCTTTGTTCGATTTCGTGGTTCGAATTCGTTGTTCGAATTCGTTGTTCGATTTCGTTGTTCGATTTCGTTGTTCGATTTTGTTGTTCGATTTCGTTCGATTTCGTTGTTCGATTTCGTTGTTCGATTTCGTTGTTCGATTTCGTTGTTCGATTTCGTTGTTCGATTTCGTTGTTCGATTTCGTTGTTCGATTTCGTGGTTCGAATTCGTTGTTCGAATTCGTTGTTCGTTGTTAGATTTCGTTGTTCGTTGTTAGATTTCGTTGTTCTTTGTTCGATTTCGTGGTTCGAATTCGTTGTTCGAATTCGTTGTTCGATTTCGTTGTTCGATTTCGTTGTTCGATTTCGTTGTTCGATTTTGTTGTTCGATTTCGTGGTTCGAATTCGTTGTTCGAATTCGTTGTTCGTTGTTAGATTTCGTTGTTCGTTGTTAGATTTCGTTGTTCTTTGTTCGATTTCGTGGTTCGAATTCGTTGTTCGAATTCGTTGTTCGATTTAGTTGTTCGATTTCGTTGTTCGATTTTGTTGTTCGATTTCGTTGTTCGATTTCGTGGTTCGAATTCGTTGTTCGAATTCGTAGTTCGATTTCGTTGTTCGATTTCGTTGTTCGATTTCGTTGTTCGATTTCGTTGTTAGATTTCGTTGTTCTTTGTTCGATTTCGTGGTTCGAATTCGTTGTTCGAATTCGTTGTTCGATTTCGTTGTTCGATTTCGTTGTTCGATTTCGTTGTTCGATTTTGTTGTTCGATTTTGTTGTTCGATTTCGTTGTTCGATTTCGTTGTTCGATTTCGTTCTTCGATTTCGTTGTTCGATTTCGTTGTTCGATTTCGTTGTTCGATTTCGTTGTTCGATTTCGTTGTTCGATTTCGTTGTTCGATTTCGTTGTTCGATTTCGTTGTTCGATTTCGTTGTTCGATTTCGTTGTTCGAATTCGTTGTTCGAATTCGTTGTTCGATTTCGTTGTTCGATTTCGTTGTTCGATTTCGAAGTTCGATTTCGTTGTTCGATTTCGTTGTTCGATTTCGTTGTTCGATTTCGTATTTCGTTGTTCGAATTCGTTGTTCGATTTCGTTGTTCAATTTCGTTGTTCGATTTCGTTGTTCGATTTCGTTGTTCGATTTCGTTGTTCGATTTCGTTGTTCGAATTCGTTGTTCAAATTCCTTGTTAGATTTCGTTGTTCGATTTCGCTGTTCGATTTCGAAGTTGGATTTCGTTGTTCTATTTCGTTGTTCTAATTCGTTGTTCGATTTCGTTGTTCGATTTCGTTGTTCGATTTCGTTGTTCGATTCGTTATTCGATTTCGTTGTTCGATTTCGTTGTTCGATTTCGTTGTTCGATTTCGTTGTTCGATTTCGTTGTTCGATTTCGTTGTCCGATTCCGTTGTTCGATTTTGTTGTTCGTTTTCGTTGTTCGATATTGTTGTATGATTTCGTGGTTCGATTTCGTTGTTCGATTGCGTTGTTCCATTTCGTTGTTCTATTTCGTGGTTCGATGTTGTGGTTTCAGTTTGTTGTTCGATTTCGATTTCGCTGTTCGATTTCGAAGTTGGGTTTCGTTGTTCTATTTCGTTGTTCTAATTCGTTGTTCGATTTCGTTGTTCGATTTCGTTGTTCGATTCGTTATTCGATTTCGTTGTTCGATTTCGTTGTTCGATTTCGTTGTTCCATTTCGTTGTTCGATTTCGTTGTTCGATTTCGTTGTTCGATTTCGTTGTTAGATTTCGTTGTTCGTTGTTAGATTTCGTTGTTCGATTTCGTTGTTCGATTTCGTTGTTAGATTTCGTTGTTCGTTGTTAGATTTCGTTGTTCGTTGTTAGATTTCGTTGTTCTTTGTTCGATTTCGTGGTTCGAATTCGTTGTTCGAATTCGTTGTTCGATTTCGTTGTTCGATTTTGTTGTTCGATTTCGTTGTTCGATTTCGTTGTTCGATTTCGTTGTTCGATTTCGTTGTTCGATTTCGTTGTTCGATTTCGTTGTTCGATTTCGTTGTTCTATTTCGTTGTTCGATTTCGTTGTTCGATTTCGTTGTTCGATTTCGTTGTTCGATTTCGAAGTTCGATTTCGTTGTTCGATTTCGTTGTTCGATTTCGTAGTTCGATTTCGTTGTTCGAATTCGTTGTTCGAATTCGTTGTTCGATTTCGTTGTTCGATTTCGTTGTTCGATTTCGTTGTTCGATTTCGTTGTTCGATTTCGTTGTTAGATTTCGTTGTTCGTTGTTAGATTTCGTTGTTCGATTTCGTTGTTCGATTTCGTTGTTAGATTTCGTTGTTCGTTGTTAGATTTCGTTGTTCTTTGTTCGATTTCGTGGTTCGAATTCGTTGTTCAAATTCGTTGTTCGATTTCGTTGTTCGATTTCGTTGTTCGATTTTGTTGTTCGATTTCGTTGTTCGATTTCGTTGTTCGATTTCGTTGTTCGATTCCGTTGTTCGATTTCGTTGTTCGATTTCGTTGTTCGATTTCGTTGTTCGATTTCGTTGTTCGATTTCGTTGTTCGATTTCGTTGTTCGAATTCGTTGTTCGAATTCGTTGTTCGATTTCGTTGTTCGATTTCGTTGTTCGATTTCGAAGTTCGATTTCGTTGTTCGATTTCGTTGTTCGATTTCGTTGTTCGATTTCGTTGTTCGATTTCGTTGTTCGATTTCGTATTTCGTTGTTCGAATTCGTTGTTCGATTTCGTTGTTCGATTTAGTTGTTCGATTTCGAAGTTCGATTTCGTTGTTCGATTTCGTTGTTCGATTTCGTTGTTCGATTTCGTTGTTCGATTTCGTTGTTCGATTTCGTATTTCGTTGTTCGAATTCGTTGTTCGATTTCGTTGTTCTATTTCGTTGTTCGATTTCGTTGTTCGATTTCGTTGTTCGATTTCGTTGTTCGATTTCGATGTTCGATTTCGTTGTTCGATTTCGTTGTTCGATTTCGTAGTTCGATTTCGTTGTTCGAATTCGTTGTTCGAATTCGTTGTTCGAATTCGTTGTTCGATTTCGTTGTTCGATTTCGTTGTTCGATTTCGTTGTTCGATTTCATTGTTCGATTTCGTTGTTCGATTTCGTTGTTCGATTTCGTTGTTCGTTGTTAGTTTTCGTTGTTCGTTTGTTAGATTTCGTTGTTCTTTGTTCGATTTCGTGGTTCGAATTCGTTGTTCGAATTCGTAGTTCGATTTCGTTGTTCGATTTCGTTGTTCGATTTCGTTGTTCGATTTCGTTGTTCGATTTCGTTGTTCGAATTCGTTGTTCGATTTCGTTGTTTGAATTCGTGTTCGATTTCGTTGATCGATTTCGTTGTTCGATTTTCTTTGTTCGATTTGATTGTTCGATTTCGTTGATCGATTTCGTTTTTTGATTTCGTTGTTCGATTTCGTTGTTCGATTTCGTTGTTCGATTTCGTGGTTCGAATTCGTTGTTCGAATTCGTTGTTCGTTGTTAGATTTCGTTGTTCGTTGTTAGATTTCGTTGTTCTTTGTTCGATTTCGTGGTTCGAATTCGTTGTTCGAATTCGTTGTTCGATTTCGTTGTTCGATTTCGTTGTTTGATTTTGTTGTTCGATTTTGTTCGATTTAGTTGTTCGATTTCGTTGTTCGATTTCGAAGTTCGATTTCGTTGTTCGATTTCGTTGTTCGATTTCGTTGTTCGATTTCGTTGTTCGATTTCGTTGTTCGATTTCGTTGTTCGATTTCGTTGTTCGATTTCGTTGTTCGATTTCGTTGTTCGATTTCGTTGTTCGATTTCGTTGTTCGATTTCGTTGTTCGATTTCGTTGTTCGAATTCGTTGTTCGATTTCGTTGTTCGATTTCGTTGTTCGATTTCGTTGTTAGATTTCGTTGTTCGTTGTTAGATTTCGTTGTTCGATTTCGTTGTTCGATTTCGTTGTTAGATTTCGTTGTTCGTTGTTAGATTTCGTTGTTCGTTGTTAGATTTCGTTGTTCTTTGTTCGATTTCGTGGTTCGAATTCGTTGTTCGAATTCGTTGTTCGATTTCGTTGTTCGATTTCGTTGTTCGATTTTGTTGTTCGATTTCGTTGTTCGATTTCGTTGTTCGATTTCGTTGTTCGATTTCGAAGTTCGATTCCGTTGTTCGATTTCGTTGTTCGATTTCGTTGTTCGATTTCGTTGTTCGATTTCGTTGTTCGATTTCGTTGTTCGATTTCGTTGTTCGAATTCGTTGTTCGAATTCGTTGTTCGATTTCGTTGTTCGATTTCGTTGTTCGATTTCGAAGTTCGATTTCGTTGTTCGATTTCGTTGTTCGATTTCGTTGTTCGATTTCGTTGTTCGATTTCGTTGTTCGATTTCGTATTTCGTTGTTCGAATTCGTTGTTCGATTTCGTTGTTCGATTTAGTTGTTCGATTTCGAAGTTCGATTTCGTTGTTCGATTTCGTTGTTCGATTTCGTTGTTCGATTTCGTTGTTCGATTTCGTATTTCGTTGTTCGAATTCGTTGTTCGATTTCGTTGTTCTATTTCGTTGTTCGATTTCGTTGTTCGATTTCGTTGTTCGATTTCGTTGTTCGATTTCGATGTTCGATTTCGTTGTTCGATTTCGTTGTTCGATTTCGTAGTTCGATTTCGTTGTTCGAATTCGTTGTTCGAATTCGTTGTTCGAATTCGTTGTTCGATTTCGTTGTTCGATTTCGTTGTTCGATTTCGTTGTTCGATTTCATTGTTCGATTTCGTTGTTCGATTTCGTTGTTCGATTTCGTTGTTCGTTGTTAGTTTTCGTTGTTCGTTTGTTAGATTTCGTTGTTCTTTGTTCGATTTCGTGGTTCGAATTCGTTGTTCGAATTCGTAGTTCGATTTCGTTGTTCGATTTCGTTGTTCGATTTCGTTGTTCGATTTCGTTGTTCGATTTCGTTGTTCGAATTCGTTGTTCGATTTCGTTGTTTGAATTCGTGTTCGATTTCGTTGATCGATTTCGTTGTTCGATTTTCTTTGTTCGATTTGATTGTTCGATTTCGTTGATCGATTTCGTTTTTTGATTTCGTTGTTCGATTTCGTTGTTCGATTTCGTTGTTCGTTGTTAGATTTCGTTGTTCGTTGTTAGATTTCGTTGTTCTTTGTTCGATTTCGTGGTTCGAATTCGTTGTTCGAATTCGTTGTTCGATTTCGTTGTTCGATTTCGTTGTTTGATTTTGTTGTTCGATTTCGTTCGATTTAGTTGTTCGATTTCGTTGTTCGATTTCGTAGTTCGATTTCGAAGTTCGATTTCGTTGTTCGATTTCGTTGTTCGATTTCGTTGTTCGATTTCGTTGTTCGATTTCGTTGTTCGATTTCGTTGTTCGATTTCGTTGTTCGATTTCGTTGTTCGATTTCGTTGTTCGATTTCGTTGTTCGATTTCGTTGTTCGATTTCGTTGTTCGATTTCGTTGTTCGATTTCGTTGTTCGATTTCGTTGTTCCATTTCGTTGTTCGATTTCGTTGTTTGAATTCGTGTTCGATTTCGTTGGTCGATTTTCTTTGTTCGATTTGATTGTTCGATTTCGTTGATCGATTTCGTTTTTCGATTTCGTTGTTCGATTTCGTTATTCGATTTCGTGGTTCGAATTCGTTGTTCGAATTCGTTGTTCGATTTCGTTGTTCGATTTCGTTGTTCGATTTCGTTGTTCGATTTCGTTGTTCGATTTCGTTGTTAGATTTCGTTGTTCGTTGTTAGATTTCGTTGTTCGATTTCGTTGTTCGATTTCGTTGTTCGATTTCGTTGTTCGATTTCGTTGTTTCGATTTCGTTGTTCGATTTCGTTGTTCGATTTCGTTGTTAGATTTCGTTGTTCGTTGTTAGATTTCGTTGTTCGATTTCGTTGTTCGATTTCGTTGTTCGATTTCGTTGTTCGATTTCGTTGTTTCGATTTCGTTGTTCGATTTCGTTGTTCGATTTCGTTGTTCGATTTCGTTGTTCGATTTCGTTGTTCGATTTCGTTGTTCGATTTCGTTGTTCGATTTTGAAGTTCGATTTTGAAGTTCGATTTCGTTGTTCGATTTCGTTGTTCGATTTCGTTGTTCGATTTCGTTGTTCGATTTCGTTGTCCGATTCCGTTGTTCGATTTCGTTGTTCGATTTCGTTGTTCGATTTCGTTGTTCGATTTCGTTGTTCGATTTCGTTGTTCTATTTCGTTGTTCGATTTCGTTGTTCGATTTCGTTGTTCGATTTCGTTGTTCGATTTCGAAGTTCGATTTCGTTGTTCGATTTCGTTGTTCGATTTCGTAGTTCGATTTCGTTGTTCGAATTCGTTGTTCGAATTCGTTGTTCGATTTCGTTGTTCGATTTCGTTGTTCGATTTCGTTGTTCGATTTCGTTGTTCGATTTCGTTGTTCAATTTCGTTGTTCGATTTCGTTGTTCGTTGTTAGTTTTCGTTGTTCGTTGTTAGATTTCGTTGTTCTTTGTTCGATTTCGTGGTTCGAATTCGTTGTTCGAATTCGTAGTTCGATTTCGTTGTTCGATTTCGTTGTTCGATTTCGTTGTTCGATTTCGTTGTTCGAATTCGTTGTTCGATTTCGTTGTTTGAATTCGTGTTCGATTTCGTTGATCGATTTCGTTGTTCGATTTTCTTTGTTCGATTTGATTGTTCGATTTCGTTGATCGATTTCGTTTTTGGATTTCGTTGTTCGATTTCGTTGTTCGATTTCGATGTTCGATTTCGTGGTTCGAATTCGTTGTTCGAATTCGTTGTTCGTTGTTAGATTTCGTTGTTCTTTGTTCGATTTCGTGGTTCGAATTCGTTGTTCGAATTCGTTGTTCGATTTCGTTGTTCGATTTCGTTGTTCGATTTTATTGTTTGATTTCGTTCGATTTCGTTGTTCGATTTCGTTGTTCGATTTCGTTGTTCGATTTCGAAGTTCGATTTCGTTGTTCGATTTCGTTGTTCGATTTCGTTGTTCGATTTCGTTGTTCGATTTCGTTGTTCGATTTCGTTGTTCTATTTCGTTGTTTGATTTCGTTGTTAGATTTCGTTGTTCGATTTCGTTGTTCGATTTCGTTGTTCGATTTCGTTGTTCGATTTCGTTGTTCGATTTCGTTGTTCGATTTCGTTGTTCGATTTCGTTGCTCGATTTCGTTGTTCGATTTCGTTGTTCGATTTCGTTGTTCGATTTCGTTGTTCGATTTCGTTGTTCGATTTCGTTGTTCGATTTCGTTGTTCGATTTCGTTGTTGGATTTCGTTGTTCGATGTCGTTGTTCGAATTCGTTGTTCGATTTCGTTGTTCGATTTCGTTGTTCGATTTCGTTGTTCGATTTCGTTGTTCGATTTCGTTGTTAGATTTTGTTGTTCGTTGTTAGATTTCGTTGTTCGTTGTTAGATTTCGTTGTTCTTTGTTCGATTTCGTGGTTCGAATTCGTTGTTCGAATTCGTTGTTCGATTTCGTTGTTCGATTTCGTTGTTCGATTTTGTTGTTCGATTTCGTTGTTCGATTTCGTTGTTCGATTTCTTTGTTCGATTTCGAAGTTTGATTTCGTTGTTCGATTTCGTTGTTCGATTTCGTTGTTCGATTTCGTTGTTCGATTTCGTTGTTCGATTTCGTTGTTCGATTTCGTTGTTCGATTTCGTTGTTCGATTTCGTTGTTCGATTTCGTTGTTCGATTTCGTTGTTCGAATTCGTTGTTCGAATTCGTTGTTCGATTTCGTTGTTCGATTTCGTTCTTCGATTTCGAAGTTCGATTTCGTTGTTCGATTTCGTTGTTCGATTTCGTTGTTCGATTTTGTTGTTCGATTTCGTTGTTCGATTTCGTATTTCGTTGTTCGAATTCGTTGTTCGATTTCGTTGTTCGATTTAGTTGTTCGATTTCGAAGTTCGATTTCGTTGTTCGATTTCGTTGTTCGATTTCGTTGTTCGATTTCGTTGTTCGATTTCGTATTTCGTTGTTCGAATTCGTTGTTCGATTTCGTTGTTCTATTTCGTTGTTCGATTTCGTTGTTCGATTTCGTTGTTCGATTTCGTTGTTCGATTTCGATGTTCGATTTCGTTGTTCGATTTCGTTGTTCGATTTCGTAGTTCGATTTCGTTGTTCGAATTCGTTGTTCGAAATCGTTGTTCGAATTCGTTGTTCGATTTCGTTGTTCGATTTCGTTGTTCGATTTCGTTGTTCGATTTCATTGTTCGATTTCGTTGTTCGATTTTGTTGTTCGATTTCGTTGTTCCTTGTTAGTTTTCGTTGTTCGTTTGTTAGATTTCGTTGTTCTTTGTTCGATTTCGTGGTTCGAATTCGTTGTTCGAATTCGTAGTTCGATTTCGTTGTTCGATTTCGTTGTTCGATTTCGTTGTTCGATTTCGTTGTTCGATTTCGTTGTTCGAATTCGTTGTTCGATTTCGTTGTTTGAATTCGTGTTCGATTTCGTTGATCGATTTCGTTGTTCGATTTTCTTTGTTCGATTTGATTGTTCGATTTCGTTGATCGATTTCGTTTTTTGATTTCGTTGTTCGATTTCGTTGTTCGATTTCGTTGTTCGATTTCGTGGTTCGAATTCGTTGTTCGAATTCGTTGTTCGTTGTTAGATTTCGTTGTTCGTTGTTAGATTTCGTTGTTCTTTGTTCGATTTCGTGGTTCGAATTCGTTGTTCGAATTCGTTGTTCGATTTCGTTGTTCGATTTCGTTGTTCGATTTCGTTGTTCGATTTCGTTGTTCGATTTCGTTGTTGGATTTCGTTGTTCGATGTCGTTGTTCGAATTCGTTGTTCGATTTCGTTGTTCGATTTCGTTGTTCGATTTCGTTGTTCGATTTCGAAGTTCGATTTCGTTGTTCGATTTCGTTGTTCGATTTCGTTGTTCGATTTCGTTGTTCGATTTCGTTGTTCGATTTCGTTGTTCGTTGTTAGTTTTCGTTGTTCGTTGTTAGATTTCGTTGTTCTTTGTTCGATTTCGTGGTTCGAATTCGTTGTTCGAATTCGTAGTTCGATTTCGTTGTTCGATTTCGTTGTTCGATTTCGTTGTTCGATTTCGTTGTTCGAATTCGTTGTTCGATTTCGTTGTTTGAATTCGTGTTCGATTTCGTTGATCGATTTCGTTGTTCGATTTTCTTTGTTCGATTTGATTGTTCGATTTCGTTGATCGATTTCGTTTTTGGATTTCGTTGTTCGATTTCGTTGTTCGATTTCGATGTTCGATTTCGTGGTTCGAATTCGTTGTTCGAATTCGTTGTTCGTTGTTAGATTTCGTTGTTCTTTGTTCGATTTCGTGGTTCGAATTCGTTGTTCGAATTCGTTGTTCGATTTCGTTGTTCGATTTCGTTGTTCGATTTTATTGTTTGATTTCGTTCGATTTCGTTGTTCGATTTCGTTGTTCGATTTCGTTGTTCGATTTCGAAGTTCGATTTCGTTGTTCGATTTCGTTGTTCGATTTCGTTGTTCGATTTCGTTGTTCGATTTCGTTGTTCGATTTCGTTGTTCTATTTCGTTGTTTGATTTCGTTGTTAGATTTCGTTGTTCGATTTCGTTGTTCGATTTCGTTGTTCGATTTCGTTGTTCGATTTCGTTGTTCGATTTCGTTGTTCGATTTCGTTGTTCGATTTCGTTGCTCGATTTCGTTGTTCGATTTCGTTGTTCGATTTCGTTGTTCGATTTCGTTGTTCGATTTCGTTGTTCGATTTCGTTGTTCGATTTCGTTGTTCGATTTCGTTGTTGGATTTCGTTGTTCGATGTCGTTGTTCGAATTCGTTGTTCGATTTCGTTGTTCGATTTCGTTGTTCGATTTCGTTGTTCGATTTCGTTGTTCGATTTCGTTGTTAGATTTTGTTGTTCGTTGTTAGATTTCGTTGTTCGTTGTTAGATTTCGTTGTTCTTTGTTCGATTTCGTGGTTCGAATTCGTTGTTCGAATTCGTTGTTCGATTTCGTTGTTCGATTTCGTTGTTCGATTTTGTTGTTCGATTTCGTTGTTCGATTTCGTTGTTCGATTTCTTTGTTCGATTTCGAAGTTTGATTTCGTTGTTCGATTTCGTTGTTCGATTTCGTTGTTCGATTTCGTTGTTCGATTTCGTTGTTCGATTTCGTTGTTCGATTTCGTTGTTCGATTTCGTTGTTCGATTTCGTTGTTCGATTTCGTTGTTCGATTTCGTTGTTCGAATTCGTTGTTCGAATTCGTTGTTCGATTTCGTTGTTCGATTTCGTTCTTCGATTTCGAAGTTCGATTTCGTTGTTCGATTTCGTTGTTCGATTTCGTTGTTCGATTTTGTTGTTCGATTTCGTTGTTCGATTTCGTATTTCGTTGTTCGAATTCGTTGTTCGATTTCGTTGTTCGATTTAGTTGTTCGATTTCGAAGTTCGATTTCGTTGTTCGATTTCGTTGTTCGATTTCGTTGTTCGATTTCGTTGTTCGATTTCGTATTTCGTTGTTCGAATTCGTTGTTCGATTTCGTTGTTCTATTTCGTTGTTCGATTTCGTTGTTCGATTTCGTTGTTCGATTTCGTTGTTCGATTTCGATGTTCGATTTCGTTGTTCGATTTCGTTGTTCGATTTCGTAGTTCGATTTCGTTGTTCGAATTCGTTGTTCGAAATCGTTGTTCGAATTCGTTGTTCGATTTCGTTGTTCGATTTCGTTGTTCGATTTCGTTGTTCGATTTCATTGTTCGATTTCGTTGTTCGATTTTGTTGTTCGATTTCGTTGTTCCTTGTTAGTTTTCGTTGTTCGTTTGTTAGATTTCGTTGTTCTTTGTTCGATTTCGTGGTTCGAATTCGTTGTTCGAATTCGTAGTTCGATTTCGTTGTTCGATTTCGTTGTTCGATTTCGTTGTTCGATTTCGTTGTTCGATTTCGTTGTTCGAATTCGTTGTTCGATTTCGTTGTTTGAATTCGTGTTCGATTTCGTTGATCGATTTCGTTGTTCGATTTTCTTTGTTCGATTTGATTGTTCGATTTCGTTGATCGATTTCGTTTTTTGATTTCGTTGTTCGATTTCGTTGTTCGATTTCGTTGTTCGATTTCGTGGTTCGAATTCGTTGTTCGAATTCGTTGTTCGTTGTTAGATTTCGTTGTTCGTTGTTAGATTTCGTTGTTCTTTGTTCGATTTCGTGGTTCGAATTCGTTGTTCGAATTCGTTGTTCGATTTCGTTGTTCGATTTCGTTGTTCGATTTCGTTGTTCGATTTCGTTGTTCGATTTCGTTGTTCGATTTCGTTGTTCGATTTCGTTGTTCGATTTCGTTGTTCGATTTCGTTGTTCGATTTCGTTGTTGGATTTCGTTGTTCGATGTCGTTGTTCGAATTCGTTGTTCGATTTCGTTGTTCGATTTCGTTGTTCGATTTCGTTGTTCGATTTCGAAGTTCGATTAAGTTGTTCGATTTCGTTGTTCGATTTCGTTGTTCGATTTCGTTGTTCGATTTCGTTGTTCGATTTCGTTGTTCGATTTTGTTGTTCGATTTCGTTCGATTTCGTTGTTCGATTTCGTTGTTCGATGTCGTTGTTCGAATTCGTTGTTCGATTTCGTTGTTCGATTTCGTTGTTCGATTTCGTTGTTCGATTTCGAAGTTCGATTTCGTTGTTCGATTTCGTTGTTCGATTTCGTTGTTCGATTTCGTTGTTCGATTTCGTTGTTCGATTTCGTTGTTCGATTTTGTTGTTCGATTTCGTTCGATTTCGTTGTTCGATTTCGTTGTTTGATTTTGTTGTTCGATTTCGTTCGATTTAGTTGTTCGATTTCGTTGTTCGATTTCGTTGTTCGATTTCGTTGTTCGATTTCGAAGTTCGATTTCGTTGTTCGATTTCGTTGTTCGATTTCGTTGTTCGATTTCGTTGTTCGATTTCGTTGTTCGATTTCGTTGTTCGATTTCGTTGTTCGATTTCGTTGTTCGATTTCGTTGTTCGATTTCGTTGTTCGATTTCGTTGTTCGATTTCGTTGTTCGATTTCGTTGTTCGATTTCGTTGTTCGATTTCGTTGTTCGATTTCGTTGTTCGATTTCGTTGTTCGATTTCGTTGTTCGATTTCGTTGTTCGATTTCGTTGTTCGATTTCGTTGTTGGATTTCGTTGTTCGATGTCGTTGTTCGAATTCGTTGTTCGATTTCGTTGTTCGATTTCGTTGTTCGATTTCGTTGTTCGATTTCGTTGTTAGATTTCGTTGTTCGTTGTTAGATTTCGTTGTTCGTTGTTAGATTTCGTTGTTCTTTGTTCGATTTCGTGGTTCGAATTCGTTGTTCGAATTCGTTGTTCGATTTCGTTGTTCGATTTCGTTGTTCGATTTTGTTGTTCGATTTCGTTCGATTTCGTTGTTCGATTTCGTTGTTCGATTTCGTTGTTCGATTTCGTTGTTCGATTTCGTGGTTCGAATTCGTTGTTCGAATTCGTAGTTCGATTTCGTTGTTCGATTTCGTTGTTCGATTTCGTTGTTAGATTTCGTTGTTCTTTGTTCGATTTCGTGGTTCGAATTCGTTGTTCGAATTCGTTGTTCGATTTCGTTGTTCGATTTCGTTGTTCGATTTCGTTGTTCGATTTCGTTGTTCGATTTTGTTGTTCGATTTTGTTGTTCGATTTCGTTGTTCGATTTCGTTGTTCGATTTCGTTCTTCGATTTCGTTGTTCGATTTCGTTGTTCGATTTCGTTGTTCGATTTCGTTGTTCGATTTCGTTGTTCGATTTCGTTGTTCGATTTCGTTGTTCGATTTCGTTGTTCGATTTCGTTGTTCGATTTCGTTGTTCGATTTCGTTGTTCGAATTCGTTGTTCGAATTCGTTGTTCGATTTCGTTGTTCGATTTCGTTGTTCGATTTCGAAGTTCGATTTCGTTGTTCGATTTCGTTGTTCGATTTCGTTGTTCGATTTCGTATTTCGTTGTTCGAATTCGTTGTTCGATTTCGTTGTTCGATTTCGTTGTTCGATTTCGTTGTTCGATTTCGTTGTTCGATTTCGTTGTTCGATTTCGTTGTTCGATTTCGTTGTTCGAATTCGTTGTTCAAATTCCTTGTTAGATTTCGTTGTTCGATTTCGCTGTTCGATTTCGAAGTTGGATTTCGTTGTTCTATTTCGTTGTTCTAATTCGTTGTTCGATTTCGTTGTTCGATTTCGTTGTTCGATTCGTTATTCGATTTCGTTGTTCGATTTCGTTGTTCGATTTCGTTGTTCGATTTCGTTGTTCGATTTCGTTGTTCGATTTCGTTGTCCGATTCCGTTGTTCGATTTTGTTGTTCGTTTTCGTTGTTCGATATTGTTGTATGATTTCGTGGTTCGATTTCGTTGTTCGATTGCGTTGTTCCATTTCGTTGTTCTATTTCGTGGTTCGATGTTGTGGTTTCAGTTTGTTGTTCGATTTCGATTTCGCTGTTCGATTTCGAAGTTGGGTTTCGTTGTTCTATTTCGTTGTTCTAATTCGTTGTTCGATTTCGTTGTTCGATTTCGTTGTTCGATTCGTTATTCGATTTCGTTGTTCGATTTCGTTGTTCGATTTCGTTGTTCCATTTCGTTGTTCGATTTCGTTGTTCGATTTCGTTGTTCGATTTCGTTGTTAGATTTCGTTGTTCGTTGTTAGATTTCGTTGTTCGATTTCGTTGTTAGATTTCGTTTTTCGTTGTTAGATTTCGTTGTTCGTTGTTAGATTTCGTTGTTCTTTGTTCGATTTCGTGGTTCGAATTCGTTGTTCGAATTCGTTGTTCGATTTCGTTGTTCGATTTTGTTGTTCGATTTCGTTGTTCGATTTCGTTGTTCGATTTCGTTGTTCGATTTCGTTGTTCGATTTCGTTGTTCGATTTCGTTGTTCGATTTCGTTGTTCTATTTCGTTGTTCGATTTCGTTGTTCGATTTCGTTGTTCGATTTCGTTGTTCGATTTCGAAGTTCGATTTCGTTGTTCGATTTCGTTGTTCGATTTCGTAGTTCGATTTCGTTGTTCGAATTCGTTGTTCGAATTCGTTGTTCGATTTCGTTGTTCGATTTCGTTGTTCGATTTCGTTGTTCGATTTCGTTGTTCGATTTCGTTGTTAGATTTCGTTGTTCGTTGTTAGATTTCGTTGTTCGATTTCGTTGTTCGATTTCGTTGTTAGATTTCGTTGTTCGTTGTTAGATTTCGTTGTTCGTTGTTAGATTTCGTTGTTCTTTGTTCGATTTCGTGGTTCGAATTCGTTGTTCAAATTCGTTGTTCGATTTCGTTGTTCGATTTCGTTGTTCGATTTTGTTGTTCGATTTCGTTGTTCGATTTCGTTGTTCGATTTCGTTGTTCGATTTCAAAGTTCGATTCCGTTGTTCGATTTCGTTGTTCGATTTCGTTGTTCGATTTCGTTGTTCGATTTCGTTGTTCGATTTCGTTGTTCGATTTCGTTGTTCGAATTCGTTGTTCGAATTCGTTGTTCGATTTCGTTGTTCGATTTCGTTGTTCGATTTCGAAGTTCGATTTCGTTGTTCGATTTCGTTGTTCGATTTCGTTGTTCGATTTCGTTGTTCGATTTCGTTGTTCGATTTCGTATTTCGTTGTTCGAATTCGTTGTTCGATTTCGTTGTTCGATTTAGTTGTTCGATTTCGAAGTTCGATTTCGTTGTTCGATTTCGTTGTTCGATTTCGTTGTTCGATTTCGTTGTTCGATTTCGTATTTCGTTGTTCGAATTCGTTGTTCGATTTCGTTGTTCTATTTCGTTGTTCGATTTCGTTGTTCGATTTCGTTGTTCGATTTCGTTGTTCGATTTCGATGTTCGATTTCGTTGTTCGATTTCGTTGTTCGATTTCGTAGTTCG
Organism: Neocrepidodera transversa; assembly: GCA_963243735.1. NCBI lineage: Eukaryota > Metazoa > Arthropoda > Insecta > Coleoptera > Chrysomelidae > Neocrepidodera > Neocrepidodera transversa. Next base: position 2,785,502 of record OY725356.1, read on the forward strand.
ATTTCGTTGTTCGAATTCGTTGTTCGAATTCGTTGTTCGAATTCGTTGTTCGATTTCGTTGTTCGATTTCGTTGTTCGATTTCGTTGTTCGATTTCATTGTTCGATTTCGTTGTTCGATTTCGTTGTTCGATTTCGTTGTTCGTTGTTAGTTTTCGTTGTTCGTTTGTTAGATTTCGTTGTTCTTTGTTCGATTTCGTGGTTCGAATTCGTTGTTCGAATTCGTAGTTCGATTTCGTTGTTCGATTTCGTTGTTCGATTTCGTTGTTCGATTTCGTTGTTCGATTTCGTTGTTCGAATTCGTTGTTCGATTTCGTTGTTTGAATTCGTGTTCGATTTCGTTGATCGATTTCGTTGTTCGATTTTCTTTGTTCGATTTGATTGTTCGATTTCGTTGATCGATTTCGTTTTTTGATTTCGTTGTTCGATTTCGTTGTTCGATTTCGTTGTTCGATTTCGTGGTTCGAATTCGTTGTTCGAATTCGTTGTTCGTTGTTAGATTTCGTTGTTCGTTGTTAGATTTCGTTGTTCTTTGTTCGATTTCGTGGTTCGAATTCGTTGTTCGAATTCGTTGTTCGATTTCGTTGTTCGATTTCGTTGTTTGATTTTGTTGTTCGATTTTGTTCGATTTAGTTGTTCGATTTCGTTGTTCGATTTCGAAGTTCGATTTCGTTGTTCGATTTCGTTGTTCGATTTCGTTGTTCGATTTCGTTGTTCGATTTCGTTGTTCGATTTCGTTGTTCGATTTCGTTGTTCGATTTCGTTGTTCGATTTCGTTGTTCGATTTCGTTGTTCGATTTCGTTGTTCGATTTCGTTGTTCGATTTCGTTGTTCGAATTCGTTGTTCGATTTCGTTGTTCGATTTCGTTGTTCGATTTCGTTGTTAGATTTCGTTGTTCGTTGTTAGATTTCGTTGTTCGATTTCGTTGTTCGATTTCGTTGTTAGATTTCGTTGTTCGTTGTTAGATTTCGTTGTTCGTTGTTAGATTTCGTTGTTCTTTGTTCGATTTCGTGGTTCGAATTCGTTGTTCGAATTCGTTGTTCGATTTCGTTGTTCGATTTCGTTGTTCGATTTTGTTGTTCGATTTCGTTGTTCGATTTCGTTGTTCGATTTCGTTGTTCGATTTCGAAGTTCGATTCCGTTGTTCGATTTCGTTGTTCGATTTCGTTGTTCGATTTCGTTGTTCGATTTCGTTGTTCGATTTCGTTGTTCGATTTCGTTGTTCGAATTCGTTGTTCGAATTCGTTGTTCGATTTCGTTGTTCGATTTCGTTGTTCGATTTCGAAGTTCGATTTCGTTGTTCGATTTCGTTGTTCGATTTCGTTGTTCGATTTCGTTGTTCGATTTCGTTGTTCGATTTCGTATTTCGTTGTTCGGATTCGTTGTTCGATTTCGTTGTTCGATTTAGTTGTTCGATTTCGAAGTTCGATTTCGTTGTTCGATTTCGTTGTTCGATTTCGTTGTTCGATTTCGTTGTTCGATTTCGTATTTCGTTGTTCGAATTCGTTGTTCGATTTCGTTGTTCTATTTCGTTGTTCGATTTCGTTGTTCGATTTCGTTGTTCGATTTCGTTGTTCGATTTCGATGTTCGATTTCGTTGTTCGATTTCGTTGTTCGATTTCGTAGTTCGATTTCGTTGTTCGAATTCGTTGTTCGAATTCGTTGTTCGAATTCGTTGTTCGATTTCGTTGTTCGATTTCGTTGTTCGATTTCGTTGTTCGATTTCATTGTTCGATTTCGTTGTTCGATTTCGTTGTTCGATTTCGTTGTTCGTTGTTAGTTTTCGTTGTTCGTTTGTTAGATTTCGTTGTTCTTTGTTCGATTTCGTGGTTCGAATTCGTTGTTCGAATTCGTAGTTCGATTTCGTTGTTCGATTTCGTTGTTCGATTTCGTTGTTCGATTTCGTTGTTCGATTTCGTTGTTCGAATTCGTTGTTCCATTTCGTTGTTTGAATTCGTGTTCGATTTCGTTGATCGATTTCGTTGTTCGATTTTCTTTGTTCGATTTGATTGTTCGATTTCGTTGATCGATTTCGTTGTTCGTTGTTAGATTTCGTTGTTCGTTGTTAGATTTCGTTGTTCTTTGTTCGATTTCGTGGTTCGAATTCGTTGTTCGAATTCGTTGTTCGATTTCGTTGTTCGATTTCGTTGTTTGATTTTGTTGTTCGATTTCGTTCGATTTAGTTGTTCGATTTCGTTGTTCGATTTCGTTGTTCGATTTCGTTGTTCGATTTCGAAGTTCGATTTCGTTGTTCGATTTCGTTGTTCGATTTCGTTGTTCGATTTCGTTGTTCGATTTCGTTGTTCGATTTCGTTGTTCGATTTCGTTGTTCGATTTCGTTGTTCGATTTCGTTGTTCGATTTCGTTGTTCGATTTCGTTGTTCGATTTCGTTGTTCGATTTCGTTGTTCGATTTCGTTGTTCCATTTCGTTGTTCGATTTCGTTGTTTGAATTCGTGTTCGATTTCGTTGGTCGATTTTCTTTGTTCGATTTGATTGTTCGATTTCGTTGATCGATTTCGTTTTTCGATTTCGTTGTTCGATTTCGTTGTTCGATTTTGTTATTCGATTTCGTGGTTCGAATTCGTTGTTCGAATTCGTTGTTCGATTTCGTTGTTCGATTTCGTTGTTCGATTTCGTTGTTCGATTTCGTTGTTCGATTTCGTTGTTAGATTTCGTTGTTCGTTGTTAGATTTCGTTGTTCGATTTCGTTGTTCGATTTCGTTGTTCGATTTCGTTGTTCGATTTCGTTGTTTCGATTTCGTTGTTCGATTTCGTTGTTCGATTTCGTTGTTAGATTTCGTTGTTCGTTGTTAGATTTCGTTGTTCGATTTCGTTGTTCGATTTCGTTGTTCGATTTCGTTGTTCGATTTCGTTGTTTCGATTTCGTTGTTCGATTTCGTTGTTCGATTTCGTTGTTCGATTTCGTTGTTCGATTTCGTTGTTCGATTTCGTTGTTCGATTTCGTTGTTCGATTTTGAAGTTCGATTTTGAAGTTCGATTTCGTTGTTCGATTTCGTTGTTCGATTTCGTTGTTCGATTTCGTTGTTCGATTTCGTTGTCCGATTCCGTTGTTCGATTTCGTTGTTCGATTTCGTTGTTCGATTTCGTTGTTCGATTTCGTTGTTCGATTTCGTTGTTCTATTTCGTTGTTCGATTTCGTTGTTCGATTTCGTTGTTCGATTTCGTTGTTCGATTTCGAAGTTCGATTTCGTTGTTCGATTTCGTTGTTCGATTTCGTAGTTCGATTTCGTTGTTCGAATTCGTTGTTCGAATTCGTTGTTCGATTTCGTTGTTCGATTTCGTTGTTCGATTTCGTTGTTCGATTTCGTTGTTCGATTTCGTTGTTCAATTTCGTTGTTCGATTTCGTTGTTCGTTGTTAGTTTTCGTTGTTCGTTGTTAGATTTCGTTGTTCTTTGTTCGATTTCGTGGTTCGAATTCGTTGTTCGAATTCGTAGTTCGATTTCGTTGTTCGATTTCGTTGTTCGATTTCGTTGTTCGATTTCGTTGTTCGAATTCGTTGTTCGATTTCGTTGTTTGAATTCGTGTTCGATTTCGTTGATCGATTTCGTTGTTCGATTTTCTTTGTTCGATTTGATTGTTCGATTTCGTTGATCGATTTCGTTTTTGGATTTCGTTGTTCGATTTCGTTGTTCGATTTCGATGTTCGATTTCGTGGTTCGAATTCGTTGTTCGAATTCGTTGTTCGTTGTTAGATTTCGTTGTTCTTTGTTCGATTTCGTGGTTCGAATTCGTTGTTCGAATTCGTTGTTCGATTTCGTTGTTCGATTTCGTTGTTCGATTTTATTGTTCGATTTCGTTCGATTTCGTTGTTCGATTTCGTTGTTCGATTTCGTTGTTCGATTTCGAAGTTCGATTTCGTTGTTCGATTTCGTTGTTCGATTTCGTTGTTCGATTTCGTTGTTCGATTTCGTTGTTCGATTTCGTTGTTCTATTTCGTTGTTTGATTTCGTTGTTAGATTTCGTTGTTCGATTTCGTTGTTCGATTTCGTTGTTCGATTTCGTTGTTCGATTTCGTTGTTCGATTTCGTTGTTCGATTTCGTTGTTCGATTTCGTTGTTCGATTTCGTTGTTCTATTTCGTTGTTCGATTTCGTTGTTCGATTTCGTTGTTCGATTTCGTTGTTCGATTTCGAAGTTCGATTTCGTTGTTCGATTTCGTTGTTCGATTTCGTAGTTCGATTTCGTTGTTCGAATTCGTTGTTCGAATTCGTTGTTCGATTTCGTTGTTCGATTTAGTTGTTCGATTTCGTTGTTCGATTTCGTTGTTCGATTTCGTTGTTCAATTTCGTTGTTCGATTTCGTTGTTCGTTGTTAGTTTTCGTTGTTCGTTGTTAGATTTCGTTGTTCTTTGTTCGATTTCGTGGTTCGAATTCGTTGTTCGAATTCGTAGTTCGATTTCGTTGTTCGATTTCGTTGTTCGATTTCGTTGTTCGATTTCGTTGTTCGAATTCGTTGTTCGATTTCGTTGTTTGAATTCGTGTTCGATTTCGTTGATCGATTTCGTTGTTCGATTTTCTTTGTTCGATTTGATTGTTCGATTTCGTTGATCGATTTCGTTTTTGGATTTCGTTGTTCGATTTCGTTGTTCGATTTCGATGTTCGATTTCGTGGTTCGAATTCGTTGTTCGAATTCGTTGTTCGTTGTTAGATTTCGTTGTTCTTTGTTCGATTTCGTGGTTCGAATTCGTTGTTCGAATTCGTTGTTCGATTTCGTTGTTCGATTTCGTTGTTCGATTTTATTGTTCGATTTCGTTCGATTTCGTTGTTCGATTTCGTTGTTCGATTTCGTTGTTCGATTTCGAAGTTCGATTTCGTTGTTCGATTTCGTTGTTCGATTTCGTTGTTCGATTTCGTTGTTCGATTTCGTTGTTCGATTTCGTTGTTCTATTTCGTTGTTTGATTTCGTTGTTAGATTTCGTTGTTCGATTTCGTTGTTCGATTTCGTTGTTCGATTTCGTTGTTCGATTTCGTTGTTCGATTTCGTTGTTCGATTTCGTTGTTCGATTTCGTTGCTCGATTTCGTTGTTCGATTTCGTTGTTCGATTTCGTTGTTCGATTTCGTTGTTCGATTTCGTTGTTCGATTTCGTTGTTCGATTTCGTTGTTCGATTTCGTTGTTGGATTTCGTTGTTCGATGTCGTTGTTCGAATTCGTTGTTCGATTTCGTTGTTCGATTTCGTTGTTCGATTTCGTTGTTCGATTTCGTTGTTCGATTTCGTTGTTAGATTTTGTTGTTCGTTGTTAGATTTCGTTGTTCGTTGTTAGATTTCGTTGTTCTTTGTTCGATTTCGTGGTTCGAATTCGTTGTTCGATTTCGTTGTTCGATTTCGTTGTTCGATTTTGTTGTTCGATTTCGTTGTTCGATTTCGTTGTTCGATTTCTTTGTTCGATTTCGAAGTTCGATTTCGTTGTTCGATTTCGTTGTTCGATTTCGTTGTTCGATTTCGTTGTTCGATTTCGTTGTTCGATTTCGTTGTTCGATTTCGTTGTTCGATTTCGTTGTTCGATTTCGTTGTTCGATTTCGTTGTTCGATTTCGTTGTTCGAATTCGTTGTTCGAATTCGTTGTTCGATTTCGTTGTTCGATTTCGTTCTTCGATTTCGAAGTTCGATTTCGTTGTTCGATTTCGTTGTTCGATTTCGTTGTTCGATTTTGTTGTTCGATTTCGTTGTTCGATTTCGTATTTCGTTGTTCGAATTCGTTGTTCGATTTCGTTGTTCGATTTAGTTGTTCGATTTCGAAGTTCGATTTCGTTGTTCGATTTCGTTGTTCGATTTCGTTGTTCGATTTCGTTGTTCGATTTCGTATTTCGTTGTTCGAATTCGTTGTTCGATTTCGTTGTTCTATTTCGTTGTTCGATTTCGTTGTTCGATTTCGTTGTTCGATTTCGTTGTTCGATTTCGATGTTCGATTTCGTTGTTCGATTTCGTTGTTCGATTTCGTAGTTCGATTTCGTTGTTCGAATTCGTTGTTCGAAATCGTTGTTCGAATTCGTTGTTCGATTTCGTTGTTCGATTTCGTTGTTCGATTTCGTTGTTCGATTTCATTGTTCGATTTCGTTGTTCGATTTTGTTGTTCGATTTCGTTGTTCCTTGTTAGTTTTCGTTGTTCGTTTGTTAGATTTCGTTGTTCTTTGTTCGATTTCGTGGTTCGAATTCGTTGTTCGAATTCGTAGTTCGATTTCGTTGTTCGATTTCGTTGTTCGATTTCGTTGTTCGATTTCGTTGTTCGATTTCGTTGTTCGAATTCGTTGTTCGATTTCGTTGTTTGAATTCGTGTTCGATTTCGTTGATCGATTTCGTTGTTCGATTTTCTTTGTTCGATTTGATTGTTCGATTTCGTTGATCGATTTCGTTTTTTGATTTCGTTGTTCGATTTCGTTGTTCGATTTCGTTGTTCGATTTCGTGGTTCGAATTCGTTGTTCGAATTCGTTGTTCGTTGTTAGATTTCGTTGTTCGTTGTTAGATTTCGTTGTTCTTTGTTCGATTTCGTGGTTCGAATTCGTTGTTCGAATTCGTTGTTCGATTTCGTTGTTCGATTTCGTTGTTCGATTTCGTTGATCGATTTCGTTTTTGGATTTCGTTGTTCGATTTCGTTGTTCGATTTCGATGTTCGATTTCGTGGTTCGAATTCGTTGTTCGAATTCGTTGTTCGTTGTTAGATTTCGTTGTTCTTTGTTCGATTTCGTGGTTCGAATTCGTTGTTCGAATTCGTAGTTCGATTTCGTTGTTCGATTTCGTTGTTCGATTTCGTTGTTCGATTTCGTTGTTCGAATTCGTTGTTCGATTTCGTTGTTTGAATTCGTGTTCGATTTCGTTGATCGATTTCGTTGTTCGATTTTCTTTGTTCGATTTGATTGTTCGATTTCGTTGATCGATTTCGTTTTTGGATTTCGTTGTTCGATTTCGTTGTTCGATTTCGATGTTCGATTTCGTGGTTCGAATTCGTTGTTCGAATTCGTTGTTCGTTGTTAGATTTCGTTGTTCTTTGTTCGATTTCGTGGTTCGAATTCGTTGTTCGAATTCGTTGTTCGATTTCGTTGTTCGATTTCGTTGTTCGATTTTATTGTTCGATTTCGTTCGATTTCGTTGTTCGATTTCGTTGTTCGATTTCGTTGTTCGATTTCGAAGTTCGATTTCGTTGTTCGATTTCGTTGTTCGATTTCGTTGTTCGATTTCGTTGTTCGATTTCGTTGTTCGATTTCGTTGTTCTATTTCGTTGTTTGATTTCGTTGTTAGATTTCGTTGTTCGATTTCGTTGTTCGATTTCGTTGTTCGATTTCGTTGTTCGATTTCGTTGTTCGATTTCGTTGTTCGATTTCGTTGTTCGATTTCGTTGCTCGATTTCGTTGTTCGATTTCGTTGTTCGATTTCGTTGTTCGATTTCGTTGTTCGATTTCGTTGTTCGATTTCGTTGTTCGATTTCGTTGTTCGATTTCGTTGTTGGATTTCGTTGTTCGATGTCGTTGTTCGAATTCGTTGTTCGATTTCGTTGTTCGATTTCGTTGTTCGATTTCGTTGTTCGATTTCGTTGTTCGATTTCGTTGTTAGATTTTGTTGTTCGTTGTTAGATTTCGTTGTTCGTTGTTAGATTTCGTTGTTCTTTGTTCGATTTCGTTGTTCGATTTCGTTGTTCGATTTCGTTGTTCGATTTCGTTGTTCGAATTCGTTGTTCGATTTCGTTGTTTGAATTCGTGTTCGATTTCGTTGATCGATTTCGTTGTTCGATTTTCTTTGTTCGATTTGATTGTTCGATTTCGTTGATCGATTTCGTTTTTGGATTTCGTTGTTCGATTTCGTTGTTCGATTTCGATGTTCGATTTCGTGGTTCGAATTCGTTGTTCGAATTCGTTGTTCGTTGTTAGATTTCGTTGTTCTTTGTTCGATTTCGTGGTTCGAATTCGTTGTTCGAATTTGTTGTTCGATTTCGTTGTTCGATTTCGTTGTTCGATTTTATTGTTCGATTTCGTTCGATTTCGTTGTTCGATTTCGTTGTTCGATTTCGTTGTTCGATTTCGAAGTTCGATTTCGTTGTTCGATTTCGTTGTTCGATTTCGTTGTTCGATTTCGTTGTTCGATTTCGTTGTTCGATTTCGTTGTTCTATTTCGTTGTTTGATTTCGTTGTTAGATTTCGTTGTTCGATTTCGTTGTTCGATTTCGTTGTTCGATTTCGTTGTTCGATTTCGTTGTTCGATTTCGTTGTTCGATTTCGTTGTTCGATTTCGTTGCTCGATTTCGTTGTTCGATTTCGTTGTTCGATTTCGTTGTTCGATTTCGTTGTTCGATTTCGTTGTTCGATTTCGTTGTTCGATTTCGTTGTTCGATTTCGTTGTTGGATTTCGTTGTTCGATGTCGTTGTTCGAATTCGTTGTTCGATTTCGTTGTTCGATTTCGTTGTTCGATTTCGTTGTTCGATTTCGTTGTTCGATTTCGTTGTTAGATTTTGTTGTTCGTTGTTAGATTTCGTTGTTCGTTGTTAGATTTCGTTGTTCTTTGTTCGATTTCGTGGTTCGAATTCGTTGTTCGATTTCGTTGTTCGATTTCGTTGTTCGATTTTGTTGTTCGATTTCGTTGTTCGATTTCGTTGTTCGATTTCTTTGTTCGATTTCGAAGTTCGATTTCGTTGTTCGATTTCGTTGTTCGATTTCGTTGTTCGATTTCGTTGTTCGATTTCGTTGTTCGATTTCGTTGTTCGATTTCGTTGTTCGATTTCGTTGTTCGATTTCGTTGTTCGAATTCGTTGTTCGAATTCGTTGTTCGATTTCGTTGTTCGATTTCGTTCTTCGATTTCGAAGTTCGATTTCGTTGTTCGATTTCGTTGTTCGATTTCGTTGTTCGATTTTGTTGTTCGATTTCGTTGTTCGATTTCGTATTTCGTTGTTCGAATTCGTTGTTCGATTTCGTTGTTCGATTTAGTTGTTCGATTTCGAAGTTCGATTTCGTTGTTCGATTTCGTTGTTCGATTTCGTTGTTCGATTTCGTTGTTCGATTTCGTATTTCGTTGTTCGAATTCGTTGTTCGATTTCGTTGTTCTATTTCGTTGTTCGATTTCGTTGTTCGATTTCGTTGTTCGATTTCGTTGTTCGATTTCGATGTTCGATTTCGTTGTTCGATTTCGTTGTTCGATTTCGTAGTTCGATTTCGTTGTTCGAATTCGTTGTTCGAAATCGTTGTTCGAATTCGTTGTTCGATTTCGTTGTTCGATTTCGTTGTTCGATTTCGTTGTTCGATTTCATTGTTCGATTTCGTTGTTCGATTTTGTTGTTCGATTTCGTTGTTCCTTGTTAGTTTTCGTTGTTCGTTTGTTAGATTTCGTTGTTCTTTGTTCGATTTCGTGGTTCGAATTCGTTGTTCGAATTCGTAGTTCGATTTCGTTGTTCGATTTCGTTGTTCGATTTCGTTGTTCGATTTCGTTGTTCGATTTCGTTGTTCGAATTCGTTGTTCGATTTCGTTGTTTGAATTCGTGTTCGATTTCGTTGATCGATTTCGTTGTTCGATTTTCTTTGTTCGATTTGATTGTTCGATTTCGTTGATCGATTTCGTTTTTTGATTTCGTTGTTCGATTTCGTTGTTCGATTTCGTTGTTCGATTTCGTGGTTCGAATTCGTTGTTCGAATTCGTTGTTCGTTGTTAGATTTCGTTGTTCGTTGTTAGATTTCGTTGTTCTTTGTTCGATTTCGTGGTTCGAATTCGTTGTTCGAATTCGTTGTTCGATTTCGTTGTTCGATTTCGTTGTTCGATTTCGTTGTTCGATTTCGTTGTTCGATTTCGTTGTTCGATTTCGTTGTTCGATTTCGTTGTTCGATTTCGTTGTTCGATTTCGTTGTTCGATTTCGTTGTTCGATTTCGTTGTTGGATTTCGTTGTTCGATGTCGTTGTTCGAATTCGTTGTTCGATTTCGTTGTTCGATTTCGTTGTTCGATTTCGTTGTTCGATTTCGAAGTTCGATTTCGTTGTTCGATTTCGTTGTTCGATTTCGTTGTTCGATTTCGTTGTTCGATTTCGTTGTTCGATTTCGTTGTTCGATTTTGTTGTTCGATTTCGTTCGATTTCGTTGTTCGATTTCGTTGTTCGATGTCGTTGTTCGAATTCGTTGTTCGATTTCGTTGTTCGATTTCGTTGTTCGATTTCGTTGTTCGATTTCGTTGTTCGATTTCGAAGTTCGATTTCGTTGTTCGATTTCGTTGTTCGATTTCGTTGTTCGATTTCGTTGTTCGATTTTGTTGTTCGATTTCGTTGTTCGATTTTGTTGTTCGATTTCGTTCGATTTCGTTGTTCGATTTCGTTGTTTGATTTTGTTGTTCGATTTCGTTCGATTTAGTTGTTCGATTTCGTTGTTCGATTTCGTTGTTCGATTTCGTTGTTCGATTTCGAAGTTCGATTTCGTTGTTCGATTTCGTTGTTTGATTTCGTTGTTCGATTTCGTTGTTCGATTTCGTTGTTCGATTTCGTTGTTCGATTTCGTTGTTCGATTTCGTTGTTCGATTTCGTTGTTCGATTTCGTTGTTCGATTTCGTTGTTCGATTTCGTTGTTCGATTTCGTTGTTCGATTTCGTTGTTCGATTTCGTTGTTCGATTTCGTTGTTCGATTTCGTTGTTCGATTTTGTTGTTCGATTTCGTTGTTCGATTTCGTTGTTCGATTTCGTTGTTGGATTTCGTTGTTCGATGTCGTTGTTCGAATTCGTTGTTCGATTTCGTTGTTCGATTTCGTTGTTCGATTTCGTTGTTCGATTTCGTTGTTAGATTTCGTTGTTCGTTGTTAGATTTCGTTGTTCGTTGTTAGATTTCGTTGTTCTTTGTTCGATTTCGTGGTTCGAATTCGTTGTTCGAATTCGTTGTTCGATTTCGTTGTTCGATTTCGTTGTTCGATTTTGTTGTTCGATTTCGTTCGATTTCGTTGTTCGATTTCGTTGTTCGATTTCGTTGTTCGATTTCGAAGTTCGATTTCGTTGTTCGATTTCGTTGTTCGATTTCGTTGTTCGATTTCGTTGTTCGATTTCGTTGTTCGATTTCGTTGTTCGATTTCGTTGTTCGATTTCGTTGTTCGATTTCGTTGTTCGATTTCGTTGTTCGATTTCGTTGTTCGATTTCGTTGTTCGATTTCGTTGTTCGATTTCGTTGTTAGATTTCGTTGTTCGATTTCGTTGTTCGATTTCGTTGTTCGATTTCGTAGTTCGATTTCGTTGTTCGATTTCGTTGTTCGATTTCGTTGTTCGATTTCGTTGTTCGATTTCGTTGTTCGATTTCGTTGTTCGATTTCGTTGTTGGATTTCGTTGTTCGATGTCGTTGTTCGAATTCGTTGTTCGATTTCGTTGTTCGATTTCGTTGTTCGATTTCGTTGTTCGATTTCGTTGTTAGATTTCGTTGTTCGTTGTTAGATTTCGTTGTTCGTTGTTAGATTTCGTTGTTCTTTGTTCGATTTCGTGGTTCGAATTCGTTGTTCGAATTCGTTGTTCGATTTCGTTGTTCGATTTCGTTGTTCGATTTTGTTGTTCGATTTCGTTGTTCGATTTCGTTGTTCGATTTCGTTGTTCGATTTCGAAGTTCGATTTCGTTGTTCGATTTCGTTGTTCGATTTCGTTGTTCGATTTCGTTGTTCGATTTCGTTGTTCGATTTCGTTGTTCGATTTCGTTGTTCGATTTCGTTGTTCGATTTCGTTGTTCGATTTCGTTGTTCGATTTCGTTGTTCGAATTCGTTGTTCGAATTCGTTGTTCGATTTCGTTGTTCGATTTCGTTGTTCGATTTCGAAGTTCGATTTCGTTGTTCGATTTCGTTGTTCGATTTCGTTGTTCGATTTCGTTGTTCGATTTCGTATTTCGTTGTTCGAATTCGTTGTTCGATTTCGTTGATCGATTTAGTTGTTCGATTTCGAAGTTCGATTTCGTTGTTCGATTTCGTTGTTCGATTTCGTTGTTCGATTTCGTTGTTCGATTTCGTTGTTCGATTTCGTATTTCGTTGTTCGAATTCGTTGTTCGATTTCGTTGTTCTATTTCGTTGTTCGATTTCGTTGTTCGATTTCGTTGTTCGATTTCGTTGTTCGATTTCGATGTTCGATTTCGTTGTTCGATTTCGTTGTTCGATTTCGTAGTTCGATTTCGTTGTTCGAATTCGTTGTTCGAATTCGTTGTTCGAATTCGTTGTTCGATTTCGTTGTTCGATTTCGTTGTTCGATTTCGTTGTTCGATTTCATTGTTCGATTTCGTTGTTCGATTTCGTTGTTCGTTGTTAGTTTTCGTTGTTCGTTTGTTAGATTTCGTTGTTCTTTGTTCGATTTCGTGGTTCGAATTCGTTGTTCGAATTCGTAGTTCGATTTCGTTGTTCGATTTCGTTGTTCGATTTCGTTGTTCGATTTCGTTGTTCGATTTCGTTGTTCGATTTCGTTGTTCGAATTCGTTGTTCGATTTCGTTGTTTGAATTCGTGTTCGATTTCGTTGATCGATTTCGTTGTTCGATTTTCTTTGTTCGATTTGATTGTTCGATTTCGTTTTTTGATTTCGTTGTTCGATTTCGTTGTTCGATTTCGTTGTTCGATTTCGTGGTTCGAATTCGTTGTTCGAATTCGTTGTTCGTTGTTAGATTTCGTTGTTCGTTGTTAGATTTCGTTGTTCTTTGTTCGATTTCGTGGTTCGAATTCGTTGTTCGAATTCGTTGTTCGATTTCGTTGTTCGATTTCGTTGTTTGATTTTGTTGTTCGATTTCGTTCGATTTAGTTGTTCGATTTCGTTGTTCGATTTCGTTGTTCGATTTCGTTGTTCAATTTCGAAGTTCGATTTGGTTGTTCCATTTCGTTGTTCGATTTCGTTGTTCGATTTCGTTGTTCGATTTCGTTGTTCGATTTCGTTGTTCGATTTCGTTGTTCGATTTCGTTGTTCGATTTCGTTGTTCGATTTCGTTGTTCGATTTCGTTGTTCGATTTCGTTGTTCGATTTCGTTGTTCGATTTCGTTGTTCGATTTCGTTGTTCGATTTCGTTGTTCGATTTCGTTGTTCGATTTCGTTGTTCGATTTCGTTGTTCGATTTCGTTGTTCGATTTCGTTGTTCGATTTCGTTGTTCGATTTCGTTGTTCGATTTCGTTGTTCGATTTCGTTGTTGGATTTCGTTGTTCGATGTCGTTGTTCGAATTCGTTGTTCGATTTCGTTGTTCGATTTCGTTGTTCGATTTCGTTGTTCGATTTCGTTGTTAGATTTCGTTGTTCGTTGTTAGATTTCGTTGTTCGTTGTTAGATTTCGTTGTTCTTTGTTCGATTTCGTGGTTCGAATTCGTTGTTCGATTTCGTTGTTCGATTTCGTTGTTCGATTTTGTTGTTCGATTTCGTTGTTCGATTTCGTTGTTCGATTTCATTGTTCGATTTCGAAGTTCGATTTCGTTGTTCGATTTCGTTGTTCGATTTCGTTGTTCGATTTCGTTGTTCGATTTCGTTGTTCGATTTCGTTGTTCGATTTCGTTGTTCGATTTCGTTGTTCGATTTCGTTGTTCGATTTCGTTGTTCGATTTCGTTGTTCGATTTCGTTGTTCGATTTCGTTGTTCGATTTCGTTGTTCGAATTCGTTGTTCGAATTCGTTGTTCGATTTCGTTGTTCGATTTCGTTGTTCGATTTCGAAGTTCGATTTCGTTGTTCGATTTCGTTGTTCGATTTCGTTGTTCGATTTCGTATTTCGTTGTTCGAATTCGTTGTTCGATTTCGTTGTTCGATTTCGTTGTTCGGTATTGTTGTATGATTTCGTTGTTCGATTTCGTTGTTCGATTTCGTTGTCCGATTCCGTTGTTCGATTTTGTTGTTCGTTTTCGTTGTTCGATATTGTTGTATGATTTCGTGGTTCGATTTCGTTGTTCGATTGCGTTGTTCCATTTCGTTGTTCTATTTCGTGGTTCGATGTTGTGGTTTCAGTTTGTTGTTCGATTTCGATTTCGCTGTTCGATTTCGAAGTTGGGTTTCGTTGTTCTATTTCGTTGTTGTAATTCGTTGTTCGATTTCGTTGTTCGATTTCGTTGTTCGATTCGTTATTCGATTTCGTTGTTCGATTTCGTTGTTCGATTTCGTTGTTCCATTTCGTTGTTCGATTTCGTTGTTCGATTTCGTTGTTCGATTTCGTTGTTAGATTTCGTTGTTCGTTGTTAGATTTCGTTGTTCGATTTCGTTGTTCGATTTCGTTGTTAGATTTCGTTGTTCGTTGTTAGATTTCGTTGTTCTTTGTTCGATTTCGTGGTTCGAATTCGTTGTTCGAATTCGTTGTTCGATTTCGTTGTTCGATTTTGTTGTTCGATTTCGTTGTTCGATTTCGTTGTTCGATTTCGTTGTTCGATTTCGTTGTTCGATTTCGTTGTTCGATTTCGTTGTTCTATTTCGTTGTTCGATTTCGTTGTTCGATTTCGTTGTTCGATTTCGTTGTTCGATTTCGAAGTTCGATTTCGTTGTTCGATTTCGTTGTTCGATTTCGTAGTTCGATTTCGTTGTTCGAATTCGTTGTTCGAATTCGTTGTTCGATTTCGTTGTTCGATTTCGTTGTTCGATTTCGTTGTTCGATTTCGTTGTTCAATTTCGTTGTTCGATTTCGTTGTTCGTTGTTAGTTTTCGTTGTTCGTTGTTAGATTTCGTTGTTCTTTGTTCGATTTCGTGGTTCGAATTCGTTGTTCGAATTCGTAGTTCGATTTCGTTGTTCGATTTCGTTGTTCGATTTCGTTGTTCGATTTCGTTGTTCGAATTCGTTGTTCGAATTCGTTGTTCGATTTCGTTGTTTGAATTCGTGTTCGATTTCGTTGATCGATTTCGTTGTTCGATTTTCTTTGTTCGATTTGATTGTTCGATTTCGTTGATCGATTTCGTTTTTGGATTTCGTTGTTCGATTTCGTTGTTCGATTTCGATGTTCGATTTCGTGGTTCGAATTCGTTGTTCGAATTCGTTGTTCGTTGTTAGATTTCGTTGTTCTTTGTTCGATTTCGTTGTTCGATTTCGTTGTTCGATTTCGTTGTTCGATTTCGAAGTTCGATTTCGTTGTTCGATTTCGTTGTTCGATTTCGTTGTTCGATTTCGTTGTTCGATTTCGTTGTTCGATTTCGTTGTTCGATTTCGTTGTTCGATTTCGTTGTTCGATTTCGTTGTTCGATTTCGTTGTTCGATTTCGTTGTTCGATTTCGTTGTTCGATTTCGTTGTTCGATTTGGTTGTTCGATTTCGTTGTTCGATTTCGTTGTTCGATTTCGTTGTTCGATTTCGTTGTTCGATTTCGTTGTTCGATTTCGTTGTTCGATTTCGTTGTTCGATTTCGTTGTTCGATTTCGTTGTTCGATTTCGTTGTTCGATTTCGTTGTTGGATTTCGTTGTTCGATGTCGTTGTTCGAATTCGTTGTTCGATTTCGTTGTTCGATTTCGTTGTTCGTTTTCGTTGTTCGATTTCGTTGTTAGATTTCGTTGTTCGTTGTTAGATTTCGTTGTTCGTTGTTAGATTTCGTTGTTCTTTGTTCGATTTCGTGGTTCGAATTCGTTGTTCGAATTCGTTGTTCGATTTCGTTGTTCGATTTCGTTGTTCGATTTTGTTGTTCGATTTCGTTGTTCGATTTCGTTGTTCGATTTCGTTGTTCGAGTTCGAAGTTCGATTTCGTTGTTCGATTTCGTTGTTCGATTTCGTTGTTCGATTTCGTTGTTCGATTTCGTTGTTCGATTTCGTTGTTCGATTTCGTTGTTCGATTTCGTTGTTCGATTTCGTTGTTCGATTTCGTTGTTCGATTTCGTTGTTCGAATTCGTTGTTCGAATTCGTTGTTCGTTTTCGTTGTTCGATTTCGTTGTTCGATTTCGAAGTTCGATTTCGTTGTTCGATTTCGTTGTTCGATTTCGTTGTTCGATTTCGTTGTTCGATTTCGTATTTCGTTGTTCGAATTCGTTGTTCGATTTCGTTGTTCGATTTAGTTGTTCGATTTCGAAGTTCGATTTCGTTGTTCGATTTCGTTGTTCGATTTCGTTGTTCGATTTCGTTGTTCGATTTCGTATTTCGTTGTTCGAATTCGTTGTTCGATTTCGTTGTTCTATTTCGTTGTTCGATTTCGTTGTTCGATTTCGTTGTTCGATTTCGTTGTTCGATTTCGATGTTCGATTTCGTTGTTCGATTTCGTTGTTCGATTTCGTAGTTCGATTTCGTTGTTCGAATTCGTTGTTCGAATTCGTTGTTCGAATTCGTTGTTCGATTTCGTTGTTCGATTTCGTTGTTCGATTTCGTTGTTCGATTTCATTGTTCGATTTCATTGTTCGATTTCGTTGTTCGATTTCGTTGTTCGTTGTTAGTTTTCGTTGTTCGTTTGTTAGATTTCGTTGTTCTTTGTTCGATTTCGTGGTTCGAATTCGTTGTTCGAATTCGTAGTTCGATTTCGTTGTTCGATTTCGTTGTTCGATTTCGTTGTTCGATTTCGTTGTTCGATTTCGTTGTTCGAATTCGTTGTTCGATTTCGTTGTTTGAATTCGTGTTCGATTTCGTTGATCGATTTCGTTGTTCGATTTTCTTTGTTCGATTTGATTGTTCGATTTCGTTGATCGATTTCGTTTTTTGATTTCGTTGTTCGATTTCGTTGTTCGATTTCGTTGTTCGATTTCGTGGTTCGAATTCGTTGTTCGAATTCGTTGTTCGTTGTTAGATTTCGTTGTTCGTTGTTAGATTTCGTTGTTCTTTGTTCGATTTCGTGGTTCGAATTCGTTGTTCGAATTCGTTGTTCGATTTCGTTGTTCGATTTCGTTGTTTGATTTTGTTGTTCGATTTCGTTCGATTTAGTTGTTCGATTTCGTTGTTCGATTTCGTTGTTCGATTTCGTTGTTCGATTTCGATGTTCGATTTCGTTGTTCGATTTCGTTGTTCGATTTCGTTGTTCGATTTCGTTGTTCGATTTCGTTGTTCGATTTCGTTGTTCGATTTCGTTGTTCGATTTCGTTGTTCGATTTCGTTGTTCGATTTCGTTGTTCGATTTCGTTGTTCGATTTCGTTGTTCGATTTCGTTGTTCGATTTCGTTGTTCGATTTCGTTGTTCGATTTCGTTGTTCGATTTCGTTGTTCGATTTCGTTGTTCGATTTCGTTGTTCGATTTCGTTGTTCGATTTCGTTGTTCGATTTCGTTGTTCGATTTCGTTGTTCGATTTCGTTGTTCGATTTCGTTGTTCGATTTCGTTGTTCGAATTCGTTGTTCGAATTCGTTGTTCGATTTCGTTGTTCGATATCGTTGTTCGATTTCGAAGTTCGATTTCGTTGTTCGATTTCGTTGTTCGATTTCGTTGTTCGATTTCGTTGTTCGATTTCGTATTTCGTTGTTCGATTTCGTTGTTCGATTTCGTTGTTCGATTTCGAAGTTCGATTTCGTTGTTCGATTTCGTTGTTCGATTTCGTTGTTCGATTTCGTTGTTAGATTTCGTATTTCGTTGTTCGAATTCGTTGTTCGATTTCGTTGTTCGATTTCGTTGTTCGATTTCGTTGTTCGATTTCGTTGTTCGATTTCGTTGTTCGAATTCGTTGTTCGAATTCGTTGTTCGATTTCGCTGTTCGATTTCGAAGTTGGATTTCGTTGTTCTATTTCGTTGTTCTAATTTGTTGTTCGATTTCGTTGTTCGATTTCGTTGTTCGATTTCGTTGTTCGATTCGTTATTCGATTTCGTTGTTCGATTTCGTTGTTCGATTTCGTTGTTCGATTTCGTTGTTCGATTTCGTTGTCCGATTCCGTTGTTCGATTTCGTTGTTCGTTTTCGTTGTTCGATATTGTTGTATGATTTCGTGGTTCGATTTCGTTGTTCGATTGCGTTGTTCCATTTCGTTGTTCTATTTCGTGGTTCGATTTTGTGGTTTCAGTTTGTTGTTCGATTTCGATTTCGCTGTTCGATTTCGAAGTTGGATTTCGTTGTTCTATTTCGTTGTTCTAATTCGTTGTTCGATTTCGTTGTTCGATTTCGTTGTTCGATTTCGTTGTTCTATTCGTTATTCGATTTCGTTGTTCGATTTCGTTGTTCGATTTCGTTGTTCCATTTCGTTGTTCGATTTCGTTGTTCGATTTCGTTGTTCGATTTCGTTGTTAGATTTCGTTGTTCGATTTCGTTGTTCGATTTCGTTGTTCGATTTCGTTGTTAGATTTCGTTGTTCGTTGTTAGATTTCGTTGTTCGTTGTTAGATTTCGTTGTTCTTTGTTCGATTTCGTGGTTCGAATTCGTTGTTCGAATTCGTTGTTCGATTTCGTTGTTCGATTTTGTTGTTTGATTTCGTTGTTCGATTTCGTTGTTCGATTTCGTTGTTCGATTTCGTTGTTCGATTTCGTTGTTCGATTTCGAAGTTCGATTTCGTTGTTCGATTTCGTTGTTCGATTTCGTTGTTCGATTTCGTTGTTCGATTTCGTATTTCGTTGTTCGAATTCGTTGTTCGATTTCGTTGTTCGATTTCGTTGTTCGATTTCGAAGTTCGATTTCGTTGTTCGATTTCGTTGTTCGATTTCGTTGTTCGATTTCGTTGTTCGATTTCGTTGTTCGATTTCGTATTTCGTTGTTCGAATTCGTTGTTCGATTTCGTTGTTCTATTTCGTTGTTCGATTTCGTTGTTCGATTTCGTTGTTCGATTTCGTTGTTCGATTTCGATGTTCGATTTCGTTGTTCGATTTCGTTGTTCGATTTCGTAGTTCGATTTCGTTGTTCGAATTCGTTGTTCGAATTCGTTGTTCGAATTCGTTGTTCGAATTCGTTGTTCGAATTCGTTGTTCGATTTCGTTGTTCGATTTCGTTGTTCGATTTCGTTGTTCGATTTCATTGTTCGATTTCGTTGTTCGATTTCGTTGTTCGATTTCGTTGTTCGTTGTTAGATTTCGTTGTTCTTTGTTCGATTTCGTGGTTCGAATTCGTTGTTCGAATTCGTTGTTCGATTTCGTTGTTCGATTTCGTTGTTTGATTTTGTTGTTCGATTTCGTTCGATTTCGTTGTTCGATTTCGTTGTTCGATTTCGTTGTTCGATTTCGTTGTTCGATTTCGAAGTTCGATTTCGTTGTTCGATTTCGTTGTTCGATTTCGTTGTTCGATTTCGTTGTTCGATTTCGTTGTTCGATTTCGTTGTTCGATTTCGTTGTTCGAATTCGTAGTTCGAATTCGTTGTTCGATTTCGTTGTTCGATTTCGTTGTTCGATTTCGAAGTTCGATTTCGTTGTTCGATTTCGTTGTTCGATTTCGTTGTTCGATTTCGTTGTTCGATTTCGTTGTTCGATTTCGTATTTCGTTGTTCGAATTCGTTGTTCGATTTCGTTGTTCGATTTCGTTGTTCGATTTCGAAGTTCGATTTCGTTGTTCGATTTCGTTGTTCGATTTCGTTGTTCGATTTCGTTGTTCGATTTCGTTGTTCGATTTCGTTGTTCGATTTCGTTGTTCGAATTCGTTGTTCGAATTCGTTGTTCGAATTCGTTGTTCGATTTCGCTGTTCGATTTCGAAGTTGGATTTCGTTGTTCTATTTCGTTGTTCTAATTCGTTGTTCGATTTCGTTGTTCGATTTCGTTGTTCGATTTCGTTGTTCGATTCGTTATTCGATTTCGTTGTTCGATTTCGTTGTTCGATTTCGTTGTTCGATTTCGTTGTTCGATTTCGTTGTTCGATTTCGTTGTCCGATTCCGTTGTTCGATTTCGTTGTTCGTTTTCGTTGTTCGATATTGTTGTATGATTTCGTTGTTCGATTTCGTTGTTCGATTGCGTTGTTCCATTTCGTTGTTCTATTTCGTGGTTCGATTTTGTGGTTTCAGTTTGTTGTTCGATTTCGATTTCGCTGTTCGATTTCGAAGTTGGATTTCGTTGTTCTATTTCGTTGTTCTAATTCGTTGTTCGATTTAGTTGTTCGATTTCGTTGTTCGATTTCGTTATTCGATTCGTTATTCGATTTCGTTGTTCGATTTCGTTGTTCGATTTCGTTGTTCCATTTCGTTGTTCGATTTCGTTGTTCGATTTCGTTGTTCGATTTCGTTGTTCGATTTCGTTGTTAGATTTCGTTGTTCGTTGTTAGATTTCGTTGTTCGATTTCGTTGTTCGATTTCGTTGTTCGATTTCGTTGTTAGATTTCGTTGTTCGTTGTTAGATTTCGTTGTTCGTTGTTAGATTTCGTTGTTCTTTGTTCGATTTCGTGGTTCGAATTCGTTGTTCGAATTCGTTGTTCGATTTCGTTGTTCGATTTTGTTGTTCGATTTCGTTGTTCGATTTCGTTGTTCGATTTCGTTGTTCGATTTCGTTGTTCGATTTCGTTGTTCGATTTCGAAGTTCGATTTAGTTGTTCGATTTCGTTGTTCGATTTCGTTGTTCGATTTCGTTGTTCGATTTCGTTGTTCGATTTCGTATTTCGTTGTTCGAATTCGTTGTTCGATTTCGTTGTTCGATTTCGTTGTTCGATTTCGAAGTTCGATTTCGTTGTTCGATTTCGTTGTTCGATTTCGTTGTTCGATTTCGTTGTTCGATTTCGTTGTTCGATTTCGTATTTCGTTGTTCGAATTCGTTGTTCGATTTCGTTGTTCTATTTCGTTGTTCGATTTCGTTGTTCGATTTCGTTGTTCGATTTCGTTGTTCGATTTCGATGTTCGATTTCGTTGTTCGATTTCGTTGTTCGATTTCGTAGTTCGATTTCGTTGTTCGAATTCGTTGTTCGATTTCGTTGTTCGATTTCGTTGTTCGATTTCGTTGTTCGATTTCGTTGTTCGAATTCGTTGTTCGATTTCGTTGTTCGATTTCGTTGTTCGATTTCGAAGTTCGATTTCGTTGTTCGATTTCGTTGTTCGATTTCGTTGTTCGATTTCGAAGTTCGATTTCGTTGTTCGATTTCGTTGTTCGATTTCGTTGTTCGATTTCGTTGTTCGATTTCGTATTTCGTTGTTCGAATTCGTTGTTCGATTTCGTTATTCGATTTCGTTGTTCGATTTCGTTGTTCGATTTCGTTGTTCGATTTCGTTGTTCGAATTCGTTGTTCGAATTCGTTGTTCGATTTCGCTGTTCGATTTCGAAGTTGGATTTCGTTGTTCTATTTCGTTGTTCTAATTCGTTGTTCGATTTCGTTGTTCGATTTCGTTGTTCGATTTCGTTGTTCGATTCGTTATTCGATTTCGTTGTTCGATTTCGTTGTTCGATTTCGTTGTTCGATTTCGTTGTTCGATTTCGTTGTCCGATTCCGTTGTTCGATTTCGTTGTTCGTTTTCGTTGTTCGATATTGTTGTATGATTTCGTGGTTCGATTTCGTTGTTCGATTGCGTTGTTCCATTTCGTTGTTCTATTTCGTGGTTCGATTTTGTGGTTTCAGTTTGTTGTTCGATTTCGATTTCGCTGTTCGATTTCGAAGTTGGATTTCGTTGTTCTATTTCGTTGTTCTAATTCGTTGTTCGATTTCGTTGTTCGATTTCGTTGTTCGATTTCGTTGTTCGATTCGTTATTCGATTTCGTTGTTCGATTTCGTTGTTCGATTTCGTTGTTCCATTTCGTTGTTCGATTTCGTTGTTCGATTTCGTTGTTCGATTTCGTTGTTAGATTTCGTTGTTCGTTGTTAGATTTCGTTGTTCGATTTCGTTGTTCGATTTCGTTGTTCGATTTCGTTGTTAGATTTCGTTGTTCGTTGTTAGATTTCGTTGTTCGTTGTTAGATTTCGTTGTTCTTTGTTCGATTTCGTGGTTCGAATTCGTTGTTCGAATTCGTTGTTCGATTTCGTTGTTCGATTTTGTTGTTTGATTTCGTTGTTCGATTTCGTTGTTCGATTTCGTTGTTCGATTTCGTTGTTCGATTTCGTTGTTCGATTTCGTTGTTCGATTTCGAAGTTCGATTTCGTTGTTCGATTTCATTGTTCGATTTCGTTGTTCGATTTCGTTGTTCGATTTCGTATTTCGTTGTTCGAATTCGTTGTTCGATTTCGTTGTTCGATTTCGTTGTTTGATTTCGAAGTTCGATTTCGTTGTTCGATTTCGTTGTTCGATTTCGTTGTTCGATTTCGTTGTTCGATTTCGTATTTCGTTGTTCGAATTCGTTGTTCGATTTCGTTGTTCTATTTCGTTGTTCGATTTCGTTGTTCGATTTAGTTGTTCGATTTCGTTGTTCGATTTCGATGTTCGATTTCGTTGTTCGATTTCGTTGTTCGATTTCGTAGTTCGATTTCGTTGTTCGAATTCGTTGTTCGAATTCGTTGTTCGAATTCGTTGTTCGAATTCGTTGTTCGAATTCGTTGTTCGATTTCGTTGTTCGATTTCGTTGTTCGATTTCGTTGTTCGATTTCATTGTTCGATTTCGTTGTTCGATTTTGTTGTTCGATTTCGTTGTTCGTTGTTAGATTTCGTTGTTCTTTGTTCGATTTCGTGGTTCGAATTCGTTGTTCGAATTCGTTGTTCGATTTCGTTGTTCGATTTCGTTGTTTGATTTTGTTGTTCGATTTCGTTCGATTTCGTTGTTCCATTTCGTTGTTCGATTTCGTTGTTCGATTTCGTTGTTCGATTTCGAAGTTCGATTTCGTTGTTCGATTTCGTTGTTCGATTTCGTTGTTCGATTTCGTTGTTCGATTTCGTTGTTCGATTTCGTTGTTCGATTTCGTTGTTCGATTTCGTTGTTCGAATTCGTAGTTCGAATTCGTTGTTCGATTTCGTTGTTCGATTTCGTTGTTCGATTTCGAAGTTCGATTTCGTTGTTCGATTTCGTTGTTCGATTTCGTTGTTCGATTTCGTTGTTCGATTTCGTTGTTCGATTTCGTATTTCGTTGTTCGAATTCGTTGTTCGATTTCGTTGTTCGATTTCGTTGTTCGATTTCGAAGTTCGATTTCGTTGTTCGATTTCGTTGTTCGATTTCGTTGTTCGATTTCGTTGTTCGATTTCGTATTTCGTTGTTCGAATTCGTTGTTCGATTTCGTTGTTCGATTTCGTTGTTCGATTTCGTTGTTCGATTTCGTTGTTCGATTTCGTTGTTCGATTTCGTTGTTCGATTTCGTTGTTCGATTTCGTTGTTCGAATTCGTTGTTCGAATTCGTTGTTCGATTTCGCTGTTCGATTTCGAAGTTGGATTTCGTTGTTCTATTTCGTTGTTCTAATTCGTTGTTCGATTTCATTGTTCGATTTCGTTGTTCGATTTTGTTGTTCGATTTCGTTGTTCGTTGTTAGATTTCGTTGTTCTTTGTTCGATTTCGTGGTTCGAATTCGTTGTTCGAATTCGTTGTTCGATTTCGTTGTTCGATTTCGTTGTTTGATTTTGTTGTTCGATTTCGTTCGATTTCGTTGTTCGATTTCGTTGTTCGATTTCGTTGTTCGATTTCGTTGTTCGATTTCGAAGTTCGATTTCGTTGTTCGATTTCGTTGTTCGATTTCGTTGTTCGATTTCGTTGTTCGATTTCGTTGTTCGATTTCGTTGTTCGATTTCGTTGTTCGATTTCGTTGTTCGAATTCGTAGTTCGAATTCGTTGTTCGATTTCGTTGTTCGATTTCGTTGTTCGATTTCGAAGTTCGATTTCGTTGTTCGATTTCGTTGTTCGATTTCGTTGTTCGATTTCGTTGTTCGATTTCGTTGTTCGATTTCGTATTTCGTTGTTCGAATTCGTTGTTCGATTTCGTTGTTCGATTTCGTTGTTCGATTTCGAAGTTCGATTTCGTTGTTCGATTTCGTTGTTCGATTTCGTTGTTCGATTTCGTTGTTCGATTTCGTATTTCGTTGTTCGAATTCGTTGTTCGATTTCGTTGTTCGATTTCGTTGTTCGATTTCGTTGTTCGATTTCGTTGTTCGATTTCGTTGTTCGATTTCGTTGTTCGATTTCGTTGTTCGATTTCGTTGTTCGAATTCGTTGTTCGAATTCGTTGTTCGATTTCGCTGTTCGATTTCGAAGTTGGATTTCGTTGTTCTATTTCGTTGTTCTAATTCGTTGTTCGATTTCGTTGTTCGATTTCGTTGTTCGATTTCGTTGTTCGATTCGTTATTCGATTTCGTTGTTCGATTTCGTTGTTCGATTTCGTTGTTCGATTTCGTTGTTCGATTTCGTTGTCCGATTCCGTTGTTCGATTTCGTTGTTCGTTTTCGTTGTTCGATATTGTTGTATGATTTCGTGGTTCGATTTCGTTGTTCGATTGCGTTGTTCCATTTCGTTGTTCTATTTCGTGGTTCGATTTTGTGGTTTCAGTTTGTTGTTCGATTTCGATTTCGCTGTTCGATTTCGAAGTTGGATTTCGTTGTTCTAATTCGTTGTTCGATTTAGTTGTTCGATTTCGTTGTTCGATTTCGTTGTTCGATTCGTTATTCGATTTCGTTGTTCGATTTCGTTGTTCGATTTCGTTGTTCCATTTCGTTGTTCGATTTCGTTGTTCGATTTCGTTGTTCGATTTCGTTGTTCGATTTCGTTGTTAGATTTCGTTGTTCGTTGTTAGATTTCGTTGTTCGATTTCGTTGTTCGATTTCGTTGTTAGATTTCGTTGTTCGTTGTTAGATTTCGTTGTTCGTTGTTAGATTTCGTGGTTCGAATTCGTTGTTCGAATTCGTTGTTCGATTTCGTTGTTCGATTTTGTTGTTCGATTTCGTTGTTCGATTTCGTTGTTCGATTTCGTTGTTCGATTTCGTTGTTCGATTTCGTTGTTCGATTTCGTTGTTCGATTTCGTTGTTCGATTTCGTTGTTCGATTTCGTATTTCGTTGTTCGAATTCGTTGTTCGATTTCGTTGTTCGATTTCGTTGTTCGATTTCGAAGTTCGATTTCGTTGTTCGATTTCGTTGTTCGATTTCGTTGTTCGATTTCGTTGTTCGATTTTGTATTTCGTTGTTCGAATTCGTTGTTCGATTTCGTTGTTCGATTTCGTTGTTCGATTTCGTTGTTCGATTTCGTTGTTCGATTTCGTTGTTCGATTTCGTTGTTCGATTTCGTTGTTCGATTTCGTTGTTCGATTTCGTTGTTCGAATTCGTTGTTCGAATTCGTTGTTCGATTTCGCTGTTCGATTTCGAAGTTGGATTTCGTTGTTCTATTTCGTTGTTCTAATTCGTTGTTCGATTTCGTTGTTCGATTTCGTTGTTCGATTTCGTTGTTCGATTCGTTATTCGATTTCGTTGTTCGATTTCGTTGTTCGATTTCGTTGTTCGATTTCGTTGTTCGATTTCGTTGTCCGATTCCGTTGTTCGATTTCGTTGTTCGTTTTCGTTGTTCGATATTGTTGTATGATTTCGTGGTTCGATTTCGTTGTTCGATTGCGTTGTTCCATTTCGTTGTTCTATTTCGTGGTTCGATTTTGTGGTTTCAGTTTGTTGTTCGATTTCGATTTCGCTGTTCGATTTCGAAGTTGGATTTCGTTGTTCTAATTCGTTGTTCGATTTAGTTGTTCGATTTCGTTGTTCGATTTCGTTGTTCGATTCGTTATTCGATTTCGTTGTTCGATTTCGTTGTTCGATTTCGTTGTTCCATTTCGTTGTTCGATTTCGTTGTTCGATTTCGTTGTTCGATTTCGTTGTTCGATTTCGTTGTTAGATTTCGTTGTTCGTTGTTAGATTTCGTTGTTCGATTTCGTTGTTCGATTTCGTTGTTAGATTTCGTTGTTCGTTGTTAGATTTCGTTGTTCGTTGTTAGATTTCGTGGTTCGAATTCGTTGTTCGAATTCGTTGTTCGATTTCGTTGTTCGATTTTGTTGTTCGATTTCGTTGTTCGATTTCGTTGTTCGATTTCGTTGTTCGATTTCGTTGTTCGATTTCGTTGTTCGATTTCGAAGTTCGATTTCGTTGTTCGTTGTTAGATTTCGTTGTTCGTTGTTAGATTTCGTTGTTCTTTGTTCGATTTCGTGGTTCGAATTCGTTGTTCGAATTCGTTGTTCGATTTCGTTGTTCGATTTTGTTGTTCGATTTCGTTGTTCGATTTCGTTGTTCGATTTCGTTGTTCGATTTCGTTGTTCGATTTCGTTGTTCGATTTCGAAGTTCGATTTCGTTGTTCGATTTCGTTGTTCGATTTCGTTGTTCGATTTCGTTGTTCGATTTCGTTGTTCGATTTCGTATTTCGTTGTTCGAATTCGTTGTTCGATTTCGTTGTTCGATTTCGTTGTTCGATTTCGAAGTTCGATTTCGTTGTTCGATTTCGTTGTTCGATTTCGTTGTTCGATTTCGTTGTTCGATTTCGTATTTCGTTGTTCGAATTCGTTGTTCGATTTCGTTGTTCTATTTCGTTGTTCGATTTCGTTGTTCGATTTCGTTGTTCGATTTCGTTGTTCGATTTCGATGTTCGATTTCGTTGTTCGATTTCGTAGTTCGATTTCGTTGTTCGAATTCGTTGTTCGAATTCGTTGTTCGAATTCGTTGTTCGAATTTGTTGTTCGAATTCGTTGTTCGATTTCGTTGTTCGATTTCGTTGTTCGATTTCGTTGTTCGATTTCATTGTTCGATTTCGTTGTTCGATTTCGTTGTTCGATTTCGTTGTTCGTTGTTAGTTTTCGTTGTTCGTTGTTAGATTTCGTTGTTCTTTGTTCGATTTCGTGGTTCGAATTCGTTGTTCGAATTCGTAGTTCGATTTCGTTGTTCGATTTCGTAGTTCGATTTCGTTGTTCGATTTCGTAGTTCGATTTCGTTGTTCGAATTCGTTGTTCGAATTCGTTGTTCGAATTCGTTATTCGATTTCGTTGTTAGATTTCGTTGTTCGATTTCGTTGTTTGAATTCGTGTTCGATTTCGTTGATCGATTTCGTTGTTCGATTTTCTTTGTTCGATTTGATTGTTCGATTTCGTTGATCGATTTCGTTTTTCGATTTCGTTGTTCGATTTCGTTGTTCGATTTCGTTGTTCGATTTCGTGGTTCTATTTCGTTGTTCGATTTCGTTGTTCGATTTCGTTGTTCGATTTCGTTGTTCGATTTCGATGTTCGATTTCGTTGTTCGATTTCGTTGTTCGATTTCGTAGTTCGATTTCGTTGTTCGAATTCGTTATTCGATTTCGTTGTTAGATTTCGTTGTTCGATTTCGTTATTTGAATTCGTGTTCGATTTCGTTGATCGATTTCGTTGTTCGATTTTCTTTGTTCGATTTGATTGTTCGATTTCGTTGATCGATTTCGTTTTTCGATTTCGTTGTTCGATTTCGTTGTTCGATTTCGTTGTTCGATTTCGTGGTTCGAATTCGTTGTTCGAATTCGTTGTTCGTTGTTAGATTTCGTTGTTCTTTGTTCGATTTCGTGGTTCGAATTCGTTGTTCGAATTCGTTGTTCGATTTCGTTGTTCGATTTCGTTGTTCGATTTTGTTGTTCGATTTCGTTCGATTTCATTGTTCGATTTCGTTGTTCGATTTCGTTGTTCGATTTCGAAGTTCGATTTCGTTGTTCGATTTCGTTGTTCGATTTCGTTGTTCGATTTCGTTGTTCGATTTCGTTGTTCGATTTCGTTGTTCGATTTCGTTGTTCGATTTCGTTGTTCGATTTCGTTGTTCGATTTCGTTGTTCGATTTCGTTGTTCGATTTCGTTGTTCGATTTCGTTGTTCGATTTCGTTGTTCGATTTCGTTGTTCGATTTCGTTGTTCGATTTCGTTGTTCGATTTCGTTGTTCGATTTCGTTGTTCGATTTCGTTGTTCGATTTCGTTGTTCGATTTCGTTGTTCGATTTCGTTGTTCGATTTCGTTGTTCGATTTCGTTGTTCGATTTCGTTGTTCGATTTCGTTGTTGGATTTCGTTGTTCGATGTCGTTGTTCGAATTCGTTGTTCGATTTCGTTGTTCGATTTCGTTGTTCGATTTCGTTGTTCGATTTCGTTGTTAGATTTCGTTGTTCGTTGTTAGATTTCGTTGTTCGTTGTTAGATTTCGTTGTTCTTTGTTCGATTTCGTGGTTCGATTTCGTTGTTCGATTTCGTTGTTCGATTTCGAAGTTCGATTTCGTTGTTCGATTTCGTTGTTCGATTTCGTTGTTCGATTTCGTTGTTCGATTTCGTTGTTCGATTTCGTTGCTCGATTTCGTTGTTCGATTTCGTTGCTCGATTTCGTTGTTCGATTTCGTTGTTCGATTTCGTTGTTCGATTTCGTTGTTCGATTTCGTTGTTCGATTTCGTTGTTCGATTTCGTTGTTCGATTTCGTTGTTCGATTTCGTTGTTCGATTTCGTTGTTCGATTTCGTTATTCGATTTCGAAGTTCGATTTCGTTGTTCGATTTCGTTGTTCGATTTCGTTGTTCGATTTCGTTGTTCGATTTCGTTGTTCGATTTCGTTGTTCGATTTCGTTGTTCGATTTCGTTGTTCGATTTCGTTGTTCGATTTCGTTGTTCGATTTCGTTGTTCGATTTCGTTGTTCGATTTCGTTGTTCGATTTCGTTGTTCGATTTCGAAGTTCGATTTCGTTGTTCGATTTCGTTGTTCGATTTCGTTGTTCGATTTCGTTGTTCGATTTCGTTGTTCGATTTCGTTGTTCGATTTCGTATTTCGTTGTTCGAATTCGTTGTTCGATTTCGTTGTTCGATTTCGTTGTTCGATTTCGAAGTTCGATTTCGTTGTTCGATTTCGTTGTTCGATTCGTTATTCGATTTCGTTGTTCGATTTCGTTGTTCGATTTCGTTGTTCGATTTCGTTGTTCGATATTGTTGAATGATTTCGTGGTTCGAGTTCGTTGTTCGATTGCGTTGTTGCATTTCGTTGTTCTATTTCGTGGTTCGATTTTGTGGTTTCAGTTTGTTGTTCGATTTCGATTTCGCTGTTCGATTTCGAAGTTGGATTTCGTTGTTCTATTTCGTTGTTCGATTTCGTTGTTCGATTTCGTTGTTCGATTTCGTTGTTCTATTTCGTTGTTCGATTCGTTATTCGATTTCGTTGTTCGATTTCGTTGTTCGATTTCGTTGTTCCATTTCGTTGTTCGATTTCGTTGTTCGATTTCGTTGTTCGATTTCGTTGTTAGATTTCGTTGTTCGTTGTTAGATTTCGTTGTTCGATTTCGTTGTTCGATTTCGTTGTTCGATTTCGTTGTTAGATTTCGTTGTTCGTTGTTAGATTTCGTTGTTCGTTGTTAGATTTCGTTGTTCTTTGTTCGATTTCGTGGTTCGAATTCGTTGTTCGAATTCGTTGTTCGATTTCGTTGTTCGATTTTGTTGTTCGATTTCGTTGTTCGATTTCGTTGTTCGATTTCGTTGTTCTATTTCGTTGTTCGATTCGTTATTCGATTTCGTGGTTCGAATTCGTTGTTCGAATTCGTTGTTCGTTGTTAGATTTCGTTGTTCGTTGTTAGATTTCGTTGTTCTTTGTTCGATTTCGTGGTTCGAATTCGTTGTTCGAATTCGTTGTTCGATTTCGTTGTTCGATTTCGTTGTTCGATTTTGTTGTTCGATTTCGTTCGATTTCGTTGTTCGATTTCGTTGTTCGATTTCGTTGTTCGATTTCGAAGTTCGATTTCGTTGTTCGATTTCGTTGTTCGATTTCGTTGTTCGATTTCGTTGTTCGATTTCGTTGTTCGATTTCGTTGTTCGATTTCGTTGTTCGATTTCGTTGTTCGATTTCGTTGTTCGATTTCGTTGTTCGATTTCGTTGTTCGATTTCGTTGTTCGATTTCGTTGTTCGATTTCGTTGTTCGATTTCGTTGTTCGATTTCGTTGTTCGATTTCGTTGTTCGATTTCGTTGTTCGATTTCGTTGTTCGATTTCGTTGTTCGATTTCGTTGTTCGATTTCGTTGTTCGATTTCGTTGTTCGATTTCGTTGTTAGATTTCGTTGTTGGATTTCGTTGTTCGATGTCGTTGTTCGAATTCGTTGTTCGATTTCGTTGTTCGATTTCGTTGTTCGATTTCGTTGTTAGATTTCGTTGTTCGTTGTTAGATTTCGTTGTTCGTTGTTAGATTTCGTTGTTCTTTGTTCGATTTCGTGGTTCGAATTCGTTGTTCGAATTCGTTGTTCAATTTCGTTGTTCGATTTCGTTGTTCGATTTTGTTGTTCGATTTCGTTGTTCGATTTCGTTGTTCGATTTCGTTGTTCGATTTCGAAGTTCGATTTTGTTGTTCGATTTCGTTGTTCGATTTCGTTGTTCGATTTCGTTGTTCGATTTCGTTGTTCGATTTCGTTGTTCGATTTCGTTGTTCGATTTCGTTGTTCGATTTCGTTGTTCGATTTCGTTGTTCGATTTCGTTGTTCGAATTCGTTGTTCGAATTCGTTGTTCGATTTCGTTGTTCGATTTCGTTGTTCGATTTCGAAGTTCGATTTCGTTGTTCGATTTCGTTGTTAGATTTCGTTGTTCGATTTCGTTGTTCGATTTCGTTGTTCGATTTCGTTGTTGGATTTCGTTGTTCGATGTCGTTGTTCGAATTCGTTGTTCGAATTCGTAGTTCGATTTCGTTGTTCGATTTCGTTGTTCGATTTCGTTGTTCGAATTCGTTGTTCGAATTCGTTGTTCGATTTCGTTGTTTGAATTCGTGTTCGATTTCGTTGATCGATTTCGTTGTTCGATTTTCTTTGTTCGATTTGATTGTTCGATTTCGTTGATCGATTTCGTTTTTCGATTTCGTTGTTCGATTTCGTTGTTCGATTTCGTTGTTCGATTTCGTTGTTCGATTTCGTGGTTCAAATTCGTTGTTCGAATTCGTTGTTCGTTGTTAGATTTCGTTGTTCGTTGTTAGATTTCGTTGTTCTTTGTTCGATTTCGTGGTTCGATTTCGTTGTTCGATTTCGTTGTTCGATTTCGTTGTTTGATTTCGTTGTTCGATTTCGTTGTTCGATTTCGTAGTTCGATTTCGTTGTTCGAATTCGTTGTTCGAATTCGTTGTTCGAATTCGTTGTTCGATTTCGTTGTTCGATTTCGTTGTTCGATTTCGTTGTTCGATTTCGTTGTTCGTTGTTAGTTTTCGTTGTTCGTTGTTAGATTTCGTTGTTCTTTGTTCGATTTCGTGGTTCGAATTCGTTGTTCGGATTCGTAGTTCGATTTCGTTGTTCGATTTCGTTGTTCGATTTCGTTGTTCGATTTCGTTGTTCGAATTCGTTGTTCGAATTCGTTGTTCGATTTCGTTGTTTGAATTCGTGTTCGATTTCGTTGATCGATTTCGTTGTTCGATTTTCTTTGTTCGATTTGATTGTTCGATTTCGTTGATCGATTTCGTTTTTCGATTTCGTTGTTCGATTTCGTTGTTCGATTTCGTTGTTCGATTTCGTGGTTCAAATTCGTTGTTCGAATTCGTTGTTCGTTGTTAGATTTCGTTGTTCGTTGTTAGATTTCGTTGTTCTTTGTTCGATTTCGTGGTTCGAATTCGTTGTTCGAATTCGTTGTTCGATTTCGTTGTTCGATTTCGTTGTTCGATTTTGTTGTTCGATTTCGTTCGATTTCGTTGTTCGATTTCGTTGTTCGATTTCGTTGTTCGATTTCGAAGTTCGATTTCGTTGTTCGATTTCGTTGTTCGATTTCGTTGTTCGATTTCGTTGTTCGATTTCGTTGTTCGATTTCGTTGTTCGATTTCGTTGTTCGATTTCGTTGTTCGATTTCGTTGTTCGATTTCGTTGTTCGATTTCGTTGTTCGATTTCGTTGTTCGATTTCGTTGTTCGATTTCGTTGTTCGATTTCGTTGTTCGATTTCGTTGTTCGATTTCGTTGTTCGATTTCGTTGTTCGATTTCGTTGTTCGATTTCGTTGTTCGATTTCGTTGTTCGATTTCGTTGTTCGATTTCGTTGTTCGATTTCGTTGTTGGATTTCGTTGTTCGATGTCGTTGTTCGAATTCGTTGTTCGATTTCGTTGTTCGATTTCGTTGTTCGATTTCGTTGTTCGATTTCGTTGTTAGATTTCGTTGTTCGTTGTTAGATTTCGTTGTTCGTTGTTAGATTTCGTTGTTCTTTGTTCGATTTCGTGGTTAGAATTCGTTGTTCGAATTCGTTGTTCGATTTCGTTGTTCGATTTCGTTGTTCGATTTTGTTGTTCGATTTCGTTCGATTTCGTTGTTCGATTTCGTTGTTCGATTTCGTTGTTCGATTTCGTTGTTCGATTTCGAAGTTCGATTTCGTTGTTCGATTTCGTTGTTCGATTTCGTTGTTCGATTTCGTTGTTCGAATTCGTTGTTCGAATTCGTTGTTCGATTTCGTTGTTCGATTTGGTTGTTCGATTTCGTTGTTCGATTTCGTTGTTCGATTTCGTTGTTCGTTGTTAGTTTTCGTTGTTCGTTGTTAGATTTCGTTGTTCTTTGTTCGATTTCGTGGTTCGAATTCGTTGTTCGAATTCGTAGTTCGATTTCGTTGTTCGATTTCGTTGTTCGATTTCGTTGTTCGATTTCGTTGTTCGAAT
The DNA here is from genome assembly GCA_963243735.1 of Neocrepidodera transversa. NCBI lineage: Eukaryota > Metazoa > Arthropoda > Insecta > Coleoptera > Chrysomelidae > Neocrepidodera > Neocrepidodera transversa. Next base: position 2,817,708 of record OY725356.1, read on the forward strand.
TCGTTGTTCGAATTCGTTGTTCGATTTCGTTGTTTGAATTCGTGTTCGATTTCGTTGATCGATTTCGTTGTTCGATTTTCTTTGTTCGATTTTATTGTTCGATTTCGTTGATCGATTTCGTTTTTCGATTTCGTTGTTCGATTTCGTTGTTCGATTTCGTTGTTCGATTTCGTGGTTCAAATTCGTTGTTCGAATTCGTTGTTCGTTGTTAGATTTCGTTGTTCGTTGTTAGATTTCGTTGTTCTTTGTTCGATTTCGTGGTTCGAATTCGTTGTTCGAATTCGTTGTTCGATTTCGTTGTTCGATTTCGTTGTTCGATTTCGTTGTTCGATTTCGTTGTTCGATTTCGTTGTTCGATTTCGTTGTTCGATTTCGTTGTTCGATTTCGTTGTTCGATTTCGTTGATCGATTTCGTTTTTCGATTTCGTTGTTCGATTTCGTGGTTCGAATTCGTTGTTCGAATTCGTTGTTCGATTTCGTTGTTCGATTTCGTTGTTCGATTTTGTTGTTCGATTTCGTTCGATTTCATTGTTCGATTTCGTTGTTCGATTTCGTTGTTCGATTTCGAAGTTCGATTTCGTTGTTCGATTTCGTTGTTCGATTTCGTTGTTCGATTTCGTTGTTCGATTTCGTTGTTCGATTTCGTTGTTCGATTTCGTTGTTCGATTTCGTTGTTCGATTTCGTTGTTCGATTTCGTTGTTCGATTTCGTTGTTCGATTTCGTTGTTCGATTTCGTTGTTCGATTTCGTTGTTCGATTTCGTTGTTCGATTTCGTTGTTCGATTTCGTTGTTCGATTTCGTTGTTCGATTTCGTTGTTCGATTTCGTTGTTCGATTTCGTTGTTCGATTTCGTTGTTCGATTTCGTTGTTCGATTTCGTTGTTCGATTTCGTTGTTCGATTTCGTTGTTCGATTTCGTTGTTGGATTTCGTTGTTCGATGTCGTTGTTCGAATTCGTTGTTCGATTTCGTTGTTCGATTTCGTTGTTCGATTTCGTTGTTCGATTTCGTTGTTAGATTTCGTTGTTCGTTGTTAGATTTCGTTGTTCGTTGTTAGATTTCGTTGTTCTTTGTTCGATTTCGTGGTTCGATTTCGTTGTTCGATTTCGTTGTTCGATTTCGAAGTTCGATTTCGTTGTTCGATTTCGTTGTTCGATTTCGTTGTTCGATTTCGTTGTTCGATTTCGTTGTTCGATTTCGTTGCTCGATTTCGTTGTTCGATTTCGTTGCTCGATTTCGTTGTTCGATTTCGTTGTTCGATTTCGTTGTTCGATTTCGTTGTTCGATTTCGTTGTTCGATTTCGTTGTTCGATTTCGTTGTTCGATTTCGTTGTTCGATTTCGTTGTTCGATTTCGTTGTTCGATTTCGTTATTCGATTTCGAAGTTCGATTTCGTTGTTCGATTTCGTTGTTCGATTTCGTTGTTCGATTTCGTTGTTCGATTTCGTTGTTCGATTTCGTTGTTCGATTTCGTTGTTCGATTTCGTTGTTCGATTTCGTTGTTCGATTTCGTTGTTCGATTTCGTTGTTCGATTTCGTTGTTCGATTTCGTTGTTCGATTTCGTTGTTCGATTTCGAAGTTCGATTTCGTTGTTCGATTTCGTTGTTCGATTTCGTTGTTCGATTTCGTTGTTCGATTTCGTTGTTCGATTTCGTATTTCGTTGTTCGAATTCGTTGTTCGATTTCGTTGTTCGATTTCGTTGTTCGATTTCGAAGTTCGATTTCGTTGTTCGATTTCGTTGTTCGATTCGTTATTCGATTTCGTTGTTCGATTTCGTTGTTCGATTTCGTTGTTCGATTTCGTTGTTCGATATTGTTGAATGATTTCGTGGTTCGAGTTCGTTGTTCGATTGCGTTGTTGCATTTCGTTGTTCTATTTCGTGGTTCGATTTTGTGGTTTCAGTTTGTTGTTCGATTTCGATTTCGCTGTTCGATTTCGAAGTTGGATTTCGTTGTTCTATTTCGTTGTTCGATTTCGTTGTTCGATTTCGTTGTTCGATTTCGTTGTTCTATTTCGTTGTTCGATTCGTTATTCGATTTCGTTGTTCGATTTCGTTGTTCGATTTCGTTGTTCCATTTCGTTGTTCGATTTCGTTGTTCGATTTCGTTGTTCGATTTCGTTGTTCGATTTCGTTGTTAGATTTCGTTGTTCGTTGTTAGATTTCGTTGTTCGATTTCGTTGTTCGATTTCGTTGTTCGATTTCGTTGTTAGATTTCGTTGTTCGTTGTTAGATCTCGTTGTTCGTTGTTAGATTTCGTTGTTCTTTGTTCGATTTCGTGGTTCGAATTCGTTGTTCGAATTCGTTGTTCGATTTCGTTGTTCGATTTTGTTGTTCGATTTCGTTGTTCGATTTCGTTGTTCGATTTCGTTGTTCTATTTCGTTGTTCGATTCGTTATTCGATTTCGTGGTTCGAATTCGTTGTTCGAATTCGTTGTTCGTTGTTAGATTTCGTTGTTCGTTGTTAGATTTCGTTGTTCTTTGTTCGATTTCGTGGTTCGAATTCGTTGTTCGAATTCGTTGTTCGATTTCGTTGTTCGATTTCGTTGTTCGATTTTGTTGTTCGATTTCGTTCGATTTCGTTGTTCGATTTCGTTGTTCGATTTCGTTGTTCGATTTCGAAGTTCGATTTCGTTGTTCGATTTCGTTGTTCGATTTCGTTGTTCGATTTCGTTGTTCGATTTCGTTGTTCGATTTCGTTGTTCGATTTCGTTGTTCGATTTCGTTGTTCGATTTCGTTGTTCGATTTCGTTGTTCGATTTCGTTGTTCGATTTCGTTGTTCGATTTCGTTGTTCGATTTCGTTGTTCGATTTCGTTGTTCGATTTCGTTGTTCGATTTCGTTGTTCGATTTCGTTGTTCGATTTCGTTGTTCGATTTCGTTGTTCGATTTCGTTGTTCGATTTCGTTGTTCGATTTCGTTGTTCGATTTCGTTGTTAGATTTCGTTGTTGGATTTCGTTGTTCGATGTCGTTGTTCGAATTCGTTGTTCGATTTCGTTGTTCGATTTCGTTGTTCGATTTCGTTGTTAGATTTCGTTGTTCGTTGTTAGATTTCGTTGTTCGTTGTTAGATTTCGTTGTTCTTTGTTCGATTTCGTGGTTCGAATTCGTTGTTCGAATTCGTTGTTCAATTTCGTTGTTCGATTTCGTTGTTCGATTTTGTTGTTCGATTTCGTTGTTCGATTTCGTTGTTCGATTTCGTTGTTCGATTTCGAAGTTCGATTTTGTTGTTCGATTTCGTTGTTCGATTTCGTTGTTCGATTTCGTTGTTCGATTTCGTTGTTCGATTTCGTTGTTCGATTTCGTTGTTCGATTTCGTTGTTCGATTTCGTTGTTCGATTTCGTTGTTCGATTTCGTTGTTCGAATTCGTTGTTCGAATTCGTTGTTCGATTTCGTTGTTCGATTTCGTTGTTCGATTTCGAAGTTCGATTTCGTTGTTCGATTTCGTTGTTCGATTTCGTTGTTCGATTTCGTTGTTCGATTTCGTTGTTCGATTTCGTTGTTGGATTTCGTTGTTCGATGTCGTTGTTCGAATTCGTTGTTCGAATTCGTAGTTCGATTTCGTTGTTCGATTTCGTTGTTCGATTTCGTTGTTCGAATTCGTTGTTCGAATTCGTTGTTCGATTTCGTTGTTTGAATTCGTGTTCGATTTCGTTGATCGATTTCGTTGTTCGATTTTCTTTGTTCGATTTGATTGTTCGATTTCGTTGATCGATTTCGTTTTTCGATTTCGTTGTTCGATTTCGTTGTTCGATTTCGTTGTTCGATTTCGTTGTTCGATTTCGTGGTTCAAATTCGTTGTTCGAATTCGTTGTTCGTTGTTAGATTTCGTTGTTCGTTGTTAGATTTCGTTGTTCTTTGTTCGATTTCGTGGTTCGATTTCGTTGTTCGATTTCGTTGTTCGATTTCGTTGTTTGATTTCGTTGTTCGATTTCGTTGTTCGATTTCGTAGTTCGATTTCGTTGTTCGAATTCGTTGTTCGAATTCGTTGTTCGAATTCGTTGTTCGATTTCGTTGTTCGATTTCGTTGTTCGATTTCGTTGTTCGATTTCGTTGTTCGTTGTTAGTTTTCGTTGTTCGTTGTTAGATTTCGTTGTTCTTTGTTCGATTTCGTGGTTCGAATTCGTTGTTCGGATTCGTAGTTCGATTTCGTTGTTCGATTTCGTTGTTCGATTTCGTTGTTCGATTTCGTTGTTCGAATTCGTTGTTCGAATTCGTTGTTCGATTTCGTTGTTTGAATTCGTGTTCGATTTCGTTGATCGATTTCGTTGTTCGATTTTCTTTGTTCGATTTGATTGTTCGATTTCGTTGATCGATTTCGTTTTTCGATTTCGTTGTTCGATTTCGTTGTTCGATTTCGTTGTTCGATTTCGTGGTTCAAATTCGTTGTTCGAATTCGTTGTTCGTTGTTAGATTTCGTTGTTCGTTGTTAGATTTCGTTGTTCTTTGTTCGATTTCGTGGTTCGAATTCGTTGTTCGAATTCGTTGTTCGATTTCGTTGTTCGATTTCGTTGTTCGATTTTGTTGTTCGATTTCGTTCGATTTCGTTGTTCGATTTCGTTGTTCGATTTCGTTGTTCGATTTCGAAGTTCGATTTCGTTGTTCGATTTCGTTGTTCGATTTCGTTGTTCGATTTCGTTGTTCGATTTCGTTGTTCGATTTCGTTGTTCGATTTCGTTGTTCGATTTCGTTGTTCGATTTCGTTGTTCGATTTCGTTGTTCGATTTCGTTGTTCGATTTCGTTGTTCGATTTCGTTGTTCGATTTCGTTGTTCGATTTCGTTGTTCGATTTCGTTGTTCGATTTCGTTGTTCGATTTCGTTGTTCGATTTCGTTGTTCGATTTCGTTGTTCGATTTCGTTGTTCGATTTCGTTGTTCGATTTCGTTGTTCGATTTCGTTGTTCGATTTCGTTGTTGGATTTCGTTGTTCGATGTCGTTGTTCGAATTCGTTGTTCGATTTCGTTGTTCGATTTCGTTGTTCGATTTCGTTGTTCGATTTCGTTGTTAGATTTCGTTGTTCGTTGTTAGATTTCGTTGTTCGTTGTTAGATTTCGTTGTTCTTTGTTCGATTTCGTGGTTAGAATTCGTTGTTCGAATTCGTTGTTCGATTTCGTTGTTCGATTTCGTTGTTCGATTTTGTTGTTCGATTTCGTTCGATTTCGTTGTTCGATTTCGTTGTTCGATTTCGTTGTTCGATTTCGTTGTTCGATTTCGAAGTTCGATTTCGTTGTTCGATTTCGTTGTTCGATTTCGTTGTTCGATTTCGTTGTTCGAATTCGTTGTTCGAATTCGTTGTTCGATTTCGTTGTTCGATTTGGTTGTTCGATTTCGTTGTTCGATTTCGTTGTTCGATTTCGTTGTTCGTTGTTAGTTTTCGTTGTTCGTTGTTAGATTTCGTTGTTCTTTGTTCGATTTCGTGGTTCGAATTCGTTGTTCGAATTCGTAGTTCGATTTCGTTGTTCGATTTCGTTGTTCGATTTCGTTGTTCGATTTCGTTGTTCGAATTCGTTGTTCGAATTCGTTGTTCGATTTCGTTGTTTGAATTCGTGTTCGATTTCGTTGATCGATTTCGTTGTTCGATTTTCTTTGTTCGATTTTATTGTTCGATTTCGTTGATCGATTTCGTTTTTCGATTTCGTTGTTCGATTTCGTTGTTCGATTTCGTTGTTCGATTTCGTGGTTCAAATTCGTTGTTCGAATTCGTTGTTCGTTGTTAGATTTCGTTGTTCGTTGTTAGATTTCGTTGTTCTTTGTTCGATTTCGTGGTTCGAATTCGTTGTTCGAATTCGTTGTTCGATTTCGTTGTTCGATTTCGTTGTTCGATTTCGTTGTTCGATTTTGTTGTTCGATTTCGTTGTTCGATTTCGTTGTTCGATTTCGTTGTTCGATTTCGAAGTTCGATTTCGTTATTCGATTTCGTTGTTCGATTTCGTTGTTCGATTTCGTTGTTCGATTTCGTTGTTCGATTTCGTTGTTCGATTTCGTTGTTCGATTTCGTTGTTCTATTTCGTTGTTCGATTTCGTTGTTCGATTTCGTTGTTCGATTTCGTTGTTCGATTTCGAAGTTTGATTTCGTTGTTCGATTTCGTTGTTCGATTTCGTAGTTCGATTTCGTTGTTCGAATTCGTTGTTCGAATTCGTTGTTGGAATTCGTTGTTCGATTTCGTTGTTCGATTTCGTTGTTCGATTTCGTTGTTCGATTTCGTTGTTCGATTTCGTTGTTCGTTGTTAGTTTTCGTTGTTCGTTGTTAGATTTCGTTGTTCTTTGTTCGATTTCGTGGTTCGAATTCGTTGTTCGAATTCGTAGTTCGATTTCGTTGTTCGATTTCGTTGTTCGCTTTCGTTGTTCGATTTCGTTGTTCGAATTCGTTGTTCGAATTCGTTGTTCGATTTCGTTGTTTGAATTCGTGTTCGATTTCGTTGATCGATTTCGTTGTTCGATTTTCTTTGTTCGATTTGATTGTTCGATTTCGTTGATCGATTTCGTTTTTCGATTTCGTTGTTCGATTTCGTTGTTCGATTTCGTTGTTCGATTTCGTGGTTCAAATTCGTTGTTCGAATTCGTTGTTCGTTGTTAGATTTCGTTGTTCGTTGTTAGATTTCGTTGTTCTTTGTTCGATTTCGTGGTTCGAATTCGTTGTTCGAATTCGTTGTTCGATTTCGTTGTTCGATTTCGTTGTTCGATTTTGTTGTTCGATTTCGTTCGATTTTGTTGTTCGATTTCGTTGTCCGATTTCGTTGTTCGATTTCGAAGTTCGATTTCGTTGTTCGATTTCGTTGTTCGATTTCGTTGTTCGATTTCGTTGTTCGATTTCGTTGTTCGATTTCGTTGTTCGATTTCGTTGTTCGATTTCGTTGTTCGATTTCGTTGTTCGATTTCGTTGTTCGATTTCGTTGTTCGATTTCGTTGTTCGATTTCGTTGTTCGATTTCGTTGTTCGATTTCGTTGTTCGATTTCGTTGTTCGATTTCGTTGTTCGATTTCGTTGTTGGATTTCGTTGTTCGATGTCGTTGTTCGAATTCGTTGTTCGATTTCGTTGTTCGATTTCGTTGTTCGATTTCGTTGTTCGATTTCGTGGTTCGAATTCGTTGTTCGATTTCGTTGTTCGATTTCGTTGTTCGATTTCGTTGTTCGATTTCGAAGTTCGATTTCGTTGTTCGATTTCGTTGTTCGATTTCGTAGTTCGATTTCGTTGTTCGAATTCGTTGTTCGAATTCGTTGTTCAAATTCGTTGTTCGATTTCGTTGTTCGATTTCGTTGTTCGATTTCGTTGTTCGATTTCCTTGTTCGATTTCGTTGTTCGATTTCGTTGTTCGATTTCGTTGTTCGATTTCGTTGTTCGATTTCGTTGTTCGATTTCGTTGTTCGATTTCGTTGTTCGATTTCGTTGTTCGATTTCGTTCTTCGAATTCGTTGTTCGATTTCGTTGTTTGATTTCGTGTTCGATTTCGTTGATCGATTTCGTTGTTCGATTTCGTTGTTCGATTTCGTTGTTCGAATTCGTTGTTCGAATTCGTTGTTCGATTTCGTTGTTTGAATTCGTGTTCGATTTCGTTGATCGATTTCGTTGTTCGATTTTCTTTGTTCGATTTGATTGTTCGATTTCGTTGATCGATTTCGTTTTTCGATTTCGTTGTTCGATTTCGTTGTTCGATTTCGTTGTTCGATTTCGTGGTTCAAATTCGTTGTTCGAATTCGTTGTTCGTTGTTAGATTTCGTTGTTCGTTGTTAGATTTCGTTATTCTTTGTTCGATTTCGTGGTTCGAATTCGTTGTTCGAATTCGTTGTTCGATTTCGTTGTTCGATTTCGTTGTTCGATTTTGTTGTTCGATTTCGTTCGATTTCGTTGTTCGATTTCGTTGTTCGATTTCGTTGTTCGATTTCGTTGTTCGATTTCGAAGTTCGATTTCGTTGATCGATTTCGTTGTTCGATTTCGTTGTTCGATTTCGTTGTTCGATTTCGTTGTTCGATTTCGTTGTTCGATTTCGTTGTTCGATTTCGTTGTTCGATTTCGTTGTTCGATTTCGTTGTTCGATTCGTTATTCGATTTCGTTGTTCGATTTCGTTGTTCGATTTCGTTGTTCCATTTCGTTGTTCGATTTCGTTGTTCGATTTCGTTGTTCGATTTCGTTGTTAGATTTCGTTGTTCGATTTCGTTGTTAGATTTCGTTGTTCGTTGTTAGATTTCGTTGTTCGTTGTTAGATTTCGTTGTTCTTTGTTCGATTTCGTGGTTCGAATTCGTTGTTCGATTTCGTTGTTCGATTTTGTTGTTCGATTTCGTTGTTCGATTTCGTTGTTCGATTTCGTTGTTCGATTTCGTTGTTCGATTTCGTTGTTCGATTTCGTTGTTCGATTTCGTTGTTCGATTTCGTTGTTCGATTTCGTTGTTCTATTTCGTTGTTCGATTTCGTTGTTCGATTTCGTTGTTCGATTTCGTTGTTCGATTTCGAAGTTCGATTTCGTTGTTCGATTTCGTTGTTCGATTTCGTAGTTCGATTTCGTTGTTCGAATTCGTTGTTCGAATTCGTTGTTGGAATTCGTTGTTCGATTTCGTTGTTCGATTTCGTTGTTCGATTTCGTTGTTCGATTTCGTTGTTCGATTTCGTTGTTCGTTGTTAGTTTTCGTTGTTCGTTGTTAGATTTCGTTGTTCTTTGTTCGATTTCGTGGTTCGAATTCGTTGTTCGAATTCGTAGTTCGATTTCGTTGTTCGATTTCGTTGTTCGCTTTCGTTGTTCGATTTCGTTGTTCGAATTCGTTGTTCGAATTCGTTGTTCGATTTCGTTGTTTGAATTCGTGTTCGATTTCGTTGATCGATTTCGTTGTTCGATTTTCTTTGTTCGATTTGATTGTTCGATTTCGTTGATCGATTTCGTTTTTCGATTTCGTTGTTCGATTTCGTTGTTCGATTTCGTTGTTCGATTTCGTGGTTCAAATTCGTTGTTCGAATTCGTTGTTCGTTGTTAGATTTCGTTGTTCGTTGTTAGATTTCGTTGTTCTTTGTTCGATTTCGTGGTTCGAATTCGTTGTTCGAATTCGTTGTTCGATTTCGTTGTTCGATTTCGTTGTTCGATTTCGTTGTTCGATTTCGTTGTTCGATTTCGTTGTCCGATTTCGTTGTTCGATTTCGAAGTTCGATTTCGTTGTTCGATTTCGTTGTTCGATTTCGTTGTTCGATTTCGTTGTTCGATTTCGTTGTTCGATTTCGTTGTTCGATTTCGTTGTTCGATTTCGTTGTTCGATTTCGTTGTTCGATTTCGTTGTTCGATTTCGTTGTTCGATTTCGTTGTTCGATTTCGTTGTTCGATTTCGTTGTTCGATTTCGTTGTTCGATTTCGTTGTTCGATTTCGTTGTTCGATTTCGTTGTTCGATTTCGTTGTTGGATTTCGTTGTTCGATGTCGTTGTTCGAATTCGTTGTTCGATTTCGTTGTTCGATTTCGTTGTTCGATTTCGTTGTTCGATTTCGTGGTTCGAATTCGTTGTTCGATTTCGTTGTTCGATTTCGTTGTTCGATTTCGAGGTTCGATTTCGTTGTTCGATTTCGTTGTTCGATTTCGTAGTTCGATTTCGTTGTTCGAATTCGTTGTTCGAATTCGTTGTTCGAATTCGTTGTTCGATTTCGTTGTTCGATTTCGTTGTTCGATTTCGTTGTTCGATTTCCTTGTTCGATTTCGTTGTTCGATTTCGTTGTTCGATTTCGTTGTTCGTTGTTAGTTTTCGTTGTTCGTTGTTAGATTTCGTTGTTCTTTGTTCGATTTCGTGGTTCGAATTCGTTGTTCGAATTCGTAGTTCGATTTCGTTGTTCGATTTCGTTGTTCGATTTCGTTGTTCGAATTCGTTGTTCGATTTCGTTGTTTGATTTCGTGTTCGATTTCGTTGATCGATTTCGTTGTTCGATTTTCTTTGTTCGATTTGATTGTTCGATTTCGTTGATCGATTTCGTTTTTCGATTTCGTTGTTCGATTTCGTTGTTCGATTTCGTTGTTCGATTTCGTGGTTCGAATTCGTTGTTCGAATTCGTTGTTCGTTGTTAGATTTCGTTGTTCGTTGTTAGATTTCGTTGTTCTTTGTTCGATTTCGTGGTTCGAATTCGTTGTTCGAATTCGTTGTTTGATTTCGTTGTTCGATTTCGTTGTTCGATTTTGTTGTTCGATTTCGTTCGATTTCGTTGTTCGATTTCGTTGTTCGATTTCGTTGTTCGATTTCGTTGTTCGATTTCGAAGTTCGATTTCGTTGTTCGATTTCGTTGTTCGATTTCGTTGTTCGATTTCGTTGTTCGATTTCGTTGTTCGATTTCGTTGTTCGATTTCGTTGTTCGATTTCGTTGTTCGATTTCGTTGTTCGATTTCGTTGTTCGATTTCGTTGTTCGATTTCGTTGTTCGATTTCGTTGTTCGATTTCGTTGTTCGATTTCGTTGTTCGATTTCGTTGTTCGATTTCGTTGTTCGATTTCGTTGTTCGATTTCGTTGTTCGATTTCGTTGTTCGATTTCGTTGTTCGATTTCGTTGTTCGATTTCGTTGTTCGATTTCGTTGTTCGATTTCGTTGTTTGATTTCGTTGTTCGATTTCGTTGTTCGATTTCGTTGTTCGATTTCGTTGTTCGATTTCGTTGTTCGATTTCGAAGTTCGATTTCGTTGTTCGATTTCGTTGTTCGATTTCGTAGTTCGATTTCGTTGTTCGAATTCGTTGTTCGAATTCGTTGTTCGAATTCGTTGTTCGATTTCGTTGTTCGATTTCGTTGTTCGATTTCGTTGTTCGATTTCATTGTTCGATTTCGTTGTTCGATTTCGTTGTTCGATTTCGTTGTTCGTTGTTAGTTTTCGTTGTTCGTTGTTAGATTTCGTTGTTCTTTGTTCGATTTCGTGGTTCGAATTCGTTGTTCGAATTCGTAGTTCGATTTCGTTGTTCGATTTCGTTGTTCGATTTCGTTGTTCGATTTCGTTGTTCGAATTCGTTGTTCGAATTCGTTGTTCGATTTCGTTGTTTGAATTCGTGTTCGATTTCGTTGATCGATTTCGTTGTTCGATTTTCTTTGTTCGATTTGATTGTTCGATTTCGTTGATCGATTTCGTTTTTCGATTTCGTTGTTCGATTTCGTTGTTCGATTTAGTTGTTCGATTTCGTGGTTCGAATTCGTTGTTCGAATTCGTTGTTCGTTGTTAGATTTCGTTGTTCGTTGTTAGATTTCGTTGTTCTTTGTTCGATTTCGTGGTTCGAATTCGTTGTTCGAATTCGTTGTTCGATTTCGTTGTTCGATTTCGTTGTTCGATTTTGTTGTTCGATTTCGTGGTTCGAATTCGTTGTTCGTTGTTAGATTTCGTTGTTCGTTGTTAGATTTCGTTGTTTTTTGTTCGATTTCGTTGTTCGATTTCGTTGTTCGATTTCGTTGTTCGATTTTGTTGTTCGATTTCGTTGTTAGATTTCGTTGTTCTTTGTTCGATTTCGTGGAACGAATTCGTTGTTCGAATTCGTTGTTCGATTTCGTTGTTCGATTTCGTTGTTCGATTTTGTTGTTCGAATTCGTTGTTCGATTTCGTTGTTCGATTTCGTTGTTCGATTTTGTTGTTCGATTTCGTTGTTAGATTTCGTTGTTCTTTGTTCGATTTCGTGGTTCGAATTCGTTGTTCGAATTCGTTGTTCGATTTCGTTGTTCGATTTTGTTGTTCGATTTCGTTCGATTTCGTTGTTCGATTTCGTTGTTCGATTTCGTTGTTCGATTTCGAAGTTCGATTTCGTTGTTCGATTTCGTTGTTCGATTTCGTTGTTCGATTTCGTTGTTCGATTTCGTTGTTCGATTTCGTTGTTCGATTTCGTTGTTCGATTTCGTTGTTCGATTTCGTTGTTCGATTTCGTTGTTCGATTTCGTTGTTCGATTTCGTTGTTCGATTTCGTTGTTCGACTTCGTTGTTCGATTTCGTTGTTCGATTTCGTTGTTCGATTTTGTTGTCCGATTCCGTTGTTCGATTTCGTTGTTCGTTTTCGTTGTTCGATATTGTTGTATGATTTCGTGGTTCGATTTCGTTGTTCGATTTCGTTGTTCGATTTCGTTGTTCGATTCGTTATTCGATTTCGTTGTTCGATTTCGTTGTTCGATTTCGTTGTTCCATTTCGTTGTTCGATTTCGTTGTTCGATTTCGTTGTTCGATTTCGTTGTTAGATTTCGTTGTTCGTTGTTAGATTTCGTTGTTCGATTTCGTTGTTCGATTTCGTTGTTCGATTTCGTTGTTAGATTTCGTTGTTCGTTGTTAGATTTCGTTGTTCGTTGTTAGATTTCGTTGTTCTTTGTTCGATTTCGTGGTTCGAATTCGTTGTTCGAATTCGTTGTTCGATTTCGTTGTTCGATTTCGTTGTTCGATTTTGTTGTTCGATTTCGTTGTTCGATTTCGTTGTTCGATTTCGTTGTTCGATTTCATTGTTCGATTTCGTTGTTCGATTTCGTTGTTCGATTTCGTTGTTCGATTTCGTTGTTCGATTTCGTTGGTCTATTTCGTTGTTCGATTTCGTTGTTCGATTTCGTTGTTCGATTTCGTTGTTCGATTTCGAAGTTCGATTTCGTTGTTCGATTTCGTTGTTCGATTTCGTAGTTCGATTTCGTTGTTCGAATTCGTTGTTCGAATTCGTTGTTCGAATTCGTTGTTCGATTTCGTTGTTCGATTTCGTTGTTCGATTTCGTTGTTCGATTTCATTGTTCGATTTCGTTGTTCGATTTCGTTGTTCGTTGTTAGTTTTCGTTGTTCGTTGTTAGATTTCGTTGTTCTTTGTTCGATTTCGTGGTTCGAATTCGTTGTTCGAATTCGTAGTTCGATTTCGTTGTTCGATTTCGTTGTTCGATTTCGTTGTTCGATTTCGTTGTTCGAATTCGTTGTTCGAATTCGTTGTTCGATTTCGTTGTTTGAATTCGTGTTCGATTTCGTTGATCGATTTCGTTGTTCGATTTTCTTTGTTCGATTTAATTGTTCGATTTCGTTGATCGATTTCGTTTTTCGATTTCGTTGTTCGATTTCGTTGTTCGATTTCGTTGTTCGATTTCGTGGTTCGAATTCGTTGTTCGAATTCGTTGTTCGTTGTTAGATTTCGTTGTTCGTTGTTAGATTTCGTTGTTCTTTGTTCGATTTCGTGGTTCGAATTCGTTGTTCGAATTCGTTGTTCGATTTCGTTGTTCGATTTCGTTGTTCGATTTTGTTGTTCGAATTCGTTGTTCGATTTCGTTGTTCGATTTCGTTGTTCGATTTGTTGTTCGATTTCGTTGTTAGATTTCGTTGTTCTTTGTTCGATTTCGTGGTTCGAATTCGTTGTTCGAATTCGTTGTTCGATTTCGTTGTTCGATTTCGTTGTTCGATTTCGTTGTTCGATTTCGTTGTTCGATATTGTTGTATGATTTCGTGGTTCGATTTCGTTGTTCGATTGCGTTGTTCCATTTCGTTGTTCTATTTCGTTGTTCGATTTCGTTGTTCGATTTCGAAGTTCGATTTCGTTGTTCGATTTCGCTGTTCGATTTCGAAGTTGGATTTCGTTGTTCTATTTCGTTGTTCTAATTCGTTGTTCGATTTCGTTGTTCGATTTCGTTGTTCGAATTCGTTGTTCGATTTCGTTGTTCGATTTCGTTGTTCGATTTTGTTGTTCGATTTCGTTGTTCGTTGTTAGTTTTCGTTGTTCGTTGTTAGATTTCGTTGTTCTTTGTTCGATTTCGTGGTTCGAATTCGTTGTTCGAATTCGTAGTTCGATTTCGTTGTTCGATTTCGTTGTTCGATTTCGTTGTTCGATTTCGTTGTTCGAATTCGTTGTTCGAATTCGTTGTTCGATTTCGTTGTTTGAATTCGTGTTCGATTTCGTTGATCGATTTCGTTGTTCGATTTTCTTTGTTCGATTTGATTGATCGATTTCGTTGATCGATTTCGTTTTTCGATTTCGTTGTTCGATTTCGTTGTTCGATTTCGTTGTTCGATTTCGTGGTTCGAATTCGTTGTTCGAATTCGTTGTTCGTTGTTAGATTTCGTTGTTCGTTGTTAGATTTCGTTGTTCTTTGTTCGATTTCGTGGTTCGAATTCGTTGTTCGAATTCGTTGTTCGATTTCGTTGTTCGATTTCGTTGTTCGATTTTGTTGTTCGAATTCGTTGTTTGATTTCGTTGTTCGATTTCGTTGTTCGATTTGTTGTTCGATTTCGTTGTTAGATTTCGTTGTTCTTTGTTCGATTTCGTGGTTCGAATTCGTTGTTCGAATTCGTTGTTCGATTTCGTTGTTCGATTTCGTTGTTCGATTTCGTTGTTCGATTTCGTTGTTCGATATTGTTGTATGATTTCGTGGTTCGATTTCGTTGTTCGATTGCGTTGTTCCATTTCGTTGTTCTATTTCGTGGTTCGATTTTGTGGTTTCAGTTTGTTGTTCGATTTCGATTTCGCTGTTCGATTTCGAAGTTGGATTTCGTTGTTCTATTTCGTTGTTCTAATTCGTTGTTCGATTTCGTTGTTCGATTTCGTTGTTCGAATTCGTTGTTCGATTTCGTTGTTCGATTTCGTTGTTCGATTTTGTTGTTCGATTTCGTTCGATTTCATTGTTCGATTTCGTTGTTCGATTTCGTTGTTCGATTTCGTTGTTCGATTTCGTTGTTCGATTTCGTTGTTCGATTTCGTTGTTAGATTTCGTTGTTCTTTGTTCGATTTCGTGGTTCGAATTCGTTGTTCGAATTCGTTGTTCGATTTCGTTGTTCGATTTCGTTGTTCGATTTTGTTGTTCGATTTCGTTCGATTTCGTTGTTCGATTTCGTTGTTCGATTTCGTTGTTCGATTTCGTTGTTCGATTTCGAAGTTCGATTTCGTTGTTCGATTTCGTTGTTCGATTTCGTTGTTCGATTTCGTTGTTCGATTTCGTTGTTCGATTTCGTTGTTCCATTTTGTTGTTCGATTTCGTTGTTCGATTTCGTTGTTCGATTTCGTTGTTCGATTTCGTTGTTCGATTTCGTTGTTCGATTTCGTTGTTCGATTTCGTTGTTCGATTTCGTTGGTCTATTTCGTTGTTCGTTTTCGTTGTTCGATATTGTTGTATGATTTCGTGGTTCGATTTCGTTGTTCGATTGCGTTGTTCGATTTCGTTGTTCGATTTCGTAGTTCGATTTCGTTGTTCGAATTCGTTGTTCGAATTCGTTGTTCGAATTCGTTGTTCGATTTCGTTGTTCGATTTCGTTGTTCGAATTCGTTGTTCGAATTCGTTGTTCGATTTCGTTGTTTGAATTCGTGTTCAATTTCGTTGATCGATTTGGTTGTTCGATTTTCTTTGTTCGATTTGATTGTTCGATTTCGTTGATCGATTTCGTTTTTCGATTTCGTTGTTCGATTTCGTTGTTCGATTTCGTGGTTCGAATTCGTTGTTCGAATTCGTTGTTCGTTGTTAGATTTCGTTGTTCGTTGTTAGATTTCGTTGTTCTTTGTTCGATTTCGTGGTTCGAATTCGTTGTTCGAATTCGTTGTTCGATTTCGTTGTTCGATTTCGTTGTTCGATTTTGTTGTTCGATTTCGTTCGATTTCGTTGTTCGATTTCGTTGTTCGATTTCGTTGTTCGATTTCGAAGTTCGATTTCGTTGTTCGATTTCGTTGTTCGATTTCGTTGTTCGATTTCGTTGTTCGATTTCGTTGTTCGATTTCGTTGTTCGATTTCGTTGTTCGATTTCGTTGTTCGATTTCGTTGTTCGATTTCGTTGTTCGATTTCGTTGTTTGATTTCGTTGTTCGATTTCGTTGTTCGATATCGTTGTTCGATTTCGTTGTTCGATTTCGTTGTTCGATTTCGTTGTTCGATTTCGTTGTTCGATTTCGTTGTTCGATTTCGTTGTTCGATTTCGTTGTTCGATTTCGTTGTTCGATTTCGTTGTTGGATTTCGTTGTTCGATGTCGTTGTTCGAATTCGTTGTTCGATTTCGTTGTTCGAATTCGTTGTTCGATTTCGTTGTTCAATTTCGTTGTTCGATTTCGTTGTTCGATTTCGTTGTTAGATTTCGTTGTTCGATTTCGTTGTTCGATTTCGTTGTTCGATTTCGTTGTTAGATTTCGTTGTTCTTTGTTCGATTTCGTGGTTCGAATTCGTTGTTCGAATTCGTTGTTCGATTTCGTTGTTCGATTTCGTTGTTCGATTTTGTTGTTCGATTTCGTTGTTCGATTTCGTTGTTCGATTTCGTTGTTCGATTTCGTTGTTCGATTTCGTTGTTCGATTTCGTTGTTCGATTTCGAAGTTCGATTTCGTTGTTCGATTTCGTTGTTCGATTTCGTGGTTCGATTTCGTTGTTCGATTGCGTCGTTCCATTTCGTTGTTCTATTTCGTGGTTCGATTTCGTGGTTTCAGTTTGTTGTTCGATTTCGATTTCGCTGTTCGATTTTGAAGTTGGATTTCGTTGTTCTATTTCGTTGTTCTAATTCGTTGTTCGATTTCGTTGTTCGATTTCGTTGTTCGATTTCGTTGTTCGATTCGTTATTCGATTTCGTTGTTCGATTGAGTTGTTCGATTTCGTTGTTCGATTTCGTTGTTCGATTTCGTTGTTCGATTTCGTTGTTCGATTTCGTTGTTCGATTTCGTTGTTCGATTTCGAAGTTCGATTTCGTTGTTCGATTTCGTTGTTTGAATTCGTGTTCGATTTCGTTGATCGATTTCATTGTTCGATTTTCTTTGTTCGATTTGATTGTTCGATTTCGTTGATCGATTTCGTTTTTCGATTTCGTTGTTCGATTTCGTTGTTCGATTTCGTTGTTCGATTTCGTTGTTCGATGTCGTTGTTCGAATTCGTTGTTCGATTTCGTTGTTCGATTTCGTTGTTCGATTTCGTTGTTCGATTTCGTTGTTCGATTTCGTTGTTCGATTTCGTTGTTCGATTTCGTTGTTAGATTCCGTTGTTCGTTGTTAGATTTCGTTGTTCGATTTCGTTGTTCGATTTCGTTGTTCGATTTCGTTGTTCGATTTCGTTGTTAGATTTCGTTGTTCTTTGTTCGATTTCGTGGTTCGAATTCGTTGTTCGAATTCGTTGTTCGATTTCGTTGTTCGATTTCGTTGTTCGATTTTGTTGTTCGATTTCGTTGTTCGATTTCGTTGTTCGATTTCGTTGTTCGATTTCGTTGTTCGATTTCGAAGTTCGATTTCGTTGTTCGATTTCGTTGTTCGATTTCGTTGTTCGATTTCGTGGTTCGATTTCGTTGTTCGATTGCGTCGTTCCATTTCGTTGTTCTATTTCGTGGTTCGATTTTGTGGTTTCAGTTTGTTGTTCGATTTCGATTTCGCTGTTCGATTTTGAAGTTGGATTTCGTTGTTCTATTTCGTTGTTCTAATTCGTTGTTCGATTTCGTTGTTCGATTTCGTTGTTCGATTTCGTTGTTTGAATTCGTGTTCGATTTCGTTGATCGATTTCGTTGTTCGATTTTCTTTGTTCGATTTGATTGTTCGATTTCGTTGATCGATTTCGTTTTTCGATTTCGTTGTTCGATTTCGTTGTTCGATTTCGTTGTTCGATTTCATTGTTCGATTTCGTTGTTCGATTTCGTTGTTCGATTTCGTTGTTCGTTGTTAGTTTTCGTTGTTCGTTGTTAGATTTTGTTGTTCTTTGTTCGATTTCGTGGTTCGAATTCGTTGTTCGAATTCGTAGTTCGATTTCGTTGTTCGATTTCGTTGTTCGATTTCGTTGTTCGAATTCGTTGTTCGAATTCGTTGTTCGATTTCGTTGTTTGAATTCGTGTTCGATTTCGTTGATCGATTTCGTTGTTCGATTTTCTTTGTTCGATTTGATTATTCGATTTCGTTGATCGATTTCGTTTTTCGATTTCGTTGTTCGATTTCGTTGTTCGATTTCGTTGTTCGATTTCGTGGTTCGAATTCGTTGTTCGAATTCGTTGTTCGTTGTTAGATTTCGTTGTTCGTTGTTAGATTTCGTTGTTCTTTGTTCGATTTCGTGGTTCGAATTCGTTGTTCGAATTCGTTGTTCGATTTCGTTGTTCGATTTCGTTGTTCGATTTCGTTGTTCGATTTCGTTCGATTTCGTTGTTCGATTTCGTTGTTCGATTTCGTTGTTCGATTTCGAAGTTCGATTTCGTTGTTCGATTTCGTTGTTCGATTTCGTTGTTCGATTTCGTTGTTCGATTTCGTTGTTCGATTTCGTTGTTCGATTTCGTTGTTCGATTTCGTTGTTCGATTTCGTTGTTCGATTTCGTTGTTCGATTTCGTTGTTCGATTTCGTTGTTCGATTTCGTTGTTCGATTTCGTTGTTCGATTTCGTTGTTCGATTTCGTTGTTCGATTTCGTTGTTCGATTTCGTTGTTCGATTTTGTTGTTCGATTTCGTTGTTCGATTTCGTTGTTCGATTTCGTTGTTCGATTTCGTTGTTCGATTTCGTTGTTCGATTTCGTTGTTGGATTTCCTTGTTCGATCTCGTTGTTCGAATTCGTTGTTCGATTTCGTTGTTCGATTTCGTTGTTCGATTTCGTTGTTCGATTTCGTTGTTCGATTTCGTTGTTCGATTTCGTTGTTAGATTTCGTTGTTCGTTGTTAGATTTCGTTGTTCGATTTCGTTGTTCGATTTCGTTGTTAGATTTCGTTGTTCTTTGTTCGATTTCGTGGTTCGAATTCGTTGTTCGATTTCGTTGTTCGATTTCGTTGTTCGATTTTGTTGTTCGATTTCGTTGTTCGATTTCGTTGTTCGATTTCGTTGTTCGATTTCGTTGTTCGTTGTTAGATTTCGTTGTTCGATTTCGTTGTTAGATTTCGTTGTTCTTTGTTCGATTTCGTGGTTCGAATTCGTTGTTCGATTTCGTTGTTTGATTTCGTTGTTCGATTTTGTTGTTCGATTTCGTTGTTCGATTTCGTTGTTCGATTTCAGTAGATCACCTAAACCATTTCTACTTCACTATAGGGAATTCAATGTGTTAGAGGGAGAAGTATAGGAAATTCAGCGTACCAGAAAGAGACGCAGATAAAAATGGCGGCACGTGGCATACTTTAAAAATTAGGATAAAAAATGGCTGCGGAATAAAAATATAGTACTTTACATAACTCTAAGATGTAGTACTGCCGCTAACAAACAGATGGCGCTACTAGCCATCTTTTTGCAGCCATTTTTAATCCACAATATAATATATCTTCGCGGAATAAAAATATAGTACTTTACATAACTCTAAGATGTAGTACTGCCGCTAACAAACAGATGGCGCTACTAGCCATCTTTTTGCAGCCATTTTTAATCCACAATATAATATATCTTCGTAATTAATGGACCGATTTGAATAGAATAGAATAGAATAGAATAGAATAGAATTTTATTTAACTACCTTACATACATAATATGTTTGTAGCAAGTCATATTTTTTCTTAAAACAATTTTAAAATGATTAACATGAAACATAAACACTAAATAAATTTACACATAAATTTGGCAAAACATCGAAATAAATTAAAATAAAATAAAAATTATTGAATTAAAATTATGGAATATTAATATTTTCATACAGAGTGAATGGTGAGATTCTTCATAGACCGAAAATGAGCTACATATTCATTAACAGAGTAAAAACAATGTCTCAGTAGATATTTCTTTAAAGTTTTTTTGAAAGCATTAGTACTCAAATTTTTAACATCTTGTGGTAAGATATTGAATAAATTATAATTTAACGAATTAGATTCGGACAGACATAACCTAAAACGATTATTTCTAATACAATCGGCATTACGTGTATTGTAGTTATGGATATCTGATTGTTTCAGCAAAGTTGACTGTCTCTTATGAATTTCAACAAGTGTATAATGTAAAAATAAAGTAGGTACTGGCATAATTTTAAATTTTATGAAGTTTTGTTGGCAATGTTCCCGAAAACCAGTGTTTGCTAGTACTCTAATTGCTTTTTTTTGCATCCGAAAAATTTGAATAGCTTGAGAAGAGTTTCCCCAAAGTGATACACCATAACTGACGTGGGAGTGAAAAAGAGAAAAATACATTGTTTTAAGGGTATTAAAACTAGTAATTTTCTTCAATTGGCGAAGAATAAATAGAGAACTTGAAAGTTTTTTCTTTGTCTGATTAATGTGGGCAGACCAATTCAGCTTGTTATCCAACATAATACCAAGTAATTTCACGTTTTTTGTTTCACAGTTTGAGATAATTTGATTATTGGCAGATACCTGCATATTTTGAGTTTTGTCATTGTTAAGTTTTAATTTATTAGATAAGAACCACGTATTTGCTCTATCAGCAACCTCATTGACTGAAGAACTTAAGTTTGTCTTATTTTTGTCTGTTAAAATGAATGTTGTATCGTCAGCAAATAAGACTGATTTATAAGGTAGCATAAAACGGCTTAGATCATTGACATAAATAACAAATAAAAGAGGGCCTAGAATAGAGCCTTGTGGAACTCCGTGCCTCACGGCCTGAAAGTCTGATTTAACGCCATTAATCATTACAGTTTGTTGTCTATTACTGAGGTATGAACTTATCAGAGCAAGTGGAATTCCCCTAACTCCATAGAAGCTTAGTTTTTCTATTAGAATGACATGTGAGACACAGTCAAAAGCTTTTGACAGGTCACAAAGCATTACAGCTGTGAGATTTCCCTGTTCAAGTTCCTCAACTACATCGCTCACCACATTGAACACAGCTTGTGTGGTAGAACGAGAACGTCTAAAACCATATTGGGAGTCACTGAAGAAATTGTTTATATCAAAATAATTGTACAGTTGATTTTTAATAATCTTTTCAATCACTTTCCCAAAAATTGAAACAATACTTATTGGACGATAATTGTCCATTACCGAAACATCACCTTTTTTGAAAAGGGGTAATACTTTGGAGTATTTCAAAACTTCAGGAAATATGCCAGTGGATAGAATTAAATTAACCAGTTTAGTAAAAGGTTTAATTATAATATTAGAAGTTTCTTTTAAAATTTTACTATTTAACTCGTGTGTATCGGTACATTTAGAATTTTTTAAAGAATTTATTGCGTGAAGAACTTCAGATTCTAGAACAGGGTGAAAGAAAAATGAGCAACAGGGCATAGGAAAGTTTTTAAAACGTAGAAGTTCACTATTTGAAATAGTAGGAATAGATCTTATGATATTGTCTGCGATATTGCTAAAGAAATTATTCACCTCATTGGGTGTGAAATCAGGAGTTACTATATTTTTTTTAGAATAATTACGTTCAAAATTGATTATTTGCCAGCATGCCTTGGCTTTATTATCTGCTCGAGTAATGTATCCGTCGTAAGCAATTCTTTTTGCAGTTCTTAATTTATCATTATACTCGCTTTTTAGTTTTTTATAAGTTTTAAAGACGATTGGATCTTTTGTAACATCAGTTATTAATTTAATGGTGGAAAGGTCATTTCTTAAACATTTTAGGTCGCTGTTAAACCAATGTACAGGTGAGTTTTGAAAATTTCGCTTACATTTTTTCAATGGAAAGCATTTTGAACTTAGATTTTGGTAAGTATTTATGAGAAAAGTTGACAAAAACGTTACATCGTTACTTTTATCACAAAAGAAACTCCAGTTAATGTCACACAGAGATTGTTGAAACATCTTTATTCCGGTGGCTGTAATAAAACTACTGTAACACGTCTGAGATTTATTCTTTTCCTTTTGACCAACATTAAAATTAATATTGATGTATTGGGCACGGTGGTCAGAAAAACAGGGTTCAAAAACACCAGAAGTAAACAAATCTTCTGAAAAGTTAGTTATGATGTTATCTATACAGTTTGATGATGAAGCTGTAACTCTAGTGTCCTCTTTTATTACAAGTGATAAGCCAAAAGAATTCAGCAAACATTCAAAATTACTAAGCATTTCTGATGGAAATTTAAAATTAATATTAAAATCGCCTAATATAATTAAATTATCGTAATTTTCCACTAATTTATTGACTACAAGTTCAAAATTCATCAGAAAAACATCCGAATTTCCTTTTCCAGATCTATAGACAGTTAAAATTGTGATTTTTATGGATGGTAAATGTATTGCAGAAAATTCTGCATTTTGTTCGCTGATGTATTCCTTCAAATCAATAATAATATATTTCAGACAATCGTTGGTATTATTCTTTATGTAAATTGCTACACCACCGTGAATCATATTTGTTCTACAAAAATAGTTAGCCAGTTTGTAGCCGTCAATATTTATTAGATTAAGACATGTTTCACTCTGCCAATGTTCAGAGAAACAGACAACATCAAAATTGTGATCGACAAGAAAAGCATTTATCATCTCCACTTTATTAGAGATGCATTGTAAGTTTATATGAAATATACTCACCACACTCTGATGATTAATGTTTTTAGAAATATTAAATTCTTTTAAAATATGAGAATCTTTTAAAATATAAGAATTATATCCGATATCTAGATCTCTTCGTCCATTTTCCGGTGATGGTGAAAATTTGTTCTAAAATTAAACCTCCTTACCGCAGCATCTTTGGGCCATATTGTTGGGTTGTATACCTCTTCAATTTTATCCAAAGGGAATGTTACCTTGTAGGTGGAAGAGTGTTCATTTCTTCTCCATTCTACACAGGTAAAGGATATATTGGGAGCTGTCTTCCTTAATAAATTTAGAAGGTCATCACACTTCATGTCGGCTCCTATGCGTGATACATGTACGTGTCCTCGTCGTGGTATGGTATTAAAATTTGTCGCCTCGTTACAACCGATGATTGGTTTATTTTTATTTTTGTTTTTGTTTTGGAGATTCCGACTGGAGTTCCCTGTTTTTATAGTGTTGATTTTTTGACTTGTTTGTAGTCTGTCAGCATCAAGATTTTGATATACTTTTATCGCTTCACTAGAGGTGTTCTGAAGTAAAACAGGTTTTTTGTTATCTCGGTTGCTGGCGGAAATTGTGTTTGAATACGACTTGGCGCAATTAAGATTTTTGTTAGAAGATGGAGCCACTGTTAAATCAATTGCATTTTTAATATTAGATTGTTTTAATAGTAAAATTAAGTCTTCTTGTTCCTGTGTCCTTTTTTCTAAATGATATGATAATTTACTTACAGTTGCAAGTTCACTATTAACACTATTTAAGTCTGTTTGCAAATTATTGCACTGATCACATGTTACACTTTTTGCGTTATCACAGATTTCTTCTAGTTTTTTCTTTTCAGAAACAAGTTTACTTAGATAATTTATATAGTCAACTAACTGCACACTATTAACGTAATGTGGTAACTTCAGATTTAACATAACGTCTATTAATTCGTTCTTTTTGAGCTTATTTAGCTCAGCTGTTAAAAGTGCCACATCACATTCAGCCGCCATGGTACAATGAGTGGGTCAAACGGCATTATATTTGAAATTTAACGTAAAATAATTACATGTCAAAAAATGCTGTGTAGAAGAAACGTCAAAAGGGCCTTAGCTTATATCTCCGTTACGATTGGTTCGATTTAAACGCGGGACAAGGTCAAGGTCAAGGTCAAGGTCAAGGTCAAGGTCAAGGTCAAGGTCAAGGTCAAGGTCAAGGTCAAGGTCAAGGTCAAGGTCAAGGTCAAGGTCAAGGTCAATGTCAATGTCAAGGTCAATGTCAAGGTCAATGTCAAGGTCAAGGTCAAGGTCAAGGTCAAGGTCAAGGTCAAGGTCAAGGTCAAGGTCAAGGTCAAGGTCAAGGTCAAGGTCAGGTCGAGGTCGAGGTCGAGGTCGAGGTCGAGGTCGAGGTCGAGGTCGAGGTCGAGGTCGAGGTCGAGGTCGAGGTCGAGGTCGAGGTCAAGGTCAAGGTCAAGGTCAAGGTCAAGGTCAAGGTCAACGGTTGGGGTCAATGTCAAGGGGTTAAAAGAAAAAGATTTTCAATAGAATTACCATCGTATTTGATATTTGAATAGATCTGTACGTCATGCGATCCATGACAAAAGACGTTAAATTATAATTTTTATTTTAAATTGAAATTGAATATTATTTCTAATGTGTTTTGCGATAAGAATGTTGGTTGCTATTTGTGATAAGACATATACAGGAAACGGCATCCGTTGCCACTGCTGATAAGGAGTACGCGTGCATACATGATAAAAATAATGACGGTTATTGCTAAAAGTTCCGCATAGGCATATCTCGCACTATAAATTCGAAGCATACAAACCATTAGCTATCATTTGTCTCCAACGAGTGGTAACGATCAGTTCTCTTAGTGAGAGTGCAAAATATAAAAGTAAGTTTTTATTTTTATTCTTTTTTGAAAATCAGGTGTTATATTTTATTATGTGATTATAAAGTGCCGTTTTTTATTCGGTTTTTGTTGAAAAATTAAATCTTAGGTTTTATTATTTAATACATCTTATCCATATTTATTCTAGAATCATCACGTCAGCTCCCCGTCAGTTTTAAAGGTTCTATCAAACAAAAAAGTAAGTTGTTTTCTATTTATATATTTTATATTTAAAAATTCATCACTTTGTAATTTATTTTAGATGGACTTAAATAAACTAAACAAATGTTCCATTATAGAGAAAGAAAACAAGCCGGTGATAAAGCTAAGCATCTCAACCAACCAAAATCGTAGCAGCCAAGATTGTAAATACAACATTTGGTGAAAGTGTTCTGCTGGAGTTGGAAACTCAAGTGGTTTTTCTGCCCAAGAGAGTAACCGATACATACCGCCCTCACATTGAGCACTTCACCCGCAATAAGTATTCTGTGATATATAAAGGGCCAGTAAACACTGGCAAACCACATCCTGCCACCACATTTGAAATAGTAGAAAATTAATTGGTGAGTTTTACTTTTTATCTAAGTGATACAGCGATTTGAAATTATGAACGTAAAAAAAGTAATAACAAATTCTGATAACGTGCTGCTGGCAATAAAAAAACTTTATAAAATTTTATTCGACAGTTTTTCGACTAGAGATGCTGAAATTTGGTTAAGACGTTTAGACAGGCAAATTAGAATATGCAGTAAAGAAATTCGTGCTGGAAAACGCAATAAATTATCTATTGGGACTTTGAAAAAACTTCAGACTAACGTTGGACATTTTAAACATTTTAGAAAATTAATTTTACATAGACATGTTGGGGCGGGACTTAATAATACAAAATTGGGGCAGCGGGTTAAATGGGAAAATGTTGCATCATCTTTTTCCAGCCGAATTCAAACGGGGGTTATAGTTAATTTACGTCATAAGGACTTGATATATTTTCTGAGTGATTGTGTTATTGTATTTAAGAATAAAATTAGCAAAATTTTAAAATCATTTCAAGTAATTAAAGTAAATGTTACGTTTTGTGGGGAATTTATAAAAAAATCTGGGGATACGGAAATTTTAGATTTAAAATATTTTAATACTAAAAATGCTATAATTGATGTGACAACTGATATACATCGTTGGTTTGTCGAAAATGTTCAAGACAAAATTTTAACTAAACTGGGTAATTTCCAAGAACGCGAATCAGGCTACGCACTTAATAGGGTTATTTCTTTGGAAGTTAATATCAATAAGTTTGAAATGGGGAACGGTTCTTCTTACATTAAACTCCCAAAACAAATTTCGGATAAAAAGGCTTGTGTCAATATTAAAAATACCGACAATGCATGTTTTTATTGGTCAGTAGTTAGTGCTCTTTATCCTGCCAGAGCAAATGCAGAACTGACACGTTCATATCCATTTTATAGTACTGTCTTAAATACAGATGATTTAGAAGCACCAATGCCGTTACATCAAATCAATAAATTTGACAAATTAAATAATATTTCCATTAATGTTTATGCTCTTGAACTAAATTCGGTAAACGAAAAAACATTTTACATTGTAGTTCCAGCCAGACTAACTAAAAAGAAACTAGAACAACACGTAAATTTACTTTTGATACAAAACATTTATTTTCCAAAACTGAACGACTATGAGGCTCCGACTATTGACGAAGACGACACAGAAATAAAGTATCATTATTGCCATATAAAAAATTTGTCTAGGTTATTTAATAGTCAAATTAGTAAAGATATGCATAAAAAATTCATTTGTGATAGGTGTATAAACTATTTTTCAACTCAACAAAAATTAGACGACCATGAAACTTTATGTTCTGAAATAAACGAATACAAAATGATGTTTCCAAAATACGAGAATGTTGAATTTAGAAATTTTACATATAAACAGGAAACGCCGTTTGTTATTTATGCAGATTTCGAGTGTATATTGGAAAATTTTAACGATCTAAATGAAAACAATTGCAAATCGAAAAAATACCAAAAACATATTGCTTACAGTGCTGGCTACTATGTAAAATGTGGTTTCGATGACAGTCTATCGTTTTTCAAAAGTTATCGTGGCGAGGACTGCATGGATTGGTTCTCAAATGAAATGACAAACGCGGCTAAAACTATTCAATCGAAAATTAAAAACATTATTCCTATGGTTGAAAGACCTGATCGATGTGGGGCAACTAATTGTCACATATGCGAGAAAAGCTTTCAACCAAAGAGCATTATTGTGCTTGATCATAACCATTTTACTGGAGAATTTCGTGGATTTGCTCATCAAGCTTGTAATTTGAATTTTAAAAAGTTGTTTGTCGTTCCCGTGGTTTTTCACAATTTGAGCGGTTATGATAGTCATTTCATGATAACCAATTTGTGTAAAAAGGGAAGGTTGAGCATACTTCCAATTAATAAAGAAAAATATATTTCTTTTACATTGTTTGACGAAGAAACTGATATCAAATTTAGATTTATAGATTCATTTAGATTTATGGGTACATCCCTAGACGAATTATCATCTTATATGAATCTAGATGATTTTAAAATCGTCAAACAGGAATTTAATCGAGTAGTAGACGAAGAAAAATTTAAATTATTAACTAAAAAGGGAGTTTTTTGTTACGACTATATAGATTCTTGGGATAAATTAAATGACACTTCATTACCACCTATTCAAAATTTCTACAATAAGTTAAATGATCAAAATATTGATGAGGAAAAGTATGCTCATGCTCTCTCAGTTTGGTCCACGTTTAACATAAAATCTCTAGGCGAATACTCCGATTTGTATCTGAAAACAGACGTATTAATTCTAGCTGATGTCTTTGATCAGTTTAGACAAAAATGTCATACAACTTATGGTTTAGATCCAGCATGGTATTACACTATGCCTGGATACACTTGGGATGCAATGTTGAAAATGACTCAGTGTAAATTAGAATTATTACGTGATGTTGACATGATAATGTTTATCGAAAAGGCTATTCGCGGAGGGATATCGGTATGTAGGAGTAGATTTTCGGAGGCTAATAACAAATACATGACTGACTATGATCCGACAAAACCATCAAAATATTTAATGTACTTGGACGTAAACAATCTGTATGGTTGGGCCATGTGTGAACCTCTCCCATACGGAGGATTCAAATGGATCGAAGACTGTGCTAATTTTGACGTTATGACAATACCAGACGATTCGCCAATAGGCTACATTTTGCAGATTGATTTGGAATATCCTAATCACCTACATGATGCGCACAAAGATTTTCCATTTGCTGCCGAACAACGTATACCTCCTGGTTCAAAATTACCAAAGTTAATGACGACATTACATAATAAAGAAAAATATACTGTACATTATCGAAATTTAAAACAAATGCTGGCCAATGGTTTGGTAATTACAAGGGTTCATAAAATTTTGCAATTTAATCAGTCGACTTGGCTGCGTCCCTATATTGAGAAAAATACTCAATTGCGGACTGCAGCCCGCAATACTTTTGAAAAAAATTTATACAAGCTAATGAACAATGCTGTGTTTGGCAAGACGATGGAAAATATTCGTAAACATCGTGTGGTAAAATTGGTAAAATCATGGCATGGTCGCTATGGAGCCAAAAATTTGATTTCAAGTTTTCGGTTTCACAGTCGAACAATTTTTGACGATGACATCGTAGCCATTGAATTACGAAAAACTGAACTAATTTTCAATAAACCGCTGTATATTGGCATGGCCATTTTAGATTTGTCGAAAATTTGCATGTACGATTTTCATTATAGTCATATGATGACGAAATTGGGTCCTGCAAAATGTAAACTAATGTACATGGATACAGACAGTTTCATTTACGAAATACAATGCGATGACGCGTATAATGACGTTATAAAAGCAGACTTGGCGAAATTTGATACATCTGACTATGCTTCCGATAATCCCTACAACATGCCTCAAGTAAATAAAAAAGTGTTGGGTTTAATGAAAGATGAAGCCTGTGGGAAAATTGTTTCAAAATTTGTTGGGTTACGTTCAAAAATGTACACATATAAATTAGATATATCACTGGAGGAGAGGGAAAAAGAAAGAAAACGATTAGAACGGAAAAATTTCAGTAAAGAAAGGATAGATAATCAATTAAACAATTTTGGAGTAACTAAAAAATCAAAAGGGGTTAAATATGGAGTCGTTAAAAATAATATTACATATGAGGATTATGAAAATTGCTTAAAAGAATTCAAAACACAAACGGCAACCCAACGTTGCATAAGATCATTTGCGCATCAAGTTTTTAGTGTGGAACAGACGAAAATCAGTCTAAGTCCTCATGACGATAAACGACATTTATTACCAGGCACGTTTGATACTTTGCCCTGGGGGCATTACAGTATATGAGTTTTTCGCTGTATCACTTATTATGTAAAAAAAAAAGTAAAACTTTGTTTTGAAATTTCCTTCATACATATCTTTCATATTTATATTCTATGTTTTTATATTGTATATAATTTTTGTAATCTCATGTTTTTTATATTTTTAATAAAAGACTTAAATTTATCTATATGTTTTTATTCACGTAATCTGAAACAGGACAAAAACTTGACACAAAAAACGTTAAAAACATATTAAAATGCACCTTTTTTAACGTTTTTTATCGCTTAGAATTTTAAATCGAAATAAATAAGACAAACATCAATTTTAGCATGTTATTTTTTACATGTTTCCTTATGGAAAATACCTGAATTTGAGGTAAAAAAAGTTTTTTACATAAAAAAAAATACACGTTAAAAAACGATGAAAACGTTGTAAAATGTGACGTTTCGTGCATATTTTCGAGTAAAAAAAGGTATAAATAAAAAAAGAAAAAATCATAAATTTTTTTTATTTTATTTAACTATTTATACAGATTATTCAACTAACGCATTAATGGCCTTGGGTTTATAATAATAAATAAATTCTCTAAGAGCACTAGATAATAAAGTATTATCTGAACAATCACAAAATCCATACAATAAATCTAATTTACTTAACGAAAAATAATGTCCTTCTTGGAACCAAGATTTGATTCTATTTATGACGGCGTGATAATATGCACAAAAATTTAAATTTTGCAATAAATCCACCTTATTTCTAACAAGTCCAAAATCAGCTTCCACAATTTGAATTGCATCCTCTTCAGTGATGTAGAATTCAATTCCATGTTTTGATATTAGAATAAACTTTGCTTCATCGTAGACCAATTGAGTGATTGTCGCATAGTTTCCACATGGAAGGACATCTGGACCATCTTTATTCGAGAAAAAGCCGGTAATTTTATTTTGTAATATTTCTATAAATATAGACCATTCATAAACGCCAAAAGATATTTTATTTTGTTTTAATGGTTGACACAACACTACTGCTGGGCTGAATGTTCTAGCTGGAGAGAGACCCACTCTAATGTCAAAGTTTTTAAGTGGAAACGCTGTATTAAGCAAATAGTAATTTTCAAATTTGGCGGCATTTTCATACATCTCCAAAACTCGGTCGATTTCTCTATCATAATTACTCTCATAACCGCTATCATCACCATCATCGTTTGCAATACGTTTGCCAGGTTCATCAGAAGCACCAGTAGCTACAGCCTCGATAATTGCATCCAGGTTCATATTACGTTGGTCAACACTAGCGAAAGCCATACTTTTTTAAACGATACTTTCAAAATTACTAAACAGGAATGAGGCGTAAATTGTCCGAGAGGTGGTATTTGTAGATGTAGTCCCCTTCCACCATACATTTTTTAGTTGTACCGCCGGAAACGAACAGTTTAGAGTCACAAAAGGCCCCTCAATTGCAGAAATTTGTTCGTGTTTTACATTGATTTCTATACTAAATCAGCATTTTCGATCCAACTGTTATGTTTTTTATCGAGTCCAAGCCATTTCACGTACATTTTCTTTCCTTTTCGGCGCAAGACCTTTTCCACCAGGTATATGTCGGGATTCGTGGTTTTTTGTAACTCCTCTTCGTAGAACGCCCCTTTGATTGGTGATCCATGCATATCTTCCAGGAGATAGGTAATGGGGTTAGTGATGTTAACTTTGCTAATCTTAAATAATTCCGTAGTCCAATTTGGCGTATAGCCTTTTTCGAAAACATGTTTGGCTTTACTTATGCGTACAATATCACTGACTTTTAATTTCCGCGGCCCGGCAATTTTCAAATGGCTGTAGCATTTACTTAAAATTTTCTGTTCGTTGGATTTGTTGACGTCGATCGGTTTAAATCTCGTTTTGCTATGTTTAGTCTCGTTGTATTGTGTTGTAGTTATCGGCAATTCATCCAGCCATTTGTAGCTACCGTTTAAACTGAAATATTTGTATAGTTTGGATTTCAACGTCCTGATTGCCCGCTCTGCCATTGAAGCCTTTACAACAGACCATGTATTATAGTGATTAATATGATGTTTTTTCATTAAACTCTGAAATTTTGCGTTGAAAAATTCCGTACCTTGATCAGTCTGCAGATTTTTCGGACATCGTTTAGTGTGTGCTAAAATATCACTAAATGTTTTGGTAATTTCTTCACCAGTTTTCGTTTTCAACGGTCGAGTCCATATGAATTTCGAAAAGCAATCTATAACAACCATGATTAATTTATATCCTTTGTTTTGATGCGAGTAATTTCTCATTTCCATGAGGTCCATTTGCCATAAATCATCCAAACCTTTAATGATCGTTCGTCGTCTAGGGTAATTTTTTCGAGCAGGTTTATGCAGTTCATTAACAAGTTGAATCTTTTCCTTTGACGACATGTTGACGATTGAAAGGAGATTGCTGGTGCCTATACAGTTATTTTACTTAATTTTGCTTCTACTCCATGAAGACGTGCAGTCATTGTTTCAACATTTTTGACAATACCCTCAACATTGCCGCTAATTGTAGTTATGCCTGTTTCATTATTTTCAATTTTCTCCTTAAAATGATCGATTTTGGTATAAATATCGCCAATTCTATTTTTAACATCATCATTTAATGCATTTATATAAGTTCTCAAATCATGATAAGACTTCGAAACGGTGGTATTTAGCGTTTCAAAACTTGTAATTTTTCAACTCTTGCAACTGTTTGGAAAAATCCACTAATTTGGGTTCAATTAATGTCATACGATTCGATTCAATTCCAAGCTGTTTCCTTAAATCATCAATGTCGGAAAGTAATCTGGTCGTCGTTTGCTGCGATGCATTTGATAACTCTGTTTTCAATGCATTAACGTCTGAAATTTGGGCTTTTTCACGTAAACTCTGCTCAGTATTTAATAATGCTGTAGTAACCGGATCGTAACTTTGTTTAAATTCCCTTCTTAAAAACTCTTTAGCTCGTACTATGGAGTCGTCTACGTATATTTTTGTTGTTAGGTCTTTACTTTTCGCAGGAGGATCTTTCAGTCTCTGCGATATTTGCTCCATTTTTCCCGATACATCTTCAATGCGACGTTTCATTTTATTGTTAATGTCGGTTTCGGTCAAGACTTTCAATATGTCAACGTATTTTTTCGTTGCAGCATCTGAATCAATTGTCGGTTCCTTTATGTTGCACAACTTTACATTTTCAAAGTCAACATTTCCATCGGAAGTATGAGGAAGTGCTAATTTTGGAGGTACACGATTATACGGAACTCTTTTGAGTTTCCCGAAACGACGTCCGAATTTATCGAGACTCATCTTGCAAATGACATTTCTAGAACCAAGTTACTCTATTATATTGGCTTCCCGGAGCTCATTAATAATAGCTGTAATTTCATTATCTTGTGAAGTATTTCCAGCATGTTTCGAAGCAACTAACAACTTTAAACGATCGATCAATTCATTGGGATCGTCCCAATACACGTATTCTATAGGTTTTTCATTATAAATCAAATCGCATCGTGTTGCTGGTTTCGATAATCCTGCTCCTTCTCGAGGCTGAAACAGGGGACGGATAATGTCCATATATTTGGGTTTTTTTGTACCTTTCAAATGTCCTTTAGAATTTCGATGAACTCCTGTTGCTTCTAGAATGGCTTTATAAGCGTTTAAGTCATCTGCAACAAAAGCAGGGTCATCATAAAAAATTAATTGATACAATCCTGGAGTTCCAGTCACCCCGTTCCACTGATTGTCATAAAGTACGTTTATACTTTCAGTTTTAGCATCAAACTCTATACGTTTGTTACCCAAAAACCACCAATCATTTTCTGATTCGTACACTGGACCATACACTCCATCGATTCTCTCGTTATTCTGCCAGTAGTCTTGAACTACTTGTCGACTCATTGGAGGATACTGATCTAGATAGTCGTTAATAGCTTCTACAGCTACCGGTTTTTGAGAAACAGAGGCTTCATCAATTTCACTAAACTGTTCGGTGTTGTCGTTGTTTCCTTCAGCTACATCTTTCAATGAAATAAAATCGGTTTTTTTGGGTGATGAAGCTTTTTGAGGCTTAAAATTCGACGTAATGGATGACATTTCGTGGCCTTCAACTTTGGGCTCATTTTTTACTTGTTCTTTTTTGACGGAGTAATTTGGCGAAGTTTTTACTATTTCTTGAAGAGGTTCAGATATTGGCTTGAACAGTCTCCTAATAGATTCATCTTGTTCCGTTTTGTTCAATTTTAATGCCAGATACTTTTTACGTATAGACCGGGCAAGTTCAGCGATTTTTCTCTTGTGAGTAGCTACAGCTACTTGATTCTTTGCCAGCATGATGTCGAATGACGATATGCTCTACAATTTTATATATTTATCGAAGCCTACTCTGTATCGCCCGTGATTGAGTGGAAAGTCTTTAACAATAACTAACGTACCATAGCGTTCGGCCCAACACTCTGCACACATTTTCTTGAATTCTTCAAAGGTAACATCAGGAGATACATGTTCATCAAATATATGTTTTAGGTTAATTTCATCCTGTTTAAATAGGATTATAATGTTACAGTTGTCTCGTATTAGCTGTTTTGGTACTTTTGAGTAAGTTTGACAGAGATATGCTGCATCAATATCTTTATGCCGGCACATTGAGTAATATTCTCGAATTTTCTGCTGACCGTCGCAGGCAACATCGTCAAATATGAATATAGAGTTATTTTTAGCCTTATTGGGACTTATAATTTCTTCGTTGTCTTTAAAGGGATAGTACCCAACGCCTTTAGCACTGGAAATCACTTCTTGGAGTAGTTGATATTTTGGCTGGTACAGAAACTTTGAATAAACGTACACATTTTTTAATTTAGCGCCGTTGGGATCGAAGAGCAGCGACAGCATAACATTTGTTTTTCCGCATCCAGAAGGTCCACATATAATGGCGCGAAACGAATCCAGTAGCAATTTACCATGTTTACTCTGTTTACTTGGTGTAAAGTCCAAGTTGACGATGGGTAGCGTCTGTTCTTGTTGAACGACCTTCATCTTGTGTCGTTCGAGGAAGAAATGTCAGATAATAAATATAGATGACGCTACATCTCATCATCAGTCTTCATGTTGGTATATCAGGGTGAAGGTGTCTTGAATTCCATCATCAATAAACTGCCAGTCGAGTTACATATTCCTGGCTATCAATATTGTGGACCAGGTACAAAACTACATAAGCGACTTGCACGCGGAGATCCCGGCATTAATCCGTTAGACGCTGCTTGTAAACAACACGACATTGCTTATTCCCATACCAAATCTTTAGTGGAACGTCATAAAGCCGATCAGATACTTGAAAACGCTGCTTGGGAACGAGTAAAGTCCAAGGACGCTTCTGTTGGTGAAAAAACTGCCGCCTGGTTCGTTACCACTGGAATGAAGGGTAAACGCAAACTTGGGATGGGCGTCAAAAAGCCTTCTGTTTCTTTTCAACGTGGGATCCTTCAGAAAATTGCAAAGTCCTATAAACCGGCAACAACTGTAACAAAGTCTGCTTCGAATGCATTGAAGGTAGCAAGACTTGCTGTGAAAAAGGTTGGAGGTCGTCATCGTGTTAAAGTTCCAAGAATTATTCCGATTGCCAAATCTGGTGGAATTCTGCCTCTAATACCGATTTTTGCTGCGCTTGGAGCACTCGGCAGTCTCGCAGGTGGAGCAAGTGCAATTGCAAAAACAGCTATTGATGCTAAGAACGCCCAAAAGAAGCTCGAAGAAGATGAACGTCACAACAAAGCAATGGAAGCCGTTGGTAAAGGACTGTAC
This sequence comes from Neocrepidodera transversa, assembly GCA_963243735.1. Lineage (NCBI taxonomy): Eukaryota > Metazoa > Arthropoda > Insecta > Coleoptera > Chrysomelidae > Neocrepidodera > Neocrepidodera transversa. The sequence continues at coordinate 2,852,098 of OY725356.1, forward strand.
TTGCGAAAAAACGCCAAAGGGGGCTTTGGTCTATTTCTGAAAAAGCAAAAAAACTAATAATGCTACCCAATAGGCCATTGTACGATTTCGAACTAACACGTTATGCTAAAAAACTTAAAATACCGAATTTTCGAGGTGTTTTTATGAGAGACACTTTACCTTCGAGTCCCCGTAAACGTGAATGTGGTATTGTAAATTTGGATACCTCCGACAATAATGGTACTCATTGGGTGGCCTACAACAAGAAAAACAATCACGTGGACTACTTTGATTCATTTGGTAACTTGAAACCGCCGAGAGAACTTGTATGCTATTTGGGGAACGTAAAAATTTTCTACAACAACGATCCATATCAAACGTACAATCAAGCTAATTGTGGAAAATTGTGTTTGAAATTTCTACACAATAATGGCGGATAATATGGGCGTTCAAGTCATAATGGCACATCTGACTGATAATAAAACATTTTCGGAATTTACATCAGAAGAGTTGAAGCATATCCCGCTGGAATATTTAATAAAAAATGTGAGACCTGGAGAACTATTGAGTATATGGCATAAACTGTCTGCAGAATACACGTCAAAGTTTAATCTTCAAATACGGCTTCCATGCTATGTTCACTACAATAGACCTGATTGGATAACACACTGGGACGGACCTGCTGATGCTCAAGAAGATTGTTGTTTTTGTAAATTAGCCTTAAAAAAATAATTCAATAAATGTTTGTACACAGATATAATTGTTTCATTCATCATGTCGCACTTGTTGAGAGTAAACAGTAATACTCACGTCTTCACTTTTCGTCCTTCTACGCCAATATTGTTGGACCTGAAAAAAGATTATGAATTAGCACTTAGATCTTTTCATTCGTACAATTCCATACCGAACATTGAAAAAGGCGATAAATTTTACTATTTCGATAAAACTAACAAATTGAAAGTTATCGAGTTTCCTACAGGATGCTACGAAATTACCGATATAGAAGCATTTATACGAACGAAGATGGGGCTTGAAAATGAAGTTAATCCTGAACTGTTTTTCTCGTTAAAACCCAACAATAATACACTGCAATGCGAAATCTTTAGCAAATATTATAAAATTACGTTTAAAAAGCCAAATAATATTGGGCATGTATTGGGATTCTCGGAAAAAAATCTTAATCCTGGTCTAATACATTCATCGGACTTGCCTGTAAACATTATAAAAGTATCAACCATACACTTTGATGCCAACATTACGTCGGGAGCCTTTGATGGAGACAGACCTGCACACACGATCTACGAATTTGCTGTAAAAGTCGATCCTGGCTACGCTATCGACGAAACACCTTCAAATTTGCTATATTTACCAGTTATACCACAACGAGAAATAACCAACATTACAGTGTTGGCTTTGGATCAAGACGGCCATCCCGTAAACTTTCGAGGTGAAACTAGTACTCTTGTGTTGGAATTGAGAGCAAGGAGCCGATGGGACTAGTTATAAGATATAGAGGCGCTTCCAAATCTTTATTGTCGCCGCAAGCGTCTAAGCGTCAACATCTAACTGCAGCAAATATATTGTTTCTCCGTTCACTTGGATATCATGTCAACGGTGACTATGTACAAACGAAGAAAAATTGACGAAGCACATACTTCTCCGATGTTTGATCTGTATCGATCCCCAACATTTGATGAGTCTATTCGTAAGGCAGAGTATAGGTCCTATACACCGTTCGTAAAATCATTCAATTGCAACGATGTTGTGGAATTTAGCATCAACCAAGTCGACTCGTTCTTTGCTATGAATCAATCACTGCTGGCTATTGGAGGGAAATTGGAAATAACCGGCGGAGGAGATGTATCTTTAGCATCCAATTTTGGAGCTTTCCTTTTCGACTCTTGCACGTACAGCGAATCCGCTAGAGAAGTTGAAACAGTACGCGATCCTGGAATTATAAGTGCTGTTCGAGCTTACACTTGTTACAGCAAAGAAGACTCAAATCATATGGCTATCGCTGGCTGGAATTATCCTTCAGCACCTATCCTCGCCGCTCACAACAAGTCTTTCAGCTTGTTGATGCCGCTTAAACATATTTTCAACATTTTCAACGACTATCCTATGATTACGTGCGGCAGACAAACTCTTAGATTTGTAAGAGCAAGAAACGATAACGATTGCATAATTGTAAAGGAAAAAAATGTTGGTACTGCTACAGCAACGACTACCACCGTAAAAATCGTAGTTCAAAGTATCGAGCTGAAAATCAAACACATTTATCCGAATGATGATGTGAAAGAACAACTTTTGAAAGCTATTCAAACTGACAAACCGATATTAATTCCGTTTAGAAAATGGGAACTGAATGAATTGCCTGCAATTACAGCGGGTGCGCGAAGAGAAATCTGGGCAGTTAAAACTAGCACCGCAATCGAACGGCCACGTTTCATTGTCGTATGTTTCCAAACTAATAAACGTGATGCTGTTGGGGAAGATCCGACTTTGTTTGATCACGTGAGTACTGCTAGCATTCGAGTATCATTGAATGGTGAATACTATGCTAAAGCCCATTTCAACTATAGCAACTTTCAAACTAGTTATTCAAATTCTGCTTTGAAGAGTTGCCTTTTGGACTATGTTGCATTTAAAAACCGTTCTTTGTTCATCATTGATTGTTCCAAGCAAGAAGAAACCATGAAATCATCTACTATTGATGTGAGATTGGATATAGAAGCCGATTCTGGATTTCCCGCTAATACTAAAGCTTACTATATTATTATTCACGACTGTTTAATGGAGTACTTCCCCCTCTCTGAAGTACTGAAAAGTTTAAATTAGATATCACTTACTAAATGCCAGTAGTTGAACGTTTGCCACGATGAGAATAGCACTCTGTGATATCCAAGGGTTCGATATTGAGGGCAGTTTCCATCCAAAGGAGATGTCAATTCAAATCGGATCCCATGTTTCTAACTTTCTATTCAAGCCTGCAATACCCTACGCTAATTTAAGTGCACGTGATAAAAAAACAGTTAGACATGTAGAGAAATATATTCATGGAATAAACTACAGCTCGGGTAACATCGAGTATACGGAAATTAACGATATATTGGAAAAATATTTGCTATATGCTGCAGACTGTATTTACGTTAGAGGAAATCAAAAGGAGGATTTTTTACTTCAAAAATGCCAACAGTTATTGGGTACCCCGCATCCCGCCGTTTATGATGTCGCAAAATATGATGGATTGCTCTGTCAAACAAGGAGATTTGAATCTTGTCATACGCCGTGTCTAAACCATGCATCTGGAAAATTTCTGTGTGCTGAACGCAACGTTAATATGTTACATAATTGGTTGTATTATATTATATTACCTAGATAATGTACTTTTTCAAATAAAAAATGCTTATTTATATATGGGTTTTATTGAAACACCCTGTATATTTTTATTTATTTATTTTGTTAAGGAAAGTCGATTTCTTACATTTTTTATGACAATTTTTATCAATAGAACAGAAAGTGCCGATAATATCGCACATAACATTGAAAATATTTTGTACAGTTCATTTTGAATGACTTTATTATTATTCCATAATGATAACTGGGAAACTTCACTACCACTAATACTTCTTAAATCGACTTCAGCTGTTGAGATGTGTTGCCACGTCTCAACGTCACCCTCGGTCTCATCTTGAAATACGAGCTTCAACTTGTATCTCGTCTGATTAGCTGGTACATTAATCGAAAACACTGACAATTTTCCATCATTAACTTTATTTAAAGACATCATCTGCCATTCTGAACGCTGGCACTCAAATTCCTCGTTAAAACATACGGCTATATGTTTTACTCCAATAGGGACGTGTGTGTAGAGCATATTGTTCAACACTGCTGTTAGAATTATGAAAGACATTTTCAATGCGGCCATTTTGTAGGCTGAATTCGTCTTAGTGGATATTGAGTCTGCGGTAATTGACGATTTTCAAATACTTTATCCCACGCAGAACTTATAGACAGACGGCCAAATTGCTTAATCGTTTTACTTTTATCTTCGTAAAGTATTATGTCTTGATATAATTTTCGAACTTTCTCTCCAAATTCCTCCAATTTACGTGTGTGTTCTGGCGATGCCATCATACAACTGACAAATTCTACCAAATCTAAATTTCTTATAAGCCCTCAATGCAATAAATATTATTTTGTATATACCTCTCTGCCTATGTTGTAATTTAATTCTTTTTTATCACGTCTGTTCTTATCTCTGTTATAACGGAAACTCGTTCAGAGCATTCTTATCGCGAAACGAATTAAATTACAAATGAAATATTTCAATTTTTAATAGCAGTAATGAAAAAAAATATATATATTCTACATCACATTTTTAAATACAGAACCGTTTTTCCCATAAAAATTGTCCCAATGGTATTATTCCGGTCAAGATATAAGAGAATGGTTATCAGCAGCTTAAAGATAAGTAACTACTTTTTTTAAACTAGAAAGACATTGTTCAGGTCCGCATTATAGATAATATCTAATTTTCAGTACAAAATGAAAAATGCCTAGTAATAATTTATATTTTTCAAAGAAAAATTCTCAATCTTTATATCCATACGCTATAATTGTCAGAAAAAGTAAGCGCATCATGTAGGTGATTAGGATATTCCAAATCAATCTGCAAGCTGGATGACCCCGTGACCAGTTAACCTTTTGACCTTGACCAACGAGATTGGATCTTATATAATAAACTAAACAATGTTCACCCTAATCATTTTCATCACGAACGTTGACGACAAATTCCGGCGGCGTCATGGGAACTCTTACCAGAAAAAGAAATCTTGATCTTAACCCAATAGACGCATATATTACTGTTGATAATATAACTATGGATGTTTATCAGTATTACACATATTTTTCCAAAGAATATTCTAAAGATGAAATTGGAAATTTCCCAACAATATATGTCGGGGCAGGTATACAGGCTGAATATATGGATGAAGATGATGAACCAATACTTACAATGGAAATTACAACAAATGAATCTGGCGAAATAGTAGAAATTTATTATTTTCACGATTGGATGTATTTCAAAAATAGTATGTCATTCAAGATGACGGAAGAAATTGATTTAAATCGCTATAGAAATCTTATTAATGAAAAAATGATTGTAACAATTAAGTTTGAGAAGGAATAATAAAATATATAGTAAAAAAATTAATTAATAATTAATGTCTATGTTTAATTGTACTCCACTGACATATTACCTCTTAACCCTTGATATTTTGACCTTGACATGACCTTAACATGACTTTGGCATGGCCTTGACAAGACCTTGGCATGACCTTGACCTTGACCTTGACCTTGACCTTGACCTTGACCCGCGTTTAAATCGAACCAACGGTAACGGAGATATAAGCTAAGGCCCTCTTGGCTTTCGTACTGCGCATGTTTTTTCTTTATATATTTATTATACGTCACATTTAAAATACACTACCGTTTCCCGCGTTTAAATCGAACCAATCGTAACGGAGATATAAGCTAAGGCCCTTTTGACGTTTCTTCTACACAGCATTTTTTGACATGTAATTATTTTACGTTAAATTTCAAATATAATGCCGTTTGACCCACCCAAATCGGCCCATTAATTACGAAGATATATTATATTGTGGATTAAAAATGGCTGCAAAAAGATGGCTAGTAGCGCCATCTGTTTGTTAGCGGCAGTACTACATCTTAGAGTTATGTAAAGTACTATATTTTTATTCCGCGAAGATATATTATATTGTGGATTAAAAATGGCTGCAAAAAGATGGCTAGTAGCGCCATCTGTTTGTTAGCGGCAGTACTACATCTTAGAGTTATGTAAAGTACTATATTTTTATTCCGCAGCCATTTTTTATCCTAATTTTTAAAGTATGCCACGTGCCGCCATTTTTATCTGCGTCTCTTTCTGGTACGCTGAATTTCCTATACTTCTCTCTCTAACACATTGAATTCCCTATAGTGATAGTAGAAATGGTTTAGGTGATCTACTGATTTCGTTTTTCGATTTCGTTGTTCGATTTCGTTGTTCGATTTCGTTGTTCGATTTCGTTGTTCGATTTCGTTGTTCGATTTCGTTGTTCGATTTCGTTGTTCGATTTCGTTGTTCGATTTCGTTGTTCGATTTCGTTGTTCGATTTCGTTGTTCGATTTCGTTGTTCGATTTCGTTGTTCGATTTCGTTGTTCGATTTCGTTGTTCGATTTCGTTGTTCGATTTCGTTGTTCGATTTCGTTGTCCGATTTCGTTGTTCGATTTCGTTGTTCGAATTCGTTGTTCGATTTCGTTGTTCGATTTCGTTGTTCGATTTCGAAGTTCGATTTCGTTGTTCGATTTCGTTGTTCGATTTCATTGTTCGATTTCGTTGTTCGATTTCGTATTTCGTTGTTCGAATTCGTTGTTCGATTTCGTTGTTCGATTTCGTTGTTCGATTTCGTTGTTCGATTTCGTTGTTCGATTTCGTTGTTCGATTTCGTTGTTCGAATTCGTTGTTCGAATTCGTTGTTAGATTTCGTTGTTCGATTTCGCTGTTCGATTTCGAAGTTGGATTTCGTAGTTCTATTTCGTTGTTCTAATTCGTTGTTCGATTTCGTTGTTCGATTTCGTTGTTCGATTTCGTTGTTCGATTCGTTATTCGATTTCGTTGTTCGATTTCGTTGTTCGATTTCGTTGTTCGATTTCGTTGTTCGATTTCGTTGTCCGATTCCGTTGTTCGATTTCGTTGTTCGTTTTCGTTGTTCGATATTGTTGTATGATTTCGTGGTTCGATTTCGTTGTTCGATTGCGTTGTTCCATTTCGTTGTTCTATTTCGTGGTTCGATTTTGTGGTTTCAGTTTGTTGTTCGATTTCGATTTCGCTGTTCGATTTCGAAGTTGGATTTCGTTGTTCTATTTCGTTGTTCTAATTCGTTGTTCGATTTCGTTGTTCGATTTCGTTGTTCGATTTCGTTGTTCGATTCGTTATTCGATTTCGTTGTTCGATTTCGTTGTTCGATTTCGTTGTTCCATTTCGTTGTTCGATTTCGTTGTTCGATTTCGTTGTTCGATTTCGTTGTTAGATTTCGTTGTTCGTTGTTGGATTTCGTTGTTCGATTTCGTTGTTAGATTTCGTTGTTCGTTGTTAGATTTCGTTGTTCGTTGTTAGATTTCGTTGTTCTTTGTTCGATTTCGTGGTTCGAATTCGTTGTTCGAATTCGTTGTTCGATTTCGTTGTTCGATTTCGTTGTTCGATTTTGTTGTTCGATTTCGTTGTTCGATTTCGTTGTTCGATTTCGTTGTTCGATTTCGTTGTTCGATGTCGTTGTTCGAATTCGTTGTTCGATTTCGTTGTTCGATTTCGTTGTTCGATTTCGTTGTTCGATTTCGTTGTTAGATTTCGTTGTTCGTTGTTAGATTTCGTTGTTCGATTTCGTTGTTCGATTTCGTTGTTCGATTTCGTTGTTCGATTTCGTTGTTAGATTTCGTTGTTCTTTGTTCGATTTCGTGGTTCGAATTCGTTGTTCGAATTCGTTGTTCGATTTCGTTGTTCGATTTTGTTGTTCGATTTCGTTGTTCGATTTCGTTGTTCGATTTCGTTGTTCGATTTCGTTGTTCGATTTCGTTGTTCGATTTCGTTGTTCGATTTCGAAGTTCGATTTCGTTGTTCGATTTCGTTGTTCGATTTCGTTGTTCGATTTCGTGGTTCGATTTCGTTGTTCGATTGCGTCGTTCCATTTCGTTGTTCTATTTCGTGGTTCGATTTCGTGGTTTCAGTTTGTTGTTCGATTTCGATTTCGCTGTTCGATTTTGAAGTTGGATTTCGTTGTTCTATTTCGTTGTTCTAATTCGTTGTTCGATTTCGTTTTTCGATTTCGTTGTTCGATTTCGTTGTTCGATTCGTTATTCGATTTCGTTGTTCGATTGAGTTGTTCGATTTCGTTGTTCGATTTCGTTGTTCGATTTCGTTGTTCGAATTCGTTGTTCGATTTCGTTGTTCGATTTCGAAGTTCGATTTAGTTGTTCGATTTCGTTGTTTGAATTCGTGTTCGATTTCGTTGATCGATTTCGTTGTTCGATTTTCTTTGTTCGATTTGATTGTTCGAATTCGTTGTTCGATTTCGTTGTTCAATTTCGTTGTTCGATTTCGTTGTTCGATTTCGTTGTTCGATTTCGTTGTTCGATTTCGTTGTTCGATTTCGTTGTTAGATTTCGTTGTTCGTTGTTAGATTTCGTTGTTCGATTTCGTTGTTCGATTTCGTTGTTAGATTTCGTTGTTCTTTGTTCGATTTCGTGGTTCGAATTCGTTATTCGAATTCGTTGTTCGATTTCGTTGTTCGATTTCGTTGTTCGATTTTGTTGTTCAAATTCGTTGTTCGATTTCGTTGTTCGATTTCGTTGTTCGATTTCGTTGTTCGATTTCGTTGTTCGATTTCGAAGTTCGATTTCGTTGTTCGATTTCGTTGTTCGATTTCGTTGTTCGATTTCGTGGTTCGATTTCGTTGTTCGATTGCGTCGTTCCATTTCTTTGTTCTATTTCGTGGTTCGATTTCGTGGTTTCAGTTTGTTGTTCGATTTCGATTTCGCTGTTCGATTTTGAAGTTGGATTTCGTTGTTCTATTTCGTTGTTGTAATTCGTTGTTCGATTTCGTTGTTCGATTTCGTTGTTCGATTTCGTTGTTCGATTCGTTATTCGATTTCGTTGTTCGATTGAGTTGTTCGATTTCGTTGTTCGATTTCGTTGTTCGATTTCGTTGTTCGATTTCGTTGTTCGATTTCGAAGTTCGATTTCGTTGTTCGATTTCGTTGTTTGAATTCGTGTTCGATTTCGTTGTTCGATTTTCTTTGTTCGATTTGATTGTTCGATTTCGTTGATCGATTTCGTTTTTCGATTTCGTTGTTCGATTTCGTTGTTCGATTTCGTTGTTCGATTTCATTGTTCGATTTCGTTGTTCGATTTCGTTGTTCGTTGTTAGTTTTCGTTGTTCGTTGTTAGATTTCGTTGTTCTTTGTTCGATTTCGTGGTTCAAATTCGTTGTTCGAATTCGTAGTTCGATTTCGTTGTTCGATTTCGCTGTTCGATTTCGAAGTTGGATTTCGTTGTTCTATTTCGTTGTTCTAATTCGTTGTTCGATTTCGTTGTTCGATTTCGTTGTTCGATTTCGTTGTTCGATTCGTTATTCGATTTCGTTGTTAGATTTCGTTGTTCGATTTCGTTGTTCGATTTCGTTGTTCGATTTCGTTGTCCGATTCCGTTGTTCGATTTCGTTGTTCGTTTTCGTTGTTCGATATTGTTGTATGATTTCGTGGTTCGATTTCGTTGTGCGATTGCGTTGTTCCATTTTGTTGTTCGATTTCGATTTCGCTGTTCGATTTCGAATTGGATTTCGTTGTTCTATTTCGTTGTTCTAATTCGTTGTTCGATTTCGTTGTTCGATTTCGTTGTTCAATTTCGTTGTTCGATTTCGTTGTTAGATTTCGTTGTTCGTTGTTAGATTTCGTTGTTCGATTTCGTTGTTCGATTTCGTTGTTAGATTTCGTTGTTCGTTGTTAGATTTCGTTGTTCTTTGTTCGATTTCGTGGTTCGAATTCGTTGTTCGAATTCGTTGTTCGATTTCGTTGTTCGATTTCGTTGTTCGATTTTGTTGTTAGATTTCGTTGTTCGTTGTTAGATTTCGTTGTTCGATTTCGTTGTTCGATTTCGTTGTTAGATTTCGTTGTTCGTTGTTAGATTTCGTTGTTCGTTGTTAGATTTCGTTGTTCTTTGTTCGATTTCGTGGTTCGAATTCGTTGTTCGAATTCGTTGTTCGATTTCGTTGTTCGATTTCGTTGTTCGATTTTGTTGTTCGATTTCGTTGTTCGATTTCGTTGTTCGATTTCGTTGTTCGATTTCGTTGTTCGATTTCGTTGTTCGATTTCGTTGTTCGATTTCGTTGTTCGATTTCGTTGTTCTATTTCGTTGTTCGATTTCGTTGTTCGATTTCGTTGTTCGATTTCGTTGTTCGATTTCGTTGTTCGATTTCAAAGCTCGATTTCGTTGTTCTATTTCGTTGTTCGATTTCGTAGTTCGATTTCGTTGTTTGAATTCGTTGTTCGAATTCGTTGTTCGAATTCGATGTTCGATTTCGTTGTTCGATTTCGTTGTTCGATTTCGTTGTTCGATTTCATTGTTCGATTTCGTTGTTTGATTTCGTTGTTCGATTTCGTTGTTCGTTGTTAGTTTTCGTTGTTCGTTGTTCGTTGTTAGATTTCGTTGTTCTTTGTTCGATTTCGTGGTTCGAATTCGTTGTTCGAATTCGTAGTTCGATTTCGTTGTTCGATTTCGTTGTTCGATTTCGTTGTTCGATTTCCTTGTTCGAATTCGTTGTTCGAATTCGTTGTTCGATTTCGTTGTTTGAATTCGTGTTCGATTTCGTTGATCGATTTCGTTGTTCGATTTTCTTTGTTCGATTTGATTGTTCGATTTCGTTGATCGATTTCGTTTTTCGATTTCGTTGTTCGATTTCGTTGTTCGATTTCGTTGTTCGATTTCGTGGTTCGAATTCGTTGTTCGAATTCGTTGTTCGTTATTAGATTTCGTTGTTCGTTGTTAGATTTCGTTGTTCTTTGTTCGATTTCGTGGTTCGAATTCGTTGTTCGAATTCGTTGTTCGATTTCGTTGTTCGATTTCGTTGTTCGATTTTGTTGTTCGATTTCGTTCGATTTCGTTGTTCGATTTCGTTGTTCGATTTCGTTGTTCGATTTCGTTGTTCGATTTCGAAGTTCGATTTCGTTGTTCGATTTCGTTGTTCGATTTCGTTGTTCGATTTCGTTGTTCGATTTCGTTGTTCGATTTCGTTGTTCGATTTCGTTGTTCTGTAATAAAACCAAAAGAAACAAGAGAAAATAACATAAAATTAGTAAAGAAAATAACTGTACATTAAATCAAATAACAAAAAAAAAATTTTTAGATTAAAGCAAATATATCAATTTTAAATGAAATAAATCAAACAAAAATAAATTAGGTCACAAAGTAAAAAGCCACGCGCGACTGGATGGCGCCATTCGATATCAACCGGACGTGGAAAGAATCCTTTGTTTCGTAATAATACTCAAATGTCGAAATTCTAAAAACATAGTACTGTAACCGAGTTTTAGACACGAAGTCCAACGGTTGCAATAATTTTCGCTGAGTTCACAAAAACTTCATACGAAACGAGGCCAAAAAGAACCCGGCCAATAGAAACAGCGGAAAAGACATGGTACCACGTCCCAGGAGGCGGCGATGGTGCTGGCGGCGATCAGAGGTGGGACGACGACAAAAAAAAAAACACCAGTAGTCACTAGCGAGCCGCGATCGCGAGAACTTTCCTTCGGGTCAGAACCGGGGTTGAGCACTTTGGTCGTTGTTAAAAAAATAAAAAAGAAGAAATTGTTTCACGGTTAAGGAAACCGGGAGTTCGAATAAAATAGCCGAGCAGGCGGTCTCATGTTATTATTTTTTTTTTTTTGGAAAGTTAAGTTTCAGTGGTGAATAAAGAGTTAAAAGGGTTAATAGTTATTACCGGTCGATTTCTGTCGAAACCAGGAGTCAGTCCACCCATCGTGTTACCAAGACAATCCCAGGAACGGATTAGGCGTAAGATTCGTCCCCGGTAAGCGAGAAATTACACTTTACTAACAAAAACGTACATTTTGGTTTTTTTTTTATATACATATATATCGTTAGAGTACCTTCAGTAGCGAGGGAGAACTCTCTTGTTTCTTTGGCTTTAAGTAGACATTGTAGAGAAATTCAAATAGGGGCGTGTGCCTCCCCTTTCATTTTAGTAAGTTAAGAGGGAGTTAATCTACTCGGTACTGGGTATAGTTTTATTGTATATGTTTGGGTTGTAGCCGTTAAATAGTCAATTTGTCAGAATTTAAGACTTAGTAGTTTTTTTGTTAAATCAGTTTTTATTTATACAAATAACGTACTATTTTCTTTGCACTTAAGTCTCAATTAATTTTTTTTTTGTTGTTTTGTTGATCATATAAATTTTGTCACATGTTTTACCTTATTTATTTTTTTTTTAATAAACCACAGTAAAATTTCACTACGTAGTTTTATATGACCATCCTGAAAAGGGGGGGGGGGGGAATTAGTTGACTAAGATAAGGAGAATCAGAACGAATCAGATATAGGTAAATCAATATTTTGATGACTAAAAGCTTTAAGTGATAGAATAACTTCTTCCCCATAACCTGCCCCTGTCTGTAAGACCAAAGACTCTCCCTCAGCGAGAGCACGAACCACCCTTTCGACTGAGAGGCGGCCGTTTCCAGTCTAGACAGTTCTACCTGGAATACAACCCCTTTCAGCGCCTTGACCGGTGCTCAGAGCCGTAATTTTCTCTCCCAGGAGAGTGGTGACATCACGCTGCCGTTTACAAGTTTGTCTTGTAGGACAAACCCCCTCGCTAATCAGCTTTAGAGAATAATCTAAGGTTCACCAGTTAAATTTTCCCTTAGAAGTTATCACCCTGGTGAATGGGTGAGTGTTTTTTTTTTTTGGGGATATTACACTGGTGACCAACCGTTTATTACACTGGTGACAGCGGTTTTCGGATTTTTTTTCTCTACCATATATCTTATAGACAGGACAGTAATTTGACAAACGGACCTTTTGTTTAATAATAAATAAATTAATACAAGAGAAGAGAATTTTATGAGGAAAATTTTTTTTTTTAATTTTGCTATAATAGGGGGCAATCCTGACTAATTCTCATTATAAAATAATGAATTAAAGAATTATCCAAATCAAGAAAAGAAAAGAATTTTTTTTTTAGTTTTGTTGAAAAATTCCAAGTAGGACCCTGGAATTAACGGAGGTTAATAACTACAACAATTTGCTAAGTAATGTAATTTTACTAGAACAATAATTATAGGCAGTATACTGGAAAAATAAAATGCGTTTAACTAATCGTATTTAATTACGAAGGTCAACAAAACTCGAGAAAGGAAATGCGGAATAACAGTAAATATTTTTTTAAGTTGCAAAATCAAGATAAATAAAAATAATTTTGGTCAAAAGACACCCAATGGTTTAGAGTTTTTTTTGTACTACGAGTTGCATAGATTTACTGGAAAATAACGATAAATTTATTGCGAATAAATTCCCATTCAGACAAATGAAATAAGCATAGGCGTGCCAATATTTTTTTTTAGTATTAATAATCAATTTAAATCCATATAAATACATAGGCCGACCAATATTTTTTTTTGATTTACAAGAACTAATTTTGGACGAACATACAGAATAAACAATTTTTTTTTTAAATTGATCAAAACCACACAGAGGTGTGCCAGAATTTTTCTTTCTTTTTGCTTCCATAGGATTGGATACTATTTTTTTGGAAAATATACACACATAGGCGTTCGCAATTTTTTTTTCCTTTTTATTTTTTTCTCTCTTTCACGTTTTGTCGTGAGTTTTTTTTCATTCGACTTTAACTTTGGATATCCAAGCAGAGGCGTCCCATAAGTTTTTTTGGAGAACCAGGATTTTTAATTTTTTTTTTAGGAAACCATAGGGCGAGTTCAAGGAGCTTCGACTGTAATTTTTTTTTTTTGGGTTTTGCTTTTCAGGCGAAATAATCAATTAAGGTGAATAAACCTAGGCACAGAGGCGCACCAAGCAGGGAAAAGGAACAAGGAGTTGAACGTTGATTTTGAGATTCGATCTCGATATCCTTTTGTTGTAACACACAGGAAAGCATAGGCGTAGCTCAACAAAGAATAGTTACAAAAATATAGTAATTAAATATTATAGAAGGAACTCAGGATCGGTTAGTCAAGCAGAGGCGTGCGAATAATTTTTTTTTTTTGGGGATTCGATTTCGATCATTTTTGGGGTTTTTAATATTGATTTTTTTTTGGGGGGAATTTTAATTTTGATCGAAGATTTGTGTTGTTGGTAAACAGACAGGATTCCTTTTACCCAAACCCAGTTCTTTTGTTTCAGAAAGATCGTCGAAAGGTAGGATATTTTTTTTTACTTTTGATAACATTAAAAAAAAAAACCAAAATGTCTCTTACTAACGATCCAACAGGTAATGCAGCAGCTAGTGGACCAGCAGGTGCAATGGTAGTTCAGCTACCCCCTCAACCCTTAGGGGTTATTGCGGCAACTTTAGCAGACTTTAATGGAAAAGAAGTCGCTAGATATTTTGAAAAATTAGAACAGCGTGCGGAACTTGATAATTGGTCGCAAGGCGACACTTTAAAATTATTAAAATTTAAATTAACAGGTGCGGCATATCAATTTTTTAAATCGGATCCATTTTTGGACAAAGCGAGTTATGCGGAAATTAAAGAAAAGTTTCTGCGTAAATTTACGCAAAAACGATTACCAGGTGATAGTTTATTACAGTTAAGTGGGTGTTACCAAAGACATGACGAAAAAGTAGAGGACTTTGCTACAAGGTTGCGCCTTCTTGCGGCCAAAACGTTAGAAGATGATTTAGCGGATGCAACACCAGGCGAACATGCCGGAATAAAGAAGAAAAATAAGGATCTTCTACTAAACCAATTCAAAATGGGGCTGCGTAAGGACCTCATGAAAGAAACTGGAGTACTTCTATTAAAGGAGCCGAATTTAACGTTAGAAAAAGCGGAGGAAATCGTATGCCTTCAGGAAATGAACTACATGATGCTCCAAGGGAGATCAAATTCAGCCAGAGTGGCGTTTATGGAGGAAGAAAAAAGATGCTACAACTGCAACAGAACAGGTCACAGAACCAGAGATTGCAGGAGCAGGACAAATAGATCAACGAACCAAGAAAAAGAATGCTTCAAATGTGGGAAGCAAGGACATTGGGCAAAAGATTGTCGCTCCAGTCCAAATGTTGATATAAGAAAAGAATGTTGCAAATGTGGAAGAATGGGCCATCAAACAAAGGATTGCTGGTCAAACCAAAAGCAAACACCAATAGAAGAGTGTTTCAACTGTGGAAGAATGGGCCACTGGGCAAAAGACTGCTGGTCAGGACAAAAGGGAAAAAGTTCAAAGGAGGA
Source organism: Neocrepidodera transversa (assembly GCA_963243735.1). Classification (NCBI taxonomy): domain Eukaryota; kingdom Metazoa; phylum Arthropoda; class Insecta; order Coleoptera; family Chrysomelidae; genus Neocrepidodera; species Neocrepidodera transversa. The sequence goes on from OY725356.1 coordinate 2,867,124, forward strand.
CTGGAATAAGGGTAATGAAAAACCCAAGAGAGACCAAAGCAGAAATAGATATCAGAATTCAAGACCAAACAACAATGGTTACAAGGGAAATGGCTACAATGGAGGAAACTACCAAGGAGCCAGACCACAAGAATATCAGAGAAACAGACCAAGTTCACCAGCTTCATCCTACCCGAATCAAAGAAGGGACAAGGGATACAGTGAAAACAAAGGCAATTATTTAAACTAAATCGGGCCTACGAAAAACCCCGTTCAAAAGGCCAAAGGGATAATATTAAAAGGGGAACCAAAACCAATATTTACAATATTATAGACGATGACCCAGGCCAGGTACCTTATGTCGTAACCCTCAGAATAAATGGAGCCAGGCGCTCATGTATGCTGGATACAGGAGGCTCATATTCTCTGATCAAAGAATCATTGATTCCTAGAGATCACATTGACCCATCCATATTAGACACGTTATGTTTAAGAGGTATAACAGGACATGAAATTAAAATGTACGGAACATCCACCGTAAAAGTTCAACCAGAGAACAAAACAAACAATGCCAGAACTCAACTAATAGTATGCGAAGACCATATGTTAGGAGAAGTATCAGTGCTATTAGGAAGAGACTTCCTAGCACAACAGAAAGCAATCATCTCCTATGAAGAAGAACCAGAGCTTATATTATGGGGTCAAAGAATACCAATGAGAACAACAGGAGAAATAATGGAAGTAATGACAGTAATCGGGCATAAACCAAAACCAGAAAAGGCACAAAAAGAATGGCAACAATGGGTACAAAGGGTACAAAAATTTATGACAGAAAAACAGCAAGTGAAGACTATTAACAAGATCCAGAACGAGGACAAACATAAACCAAAGCAAATGCAAAGCATCAAAGAATGGAAAGAATGGCTACAGGTAGTCAAAAACTTTATGGCAAAAGACAAGAGCACGAAGGCTACGCAGAAAAAAGCAAAAGTACAACAGGTAGTAAAGGAAAAGAAGGAAGATAAAGGAAATGAAAATAAGACCAAGAAACAAAAATCGAAACAACCACCGGGAAAACAAAACGTCCCCATAGAAACACAAAAAGGAACCAAATCGAAAGAAATATCACTAACAAAATCAGAAATCGTCTTAGAAGAAGAACTGCTGATTCCAGCAAGAACAGAAGTGTGTACAATGGGAAAAATGAAGAAAACAATGGAAGGCAAAAGCATAGTATGTGAACCACTAGAATCTGGCATACCATTCATACGTATGGCAAATTCCATAACACAAAATAAGAAAGTGGTACCAATCAAAATAATAAATGCTTCATTTAGCGATATTACGCTGAAAAAAGGTGAAAGAATTGGCCAGGCTTGCCAATGCATAGAGGAACCAAAGAAAAAGCTAGAAAAAATAGCAAAATTCGACTACAGCAATAATAAATGGATTGAAGAAGGCTTTGACCTATCACATATATCCAAAGAAGGACAAGGAGAGCTAACTAAATTGCTAAGAAAATACCACTACCTATTCAAAGATGACGACGAAATCCTCACAAGCACCACCAAAGTAAAACATAGCATAACCATCGAACCAGGAACACAACCCATTTGCAAAGCACCATACAGAATACCATGTCAGCAAAGAGAGGTATTGAAACAAGAAATTGATAGGCTACTAGAAGCCCAAGTGATAAAACCATCATCAAGTCCTTGGTCAGCACCAGTAGTGCTAGTGGTAAAAAAGAAACCAGATGGTACAGAAAAAGTTAGGATGTGTATCGACTACAGAGGACTAAATGCAGTAACCAAGAAAGAATACTATCCGTTGCCAAATATTACCGATTTACTCCAAGGATACCAAGCAGAAGATAAAACGCTTTTTTTCAGTTATCGACGTAGCAGAAGCCTACCACCAAGTAGACATGGAAGAGAAAGATATACCACTAACAGGATTTAGCACATACCACGGCCACTTTGAATATACAAAAATGCCATTTGGACTGGTTAATGCACCAGCCACATTTCAAAGGTTCATGAATGTAACATTGGCAGGATTAACAGGAATAAGCTGTATGGTCTATTTAGACGACATCATAATCTTCAACTACCTAGGAGAAAAGGATCACATCAAAAAACTCGAAAGCATACTAGAAAGACTAAGCAGTGCAAATATTAAGCTGAAACCAAAAAAATGTAACTTCATGCTTCAAAAAGTCAAGTATTTGGGACATATAGTTACCCAAGAAGGGATTTCACCAGATCCAGAAACCATAGAGGCAGTACAGAAATACCCTCTACCAAAGAACGTGAAAGGAGTACGAGGGTTCCTAGGATTAGTCAACTGGTACAGAAAATTTGTGCCAAATATAACCGAAATAGCAGCACCTTTGGTAGAACTAACCAAGAATGACGTGGAATTTAAAATAACAGAAGAAGTCATAAAAGCAATAGACACTCTAAAAGGGATTCTGACCTCAGAAAAGCTACTAATTTTCCCAGACTTTACGAAACCATTTATTTTATCAACAGATGCATCAGGCATCGGAGTAGGTGCAATATTGAGCCAAATAAGAGAAGGCAAAGAAAAACCAATAGCATATGCAAGCAGGAAGCTAAATAGAGCAGAGTTGAACTACTCCACTACGGAAAAAGAATTACTGGCAATAATATTCGGCGTAAAAACATTTAGGTGTTACCTCTACGGAAAAAGGTTCACCATCATCACAGACCACAGACCACTAAAATGGGTCTTATCACTAAAAGAACCTAGTTCCAGACTTACAAGATGGGCTTTAACTCTGGCAGAATACGACTTCGAAGTCATTCATAGACCAGGAAGAAAACATGGCAACGCAGACGCGTTAAGTCGAATGTATGATCCAACAAATAACTACATCAATGTTGACTATGAAGAATACCTAGAATATAAGAAACATAATACCCTGCCAATATCAAATAAGGCAATCGTAAAAGAATTGAACCCATTAGCAACGCCTGATGAGCAATCACTAGCGATATTCCTGCCAAGAAAAGGCCAAATGAAAGATAATATTATAACAAAGATAAAGGAAATATTAGGAAAGCCAGAAATACCAAAAGACCAGGAAATAGGAAGCATAATGGAATGGAGTGTGCCAAACAAACGCTTATACTATATAATAGAGAAAGCACTTCCAGAGGACGAATCCTCTTATCAAAACGTTTGGGAATGTCTGAAAAATCTGAAAAACCAATGTGAATTGAACAAAGAAAAATCATTGGCACTCATACAAACCGAGGGCCAACTAAAAGGACTAAATTGGGAAGAAATCGGAAACATGAGCAAATTTATATTCTACAACTCCAATGTAAAATTGGAAATACTAAAAGGAAAAATAACAAGCAAAGAGCAAGCAAAGGTAAATGCCATTAAGGAAGAAGACCAATGGGAACCAATATGGGACAAAGAATCGGTAAGAAAGGAACAAAAGAAGGATACCTTCTGCAACACACTAATAGAACAATTAGAAGAAGAGAACGAAGACGCATCTAAAAGTTATTACTTGGACACTGAGGGAATAATATACCAAAAGGGTAAAAGAGAAGATAAATTGGTCGTGCCAAAAATATTAATTAAGAAAGTACTGGAAGACTTTCACGATACACCGCTATACTGTCATCAAGGACAACAGAAAACAATAGACGCCATCTCAAGAAGATTTTATTGGCCAACTCTAAGAGCAGATGTGACAAAATATTGTCAAAAATGCGACTCATGCAACAGAAGGAAAACTTCCCCACATTTCAAGAAAGCACCTCTGCAGAAATTTACAGCAGTAACAAGACCGTGGGAAATCACTTCAATGGACATAGTCGGACCATTAGTAACATCCGACAAAGGAAATAAGTATTTGCTAACATTTCAGGACCATTTAACAAAATATTGCGAGGCAATACCACTACCAGACCAAAAGGCTGCAACCATTGCAAGAGCGTTCGTAGAAGAAATAGTGTGCAGACACGGCACACCAAAAAAGCTTCTTACAGATAGAGGAAGCAATTTTATGTCAGAAGTAATGAAAGAAGTCTGTGGAATCCTCAAGATAAAGAGATTACACACAGCCAGTTATGCACCGACCACTAACGGGCAAATCGAGCGGATGCACAGAGTTTTGAAAGACATGCTCTCTCATTACCTGTCACGAGACCAAAGAGATTGGGATCAGTGGATACCATATGTACTAATGGCCTATAGAGGAAGTACACACACATCCACAGGGTACAGTCCCTACTACCTGTTACACGGTAGAGAACAGACTCTACCAATTGATCACTTCATAGAACCAAAAAGAGTCAGATACGACATAGAAGAAAATTATGCAGCTGAATTAGAAGCTAGATTGGCACAAGTATATGGAAAAACACAAGCAAATTTAGACAAGGCTAGGGAAGCCAGAATAAAAAGATATAATGAAAAAACGGAATTCAGGGAATTCGAAGAAGGTGATAAAGTGTACCTTAGGGATTTAAGCACTACGAAAGGAATTTCAAAAAAGTTACAGAAAAAATGGATTGGGCCATTCGAAATACGAAGTAAAGTTGGACCGGTAACGTACCGAGTCGCAACGGCGAATGAAAAAAATGAGCAAGTAGTGCATATAAATAGGCTCAAAAGATATTACGAAGATGAAGAAGAGGAACTCATCACCGAAGATGATGAAGAAATAGTTGACCACAAGGAAAACAAAGAAAAAGAGAATGAAGAGGATGAAAATGAGGTAGATCCAGCAAAAGTAGCTGCATTACCACTATGGGGAAAAATAGAGACCCCGGAACCACAGCGTCCCAAGAAAAAACCGAGAAGAAGGTTAAGGAGCAATATTGAAGGGATACCACTGAGAAGGTCAGAAAGAATACGAAGACGTCCTTCAAGTCTGTCAGATTTTGTATGTTATATAAGAGAGTATGAAAAGCCAACAAGGTGCAACCAATGTAGCAAAGTCAAAACAAGTTATGCAACCAAGTCAAGGTACCGACCAAGGGGTCATAGAAAGAGTCTTGCAAAAGAAGAACCAGAGATATATTATGATGCACAAGGCTATTGGGCGTAAAAAGTACGCAAGGTGAGAACAATCGCGTCACCCGCGCAGAACGAAAATCTGTAGCATAAGACAAACGATTGAGTGGCATGGGCTACGATGTAGTCACTGTCTCTGTAATAAGTAGTTGTATTTTGGTTTACCCCAGTGGTAACCAAAAGTTACAAAAGATAACAACTGATACATAGTTACCAGTTAGTTCAAGGAATGAAGATAGTACTCATAGAGGTGTATTACAAAACAATTAGGACATCGGTATAGGGGGATGGCCACTCTCCATATCCATGACACCAATTGAGACCATAGACTTAAAATAGTCGTGCTCTTTTACATTTCCATGCAAAGGAACGGGATGTCACTCGAGTAGTGAGGGAAAGGTACTATAGGCGTCAATCCGTATGGGTCGTCACCAATAAAGGCCAGTAATCTTAGGATTGCGGCCACATTTTTTTTTTGATATGTGTCACGCGCACAGTTGTGTCCGTGACACCGATGATTAGCATAAACCACGTATGGTTATCAAACTGGATATCTCTGGGGATCTTTGGCATAATTTTCGTATGGGAAACAAGCCTTGGGCAAGTATCAGCACGAGTCCAATTTTATATCCAATCAGCTTCACTGGGGGATATTTTATTCCAATCGCGGATTTCAAAATTCCAGTGCATACTGCATGCACTGAGGAGATAAGTGAAGGTCTGATAACCTTGGCTCGAGTGGGGAGCTCGAGACCACCAAAACTGTCTTAAGTGAATAGTTACCCTAGGCTATTTTTTTACCAGGGCGGTTCAAGAGTGTTCTCAGGGAAAAGTCCGCTGGAAAATATCAGGGGACATTTCGCTGTGTTGGACGCTCGAGTTATCCAGTAAAGCCCGATGAGCATTATATAAGTTGATCGTGCCGACAACACGACAAGGGGGCGGTATGGGTAGATTTAGGTATTTTACAGTATAATTAAACCTAGCGTAGAACAAATGTCTAACTGAAGGTTAGGAACCAGAAAGCAAAGAATATAAAGAATATATTCAAAAAATATGAATCAAAGAATGTTGTAAATAAACATATAAATAAATCCGAGCGGAAAGTTTCGCCAAATTAAATAATTATCAGTAGAATACTGGGCTAATAAATATTGGGAATAGCATAAAGCTTAGCTAGATATTATCGGTAGTATGACGTTTAGTGTCAGATAAATAGAATAGGGGTAATTAGTAACATTGAAAGTTACAAAATATGGGGATAATATTAGTTTAACTTACAATCGATTTATAAGAGTGAAAAATCGGGAATAATTTTATATATAAGGATATTTTTTTAGTGGATGCATGTTCTAATTATTATTGCCAAAAAGGGGGCAAAATATGAAAAAAAAAAAAAAAATACAAGTTACAACTACATAGATAATCAAATGACCTTTCAGTAGCTTAAATTCTGAACCAGCAATACATATAATTAAAAAAAAAAAAAAAAATTTATTCTCTTCCATTAGAAAACTTAAAACAAGGGACAAATAATATACAAAATAATTACATACGTAACTGCTGATCAGTACGCGTGGGTACAATAAATAAAGTAATTTGCAAACAAAGTCAAAAAGAATTAGGAACCAGGCCAGGACTTCACAGGCGGACAATTGAGCGTGTGAAACTAAGAGTATATATGGTACGAATGAAGTGAGAAAGAAGTTTATCGTTCAAGCGAATAATAGAGTAAAGTTAACTATCTCTAGGAAATAAGCAATAAGTTAGACTATAAAAGTCATTAATATTAAAGCAATTAAAAAAAAAAAAAATAAATAGAGATATTTAACTACGCGTGACTGTAGGGGACGCCCAAGTTGAAAAAGTGACAAATAAGTATGAGTGAAAAATGTAAATTGAACGATAAGCTTACGATAAAATGAGGTCTACGGCCAAGAATTTTTTTTTTTTCTCTTACATTCCCATAATGAATTACAAAATCGCAGCAACAAAAATCACGAATATAAGTAGAAATAATAAACCGCTTAAAAGAGACACAGAATAAATTTTTAAATTTTGAATGGCAGTAAACTGAGGGAAGCATAACAGTAACAAATAAAATATGTGAACCAAAATCTGAAAGTAAATAATAATAAAGTCAAAGAATAAGTAGTTAGATAGGGAATCAACTACAATAATAAAACCAGATAGAGTAGAAATGTCTGAAATGCCTGATTAAAATAACACAGTGTAAACTTGAGTGTAAACATAATTAAGAAAGTCAGAAAGGAACGAATGCTAGATAGAACGAAGAGATAAAAAGAAAAGGTAAGAAAAATCAATTAAAGCATGAAAAAAAAAAAAAAATAAAAATTTAACCAGTAAGCAGTAAAATAGGAGAATAAAAGTACAAATTGGGTGCAGTAAAGATAATGATAATGGAATATGTGAAGCATGGGAGAGAAAGGTCATAAGAGAAAAGTAGGTAAGATGTGAGTGGATGCAACCACGAAAGAGAGAAAATTAATGAAGTTTTACAAGCATCATTGGGGTATATAATGTAAATAAAAGTGTATCTAAATGTTAATATTAAGAGACAATGTAAATCAATGCATAAACGGTCAGGAAATAAGACGATATAATAATCAATTTTTTTTTTTCGGTTATCCATTTTCAAATGGAATAACTATAGGAAAAAAAACACGTAAAGGAATCAAAGGCTGCTGTATTATGCAATGATAATTCAATAATATTTGTTAGTAAGTAAAAACTATATAAACGTTTAAAAATAAAACAAGTGCGGAATTACGACTTAAAAAAATAATAATTGTTCTAGAACTCTAACGGACAAACAAGAAAGAAGAGAGAACAAACGAAGAATGGAGAGGTCACACCAATGGACACTCTACATAACTACCCTTGCGTTAACCCTAACCATGCTTACCAGTACAAAAGGATTCATCGCATATGATTGCTCAGACACTAAAGTCAATGTGTCAGCAATCTCCCTTAAAGACATTAAACAATGTTCACCGCCCGGTGTATCGTATGACAGTGTCAACGTGACAGTCCAAGTGATACAACGAAATGAATTTAGTAGGCAGAAAGTATGTACGTGCCTAATAGATATTACAAGACTTATGTTTTATTGTGGCATGCACAGCCACACATCAGTAGTAGACGGAGGCCTAGACAACTACATTGAGAGGTTGGGAGCAGAAGAATGCCGAAACCTACATAGATACAAAACGCTTCAATTATACCAAAAGACAATTGGAAATATAATAATGAATGGAACTACAACCGCCTCAGTGACACTACATGGACACATAGAGGACAACGGAGCCTGCAAAGGTGTAGAATACCAGGAGAATGGACGAACATGGAGAGATGTCATAGTCATAGCTTCAGTGAAAATACAAGCTTACGACTACCTAACATCAGTGAGCCTAGACGACAACGAAATACATTTGAAGGGAGGAGTAACCTGCCCATTCATCCCAGGATACTGTTTCGACTCATCTTTAGGGGAAACCACATGGGACAGATACGAACCACCAACATGCGAAAATCATTTAAGTCAAATATACAAAGGAATAGGTGAAAAGATCACCAACAAGCAATCAAAAGAGGAAGTGATAGTAGTAGAACAAGAAGCCAAATTGTTCGCACTCACTCTCCGAAAACGAACAATCATCTGTGGAATAGAGACCTGGCAAACAGAACACCCCAGAATACTAATCATTTTCGTGGGCCAAAACAAGGGAATACAACCCGAAATGCCATTACTACCACAAAACATAGATTTGACAAGCTACGTAAACAGCAAGTTCTTGTATACAGAACAGGCGTACGAAAGACAAATAGAAAAATTATACATAGACACAGTACACAGGAGATGCCTGATGAAGAGAGAAATACTGAAAAATCGACTACTTATGGCACCATCACTACCGAATGCAGTAAGCCAAGTAATGCAACATACTCCAGGGTATACCGGACGAGTATTGGGAGAAGTACTGTATATAATGCAATGTATTCCAAAATCAGTGAGCATCAGAAGGACAAACAAATGCTACCACGAGTTACCAATTACAATTGCAAACCAATCAAAATTCATGGCACCTATAACAAGAATAATCCAGGACTATGCAGAAGAAATTGACTGCAACAATTTAATTCCACCATTATACTTTATTGACGACCAATGGATTGGACTCAATCCGATCCCTACCAAAGCAACCCCACCTAGAGAAGTTTCAGCTGAAACAGAGGAGCTTATGAAATTGATACCTTTACAACCAGTAGGAACAGAAGGGCTGTACACAGAACAAGAAATAAAAGATGCCCAAAGAATTTTAACATTCGGCGCTGAAAGAAAAGCCGTAGAAAACATAATAACAAGACGAACTGCAGGTCTAGCAGCATCAGGGCAAGGATATACCATAACAAACATGTTCATAGAGGACGAGATGAAACAATTCGCTCACTCCACCATAAAACATATATGGGGCTGGTTTTCAGACATAGGAATATTTATGAGCGGATTCATAGGTTTCTACTTTATATACAAAATAATACAGTACATAGGCAGCATCATAATAAATAGTCTAAGAATATACCAAACCATGGGGTGCGGAGTTGCGATACTAGCCAGCATATGGACAAGCCTAACATCATGGGTCCTACACCAAGATAACAGAAAACGCAATAAGAAGGAAGACATAAGATTGACAGAACAAATCACGAGCGATAACGAGGCAGAAACTGAGGGGAACCTACCACAATCTCCACATTGGACGGTATCCCAGGAGAAGATAACCGAAGCATAAAACAAAACACCAAGGATCAAAGAGCAACTGCACACTGACACTAACGATACCCGATCCAAATAACATTATAGTCGACCTCACAAAACTCACCAAGCCAATAAGCAATTCTATTGAAAGGAGTAATCCTTTCCAGTCCACTTCATATGCAAAGTAATAATGCATCCAGCCCTCCATAACAAAAGTAAATATATTCAGTCCCTGTCCCCAATTCAAATAAAAAAAAAAAAAAAAAAATAGGCCTAATGCCTGATCCAGTATCCTGCCCAAGGATTACCAGTATACAGAAGAGAAGAAGGGTTATACCAGGCAGCCAAAAACGAAGGGTTAGTTATAGACAGTTGTGCGGGAGTGTCGAAAACAAAGCTTATAGTGCGCGAAGTGCGAACGGAGTGATCGGAACTCCTCTAACCGAAGTAACACATGTCTTGTTTGTAAGACAAATAACCACAATGTAAAAATATTGTATACGTAAGCTTAAGTTAGTTAGGATGGGGGGATGTGTAAAAGGTATTGGACAGGTAAGTCCAATACTTTTTCAAAGGGGATGGCAATGTAATAAAACCAAAAGAAACAAGAGAAAATAACATAAAATTAGTAAAGAAAATAACTGTACATTAAATCAAATAACAAAAAAAAAATTTTTAGATTAAAGCAAATATATCAATTTTAAATGAAATAAATCAAACAAAAATAAATTAGGTCACAAAGTAAAAAGCCACGCGCGACTGGATGGCGCCATTCGATATCAACCGGACGTGGAAAGAATCCTTTGTTTCGTAATAATACTCAAATGTCGAAATTCTAAAAACATAGTACTGTAACCGAGTTTTAGACACGAAGTCCAACGGTTGCAATAATTTTCGCTGAGTTCACAAAAACTTCATACGAAACGAGGCCAAAAAGAACCCGGCCAATAGAAACAGCGGAAAAGACATGGTACCACGTCCCAGGAGGCGGCGATGGTGCTGGCGGCGATCAGAGGTGGGACGACGACAAAAAAAAAAACACCAGTAGTCACTAGCGAGCCGCGATCGCGAGAACTTTCCTTCGGGTCAGAACCGGGGTTGAGCACTTTGGTCGTTGTTAAAAAAATAAAAAAGAAGAAATTGTTTCACGGTTAAGGAAACCGGGAGTTCGAATAAAATAGCCGAGCAGGCGGTCTCATGTTATTATTTTTTTTTTTTTGGAAAGTTAAGTTTCAGTGGTGAATAAAGAGTTAAAAGGGTTAATAGTTATTACCGGTCGATTTCTGTCGAAACCAGGAGTCAGTCCACCCATCGTGTTACCAAGACAATCCCAGGAACGGATTAGGCGTAAGATTCGTCCCCGGTAAGCGAGAAATTACACTTTACTAACAAAAACGTACATTTTGGTTTTTTTTTTATATACATATATATCGTTAGAGTACCTTCAGTAGCGAGGGAGAACTCTCTTGTTTCTTTGGCTTTAAGTAGACATTGTAGAGAAATTCAAATAGGGGCGTGTGCCTCCCCTTTCATTTTAGTAAGTTAAGAGGGAGTTAATCTACTCGGTACTGGGTATAGTTTTATTGTATATGTTTGGGTTGTAGCCGTTAAATAGTCAATTTGTCAGAATTTAAGACTTAGTAGTTTTTTTGTTAAATCAGTTTTTATTTATACAAATAACGTACTATTTTCTTTGCACTTAAGTCTCAATTAATTTTTTTTTTGTTGTTTTGTTGATCATATAAATTTTGTCACATGTTTTACCTTATTTATTTTTTTTTTAATAAACCACAGTAAAATTTCACTACGTAGTTTTATATGACCATCCTGAAAAGGGGGGGGGGGGGAATTAGTTGACTAAGATAAGGAGAATCAGAACGAATCAGATATAGGTAAATCAATATTTTGATGACTAAAAGCTTTAAGTGATAGAATAACTTCTTCCCCATAACCTGCCCCTGTCTGTAAGACCAAAGACTCTCCCTCAGCGAGAGCACGAACCACCCTTTCGACTGAGAGGCGGCCGTTTCCAGTCTAGACAGTTCTACCTGGAATACAACCCCTTTCAGCGCCTTGACCGGTGCTCAGAGCCGTAATTTTCTCTCCCAGGAGAGTGGTGACATCACGCTGCCGTTTACAAGTTTGTCTTGTAGGACAAACCCCCTCGCTAATCAGCTTTAGAGAATAATCTAAGGTTCACCAGTTAAATTTTCCCTTAGAAGTTATCACCCTGGTGAATGGGTGAGTGTTTTTTTTTTTTGGGGATATTACACTGGTGACCAACCGTTTATTACAGTTCGATTTCGTTGTTCGATTTCGTTGTTCGATTTCGTTGTTCGATTTCGTTGTTCGATTTCGTTGTTCGATTTCGTTGTTCGATTTCGTTGTTCGATTTCGTTGTTCGATTTCGTTGTTCTATTTCGTTGTTCGATTTCGTTGTTCGATTTCGTTGTTTGATTTCGTTGTTGGATTTCGTTGTTCGATGTCGTTGTTCGAATTCGTTGTTACCCTCTCTCTTGTCGTTGACTATAATTGTTAAATTTCAGCTAGCTCAATTTTAAATTTAATTTGCCCCGGAGAGTGGGTGGATTCAAAAAAAAATATCAATGCAATCACCACGAATAGAGGGTATAAGTCTCAGTATAACCAAGGAAAAGATGCAAATAAGGAGATTCCATATACGTTTATTGTTAGCTACTCCTTTTTTTTTTTTTTTTTGTTTAATCCTTTAACACTTTTGGTAACAACAACAAAAACAATATATATATATAAGTATAACGCGTTAACCCCCAATTGGTACCAATTAGTTCACAACTTATCAAATTTATGCTTATATTAATCCTAGAGTAATATCTTGGGTGGATGTAGTCAAAGTATAACCCCAAAACCAAGGTAAATGGAAAGCTCTTACTTGATTTCCGAAGTGTTCGTGTATATCTATGAAATTATGGTGGCGATCATCCAGATCTAACGTAGGTTCCCTGCAATCCTCTGGTGATAGGAGTAAACTATGAGGATGATTGTTGGTAACCACTTAGGTGTCTCTAGTACCAAGGCGAAGAGCCACTAAAAGTGTTGATTGATGCGGGAGTCGTTTGAAGATGATCAGGACCAATACGGAAGATACCAACCAGAGAAACAAACAACCAAGTATGCAGGCAAGTAAGTAAGAAAGTAAGGCCTAAAGAAAGCAATAAGAAAAGTTAATTTACTTCCAGGATGAATAAAAAGATGACTTACCGGAGATCTCGTGTGGCCTTAAAGATATATTAGATTCCCACAAAATCCACAAATAGGTGAATAATTCTCTTGAATATTCGTTTAGGGCGAATCTAAGTTGAATAATATATTTTTTTGTTCTTTTCTAGGCTTAGAAAATCCGAAAATTCGTAATTTTAAGGAAGGCACATGTTCCATCAAAAGCCACAAAAAAAGGATAGATAAAGGTCAAAAGAGATAAGTCAAAATTTTAAAATTAAAGGACTTTAGTGTTAATGGTTAGTTAGCTAGTAGATTTTTGGCCATAAAGCAAGAGAAGAACCAGACTAGGTGACAACCTGAAGAATGACTTCTAATTGTAAATAAACAAATGAAGGTTAACTATTAAAATAAAGGTATTTAAACAACTTAATTAATAAATGAATGTGTTTTAGATCCAAATGGTTTAAGGCAGGCTATTACTTTTCATTAAAATAAATGAATTTAAAAAAATGTTAAAAGAAAATAGTTAATATAAAAATTGAAACCGTAACACACCCCCCTTTCCCAGAAAAGTGTTTTTTACAATAAACAAAAAAAACACTATAAATTAAAGTATATATCTTTGAATAAATTATGTTTAAACTATTCGGAGCCAGTAGCATCAGGAGGATGATACTTCAAGTCTTTGGCATGCCAAATACCAACGTGCTGGCCATGTTCATCTTGTAACTCGTAAGTCCAAGGTGAAACAACATTTTTAATTTTATAGGGACCTTTAAACTTGGGTGCAAACTTTGATGTAAAGTGTTTGGAGGCATCAGAGAGAGCATAATTTCGCTTGTAAACTTGATCCCCAATCTTAAACTGATCGTTCCGGCGACGTAAATCATATGATCGTTTACTAGACTCATATGCTTTACCCAGCCGTTCTGAAATATCCCGAAATAAATCTAGAATATGTTCACGACGAGTATCGAGATCTTGTGGAGTAATTAACTCAATAGGGTCTACTAAATCAGGGTTAGAAGAACCAAAAAGAGTAGGTTCCCTACCAAATATAACAAAATTAGGGGTGACTCCGGTCACTTCATGACGTGCAGACCGTACAGCCCACGACACATGAGGGAGAAACTTATCCCATAACCGGTGATTGTCTTTAATGTAAGACGACAGCATAGTTTTAAGAACTCGGTGACATCGTTCAACAGGGTTGGACTGAGGATGATAACTAGCCGTAAAGGTTTGACGGATTTTGTAAGTTTCCATAAGTTTTGTGAAATTTTCACTCTTAAAAGGGGTACCGTTATCAGTTAATAACCGATTTGGTGACCCGAAGATAAGGAAAACCTTTTCTTCTAGAATTTGAACAATAGTTTTGGTGTTATTCAACCTCATCGGGAAAAATAAGCAAAATTTACTAAAGACATCACATACAGATAATATGAAACAAAATCCCGAAGAACTCCGAGGAAGAGGTCCGACAACATCTACCGATAGTAACTGCCAAGGACGTGACAACATGGTTGTTTTACTTAGCATTAGTCCCAATGGTTTCTTTTGTTCTGGCTTAGTCTCCAAGCAGATCTTACATCGGTTGATATAATTTGCAACATCTTTCTTCATCTTAGGCCAATAATATGTCTCGGAAAGACGACTTAATGTTTTGTAAATGCCTAAATGACCGCAAGTAGGAGGATCGTGGTTAGATTTGATGACTTCCGTTCTGTGTTCCTTAGGAACCACCAATAGCCAACTACGATTGGGTTGCTGATTTAATTCAGGGTAGTTCAAACTAACGTGCTTGTATAATAGATCATTCTCTATTCTCCACAAAGGAAAGTTTTGTGGTTTCTGCTTGACTTCATTTAACATTCGGAGATACCACTTATCGGAAACATTTGTAAAAGTTAGGGTGGCCAATTCGGATGGAGTATCTGAGAGAATAACATTGGGCACTGACCTGGAAAGAGCGTCAGGAACAAGATTGTCTTTGCCTTTGCGATGGACTATATTAAAACGGTATTGTTGAAGACGAACGGCCCATCTTGCTATTCGTCCTACGGGATCCTTGATGTTAAACAACCATAGTAGGCTCCAGTGGTCTGTTACGACAGTAAACGGACTACCTTCGACGTACGGTCGCAATTTTTCAATTGCCCAAATCACGGCTAGACATTCCTTCTCCGTTGTAGTGTACTTTCTCTCGGACTTAGTGAGTGTGCGAGACAAATAACAAACCACCTTTTCACCATCATCATGCTGTTGCGTCAGAACAGCCCCCAAGCCAAAATCTGATGCGTCAGTCTGAATGGAAAAAGGAATATCAAAATTTGGACAGGTTAATACTGGAGCAGACACTAAATTATTCTTAATTTGTCGTAGGGCACTTTCACATGCCTCGTCCCAGATAAAACGAACGCTCTTCTTTAAAAGAGTAGTCAACGGCGCGGTTAGAGATGAAAAATTTGGTACGAATCGACGATACCAGGAGGCAAGACCAACTATGCGACGCACTTCTGACACATTTTTGGGAGTTGGAATTCGAAGTATTGCCTCGACCTTTTCAGGATCGACTAGCAGACCAGACGCATTTACCACATACCCCAAATATTTGAGTTCAGGTCGACAAAAACGACATTTCTCTTTATTTAGGGTCAATCCAGCTCCTTTAAGTCGACTTAATACTATCTGGAGGACCTCAATATGTTTATTGAATGTAGGAGTGCAAATAACGACGTCATCTAAATAGACAAAAACGAACTGTTCGAGATCTACTCCTAAAACACGATCAATAAATCGTTGCCAAGTAGCTGGGGCGTTGTGCAACCCAAAAGGCATTCGGCGAAATTGAAAGAGACCTCGAGTGGGAACCACAAAAGCTGTTAAAGGTCTTGATGACTCTGCGACCGGTATTTGCCAATATGCAGACTTTATGTCTAAAGTTGTTAGAAATTTCGCATCCCGCAGTTTATCAATGGTAGCACTGACAAACGGGAGAGGATATGCATCGGGGAGACTTACTTCATTAAGGCGTTTATAATTTACACAGAACCGATAGGTTTGATCTGGTTTTTTAACTAACACAATGGGAGAAGCCCATGGGGAATTTGACGGTTCGATAATTCCATCAGCAAGCATCTTCTCGAGCTCCTGATTAACTTGTTTTTGTAAAGCAGGGCTTAAAGGATAATGCCGCTGTTTAATGGGTGGAGAGTCGGTCTTTATCTCATGCTGCACAATATGAGTACAACCCAACTTTCCATCCATTCCTTCAAACGTTTTCTTTACGAGATCATCAAGCTGAAATCGCTGTTCTGAATTAAGATGATCAGCGTTCTCCAAAGAGTGAACCTCTACTGGACAGCTCTCTGATCGAAAAGACCATTCACCTGAGTGAAGGTCGGGTATTATTTCCATTTGACACCAAAAATCAATTCCAAGAATTAGATGATGTGGTAAAGTCGGAACGACTAATATTTCAAAGATATGGACTTTATCCTGTAACTTGATAGGTACACGAATAAATCCAATAATGTCACATTTGTCACCATTAGCGACGGTGCAAGTTTGCGAAACGGGAGTAAGAATACAAATATTCTTAAGGATATCCCAGCCGTACTTTCCAATAACCGTTTTAGTACAGCCAGAATCCAACAAACCGAGAAATTCACATCCATAAATCATTACTTTTAAATATGGTCGGTGATCGTTTTTAGCATGAGAAACTATATAGTCTATGATAATTTCTTTACGAGTCAGGTCGGGTTTATCTGAGAGAGTCAAGTCCCGACCGATCATTGACTCTTTCTTCCGTTTTTTTGACAATTTGAACATCGGTGGGATGTAGTATTTTCAAGACCGCACTTGAAGCAGAACAAACGGCGTGGTTTTGAACATTTCTTAAACCGATGGCCACTTTCAAGACAGTTCCAACATTGTGGAGACGCCGGAGGTGTCGACGCAATAAGAGTGACAGTATCAGTATTTGTAGTAGTTGTTACATTCGATGTCTCCGAAGCTCTAGCTGGAACAAATTTTCGTCTATCTTCCCGAACAGAAGCGACTGAGTGAGAGGCCATGGAAGAACTATTACTTTTGTGATAAGCTAACTCAGGTTCCAACAGAGTTCTATAATTCGTTGGAGGAGGAGCGTATTGTTGAATTCTTTTGGAAGTCTCTTCGACCGTCTTTCCAAGACTAACCAATTCAGACATAGACCGAATTGGATGAAGTGCCAACTGAGTTTGAATTGAAGGGAGTAGGTTACGACGAATCATCTTAATTTGAGTTTCCTCAGGAGGACATGAAGATCCTAATTTTTTAAAAAGGTTTTCCATTACGGCTACATAAGTAACAATCCTTTCGTTTTGTCCTTGGGTTCTTCTCCTTATTTCCTCCATTAGTTCAAATTCATAGTCGTACGGCTGAAACGCTTCCCTTAGTTTATTTTCCAATTCTTCCCAAGTTCGAAATCTCTGAGTCCTATACCAAGTTAGAGCTCCTTTGGTTAAAAGTTCAGGTGCCGCTCTCAGAAGCCTATTTTTAGAGATACCCCTCGAAACTCGTAGTTCCTCAATCCTTTCCAGAAAATTATTGACACTAGACTGTCCATCAAATTGAACTCTTAAGCGACTGACATCAAAATATCCCTGGGAGAACTCTTCTACAGCATTAGTTGGTTGACGAACTGGAGGATCTGTGAAGTTACTTCTTCTATTGAGAGAGGATGGTAAATACATTTCGGACGGATGACGCGTGTAAGAATTATATACTGGCATTTCGTCACTAAACCTTACATTAGGCCCTTCCGACCATCGATTGTGATCTAGTCGACTCGATTCAGGAGGATTGTAAGCTCTATCATCGTTGAATGGTTGTTTAGTAACATAGCTAGGTAGACGCGAGGTATGAGTTGAAGACCTTGGTGCATTGGCAAATTGAGTATACGATGGTAGATTACCGGCAGGTTCTTCTTGGATATGCTGATTATGAATTGGATCATTCTCCAAGTCACTTGCTTCTCTAAGTATAACTTCAGGAATTAACAAGTTCGGTTCGTCCAAAAGTGATCCTTCAACTATGTTTTCTACATCCAAAATACTTGATCTATTTTCCCTTTGGTCGATCGATGCTTCGTAAACTGCTTTAAGTGACTCAAAAGCCGTTAAACAACGTCCAATTAAAAGTTGTATTTGTTCACTTTGTGTTGAATCAGCTTGAATTCTTCTTAGCCTTTGTTGTATATGCTGAAGTCGTGTAGAAATTCTTTTAAATTCGTTAACTCTATTTCCTCTGTTAAAGTTATCTATGTCACCTTCTAGTTCTTTCAATTTATCTTCACATACTTTCATCTCCTCTTCTGGTTCTAAAATACCTAAATTCATAAAAGCTGACGAGAGTCCATCTCTTTCATTTCTCAGTGCTCCTCGTAATGTAGTTCTGTTTTCATCCACCGTGCGTCCTACCGGAAGACCACGTATAAAAAGTTCATATCTCAGTTCACTCGCTAAAAGACGATTGACATCCATTTTAGTGAATATGTATTTTTTTTTTGATACACACAAAAAAAAATTATTAAACCCCCACCTTTTCCACGAAAAAGAAAAAAAAAACTAGAATAAAAATAAGGTAAAAACTACCAATTATGTGTTCGTCAGAGGCACTACCACACTAGTAATGCCCACACATACATAACACGGTAATAACCTTAATACTTAAACACACTATTATTCATAAATAAAAAAAACTAAACATATAATCAACAATGTACCTCAACTGCCAAACAGTACGTAATTTCTATAAAACTTTTCAAATTATATCAATTTGAGAAAGTTCACTAAATCACCCTGTATGCGAATGATAAAACGCTTAATGAAATCACACTGGAAATTTGATAATTTATTTGTATTTATTTTTCTATTAATAGTTGATAAAATAAAATGTAATCAAATGTGTTGCGTTTCAATTTTTTTTTCCAAAGGGAGAAACTCAGAAATATCAAAAAAAAATAGCAATAATAGAATGCCTATAATTAAAAATAAAACACAGTGTTTATCTTTCCCCAACCCAAAAACTGTTAGCTGGATTGCTGAAAGTACAGAGACCACCAGATAAATTTAAATTAACGGTAGTACCTAATAGTACGAGGCCATCTTTAGCACAAGGATTCTACACATCAAAAGTTACTGTCTAACAAAATGTTAAAGACACTTTAAATAAAAAGAAGAATACTTGTTGAATTGTTTTAAAGGTTAGCGATAAAAATGAAAAATAATAACACACACAAAAAAAATAAATTATCAGTAATGGATGATATACTCGATGATAATGATATGGAAATCAACACCCCGTTAAGGTAATAGTAATGTATTACTCCAAAATATTAAAAATTACCCAAAAGATTGTTGGTACCAAATAATCTAAATAATTTCAATCTACAAAAGTTTATGAGACATCTTACTTGAATGCTTGTTAAACTCAAAAATAAAATTTAATAGCAGAACCCTTACACGTTGGTCGCCAGTGTTACCCTCTCTCTTGTCGTTGACTATAATTGTTAAATTTCAGCTAGCTCAATTTTAAATTTAATTTGCCCCGGAGAGTGGGTGGATTCAAAAAAAAATATCAATGCAATCACCACGAATAGAGGGTATAAGTCTCAGTATAACCAAGGAAAATATGCAAATAAGGAGATTCCATATACGTTTATTGTTAGCTACTCCTTTTTTTTTTTTGTTTAATCCTTTAACACTTTTGGTAACAACAACAAAAACAATATATATATATATATATATATATATATATATATATATATATATATGTCGTTGTCACTTACGAGGCCATTTATTGCATGTGCAACATACTAAAAGAGGCCCGTCTTGGACATGCGAGGCCCGAAACCGGGCCTCGCATGTCAAATGCTTGTATATAAGCTTATTTTTGTTCCTCTGACCCCCCAAAATATTTATCTCCGATTTTTTTTTGGGCTCATAAGTGAATCTGGATACCACCTCTTATACGGTTTTTAGTTCATTCTATTTTTAACAAGTTGTCGCTTCAATCGTTTTGTATATATTCGCTGTTAGAAATGCGAGGCCCTCGTATATGCGTTCAATTTACAAGTTCATTATTAATTCCGAGGCCCTTAAACATGGCAACGGTGTTAATGTGTTTGTTAACTGATAACAAAATAAAAACATCACTTTTAAATCGTTGGATGCTGTACAAATTTATAATATTTATATTAACTGAACGAAACGATTTTGTTAAGATTTATCTAAATTAGTTTTTAATCATAGTAGCCACCAGTTATCGATAATATTTCTAAGAACTTAAAATAAGTATTTTTTAATATACTTTTTCTGCATCAATTATTAATATTAAAATTTAAACCTTACTTTGACCACGCTTATGTCAATTGAAGGTATTACTTATAAATACCACCGCTTGCTTTTACTTTTTACTTTCCCGACCCACCATACGAGACGGGAAAGTCTTAAAAACGAGCTAAACACAATTTTGAAGGTAAAGATGTCATTTTGAGGTCCCCTGAGGTGATTAAGACCATTTTGAGATGGATGTCTGTCTGTCTGTCCGTGTGTATTCTTCCATGATAGAAATCATACGCTTAATCCAATTAAGCTGAAATTTGGTATACAGGTTTTGATTATCCATCGGAAAAACCCATTAGTTTTTGTACGACATCTGTCAAACGTAAGTGCACTGTCAAAAATGATACACGAAACTTGACTTCCAGTATGTTATTTGAAAGCTCTTGAAAAACTTTATTCAGAACAGTCAAAATTATTTCTCCAACAGTCACCTGTCAAAATTAAAAAAATGTCAAAATTTGAAACTTTAACATTAAATATCTGAAAAAGTACTTCACAGACTTAACCAATTTCGGTTAATCGTCGGAAGAACCAGTGAAGAAGTGTCAGAGTTTGAAACTTTAACATTAATTTATCTGAAAAAGTTTTGAGTCTCTGGATATTCGTCGGGAATGTTTTAGACCGCCCGGAAGTAGGTACCCCAAATTTTTTTTTTTAAAAATTTCGCAAAAAAATTGCAGAACTTTATCTGCACCCCGTCGAGAACTCTAGAACTCTTCGAGACGAGTCCAGAACTCCAAAAAAATCAAAGAGTTCCGCAAGTTGGGGTGCCAACTTCCGGGCGGTATGTTTTAGGGCGACACAACCGATTTTTTTTTTGTTTTTTGTTTTACGAATTAAAAAAATGAGTATAGTAACATGTAGCACCAAGATATTTGAGTTTTTAAAAATTTGCCATAATTTTTAAAAAGTATAAAATTAGAAAAATCATAGTTGCAATAAATGCGTAAAGAACTTTTCCTGTTCGCTTGAATTGCAAAGTTCACCTCCAAGAAAATAAAGGATCCTAAAAATGTAATATTAAAAATCTATTTTGACAAAAAAAGGTACAGAAAGGAACCAAAGTTACAAATAAAAACGTCGATAAAATTTGTATTCATATACAAGGTGTTTCCAAATTTGCACCCTACAGAACACATGCTTATTCCTCATAAAAAGAGAACAAAACACAAGAAAAAGTCAAGAATCATTTAAGAAGAAAAATCGGCGAATTAATTAAGTAAACATTATTTTTAAAAAGTTTTTCAAAAAATGTGTTACTGCCGACCCGTAGTATTATAATTTAAAAAAACAAATTTTCGACAATGTATTTCTTTTTATAAATTAACTCCTATATAATATGTGTCATTTAATGATGACAGTTTTCTCATTTTGACAGCGATAAAAATGATAAAGAATATCGTCACACTGAAAAAAAATTACATTTTTGTAACAATCCACTTACATTTCGCTAACTATATTATCATCATCAGGAGTTGCGTCGGTACGTCTGTTAGTTCTGTCAATTCAATTATTCAGTTTTGTTGATATTGAAATATGCAAGATAAATAATAAATTATTAAACCAGTAAAACGAATAATCTCTGCGCGATTTTTCAAGACTACGGCCGGCCCGTTTCCGTCAACGGAAGAAAGTCTGATTCGAAGAAATGGGAATTTTTCCAATAATTTTTTTTTCAAATTTTTCAATTTTTTTTCAACGAGACTCTTGCAATATGGATATCAATCGACGCGTCTTGACTTACATACCTTAAAAGACATCAGTATGGGCAAATGTGCTTTCGTTATCGAGATATCTCAAATAGGAGTTTCACTTTGTAGGCGGGCCCAGGATCCTCGGACCCGGAATAGCTCATCTTCTGATAGAGCCTTATTTTTTTGAATAAAAACAGAATTTTTTCCACGTCTCATGATATTTTAAGTCATTTGGAGCCAAAAATTTTTTTGAGATTTTTGCACGATTTCAATCCTACGGTTTGCCCAACTTCACCAAGGGTGAAGTGTGGGCGGGCCGTAGTAAAATAATTTAAAAATCATAATAATAATGAAATAATTTAATTGTATCAATATGAATATTGTTGTTGCGCATTCATAATATATTCTATCGGTAATTTATCTTGTCAAAAAACACTCGAGCTTTTCTTTTAAGGATAAATTTCTTTAAAACTCAAAATTTTTGCTTCAGTAATTATTCTTGAAAAAAACATCATTGGCAAAATCGTTCGACATTCTATCTTGCGATTTCTCTATGTCAGTTTTTCTCGTAAAATTACTGATTTGGCAAATTTTTTGGCAACAAAGAGAAATTTATCCGATAAAAAAAAGGTCTTGTATTTTTACTGCTGCCTAAAGCAAGGCATTTGCTAAATGTTAAAAAATATTTAGTCATTTGGAAGTTTGAAATAAAAATTATTAATTTAGCCACTTGTTCTCACCTAATAATAAAACAAACTTTCAAAAATATAAGCGATGGTTCTTTCGACGCGGATTGCAATTCTGAAAAATGTGTCATGTCGATTTTTTTCGTCAAATAAAAATTTCAATTGTTATTATCAAAAAACGAAAAAAAAAACAATTTTATTTTTTGATGATAACTCAAAAGCTATCCAAGAAAGCGGGAATTGCAAAAAAGATCCTTAAAGACTGGGAAATTTCCAAAAAAAAACTTAACTCCCAGAGCTCTAGGTCTAATATTTATAATTTTAATTTGTTGCTGAAAATAAGTCCCCGCGCGACCATTTCGGGATGATTACGCCGCCTCTATAGTGAGTATCGCATCTAAAATAATATTTTTTAAGCACTAAATATTGATTTAAAAATTTGAAAAAAATATGGTATCATTTCAACGCTTGAAGAAAGAAAGTCCCGTTGGAAAAAATTTTTAAATGCATTTTCAAAAAGCTAGTCTATTGTTAATTAACTATTGTCTTTCATACATCTGTCTTCATTGAAAGCTATATAATTTTTTTTTGCCTCCTGGAGTATCTTCTATCAGTATACTCAACAGTATGACCCTATAAAATTATTTAAAATTTGTTTATATATAATTTATAACGAGTTTTTTAACATAACGAAAAATGAAAGTCAAATTGTTGTTAAATTTTTTTTCTCATATACCATGGCAGAGCTATTTTTATATTAGAAATAAGGATTAAATTATTGTAGGTAATATTTTTTAATGCTATTTGTTAATAAATTGTTTATAAACAAATAGAGCACTGCATACTTACTGCATAGTACCTACTGCAGTTTTCCACGCAAAGAAAAAAAATGTTTTAACTTTCTCTTAGATTTGATTTATTAACTTCAAAAATAAAATATAATTTACTAATCTAATAGTTGGCAAAGGCTACTGATTATTTAAATCATTTGTTCCGAGGTTCTTGTTTTCTTCTCGAGAAAATCGAAAAATATTAACTTACCTAGATCTGTATTTATTTTTTAATTTATGACCTTGTTAAAAAATATCGCGCGAGAATCACCGACTAATGTAAACAGATTTAATATCAAAACATGAGTGCTTTGGACATCTTTTATTTTGTAAACTTTTCTTGTTTACAGTTGTTTTCAATATTGTTGTTTTATGTTTAAGATAACAGCAATAAGCAAATATAGACACTAATAGAATAGGCCACATTTGCATGCTTTTAACTAATCTTATATTTACTTTTTGTAAAATTTAAAATTAACTTGTGATGGATGTTACAGTCGTCAATAGTATATAGAAACCATGCGAATACACAAAAGAATTAAAATTTAGAAAGGGTGTTTTAATCAGCAAATCACTAAAACTCACTTGAACCGAATACCGAATGGAACAAAGAGGTTAAAAATAATATAGAGTTGGATGTTGTACCTATTAACTGTACCTAAATAAGATCAGATATAACGTGTACTGCAGAGTACTGCATAAATACTGCAGAGTATTGCATACGTACTGTACAGCACTGTACACATGTACTGCAGAAAAAACGTACAGTACTTCGGGGTCAATGATAATTTAAAAAAAAAAATTTGTAAAACAAATTTTCTTATTGTTTATAATCGTTTTTTTCATATTTGCATTATTTAAATAATTAGTTAAGAACTAAATTTGTCTTTAAAAATCATTATCAATGGCTTATAATACAATTTTTTTTTCATTAATAATTTTATTGTTTATTTAGTTCAAAATTTGTTATAAACAATATTTGAGTGTCACAATATTTTTTTCTAATATTACCAAAAATTACAAAAACAACCATATGCAACAATGTGACGAAAAAAATTTTTCGGATTTTTTTTTGAAAATCCAATATAAAATACGAAATTTTTTTTTTCTCAACTTTGTTAGAGATTTGTAATTTTTAGTAGGATAAGAAAAAAATTATTGTAACAATCAAATTTTGTTTATTTTTTTTATTTTTATTATGAGCCATCAATAATGATTTTTAAACAAAAAACTATTTTGTAACTAAAAATTTAAATAATGCAAATATGAAAAAATGATTATAATCAATAAGAAATTTTTTTTTTCAAAAATATTTGTTTATAAACAATTTATAAACAAATTGCGTTAAAAAATCTTACCCATAATAATTTAATCCTTATTTCTAATATAAAAACAGTATATAAGAAAAAAATTTTTAACAACAATTTTACGATTTTTCAGTTTTAGAAAACTCGTTAGAAATAATATAAACAAATTTTAAATAATTTTATAGCGTCATCTTATTGAGTACACTCATAGAAAGTACTCCAGGAGGCGAAAAAAATTTAGGTTGATTATTTAAACAATTATCCAGTTTTCAATGAAGTCAGAAAATAGTTAATTAACAATAGACTAGCTTTTTGAAAAATCCATAAAATTTTTTTATCCAACGGGACTTTCTTTCTTCAAGTGTTGAAATAATACCATAATTTTTCAAAAATTTTTGAATCAATATTTTAGTACTTTAAAACAATTATTTTGGACGCCGTACTCACTATAGAGGCGTACTCATCTCGAAACAGTCGCGCGGGGACCTATTTTCAGCAACAAATTAAAATTATAAATATTAGAGCTGGAGGTCCGGGAGTTGGAAGTTTTTTTTTGGAAATTTCCTCCTCTCTAAGGATTTCCCCGCTATCTTGTATAGTTTTTGAGTTATCAAAAAATAAAGTTACTTTTTTTTTCGTTTTTTATTAAAGAATTAAAATTATTATTTGCAGAAACAAATCGACATGACACATTTCTCAAAATTGCAATCTGCGTCGAATGAGCCATCGCTCATATTTTTCTTACCCCCTTCAAATTATTTTTCGTAGAAAACTCACTTCTCGACTAGACTAATATAGACTTTTACACTTTATAGATTTTGAGCCAAAATTATGCATTTGAAAAATTGCGGTAAATGAAAATTATAGAACATAAAATTTTCTACAAATTTTGTCTTAACTTTTTTTCTATTCCGCGCAGTGTCGCCGCGACAGGGCGTGAAAGAACCATATATGGATTTTAGCGCAATTTTTTTTAGATTTTGGTCCAAAATGATGCATTTTTAAGAAAAATTAGAGTAGATGAAAATTATAAAAAATTAAATTTTCTACAAATTTTGTCTTTTTTCGAATTTCGCCGCTAGCTTTTATTTTAATTTTTAAATATTTTTTATCTTATTATGTTCATTTGTTAGGTAAATTTTAATACTAAAAATTAAAAAAAAACTTAAGTTTATTATAAAAAAATTTTTAATTGAATTTTTTCAAAATTTTATTAAATAAAGTGTAGAATTTTTAAAAAAATGCTTCAAAAAAGATTTGAAATTTTTTTACGATTGAATAACTTTCAAAATATTAAAGATGTTAAAATCACATTTCTCCCATTCGAAAGATAATTTAAAACTCTAAATTTAGAAAGTATTTTAGTTTCTTAGATTTTTGAATTGTAATTATTACAGCGAAAATAAATATTTTTTTTAATTTCGTTTTATCAAAAAGTATAAAACAAATGAAAAAGTAAATAGTATGTCCAAAAGGGATCAAAAAGTGCTAAATGTGTAAATTATTTCATAATTTTAATATATTAATTGTAGAAGTTATAGTCAAAAATATAAAAAGTTAATAAAACTGACTTTATTAATACATTTTGATCCAGAAAACCTAAAAATGGTCTACTTCTCATTTTGAATACAATTGAATGAATTATTAATTAATTATTGATTTTAAAATTATTCAAAAAATGTGTTAATATTTTTATGGTAAATATTAACATAAAAAATAAAAATATAATGTTAAATTTGTAATAAAAGATTTTATCATTGTTCTTTTTTTTCAAAATTTTATTCTAGAAATTGTGCAATTTTTAAAAGAAAGGTCCAAATAAATTTGAAGTTTTATTACGATTTTAAATTAAATTGAGTAACTTAAACTAAAGGTTTTAAAATGGGATTTGTACCATTCGAAACAGAATATAAAAATGTAAATTTAAGATCGTACCTATAAAGAATTGATTGTTATAGCAAAAATGAAGAATTTTTTTAAAATGTTTTGTAATCTCATTTTGTCATAAATTATTAAATAAATGAAAATAGTGAATAGACTGTTTAGAAGTATTATATGTGTGAAATATTTCTTAAATTTAAATTATGATTATAAAACAAGTTTTTTGTTTGCACATCTTGTACTATTAATTTTACAGAAAATTTCACTCTTGATAAAAGTTTATAAATCTAATGAATTTAATTAAATTAAAAAAATTGAAACCAAAAATATACAGGATGATATTAAGAATAGGTAAATTATGATTATAAAATAACTTTTTTGTTAGTATTCCCTGGTACTATATATTTTAGAGAATATTAAAATATAAAAAAAAGAAATACGCTTAATTAAAAAAAATTATCTGAATAGCAATTGAATAAACAATTATTACTAGTGTTCGGATTACCCCCTCTTTATTTTATTTTTTATAAAATGTTTAAAATATTTCAACATAATATTTTTTTCATGTTTTATCCAACTTTTTTTAGTTTTGTCATAGCTAAAAAATAATAATAATAACTATTATTCAAGGGACGCTTAAACGGTGATGCACCTTTTCGGGAATTTGGCCCATTGGGTATCGGAATGGCTAGTGCGATCTTGGCCAAACTTCTCACATACATGTGGGGTGATAATATACATATTGTAATGTGGAAAAAGTTCTAAAAATTATAACTGGAAAAAAGTTTTCTTGTGCAAAACCCTTAATTTGTATGGCGGATAGCGGAAGAGATTCTGTTCAAATTCAGAAACGTCGAAAGTGATAATAAGAATTTTTTTTTGCTATCACGAAATTGTACTGATGCTTTTGGGCCTCAGAAAAATGTGCAATATTAAGTTTATATGTTTCACTTAATTAATTTTTTGTTATGAAAAATTTGGCTTTCTTCTACATTTTGAGGTTCATTAGAATTCGAATTTGAATCTGAATTTTGTTTTAATTTTTTATTCGGATTGTTTTTACGGCTAAAGCCTTCGGTGTCCTAGTTTAAACTGGAATTTGTAAGTTTCTTTGATTTCCATGTAGTTGCAACGTGTTCTTTAGTATTTTCTAAATTTTCGAAATAAATAAATCAAAAACAGTATCCGATTTAGGTACTAGATCTGTGATATTCAAGGATCGAGTGACTTTGTCATCCATAAATTAAGAATATTTCAAGTAGACATAAGATATTTTTTCCTGTAATATATTTTTTTGCTGTTTGTTTTTGAAAATGTAAATCCTATTATTTAATTTATTAAATAGAAACAAAATCACCACACCAACTAAAAAGATAGGTGCATTAATGTAAACAACCATCGGAGCTTTGAACGAAACATGATACGAGACACTTGTAAAATAAATTTCTTATCGGTTTTTTTCTGCTTTCATAAATCTCGTTCACATTAGAAACGAATGGAGAAAAACACAAGGTCAAGCTTTTGGTAGCTAAATTCCCTGGCAACGTCGCGGGGACTCGTATGTACATTAAAAAAACAATTTATAAACAGTGGGCCTCGCATGTTAGTTAAATATTGTAAAGGGACTCGAATGTGATTTGCATACATGTATATTGTAATTTTAGAAATATCTTACCCCTCATGGGGGGTTATTATTAAATAATATAAAAACATTTAAAAAAACTAAAATATACTTTATAAAAATGTTTCCTTCCGATGGGCCTCGGGTTGCCTGTTCAATATATCGGGCCTCGCTTTTGTCAATGGATGCGTATATATATATAAGTATAACGCGTTAACCCCCAATTGGTACCAATTAGTTCACAACTTATCAAATTTATGCTTATATTAATCCTAGAGTAATATCTTGGGTGGATGTAGTCAAAGTATAACCCCAAAACCAAGGTAAATGGAAAGCTCTTACTTGATTTCCGAAGTGTTCGTGTATATCTATGAAATTATGGTGGCGATCATCCAGATCTAACGTAGGTTCCCTGCAATCCTCTGGTGATAGGAGTAAACTATGAGGATGATTGTTGGTAACCACTTAGGTGTCTCTAGTACCAAGGCGAAGAGCCACTAAAAGTGTTGATTGATGCGGGAGTCGTTTGAAGATGATCAGGACCAATACGGAAGATACCAACCAGAGAAACAAACAACCAAGTATGCAGGCAAGTAAGTAAGAAAGTAAGGCCTAAAGAAAGCAATAAGAAAAGTTAATTTACTTCCAGGATGAATAAAAAGATGACTTACCGGAGATCTCGTGTGGCCTTAAAGATATATTAGATTCCCACAAAATCCACAAATAGGTGAATAATTCTCTTGAATATTCGTTTAGGGCGAATCTAAGTTGAATAATATATTTTTTTGTTCTTTTCTAGGCTTAGAAAATCCGAAAATTCGTAATTTTAAGGAAGGCACATGTTCCATCAAAAGCCACAAAAAAAAGGATAGATAAAGGTCAAAAGAGATAAGTCAAAATTTTAAAATTAAAGGACTTTAGTGTTAATGGTTAGTTAGCTAGTAGATTTTTGGCCATAAAGCAAGAGAAGAACCAGACTAGGTGACAACCTGAAGAATGACTTCTAATTGTAAATAAACAAATGAAGGTTAACTATTAAAATAAAGGTATTTAAACAACTTAATTAATAAATGAATGTGTTTTAGATCCAAATGGTTTAAGGCAGGCTATTACTTTTCATTAAAATAAATGAATTTAAAAAAATGTTAAAAGAAAATAGTTAATATAAAAATTGAAACCGTAACATCGTTGTTCGATTTCGTTGTTCGATTTCGTTGTTCGATTTCGTTGTTCGATTTCGTTGTTCGATTTCGTTGTTCGATTTCGTTGTTAGATTTCGTTGTTCGTTGTTAGATTTCGTTGTTCGATTTCGTTGTTCGATTTCGTTGTTCGATTTCGTTGTTCGATTTCGTTGTTCGATTTCGTTGTTAGATTTTGTTGTTCTTTGTTCGATTTCGTGGTTCGAATTCGTTGTTCGAATTCGTTGTTCGATTTCGTTGTTCGATTTCGTTGTTCGATTTTGTTGTTCGATTTCGTTGTTCGATTTCGTTGTTCGATTTCGTTGTTCGATTTCGTTGTTCGATTTCGTTGTTCGATTTCGAAGTTCGATTTCGTTGTTCGATTTCGTTGTTCGATTTCGTTGTTCGATTTCGTGGTTCGATTTCGTTGTTCGATTGCGTCGTTCCATTTCGTTGTTCTATTTCGTGGTTCGATTTCGTGGTTTCAGTTTGTTGCTCGATTTCGATTTCGCTGTTCGATTTTGAAGTTGGATTTCGTTGTTCTATTTCGTTGTTCTAATTCGTTGTTCGATTTCGTTGTTCGATTTCGTTAGTAAATGGGCAACACCGTTTCCTCCGCATTCCCCATGTTAAATCCCATAAAAATCGCTAAGGTTAAAAATAGCGAAATTGGCTCTAAAAGTGGTGGGCGTAAAATTCAATGTGCGCATGCGCTACGTTATTGGATAGCTAATGCCAGGAGGAGTTAGGGAAAAATAACGAAAAAAATCTCAACTACCCCGTTCAACCCCCCAACTACCCCGTGTTTACGTAAAATTGATACAATATATCATGTGACACATCGTTGAATAGGTCTTTACGTGTAGAGTAAGCGAAAAATATGAAAAAAATTCCAACTACCCCTGCTCAACCCCCAACCTACCCCGTGTTTACGTAAAAATATATCATGTGTCATATCGTTGAATAGGTCTTTACGTGTAGTTTAAGGAAAAATTATGCAAAAAATCCCAACTACCCCCCCCCAACTACCCCGTACGGCAAAATATCGTGGTAAAGGATAAATATTTACTTTCCCGCTATTGCGATATATGTAATGGCATTTAACTAGTAATATCTCCGTTATTAACGATCCTAAATTAATAAAAAAAATTGCTTTGTATTACAAATGTGACTCGTTGAAATAAACTAAGATTAGTATGGAGTAACGGTCCTAAATATTTATAAATGGGCAGGCCTAAGGAGTAGGGGCCCAATTATTACCAACATAAAAGTTTCTCGCAAATATATGGCATTTATCTGAATAAAGGACCGTAATATTTAATTTTTCGCGTCCAAAAGGGCATTAGCAAGCTTCGTTATTAATGATCCAAAATTAATAAAAATGACCGGGATACAAACATAATACTTTAGTGTAATAATACGTTGATTAAGGAGGAAAGAGCAGTTAATCCAAAAAGTATAAAACATTTATTTAGAATATATACAACGTAAAATATTTATAAAATATCCATTGGCTTGGGCGTAGTCTCTATTGAATAGTGCCCCCATGGTAAAGTTTCGTCAGTTCCAGGTATTAAATAGCGCTTATCATCTTTATGGTTGAGGGCAATCTTGCGTTGAATGATGGAATGAACTTGATGTTTAGCGGAACGGATTAGTCTCTGGTCAACAGATATTTCTTTATGATAATTCAAACACTCCACATAATCGTCAAAATTTATTTCAATTTTCACAACAGACGATTTTACTCCCTTAGCTTTCTTGGAAACACCATAGTTCCGTAAAATAGTCTCAATTTCATCCTCGTCATACTCCTCATCTTGCAACTTTTTCCTCTTCTTTTCAATATCTTCATCGGTCGTCAACACTTTTGTTGCATATAATTTAGATCTAAGTCCTACATAGTCAGTCATCGGCACCCCGTTATTCTCATCCTTCATCATTCCAAGCACCTTCTTATTAACCAGGGGTATGCTGTACACGTTGGCTGGAGGATAATCGGACGTATCAAAATATGTACAGCAATCGCGTTTTATGACCGCGTATGGATCATCATCAACAATTTCGTAAATTAGACTGTCTGTGTCAGTATACGTTGCACAACAATTAGGAAAAGTGGTAGCCATATATCCATAATGAAATTCGTAAATAGTTGTTTTTGCCAAGTCAAGGATAGCTTGCCCAACGTAGATGGGTTTATTGAGGAAAATCTGCAATTTTCTCAGCTCCACTGCAACCAAGTTCTCGTTAAAAATTGTGCAATTCTTAAACTCTGGTTTAGCGATGTACGCCTCTGCTCCGTACCGTCCAGCCCACTCAGTCAAAAGACGAATGCTGACCCTTTTCCTTATATTCTCCATCGTTTTTCCTACAAAAACAAATTTATCAGCACTTTATTATACAATTTAAACACAAAACTTACCAAATACAGCATTGTTCATCAACTTGAACAAATTCTTCTCAAACTCATTCTTTGCCTTCTTCCTAAGCTCAGTGTTGAGATCAATGTAGCTCTTTAACCATGGCGCCTGTTTAAATTTAAGAACACGGTGGATTTTAGTCAACACTAATCCATGTGCTATGACTTGTTTGAGGGCTCTATAGTGGATTACATACTTTTGTTTGTCGTTAAGCGTAGCCATCAACTTGGTTAATTCTCTAGCATTTTTCGGAGGCTCGCCCGTCTTCGGATTAATGTGCTCCGGGCAGAAGGGAATGTCTTTGTGGGCGTCGTGGAGATGGCGTGGATATTTCAAATCGACCTCTAGAATGTATCCTTCATCAGCGTCATCAGGAACCGTGGTAACATCGATGTTTGTATCACACCACTCGAAGCCTCCATATGGTAGATACTGGGACATCGCCCACCCGTACTGATTATTCACATCGAAATACATGAGAAAAGTCTTTGGTTTTGAGGGGTCATAGTTGTTAATATATCTATTGTTGGCTTTAGCTCGTCTTTTCGAGCAAACCTGACTAAGTCCTCCTCGTATGCCCCGTTCAACGAAAAGGAACATGTCGGGATCAGTCAAAGGCTCCAATTCCTGCTTAGTAAATTTCAACATAGCGTCCCATGTGAAACCAGGCAATGTAAAGTAGTGGGCGGGGTCCAGGTCATATGTTTTAAGACAGCTGGAACGGAATTGTTCAAATACATCAACCAGCAGCATAATATCAGTCTTCATATACAAATCCACGTATTCACCTAGATTCTGGCAGCGGAATGTGCTCCATACTTGTTGAGCACGATGATAGAGACGGCGAGGGCAGGGCTTATTTTCAAGTTTATTGTAAAATGCAGCTATAGGAGGCAGGCAGGCTTCATTAAAACGATCAAAGGAATCAAAGTAATCATAGGGCATTACACCCTTCTTCGTTAATAACTTAAAATGTTCTTCTGGTAGCTCGGAAAATTGAGATTTTAAATTAGGATATTTTTCCATGTATGATGCCAATTTATCTAATGACGAGCTCAGAAAACGGAAGCTATCAATGAAGCGGAACTGAATAGGTGTCTCTTTCACATGCTTCGTAAAACTTATATACTTTTCCTTTGTAATTGGTAGTAAATCGATAGTTCCCTTCATCCGTGTAGCAATGTCTGTAATTAGAAAATGTGCATCATAGCCACTCAAATTGTGGAAAACAACAGGAACCACGTGACTGTCCTTATAGTTGATATTGCAGGATTCGTGAGCAGCTCCTCTATAATTATTTTCGGGAATCAAGTGATTGTGGTCTCTCACTTTTTTATCACCAGATTTAAACGCCCCAGTACATATATGGCAGTGTGTAGCTTTTTGAAATTCCAATTCTTCCTCGCAAGTCATGTGGATATCATAAGGACACCAAAATACGGTCGCCATATCCTCAGCCAGCTGGGCCATCTCATCAGCAAACCACTGCATACAATCCTCACCTCTATATGAACGATAAAACGAAAGAGTATCGTCGTAGGAACATTTCATAAAGAAACCGGCTGCAGCAGGAACGTGATGTTGCGGTTTCTTGGGGTCGTTAGTTGGCTTTAAGACGCTTTCGAGATCGGCGTAAACAATGAACGGGGCCTTCTCCTTGTTTTTGTTGTTCTTGAACTTAAGGATGTTCTTTCCTTCTTCGGGCATTCTAATAGCTGTTTCGTTTATTTTCTGGCAATCCTCCGAATGTTTATTCAGCTTATCTCCAGAACGAAAGTAATGAAGACAACGATCACAAAAGAATTTTTTATGTGTTTCTTTACTTAGCTGCTTCGACAGAAGCCGGGACATGCTCTTGATCCACACAAAGTGGTAATTTAATGGAGCATCACCCTCTTCGCCCTCCTCATAATATTTGTCTTGAATCATTAATAAATTAATGTGGCGGTCTTTCTTGTCCTTTGTAAGGTAAGTAGGTAAAGTTAGGTATGCTGAAGACTTCTTTTCAAGAACATAAACGTTGATGGAGATGTCATTTTGCTTCTCAAAGTTTGGGATCTGCTTCAACGTCATCGGAAATTGAATGCCTTTTAATTTCAGAATTGAGGAATAGTGGGGGTATGATGAAATTCTGTCAGTGTCATGTACAACAGGATTGAGAGCAGAGGTGACTGCCCACGCAAAGCATGCTTGATCGTCATTCTTGACATTAATACAAGCATTCTTTTTCTGTATTTGAGATGGCAAATTAATATACGATGACCCAAGCTGGGGCGTATATTTATTGATGTTGATTCCCAAGTTTATCACCTTCTTTAAACTCCAGCCTGAGTCTCTTTCCCGGAATTCTTCGAGCTCTTTTGTTATGGGAGCATCAATTTTATCGTCAAACCAAGCGTCAAGGTTAGTATAGCGGTAAATGGCAGAGTTTGATGTGGTAAAGTACTTGTACTCGGTAAGTACCCTGTCGCCCTTTACTATCTCAAACTCTCCGCAAAAAACACCATTCACCTTGACTGCAGCATCCGTCTTTAAAGCGTTATAGATCCTTATCTTGAAGAGAGCCTTAGCGTCCTTTAGAAAATTAGCAGGATCTTTGTGCTTGAGGTTGGAGATAACGCCAGTATGGATACGTGACTTAAAAGCTGACTCGGAGTCTTCCCAATGAATACGATCTCTCGCAGTCTCCTTTCGAGATTCTAGCCCTGCCCCCTTCTTTTGCGCAGCTTTGAATTGTGACCTTAAACTCCTAATATTCCTAAGACAAGCCTCTAAGTGTTGCTTCTCACCAACCGTCTTAGCATACCGCATAGCGTTCCTAATTCTTTTCATTGCCTTTTCGCATTCATACAGTCCTTCTCTTGCCACCGCTTCAACGTAGTTAGGTGTTAACAACCCCAGAAGCCCTGCAATATATTTTATCAAATCGGCGAATAAAGACATCTGTAATAAAAATAAAGTATTAATAATGGTCTTTACTCTTTGCCCGTCTAAAATAAAATGCGTAAAATTTAATGGAGTTAATGGTTTTTACTTTTACGTTTATTGAAAAAAAAAATCAGATTAACAGTTAACTAAGATATCGTATGCCTAGTATTTTATTTAACTATCTGGTATATTTTCGTAGCATTTAAGATCTATCGGCGACAACGGTGTCGGTGCTGGAGACGGTGATAATACCAAAACATAATAATAATAATGGTTTATTATTGATTTATTACAAAAACAAAACATTTTTTTGCAAGAATTGCACCAGCGAGTTGCTTCAACTGGAATTGCTTCTATTCTTCGGTGTGTTGGGGGTTGCATTGCGAACCGTTTATTGGCATTCATTTTCATTTAATTACAATATCTGTAATAAAATGTGGAAAATTAAAAAGTGTATAAGGAATATTATTATTATTATTAATTAATTAGAATATTTTTAGTAGGTTATCATTTTTAAGATAAGTTTATCTTTTTTAGGAATTTCGAAACTAAACATCCTGAAACAATACGTTATGAACAGATCGTGGACGATTCCTACTGCGCTTAACAAATTTTTAGGGGTAATAAATGAAAACACCAGTTATATTATATTAAGAATTTATTTTTTGTTCCCCTCAGAATGCGGTTCTTCCGAGCGGTTCTTCCCGAGCGGTTCTTTCCGAGCCTGCGGTTCTTCCCGAGCCTGCGGTTCTTCCCGAGCCTGCGGTTCTTCCCGACCCTGCGGTTCTTCCTCCTGAGAACGTGCAGCCCGTTCCCGCTCTCTTATTTCTAATATTTCATCATAGGTCCCCCAGGGACAAGTGCATAAATCGGATCCTGGGGGGCAAAACTCGCATACTTCACTCCTGTATCTACAATAAATACATACAACTAAAGTTGTAACTACTAATGTAATAAACAGATAACTCACAAATCAAAATCATCCTCCTCGGAATCATATTGGTCATAATATTGATCGGCCATTTTTTCGTAGGATATTCTGAAAATTACACATTTGCGTTTTAATTTATTACCCCTTTAATGATTGAATCTAATACCGGAAGTAGTAGGAAAAGATTAGTTAGCAGAATTTTTGTAATACAAGATGTTACCAAATATTTTGGTAGCTGCTAACATATTTTTAACTTGTTTAAAATAGGACTTTTATCACTGTCTACTAATCTTAAAAATGTTACTTTATGTCACTTACTGTCAGTAGATAGAACGTCCTTTAACTTTAAAGACTCAATAAGTAAAGGCAATGACGTTTAGAATAAAACTTTACAAGTTGATTTCTTATACAATTGTCACAATCTAAACGTCATTGTCATTAGTTATAGAACCATTAAAGTTAAAGAACGTTCTATCTACTGACAGTAAGTGGCATAAAGTACCTACTAACACAAATCGTGAGTTCGGCGATATACCAAGATATCAAAATGTTGAACATTACTGATGATGTTCAAAACTTTTCAATTAGTTTTACCCCCCCACTATCACAAAATCTGGTATTAATGTTGGTAATTCAAAATTCATATGTCATTTATACTGAGCAGGCTTATTAGTAAACAAGTATCAAAACAATTATTGCGGAGTATGTCTACCAGCAAGTTTCATTTTCCACGAAATAGCCAAGATATATGGAATAACGACAAAGGTATGTGTAGGAACAAAGTTTTACCCGAACGGGGTAACAATTACGCCACATTTTTGGAATGAACATAGTAACATTGTATACGATCCTACTGATGCAATTACCAAACACTATTTACCTCATGAATTGGAATTCACTTTGAAGAAAGGAATGTTTATGCGTAATACAACTGCAGATGCCAAAATGATTGAAATTTATCGTACCTTTAAGAAAACCAAGTCCACAGCCGTGTACTTTGATGAGGCTCCAAAACATTTACTTATAATACGAAAAAATATTCATGATGATGTAGCTAAAATACTTAAGAAATAATAAGAAAATATATGTTTAACTATTATACAAGAGTTTTTATAAAACCTATCCTAGCGTTAACTTAACAATATGAAAACCATATATGCCATGAGAAATAATGATTCTAGGAATTTCAAAACCCCATCCTCAGTTTCTCTTCCGTATTCATAATGCTTAGGTACGATAGATACGCCGCAGCGTTGAGGAGTATATGCACTAAAATATTTACAGGATGGTAACAGAACAGATACTTAGCTGTATAAATTATCTGAAAAGAACGACAGCTGATAGAAAAGAAAGAAACATCTTCAGTAACCGCGGACTTCTAGATGGAAACAATTAATGAATTACCAGAGGATTCTGAGAGGGCAGAAGGGACAGAAGAACGTTGGCTCAAGTCTTCTGCTCTGTCAGATCCGTCTGGTCTGTCAGATGTACAAATAATTGAAGGGAACTAGTCGTTAATAAGATGTCACATGACCCTATACAGACTCTAATCATTTAAAAGATACATGTATTTGAGAGAAACAAGTAAAAATAGCACAATAATATCGATGAAATATAGCATTGTATTTTTTCGTAACAAAATTCTAAACGTTTAAAACGTTGAAAACGTAGTAAAATGTAACGTTTCGTACGTATTTTTTGAATTCTAAACGTTAAAAATGGCGAAAACGTAGTAAAATGTGACGTCTCGAACGTATTGTTTCAAATCAAAATTCTAAGTGTTAAAATCGTAGTAAAATAAAAACAAACATTTTTGAACAAGATGGTTCAAATATACTAGTTGACCGCTTAAGGGATCTAATCACCTATGTTCCTATGCAGACTCTAATTATTAAAAAGATACATGTATTTGAGAGAAACAAGTAAAAATAGCACAACAATATCGATGAAATATAGCAATGTATTTTTTCGAATCAAAATTCTAAACGTGGTAAAATGTGACGTTTCGAACGTATTTTTTCGAAT
Source organism: Neocrepidodera transversa (assembly GCA_963243735.1). NCBI lineage: Eukaryota > Metazoa > Arthropoda > Insecta > Coleoptera > Chrysomelidae > Neocrepidodera > Neocrepidodera transversa. The sequence continues at coordinate 2,905,037 of OY725356.1, forward strand.
CCAAAACGTTAAAAACGTGGTAAAATATGTCGTTTCGAACGTATTTTTTGAATTCTAAACGTTAAAAACGTTGAAAACGTGGCAAAATGTGACGTTTCGAACGTATTTTTTCGGATCAAAATTCTAAACGGTAAAAAAGAACATAATTGAACAATATGCTACTTGACCGCCTAAGGGATCTAATCAATTCGAGCTTAGATTTAGCCTGGCATTTTTTTTATAAGTTTCATTTCATTGTACTACAGCGTCGGAATGTTACCAAGCAACGTGCTTTCGAAAACTAATAAAATTATTTCGTGGGATATTACTACTGGAAATTTTTGACATCAAAATAAAACCAATCAAAATAGTTAATTTTCAGGCACGAGTATAAGAATGTCCAATCAACGCTTGCTTCAACTGACAACTGCCTTAGGGATATTATCACCTAAGTAGGGTATACACTAAATAAACTCTTAGTAACGTTTATTTTATTTCATTACTAATTAAAATCAACGCTTGCTTCAACTGACAACTGCCTTAGGGATATTATCACCTAAGTAGGGTATACACTAAATAAACTCTTAGTAACTAGTTTATTTTATTTCATTACTAATTAAATAAAAAATTTCGTACTAGAAACACTAATTCTTCCCATTTTATTTCCAAAGAACATGTCCACAAACAATTAATTCTAACGTTAAACCTAGCTTAATGACATGATGTTATACTAAATGAATTTTTGCCAGTTGTTTTAAATTGAAATTTTTAAAATGTCGCGATTCTAAAATTTTCAAACGGACAGTGATAAATACTTATAATTTTATTAGTTTCCTCAAGCACGCTGATTAAACGAGATTAGGTAAAATCTGGGCTCGAATATGCTGGTGGTTCTTTTGTATTTTATAATTGTAGAATAAATGATGGTTAGGCAAAAAATACCAAATATCATAAACTTTACTGAATAATATTTTTAAAAATTTCCCGTAGAGTTTATTATATTTAAGCATTTATAATAAATCAAAAATATCTACTTACAACTTATTGGGCGATGTAGACACTAAACTGGAGTAAACTGTAAACTGTTTGAAATACTCTCCGAATGGTGTTTATATACTGCGAGGTTGTGTTGTATTAATCTAATAATGCAACTAATAAACTATGTGAGGTTTCGGCCGGTATTCCCAAATTACGGAATTTTTGCTAATGCGAAGGAAACTGGCTACCCATAAGATAAGAGATTTCCTACAAGTATAGATTGCGGTAAATCTGAAAAACTCTTGCTTGATATACAGTTCCGGGATAACATCGGTTTGTGGGTTATTCATTGTGTTTCTTATCATACATTTTTTTTTAATTATTACACATTATTTGAATTAATAGATAATAAAATAAAAAAAAAATGAAATTAATCTAATTTATTTCAAAATGCGTCTCTTTAAACAGAAAGCTTTGCTGCGTTTTATAAATATATGAAACAATCGAAAAATGGAGTTTAGTTTCAGTGCTAAACGAATCTGAATTCTTTTTCGCCTCGATAAAAAAAGTTCATTTCCGTGTTCAGGCTTCAAAAAGGTATATAAAAATAAAACACGTCTTTTTAATTATAGTATGTTTATTTCAAAAGTTATGTATAAAATGATGAAATTTTAAATAACAACGATTTTAATTGTTTAATTAATCCTTGGCCTGGGCAGGGGATCTGAAGTAGATTCCAGTTAAAGTCGCCTATTTCCACTACTGATCTGGTAAATTCGTTGTATTTGTAATATATATTTTTGCTCAAAAAATAAATATGCCCATCAATATATTTGAAAGCGGATGTAATAGTACCAGGTAGCCCAGGGAACGATGAGGCAATTTTACCTCGATTTATAATTTCACTACCATCGAAATTAAATTCAATAAATGAATCTCCATTATAGAACATATACGATTTTCCAGAATTAGTTTGGAAATTAAAATATCTCGTTCAATTTGTATTCTTGGAAATGCAACAGAATATAACTTATTATTGTTGGTAACGATTATGTCGCCTATATAATTTTGAAAGATGTGTAAATTTGACACGTTTGTAAATTCTTTTGGCACATAGTAACTTATTTGCTCCGAAAATGACGGAACTTTATGAGATTTCAAATCATATATCCAGACGAGCTGATCTCTTACTATGTACATCCGGTAATTGGGGAAGTCGGGAGCGCTTGCAATAAAAATTAGATCAGGATATTCAATCTCACATAAATTTTTTATTTTTTCGTTATATTTCATAGTGGTTTTCTGCGTTGTAATTGCGGGGCTCGTCGTAGATTTTATTTTAGGGGTAGTTTTTGGAATAAAAGTAGGCAGGGTAGTTCTTATTTTAGGGGTAGTTTTTGGCATAAAAGTAGGCTGGGTAGATTTTATTTTAGGGGTAGTTTTTGGCATAAAATTAGGCTGGATAGATTTTGTATTAGGAGTAGTTTTTGGTAGTTCAGTGGGTAGAAATTTCGGTATAGTCGCATATCGATTTATAGGCCCATATAGTGCTTCTAGCCCCATTTTATCATCTTCGGTTAACTTAATATTTGACGGATCATACCAAGCAAACATAAGTGCATTGGAGTTGTCGCTATGTTCTAAGCCTAAGGCGTGCCCTATTTCGTGCACAAGAACAGCATAAAAATTAATACGTCCATCGTCCGTGGTGTTTATACCTAAATCCCAATTTTCATTGTTGTCCATATGAATTTCGATACATGAATCCCCGCTTGGATGAAATGCGTGGGCGAGAACTCCTCCAGGTCCATCAAAAGTAAAGTTGCAAGCGAAATTTCCTTGACAGTTATAGCGAAAACGATGAAATTTGCCGACAAGGGTAATTGTTATATCTGGTTTATCACGTGTCGGATTTTTTACTTGTTTAAATTTAAATTTGGAATTTTCTTCCCATAGCCCAAAAGCTTTTGTAACTAGATTAATCGTTTCAGGGGTAGGTTGTGGAAAATACCAATTTAAAGTCATTTTTGTCCATTTTGTACGCACTCGGTAAGAATTTTCTCCAACCACACACCGCGGTCTATTTATTAGTTGAAGAGTCTCCTTATTTAACATCCCGTCTACAGGTAAATTGTACCTTTCTTGAAAACTGATCAGGGCCGAAGGAAAATCCGTTTGTGAATTGTTTTGTATATAATTATACTTTTCTAAAAACTTTTTAACATCTTCCTCTGTTTCGACATGCCCTCTAGCGGCCGTAAACAAGAGTACTGCTACTAGCACAACCTTCATCTTTGAAGCCTAAAGAGAGACTGAAGATGTAGTTGTTACCATAGAGAATATAAGAAATAATTCTTCTATTTACAATAATATATTCAATTTTCTCTAAAAAATAAGCACAAAAGTATATATTTTTCACGGTGAAACTACGTGGAATTAAAAAAAAAAAAGTTACGATAAAATGTGAAGAAAATTTTATGTTCTACAACTTTGATAATCTGTAATTTTAAAAAATATCAAAAACAAACTTTGTGGTGTATCTGGCAACAACGGTAAGAGTTTAAAACGTTTTAATCACGTTAAATTAAACCATAATGTATACAAAATATATGTGAAAAACTTTATTGCCACCTTGTTTGATAATGATGTAATGACTTATAACTGGCACTCCGGCTAGTTCTCGCTTCGTGTACTTTAGTGTAAATAGGTGGCAAGCAATTATTCTTAGTTTAGCTGTGCTCTGAAAAATGTCTTTCGAGTTTTAACGGATCTTTACGTTTTGAGGTCACCTGAATCCATTTATACCATTTTTAGCATGATGTCTGTCTGTGTGAACACGATAGCGTCTAAACGGCTGAACAGATTTAAATGAAATTTTATATACATATTTAGGGTAATAAGGAGACAAACTGTATAGATTTTGTAGTTAATCGGACAACCGAAAGTGACAGTTGCTATATGTGATGACGTCATTACTGAACAAGATGACAATAAAGTTTTACACATATATTTTTTATACATTATAGTTTCATTTCGGATGATTAAACTTTTCGAAAATTTTTGCCATTGTTGCCAGATTTATCAAAAAGTTTGTTTTTGATATTTTTTAAAATTACAAGATATCAAAGTTGTAGAAGATAAAATTTTCCACATATTTTTTCCTTACTGTTATTTCGAATTCCTAATAGTTTTTCCGCTAGGAGGCGTTAAAGAAATACATATATAGACTTTTGCGCCTTTTTTAGATTTTGAACCAAAATTATGGATTTTTATGAAAAATTACAGTGATTCAAAATTGTAGAACATGAAATGTTCTACAAATTTTGTCTTTACTTTTTTTCGAATTCCGCATAGTTTCGCCGCTAGTTTTAGTTTAATTTTCAAATAATTTTTATTTTTATTAAATTACGATATTTTACGGTTATTCACAAATTTTTATTCTTTATTCAAGTTTTTTCCTATATTTTTCAATTTTTTTAAACATCCTAAAAAATAGAAAAACATTGCGAATTCATTTGATGATTTTTTACAATTTCGTACGATTTTTTATGATTTTTATCGGTTTTTTACGATTTTTAAAAAATACATAATATACTATTTACCAAATTGTTTTGCAACTTTCTTGAGCGCTACTTGAATTTTTTCAAGTTTCTAGATGTAATTTATTTTAGGATATTTTCTATTCTTTAAGCCATATTTGCATTAATTTTTAAAATATTCATGAAAAACGAAATCCTTAAATTGTTGCGATTTTTTTGAGCGCCACTTGAATTTTTTGAAAAAATTTCTAGATGCTATTTATTTTAGAATATTTTCTATTCTTCAAGAATGTTTTTAAATTTGTAATATTTGCATTAGTTTTTGTGTTATTCACGAAAAACGAAATCCTTCTTAATTGTTGCGATTTTTTTGAGCGCAACTTGAATTTTATGAAAAAATTCTAGATGCCATTTATTTTAGGATGTTTTCTGTTTTTTGATATTTGTATTAGTTTTGAAGATATTCACAAAAACGGAAATTTAATCATTAAAAAGTTTTTAAAATAAAACAAAATTTGACTAAAAATTTTTTATTTTTTTAAACTAATTTTATTAGTGTTTTGATACAGAAAAACTAAAATAATCGATTAAACAATTACTTTACTAGGAGTGTTCGGAAAGTTGGGTGGGATAACCCCCTCATTTTTTAGTTCTACTTGGTAGCATAAAAACAATGGGCATATAGGGTGGTCAAAAGTACAGGGATTTTGGAAAATTGAAAAAGTAAAAAATATTTAATGAAACAAATATCTTCAACAAGCAAAATTTTGTTTTTATATTTTTAAATTATAAAATAACTAGGTATAAATTATTCAAGTAGAAATTATCAATTTTATTTTTAAACTTGGAAATTTTCTATGATTGCGGCCAGGATCCATCCTAATACGGTTTTAAAATTTTTTCTTTTATTTTAAACTTGGAAATTTTCAATGATTGCGGTCAGGATCCATCCTGATATGGTTTTAAGATTTTTTCTCAATTACCGCAATAAGGCACATTATAAAATGCAATTTTTCCGTATATCTAGTTTTAGTGCAGTTAAAATGGATTTGTAAGTATATCGAAAGTTTTAACCTACGAGATATTGTGGCATGTTTTTTGTTTTTTAGTGACGATTTTGAGCTAATATTATTTTTAGAGGAGTATTTGGTAGATGATGGATATTTTTCGTAAGTTTTATTTTATTATTTTCGAATTAAAATTCTGTTTTTTATTTGTTAAATATTTTTTGAGATTTTTTATTAATTTTTGTATTTCATTTTTCAACTAAAAAATTTTTTTACGAATTAAAATTCTGTTTTTTTATTTGTTAAATATATTTTGGTGATTTTTTACGAATTAAAATTCTGTTTTTCGATTTTTTATTAATTTTTGTATTTCATTTTGCAACTGAAAAATTTTTTTTTACGAATTAAAATTCTATTTTTGTATTTTTTTATTTGTTAAATATATTCTGGAGATTTTTACTAATTAAAATTCAGTTTTTCGATTTTTTATTAATTTTTGTATTTCATTTTGCAACTAAAAAATTTTTTTTTTACGAATTAAAATTCTATTTTTGTATTTTTTTATTTGTTAAATATATTCTGGAGATTTTTTACGAATTAAAATTCTGCTTTTCGATTTTTTATTAATTATTTTATTTCATTTTTTTGGCAAAAAAGCTTATTTTTACATATTGAAATTCTGTTTTTGTATTTTTTTTATTTGTTAAATATTTTTTGAGATTTTTTATTAATTTTTGTATTTCATTTTTCAACTAAAAAAATTGTTTACGAATTAAAATTCTGTTTTCGGTTTTTGATTAATTATTTTATTTTATTACTTTAGATTATCAGAGTTCGGGGATGAGGACCTCGATATTGAAATGGTGGACCAGTTGGTGTGAGTCTATGTTAGGCAATTATTTTTTTACCACAGCATTCTTTATATATACATCATTTCACATTTAAATATCTAATTTTTAGGGATCAGCTGGGCCCTGAGGATGACGCATCCGAAACATCTTCTTCGAACGACCCCGAAGAAGATGTTCCGGATGTGTCTTCTTCGCCCGTCCCCGAAGAAGGCGCTGGTGATGGTGAGTCCTCTTCTGACGAGGAAATGCCCGAATATGTTGGGTAGGGTACAGTATTCCTGCTTATACAATTTTTAAATTTATTTTTCTTTGCAGAATTGATGACCTGCGGCGATTAGGGTATGATGTTTAACACGTTGAGTGCCAACTACGAGATATTTTGTAGTTTGACTATTAATTATCTGGTAGTTGGCAGTCGACGTGTTAAATCATCATGTGGTTATGATAGGCCTATAGGGGAGTCTTCCACAATAAAAAGACAACGCGCCAAGAACTCATACTTCTAGATTAAATATAATCTTAAGTGGTGGGGAAAATGGGTTCGCAAAAAATCTGCCTACCTATATTTGTATATATTGTAAGGATATTATATTGAATACCACACGTTAGTATTGTTTTTAAATGTAATAAAAAATGCTTATTTATATATGAGTTTTATTAAAAAACACCTTGTATAAGTTAAATGCCATTACATATATCGCAATAGCGGGAAAGTAAATATTTATCCTTTACCACGATATTTTGCCGTACGGGGTAGTTGGGGGGGGGGGGTAGTTGGGATTTTTTGCATAATTTTTCCTTAAACTACACGTAAAGACCTATTCAACGATATGACACATGATATATTTTTACGTAAACACGGGGTAGGTTGGGGGTTGAGCAGGGGTAGTTGGAATTTTTTTCATATTTTTCGCTTACTCTACACGTAAAGACCTATTCAACGATGTGTCACATGATATATTGTATCAATTTTACGTAAACACGGGGTAGTTGGGGGGTTGAACGGGGTAGTTGAGATTTTTTTCGTTATTTTTCCCTAACTCCTCCTGGCATTAGCTATCCAATAACGTAGCGCATGCGCACATTGAATTTTACCCCCACCACTTTTAGAGCCAATTTCGCTATTTTTAACCTTAGCGATTTCTTATGGGATTTAACATGGGGAATGCGGAGGAAACGGTGTTGCCCATTTGCTTTCGTTGTTTGATTTCGTTGTTCGATTTCGTTGTTCGATTCGTTATTCGATTTCGTTGTTCGATTGAGTTGTTCGATTTCGTTGTTCGATTTCGTTGTTCGATTTCGTTGTTCGATTTCGTTGTTCGATTTCGTTGTTCGATTTCGTTGTTCGATTTCGAAGTTCGATTTCGTTGTTCGATTTCGTTGTTTGAATTCGTGTTCGATTTCGTTGATCGATTTCGTTGTTCGATTTTCTTTGTTCGATTTGATTGTTCGAATTCGTTGTTCGATTTCGTTGTTCGATTTCGTTGTTCGATTTCGTTGTTCAATTTCGTTGTTCGATTTCGTTGTTCGATTTCGTTGTTCGATTTCGAAGTTCGATTTCGTTGTTCGATTTCGTTGTTCAATTTCGTTGTTCGATTTCGTGGTTCGATTTCGTTGTTCGATTGCGTCGTTCCATTTCGTTGTTCTATTTCGTGGTTCGATTTTGTGGTTTCAGTTTGTTGTTCGATTTCGATTTCGCTGTTCGATTTTGAAGATGGATTTCGTTGTTCTAATTCGTTGTTCGATTGAGTTGTTCGATTTCGTTGTTCGATTTCGTTGTTCGATTTCGTTGTTCGATTTCGTTGTTCGATTTCGTTGTTCGATTTCGAAGTTCGATTTCGTTGTTCGATTTCGTTGTTTGAATTCGTGTTCGATTTCGTTGTTCGATTTTCTTTGTTCGATTTGATTGTTCGATTTCGTTGATCGATTTCGTTTTTCGATTTCGTTGTTCGATTTCGTTGTTCGATTTCGTTGTTCGATTCCATTGTTCGATTTCGTTGTTCGATTTCGTTGTTCGATTTCGTTGTTCGTTGTTAGTTTTCGTTGTTCGTTGTTAGATTTCGTTGTTCTTTGTTCGATTTCGTGATTCGAATTCGTTGTTCGAATTCGTAGTTCGATTTCGTTGTTCGATTTCGTTGTTCGATTTCGTTGTTCGAATTCGTTGTTCGAATTCGTTGTTCGATTTCGTTGTTTGAATTCGTGTTCGATTTCGTTGATCGATTTCGTTGTTCGATTTTCTTTGTTCGATTTGATTATTCGATTTCGTTGATCGATTTCGTTTTTCGATTTCGTTGTTCGATTTCCTTGTTCGATTTTGTTGTTCGATTTCGTGGTTCGAATTCGTTGTTCGAATTCGTTGTTCGTTGTTAGATTTCGTTGTTCGTTGTTAGATTTCGTTGTTCTTTGTTCGATTTCGTGGTTCGAATTCGTTGTTCGATTTCGTTGTTCGATTTTGTTGTTCGATTTCGTTCGATTTCGTTGTTCGATTTCGTTGTTCGATTTCGTTGTTCGATTTCGTTGTTCGATTTCGTTGTCCGATTTCGTTGTTCGATTTCGTTCTTCGATTTCGTTGTTCGATTTCGTTGTTCGATTTCGTTGTTCGATTTCGTTGTTCGATTTCGTTGTTCGATTTCGTTGTTCGATTTCGTTGTTCGATTTCATTGTTCGATTTCGTTGTTCGATTTCGTTGTTCGATTTCGTTGTTCGATTTCGTTGTTCGATTTCGTTGTTCGATTTCGTTGTTCGATTTCGTTGTTCGATTTCGTTGTTCGATTTCGTTGTTCGATTTCGTTGTTCGATTTCGTTGTTCGATTTCGTTGTTCGATTTCGTTGTTCGATTTCGTTGTTCGATTTCGTTGTTCGATTTCGTTGTTCGATTTCGTTGTTCGATTTCGTTGTTCGATTTCGTTGTTCGATTTCGTTGTTCGAATTCGTTGTTCGAATTCGTTGTTCGATTTCGTTGTTCGATTTCGTTGTTCGATTTCGAAGTTCGATTTCGTTGTTCGATTTCGTTGTTCGATTTCGTTAATCGATTTCGTATTTCGTTGTTCGAATTCGTTGTTCGATTTCGTTGTTCGATTTCGTTGTTCGATTTCGTTGTTCGATTTCGTTGTTCGATTTCGTTGTTCGATTTCGTTGTTCGATTTCGTTGTTCGAATTCGTTGTTCGAATTCGTTGTTAGATTTCGTTGTTCGATTTCGCTGTTCGATTTCGAAGTTGGATTTCGTTGTTCTATTTCGTTGTTCTAATTCGTTGTTCGATTTCGTTGTTCGATTTCGTTGTTCGATTCGTTAATTGATTTCGTTGTTCGATTTCGTTGTTCGATTTCGTTGTTCGATTTCGTTGTTCGATTTCGTTGTCCGATTCCGTTGTTCGATTTCGTTGTTCGTTTTCGTTGTTCGATATTGTTGTATGATTTCGTGGTTCGATTTCGTTGTTCGATTGCGTTGTTCCATTTCGTTGTTCTATTTCGTGGTTCGATTTTGTGGTTTCAGTTTGTTGTTCGATTTCGATTTCGCTGTTCGATTTCGAAGTTGGATTTCGTTGTTCTATTTCGTTGTTCTAATTCGTTGTTCGATTTCGTTGTTCGATTTCGTTGTTCGATTCGTTATTCGATTTCGTTGTTCGATTTCGTTGTTCGATTTCGTTGTTCCATTTCGTTGTTCGATTTCGTTGTTCGATTTCGTTGTTCGATTTCGTTGTTAGATTTCGTTGTTCGTTGTTAGATTTCGTTGTTCGATTTCGATTTCGCTGTTCGATTTCGAAGTTGGATTTCGTTGTTCTATTTCGTTGTTCTAATTCGTTGTTCGATTTCGTTGTTCGATTTCGTTGTTCGATTTCGTTGTTCGATTTCGTTGTTCCATTTCGTTGTTCGATTTCGTTGTTCGATTTCGTTGTTCGATTTCGTTGTTAGATTTAGTTGTTCGTTGTTAGATTTCGTTGTTCGATTTCGTTGTTCGATTTCGTTGTTCGATTTCGTTGTTCGATTTCGTTGTTAGATTTCGTTGTTCGTTGTTAGATTTCGTTGTTCGTTGTTAGATTTCGTTGTTCTTTGTTCGATTTCGTGGTTCGAATTCGTTGTTCGAATTCGTTGTTCGATTTCGTTGTTCGATTTCGTTGTTCGATTTTGTTGTTCGATTTTGTTGTTCGATTTCGTTGTTCGATTTCGTTGTTCGATTTCGTTGTTCGATTTCGTTGTTCGATTTAGTTGTTCGATTGCGTTGTTACATTTCGTTGTTCTATTTCGTGGTTCGATTTGGTTGTTCGATTTCGTTGTTCGATTTCGTTGTTCGTTGTTAGATTTCGTTGTTCGTTGTTAGATTTCGTTGTTCTTTGTTCGATTTCGTGGTTCGAATTCGTTGTTCGATTTCGTTGTTCGATTTCGTTGTCCGATTTTGTTGTTCGATTTCGTTATTCGATTTCGTTGTTCGATTTCGTTGTTCGATTTCGTTGTTCGATTTCGTTGTTCGATTTCGTTGTTCGATTTCGTTGTTCGATTTCGTTGTTCGATTTCGTTGTTCGATTTCGTTGTTCGATTTCGTTGTTCGATTTCGTTGTTCGATTTCGTTGTTCGATTTCGAAGTTCGATTTCGTTGTTCGATTTCGTTCTTCGATTTCGTTGTTCGATTTCGTTGTTCGATTTCGTTGTCCGATTTTGTTGTTCGATTTCGTTATTCGATTTCGTTGTTCGATTTCGTTGTTCGATTTCGTTGTTCGATTTCGTTGTTCGATTTCGTTGTTCGATTTCGTTGTTCGATTTCGTTGTTCGATTTCGTTGTTCGATGTCGTTGTTCGACTTCGTTGTTCGATTTCGTTGTTCGATTTCGTTGTTCGATTTCGTTGTTCGATTTCGAAGTTGGATTTCGAAGTTGGATTTCGTGGTTCGATTTCGTTGTTCGATTTCGTTGTTCGATTTCGTTGATCGATTTCGTTTTTCGATTTCGTTGTTCGATTTCGTTATTCAATTTAGTGATTCGAATTCGTTGTTTGAATTCGTTGTTCGATTTCGTTGTTAGTTATTCGATTTCGTTGTTCCATTTCGTTGTTCGATTTCGTTATTCGATTTCGTTGTTCGATTTCGTTGTTCGATTTCGTTGTTCGGTTTCGTTGTTCGATTTCGTTGTTCGATTTCGTTGTTCGATTTCGTTGTTCGATTTCGTTGTCCGATTTCGTTGTTCGATTTCGTTGTTTGAATTCGTGTTCGATTTCGTTGATCGATTTCGTTGTTCGATTTCCATTGTTCGATTTGATTGTTCGATTTCGTTGATCGATTTCGTTTTTTGATTTCGTTCGATTTCGTTGTTCGATTTCGTTGTTCGATTTCGTTGTTCAATTTAGGTGTTCGATTTCGTTGTTCGATATCGTTGTTCGATTTCGTGGTTTCAGTTTGTTGTTCGATTTCATTGTTCGATATCGAAGTTGGTTTTCTTTGTTCAATTTCGATTTCGTTGTTCGATTTCGTTGTTCGATTTCGTTGTTCGTTGTTAGTTTTCGTTGTTCGTTGTTAGATTTCGTTGTTCTTTGTTCGATTTCGTGATTCGAATTCGTTGTTCGAATTCGTAGTTCGATTTCGTTGTTCGATTTCGTTGTTCGATTTCGTTGTTCGAATTCGTTGTTCGAATTCGTTGTTCGATTTCGTTGTTTGAATTCGTGTTCGATTTCGTTGATCGATTTCGTTGTTCGATTTTCTTTGTTCGATTTGATTATTCGATTTCGTTGATCGATTTCGTTTTTCGATTTCGTTGTTCGATTTCCTTGTTCGATTTTGTTGTTCGATTTCGTGGTTCGAATTCGTTGTTCGAATTCGTTGTTAGATTTCGTTGTTCGTTGTTAGATTTCGTTGTTCTTTGTTCGATTTCGTGGTTCGAATTCGTTGTTCGAATTCGTTGTTCGATTTCGTTGTTCGATTTCGTTGTTCGATTTTGTTGTTCGATTTCGTTCGATTTCGTTGTTCGATTTCGTTGTTCGATTTCGTTGTTCGATTTCGTTGTTCGATTTCGTTGTCCGATTTCGTTGTTCGATTTCGTTCTTCGATTTCGTTGTTCGATTTCGTTGTTCGATTTCGTTGTTCGATTTCGTTGTTCGATTTCGTTGTTCGATTTCGTTGTTCGATTTCGTTGTTCGATTTCGTTGTTCGATTTCGTTGTTCGATTTCGTTGTTCGATTTCGTTGTTCGATTTCGTTGTTCGATTTCGTTGTTCGATTTCGTTGTTCGATTTCGTTGTTCGATTTCGTTGTTCGATTTCGTTGTTCGATTTCGTTGTTCGATTTCGTTGTTCGATTTCGTTCTTCGATTTCGTTGTTCGATTTCGTTGTTCGATTTCGTTGTTCGATTTCGTTGTTCGATTTCGTTGTTCGATTTCGTTGTTCGAATTCGTTGTTCGAATTCGTTGTTCGATTTCGTTGTTCGATTTCGTTGTTCGATTTCGAAGTTCGATTTCGTTGTTCGATTTCGTTGTTCGATTTCGTTAATCGATTTCGTATTTCGTTGTTCGAATTCGTTGTTCGATTTCGTTGTTCGATTTCGTTGTTCGATTTCGTTGTTCGATTTCGTTGTTCGATTTCGTTGTTCGATTTCGTTGTTCGAATTCGTTGTTCGAATTCGTTGTTAGATTTCGTTGTTCGATTTCGCTGTTCGATTTCGAAGTTGGATTTCGTTGTTCTATTTCGTTGTTCTAATTCGTTGTTCGATTTCGTTGTTCGATTTCGTTGTTCGATTCGTTAATTGATTTCGTTGTTCGATTTCGTTGTTCGATTTCGTTGTTCGATTTCGTTGTTCGATTTCGTTGTTCGATTTCGTTGTCCGATTCCGTTGTTCGATTTCGTTGTTCGAATTCGTTGTTCGAATTCGTTGTTAGATTTCGTTGTTCGATTTCGCTGTTCGATTTCGAAGTTGGATTTCGTTGTTCTATTTCGTTGTTCTAATTCGTTGTTCGATTTCGTTGTTCGATTTCGTTGTTCGATTCGTTAATTGATTTCGTTGTTCGATTTCGTTATTCGATTGCGTTGTTCCATTTCGTTGTTCTATTTCGTGGTTCGATTTTGTGGTTTCAGTTTGTTGTTCGATTTCGATTTCGCTGTTCGATTTCGAAGTTGGATTTCGTTGTTCTATTTCGTTGTTCTAATTCGTTGTTCGATTTCGTTGTTCGATTTCGTTGTTCGATTCGTTATTCGATTTCGTTGTTCGATTTCGTTGTTCGATTTCGTTGTTCCATTTCGTTGTTCGATTTCGTTGTTCGATTTCGTTGTTCGATTTCGTTGTTAGATTTCGTTGTTCGTTGTTAGATTTCGTTGTTCGATTTCGATTTCGCTGTTCGATTTCGAAGTTGGATTTCGTTGTTCTATTTCGTTGTTCTAATTCGTTGTTCGATTTCGTTGTTCGATTTCGTTGTTCGATTTCGTTGTTCGATTTCGTTGTTCCATTTCGTTGTTCGATTTCGTTGTTCGATTTCGTTGTTCGATTTCGTTGTTAGATTTAGTTGTTCGTTGTTAGATTTCGTTGTTCGATTTCGTTGTTCGATTTCGTTGTTCGATTTCGTTGTTCGATTTCGTTGTTAGATTTCGTTGTTCGTTGTTAGATTTCGTTGTTCGTTGTTAGATTTCGTTGTTCTTTGTTCGATTTCGTGGTTCGAATTCGTTGTTCGAATTCGTTGTTCGATTTCGTTGTTCGATTTTGTTGTTCGATTTCGTTGTTCGATTTCGTTGTTCGATTTCGTTGTTCGATTTCGTTGTTCGATTTCGTTGTTCGATTTAGTTGTTCGATTGCGTTGTTACATTTCGTTGTTCTATTTCGTGGTTCGATTTCGTTGTTCGATTTCGTTGTTCGATTTCGTTGTTCGTTGTTAGATTTCGTTGTTCGTTGTTAGATTTCGTTGTTCTTTGTTCGATTTCGTGGTTCGAATTCGTTGTTCGAATTCGTTGTTCGATTTCGTTGTTCGATTTCGTTGTCCGATTTTGTTGTTCGATTTCGTTATTCGATTTCGTTGTTCGATTTCGTTGTTCGATTTCGTTGTTCGATTTCGTTGTTCGATTTCGTTGTTCGATTTCGTTGTTCGATTTCGTTGTTCGATTTCGTTGTTCGATTTCGTTGTTCGATTTCGTTGTTCGATTTCGTTGTTCGATTTCGAAGTTCGATTTCGTTGTTCGATTTCGTTCTTCGATTTCGTTGTTCGATTTCGTTGTTCGATTTCGTTGTCCGATTTTGTTGTTCGATTTCGTTATTCGATTTCATTGTTCGATTTCGTTGTTCGATTTCGTTGTTCGATTTCGTTGTTCGATTTCGTTGTTCGATTTCGTTGTTCGATTTCGTTGTTCGATTTCGTTGTTCGATGTCGTTGTTCGACTTCGTTGTTCGATTTCGTTGTTCGATTTCGTTGTTCGATTTCGTTGTTCGATTTCGAAGTTGGATTTCGAAGTTGGATTTCGTGGTTCGATTTCGTTGTTCGATTTCGTTGTTCGATTTCGTTGATCGATTTCGTTTTTCGATTTCGTTGTTCGATTTCGTTATTCAATTTAGTGATTCGAATTCGTTGTTTGAATTCGTTGTTCGATTTCGTTGTTAGTTATTCGATTTCGTTGTTCCATTTCGTTGTTCGATTTCGTTATTCGATTTCGTTGTTCGATTTCGTTGTTCGATTTCGTTGTTCGGTTTCGTTGTTCGATTTCGTTGTTCGATTTCGTTGTTCGATTTCGTTGTTCGATTTCGTTGTCCGATTTCGTTGTTCGATTTCGTTGTTTGAATTCGTGTTCGATTTCGTTGATCGATTTCGTTGTTGATTTCCATTGTTCGATTTGATTGTTCG
Source organism: Neocrepidodera transversa (assembly GCA_963243735.1). Lineage (NCBI taxonomy): Eukaryota > Metazoa > Arthropoda > Insecta > Coleoptera > Chrysomelidae > Neocrepidodera > Neocrepidodera transversa. Next base: position 2,920,192 of record OY725356.1, read on the forward strand.
ATTTCGTTGATCGATTTCGTTTTTTGATTTCGTTCGATTTCGTTGTTCGATTTCGTTGTTCGATTTCGTTGTTCAATTTAGTTGTTCGATTTCGTTGTTCGATATCGTTGTTCGATTTCGTGGTTTCAGTTTGTTGTTCGATTTCATTGTTCGATATCGAAGTTGGATTTCTTTGTTCAATTTCGATTTCGTTGTTCGATTTCGTTGTTCGATTCGTTATTCGATTTCGTTGTTCGATTTCGTTGTTCGATTTCGTTGTTCGATTTCGTTGTTCGATTTAGTTGTTCCATTTCGTTGTTCGATTTCGTTGTTCGATTTCGTTGTTCGATTTCGTGGTTCGAATTCGTTGTTCAATTTCGTTGTTCGATTTTGTTGTCCGATTCCGTTGTTCGATTTCGTTGTTCGTTTTCGTTGTTCTATATTGTTGTATGATTTCGTGGTTCAATTTCATTGTTCGATTGCGTTGTTCCATTTCGTTGTTCTATTTCGTGTTTCGATTTCGTGGTTTCAGTTTGTTGTTCGACTTCGTTGTTCGATATCGAAGTTGGATTTCGTTGTTCAATTTCGTTGCTCTATTTCGTTGTTCAATTCGTTATTCGATTTCGTTGTTCGATTTCGTTGTTCGATTCGTTATTCGATTTCGTTGTTCGATTTCGTTGTTCGATTTCGTTGTTCGATTTAGTTGTTCCATTTCGTTGTTCGATTTCGTTGTTCGATTTCGTTGTTCGATTTCGTTGTTCGATTTCGTGGTTCGATTTCGTTGTTCGATTTCGTTATTCGATTCCGTTGTTCGATTTCCTTGTTAGATTTCGTTGTTCGATATCGTTGTTCGACTTCGTTGTTCGATTTCGTTGATCGATTTCGTTTTTCGATTTCGTTCGATTTCGTTGTTCGATTTCGTTGTTCGATTTCGTTGTTCGATTTCGTTGTTCGATTTCGTTGTTCGATTTCGTGGTTTCAGTTTGTTGTTCAATTTCGTTGTTTGATATCGAAGTTTGATTTCTTTGTTCAATTTCGATTTCGTTGTTCGATTTCGTTGTTCGATTTCGTTGTTCGATTTCGTTGTTCGATTTTCGTTCGATTTCGTTGTTCGATTTCGAAGTTGGATTTCGAAGTTGGATTTCGTTGTTCGATTTCGTTGTTCGATTTCGTTGTTCGATTTCGTTGTTCGATTTCGTTGTTCGATTTCGTTGATCGATTTCGTTTTTCGATTTCGTTGTTCGATTTCGTTATTCAATTTAGTGATTCGAATTCGTTGTTTGAATTCGTTGTTCGATTTCGTTGTTCGTTATTCGATTTCGTTGTTCCATTTCGTTGTTCCATTTCGTTGTTCGATTTCGTTATTCGATTTCGTTGTTCGATTTCATTGTTCGATTTCGTTGTTCGGTTTCGTTGTTCGATTTCGTTGTTCGATTTCGTTGTTCGATTTCGTTGTTCGATTTCGTTGTTCGATTTCGTTTTTCGATTTCGTTGTTCGATTTCGTTGTTTGAAATCGTTGATCGATTTCGTTTTTCGATTTCGTTCGATTTCGTTGCTAGATTTCGTTGTTCAATTTCGTTGTTCGATTTCGTTGTTCGATTTCGTTGTTCGATTTCGTTGTTCGATTTCGTTGTTCGATTTCGTTGTTCGATTTCGTTGTTCGATTTCGTGGTTTCAGTTTGTTGTTCGATTTCGTTGTTCGATATCGAAGTTGGATTTCTTTGTTCAATTTCGTTGTTCGATTTCGTTGTTCGATTTCGTTGTTTGAATTCGTTGATCGATTTCGTTTTTCGATTTCGTTCGATTTCGTTGTTCGATTTAGTTGTTTGAATTCGTTGATCGATTTCGTTTTTCGATTTCGTTGTTCGATTTCGTTGTTCAATTTCGTTGTTCGATTTCGTTGTTCGATTTCGTTGTTCGATTTCGTGGTTTCAGTTTGTTGTTCGATTTCGTTGTTCGATATCGAAGTTGGATTTCTTTGTTCAATTTCGTTGTTCGATTTCGTTGTTCGATTCGTTATTCGATTTCGTTGTTCGATTTCGTTGTTCGATTTCGTTGTTCGATTTAGTAGTAACATTTCGTTGTTCGATTTCGTTGTTCGATTTCGTTGTTCGATTTCGTTGTTCGATTTCGTGGTTCGATTTCGTTGTTCGATTTCGTGGTTCGATTTCGTTGTTCGATTTCGTTGTTCCAGTTCGTTGTTTGAATTCGTGTTCGATTTCGTTGATCGATTTCGTTGTTCGATTTTCATTGTTCGATTTGATTGTTCGATTTCGTTGATCGATTTCGTTTTTCGATTTCGTTCGATTTCGTTGTTCGATTTCGTTGTTCGATTTCGTTGTTCGATTTCGTTGTTCGATTTCGTTGTTCGATTTCGTTGTTCGATTTCGTTGTTTCATTTCGTTGTTCGATTTCGTTGTTCGATTTCGTTATTGATTTCGTTGTTCGATTTCGTTGTTCGATTTCGTTGTTCGATTTCGTTGTTCGATTTCGTTGTTCGATTTCGTTGTTCGATTTCGTTGTTCGATTTCGTTTTTCGATTTCGTTGTTCGATTTCGTTGTTCGATTTCGTTGTTCGATTTCGTTGTTCGATTTCGTTGTTCCATTTCGTTGTTCGATTTCGTTGTTCGATTTCGTTGTTCGATTTCGTTGTTCAATTTCGTTGTTCGTTTTCGTTGTTCTATATTGTTGTATGATTTCGTGGTTCGATTTCGTTGTTCGATTTCGTTGTTCGATTTCGTTGTTCGATTTCGTTGTTCGATTTCGTTGTTTGATTTCGTTGTTCGATTTCGTTGTTTGAATTCGTGTTCGATTTCGTTGATCGATTTCGTTGTTCGATTTTCATTGTTCGATTTGATTGTTCGATTTCGTTGATCGATTTCGTTTTTCGATTTCGTTCGATTTCGTTGTTCCATTTCGTTGTTCGATTTCGTTGTTCGATTTCGTTGTTTGAATTCGTTGATCGATTTCGTTTTTCGATTTCGTTCGATTTCGTTGTTCGATTTCGTTGTTCAATTTCGTTGTTCGATTTCGTTGTTCGATTTCGTTGTTCGATTTCGTTGTTCGATTTCGTTGTTCGATTTCGTTGTTCGATTTCGTTGTTCGATTTCGTTGTTCGATTTCGTGGTTTCAGTTTGTTGTTCGATTTCGTTGTTCGATTTTCATTGTTCGATTTGATTGTTCGATTTCGTTGATCGATTTCGTTTTTCGATTTCGTTCGATTTCGTTGTTCCATTTCGTTGTTCGATTTCGTTGTTCGATTTCGTTGTTTGAATTCGTTGATCGATTTCGTTTTTCGATTTCGTTCGATTTCGTTGTTCGATTTCGTTGTTCAATTTCGTTGTTCGATTTCGTTGTTCGATTTCGTTGTTTGAATTCGTTGATCGATTTCGTTTTTCGATTTCGTTCTATTTCGTTGTTCGATTTCGTTGTTCAATTTCGTTATTCGATTCCATTGTTCGATTTCGTTGTTCGTTTTCGTTGTTCTATATTGTTGTATGATTTCGTGGTTCGATTTCGTTGTTCGATTGCGTTGTTCCATTTCGTTGTTCTATTTCGTGTATCGATTTCGTGGTTTCAGTTTGTTGTTCGATATCGAAGTTGGATTTCGTTGTTCGATTTCGTTGTTCGATTTCGTTGTTCGATTTCGTTGTTCGATTTCGTTGTTCGATTTCGTTGTTCGATTTCGTTGTTTGAATTCGTTGATCGATTTCGTTTTTCGATTTCGTTGTTCGATTTCGTTGTTCGATTTCGTTGTTTGAATTCGTTGATCGATTTCGTTTTTCGATTTCGTTCGATTTCGTTGTTCGATTTCGTTGTTCAATTTCGTTATTCGATTCCATTGTTCGATTTCGTTGTTCGTTTTCGTTGTTCTATATTGTTGTATGATTTCGTGGTTCGATTTCGTTGTTCGATTTCGTTGTTCGATTTCGTTGTTCGATTTCGTGGTTTCAGTTTGTTGTTCGATTTCGTTGTTCGATATCGAAGTTGGATTTCTTTGTTCAATTTCGTTGTTCGATTTCGTTGTTCGATTTCGTTGTTTGAATTCGTTGATCGATTTCGTTTTTCGATTTCGTTCGATTTCGTTGTTCGATTTCGTTGTTCAATTTCGTTATTCGATTCCATTGTTCGATTTCGTTGTTCGTTTTCGTTGTTCTATATTGTTGTATGATTTCGTGGTTCGATTTCGTTGTTCGATTGCGTTGTTCCATTTCGTTGTTCTATTTCGTGTATCGATTTCGTGGTTTCAGTTTGTTGTTCGATATCGAAGTTGGATTTCGTTGTTCGATTTCGTTCGATTTTGTTGTTCGATTTCGTGGTTCGAATTCGTTGTTCGAATTCGTTGTTCGTTGTTAGATTTCGTTGTTCGTTGTTAGATTTCGTTGTTCTTTGTTCGATTTCGTGGTTCGAATTCGTTGTTCGAATTCGTTGTTCGATTTAGTTGTTCGATTTCGTTGTTCGATTTTGTTGTTCGATTTCGTTGTTCGATTTCGTGGTTCGAATTCGTTGTTCGAATTCGTAGTTCGATTTCGTTGTTCGATTTCGTTGTTCGATTTCGTTGTTAGATTTCGTTGTTCTTTGTTCGATTTCGTGGTTCGAATTCGTTGTTCGAATTCGTTGTTCGATTTCGTTGTTCGATTTCGTTGTTCGATTTCGTTGTTCGATTTCGTTGTTCGATTTCGTTGTTCGATTTCGTTGTTCGATTTCGTTGTTCGATTTCGTTGTTCGATTTCGTTGTTCGATTTTGTTGTTCGATTTCGTTGTTCGATTTCGTTGTTCGATTTCGTTCTTCGATTTCGTTGTTCGATTTCGTTGTTCGATTTCGTTGTTCGATTTCGTTGTTCGATTTCGTTGTTCGATTTCGTTGTTCGATTTCGTTGTTCGATTTCGTTGTTCGAATTCGTTGTTCGAATTCGTTGTTCGATTTCGTTGTTCGATTTCGTTGTTCGATTTCGAAGTTCGATTTCGTTGTTCGATTTCGTTGTTCGATTTCGTTGTTCGATTTCGTTGTTCGATTTCGTATTTCGTTGTTCGATTTCGTTGTTCGATTTCGTTGTTAGATTTCGTTGTTCGATTTCGTTGTTCGATTTCGTTGTTCGATTTCGTTGTTCGAATTCGTTGTTCGAATTCGTTGTTAGATTTCGTTGTTCGATTTCGCTGTTCGATTTCGAAGTTGGATTTCGTTGTTCTATTTCGTTGTTCTAATTCGTTGTTCGATTTCGTTGTTCGATTTCGTTGTTAGAATTCGTTGTTCGATTTCGTTGTTCGATTTCGTTGTTCGATTTCGTTGTCCGATTCCGTTGTTCGATTTCGTTGTTCGATTTCGTATTTCGTTGTTCGAATTCGTTGTTCGATTTCGTTGTTCGATTTCGTTGTTCGATTTCGTTGTTCGATTTCGTTGTTCGATTTCGTTGTTCGATTTCGTTGTTCGAATTCGTTGTTCGATTTCGTTGTTCGATTTCGTTGTTCGATTTCGTTGTCCGATTCCGTTGTTCGATTTCGTTGTTCGTTTTCGTTGTTCGATATTGTTGTATGATTTCGTGGTTCGATTTCGTTGTTCGATTGCGTTGTTCCATTTCGTTGTTCTATTTCGTGGTTCGATGTTGTGGTTTCAGTTTGTTGTTCGATTTCGATTTCGCTGTTCGATTTCGAAGTTGGATTTCGTTGTTCTATTTCGTTGTTCTAATTCGTTGTTCGATTTCGTTGTTCGATTTCGTTGTTCGATTCGTTATTCGATTTCGTTGTTCGATTTCGTTGTTCGATTTCGTTGTTCCATTTCGTTGTTCGATTTCGTTGTTCGATTTCGTTGTTCGATTTCGTTGTTAGATTTCGTTGTTCGTTGTTAGATTTCGTTGTTCGATTTCGTTGTTAGATTTCGTTGTTCGTTGTTAGATTTCGTTGTTCGTTGTTAGATTTCGTTGTTCTTTGTTCGATTTCGTGGTTCGAATTCGTTGTTCGAATTCGTTGTTCGATTTCGTTGTTCGATTTTGTTGTTCGATTTCGTTGTTCGATTTCGTTGTTCGATTTCGTTGTTCGATTTCGTTGTTCGATTTCGTTGTTCGATTTCGTTGTTCGATTTCGTTGTTCTATTTCGTTGTTCGATTTCGTTGTTTGATTTCGTTGTTCGATTTCGTTGTTCGATTTCGAAGTTCGATTTCGTTGTTAGATTTCGTTGTTCGATTTCGTAGTTCGATTTCGTTGTTCGAATTCGTTGTTCGAATTCGTTGTTCGAATTCGTTGTTCGATTTCGTTGTTCGATTTCGTTGTTCGATTTCGTTGTTCGATTTCGTTGTTCAATTTCGTTGTTCGATTTCGTTGTTCGTTGTTAGTTTTCGTTGTTCGTTGTTAGATTTCGTTGTTCTTTGTTCGATTTCGTGGTTCGAATTCGTTGTTCGAATTCGTAGTTCGATTTCGTTGTTCGATTTCGTTGTTCGATTTCGTTGTTCGAATTCGTTGTTCGAATTCGTTGTTCGATTTCGTTGTTTGAATTCGTGTTCGATTTCGTTGATCGATTTCGTTGTTCGATTTTCTTTGTTCGATTTGATTGTTCGATTTCGTTGATCGATTTCGTTTTTGGATTTCGTTGTTCGATTTCGTTGTTCGATTTCGATGTTCGATTTCGTGGTTCGAATTCGTTGTTCGTTGTTAGATTTCGTTGTTCTTTGTTCGATTTCGTGGTTCGAATTCGTTGTTCGAATTCGTTGTTCGATTTCGTTGTTCGATTTCGTTGTTCGATTTTGTTGTTCGATTTCGTTCGATTTCGTTGTTCGATTTCGTTGTTCGATTTCGTTGTTCGATTTCGTTGTTCGATTTCGAAGTTCGATTTCGTTGTTCGATTTCGTTGTTCGATTTCGTTGTTCGATTTCGTTGTTCGATTTCGTTCGATTTCGTTGTTCGATTTCGTTGTTCGATTTCGTTGTTCGATTTCGTTGTTCGATTTCGTTGTTCAATTTCGTTGTTCGATTTCGTTGTTCGTTGTTAGTTTTCGTTGTTCGTTGTTAGATTTCGTTGTTCTTTGTTCGATTTCGTGGTTCGAATTCGTTGTTCGAATTCGTAGTTCGATTTCGTTGTTCGATTTCGTTGTTCGATTTCGTTGTTCGATTTCGTTGTTCGATTTTGTTGTTCGATTTCGTTGTTCGATTTCGTTGTTCGATTTCGTTGTTCGATTTCGTTGTTCGATTTCGTTGTTCGATTTCGTTGTTCGATTTCGTTGTTCTATTTCGTTGTTCGATTTCGTTGTTCGATTTCGAAGTTCGATTTCGTTGTTAGATTTCGTTGTTCGATTTCGTAGTTCGATTTCGTTGTTCGAATTCGTTGTTCGAATTCGTTGTTCGAATTCGTTGTTCGATTTCGTTGTTCGATTTCGTTGTTCGATTTCGTTGTTCGATTTCGTTGTTCGATTTCGTTGTTCAATTTCGTTGTTCGATTTCGTTGTTCGTTGTTAGTTTTTGTTGTTCGTTGTTAGATTTCGTTGTTCTTTGTTCGATTTCGTGGTTCGAATTCGTTGTTCGAATTCGTAGTTCGATTTCGTTGTTCGATTTCGTTGTTCGATTTCGTTGTTCGAATTCGTTGTTCGAATTCGTTGTTCGATTTCGTTGTTTGAATTCGTGTTCGATTTCGTTGATCGATTTCGTTGTTCGATTTTCTTTGTTCGATTTGATTGTACGATTTCGTTGATCGATTTCGTTTTTGGATTTCGTTGTTCGATTTCGTTGTTCGATTTCGATGTTCGATTTCGTGGTTCGAATTCGTTGTTCGTTGTTAGATTTCGTTGTTCTTTGTTCGATTTCGTGGTTCGAATTCGTTGTTCGAATTCGTTGTTCGATTTCGTTGTTCGATTTCGTTGTTCGATTTTGTTGTTCGATTTCGTTCGATTTCGTTGTTCGATTTCGTTGTTCGATTTCGTTGTTCGATTTCGAAGTTCGATTTCGTTGTTCGATTTCGTTGTTCGATTTCGTTGTTCGATTTCGTTCGATTTCGTTGTTCGATTTCGTTGTTTGATTTCGTTGTTCGATTTCGTTGTTCGATTTCGTTGTTCAATTTCGTTGTTCGATTTCGTTGTTCGTTGTTAGTTTTCGTTGTTCGTTGTTAGATTTCGTTGTTCTTTGTTCGATTTCGTGGTTCGAATTCGTTGTTCGAATTCGTAGTTCGATTTCGTTGTTCGATTTCGTTGTTCGATTTCGTTGTTCGATTTCGTTGTTCGATTTTGTTGTTCGATTTCGTTGTTCGATTTCGTTGTTCGATTTCGTTGTTCGATTTCGAAGTTCGATTTCGTTGTTCGATTTCGTTGTTCGATTTCGTTGTTCGATTTCGTTGTTCGATTTCGTTGTTCGATTTCGTTGTTCGATTTCGTTGTTCGATTTCGTTGTTCGATTTCGTTGTTCGATTTCGTTGTTCGATTTCGTTGTTCGATTTCGTTGTTCGATTTCGTTGTTCGAATTCGTTGTTCGAATTCGTTGTTCGATTTCGTTGTTCGATTTCGTTGTTCGATTTCGAAGTTCGATTTCGTTGTTCGATTTCGTTGTTCGATTTCGTTGTTCGATTTCGTATTTCGTTGTTCGAATTCGTTGTTCGATTTCGTTGTTCGATTTCGTTGTTCGATTTCGAAGTTCGATTTCGTTGTTCGATTTCGTTGTTCGATTTCGTTGTTCGATTTCGTTGTTCGATTTCGTATTTCGTTGTTCGAATTCGTTGTTCGATTTCGTTGGTCTATTTCGTTGTTCTATTTCGTTGTTCGATTTCGTTGTTCGATTTCGTTGTTCGATTTCGTTGTTCGATTTCGATGTTCGATTTCGTTGTTCGATTTCGTTGTTCGATTTCGTAGTTCGATTTCGTTGTTCGAATTCGTTGTTCGAATTCGTTGTTCGAATTCGTTGTTCGATTTCGTTGTTCGAATTCGTTGTTCGATTTCGTTGTTCGATTTCGTTGTTCGATTTCGTTGTTCGATTTCGATGTTCGATTTCGTTGTTCGATTTCGTTGTTCGATTTCGTAGTTCGATTTCGTTGTTCGAATTCGTTGTTCGAATTCGTTGTTCGAATTCGTTGTTCGATTTCGTTGTTCGAATTCGTTGTTCGATTTCGTTGTTCGATTTCGTTGTTCGATTTCGTAGTTCGATTTCGTTGTTCGAATTCGTTGTTCGATTTCGTTGTTCGATTTCGTTGTTCGAATTCGTTGTTCGATTTCGTTGTTCGATTTCGTTGTTCGATTTCGTAGTTCGATTTCGTTGTTCGAATTCGTTGTTCGATTTCGTTGTTCGATTTCGTTGTTCGATTTCGTTGTTCGATTTCGATGTTCGATTTCGTTGTTCGATTTCGTTGTTCGATTTCGTAGTTCGATTTCGTTGTTCGAATTCGTTGTTCGAATTCGTTGTTCGAATTCGTTGTTCGATTTCGTTGTTCGAATTCGTTGTTCGATTTCGTTGTTCGATTTCGTTGTTCGATTTCGTAGTTCGATTTCGTTGTTCGAATTCGTTGTTCGATTTCGTTGTTCGATTTCGTTGTTCGATTTCGTTGTTCGATTTCGATGTTCGATTTCGTTGTTCGATTTCGTTGTTCGATTTCGTAGTTCGATTTCGTTGTTCGAATTCGTTGTTCGATTTCATTGTTCGATTTCGTTGTTCGATTTCGTTGTTCGTTGTTAGTTTTCGTTGTTCGTTTGTTAGATTTCGTTGTTCTTTGTTCGATTTCGTGGTTCGAATTCGTTGTTCGAATTCGTAGTTCGATTTCGTTGTTCGATTTCATTGTTCGATTTCGTTGTTCGATTTCGTTGTTCGATTTCGTTGTTCGAATTCGTTGTTCGAATTCGTTGTTCGATTTCGTTGTTTGAATTTGTGTTCGATTTCGTTGATCGATTTCGTTGTTCGATTTTCTTTGTTCGATTTGATTGTTCGATTTCGTTGATCGATTTCGTTTTTTGATTTCGTTGTTCGATTTCGTTGTTCGATTTCGTTATTCGATTTCGTGGTTCGAATTCGTTGTTCGAATTCGTTGTTCGTTGTTAGATTTCGTTGTTCGTTGTTAGATTTCGTTGTTCTTTGTTCGATTTCGTGGTTCGAATTCGTTGTTCGAATTCGTTGTTCGATTTCGTTGTTCGATTTCGTTGTTTGATTTTGTTGTTCGATTTCGTTCGATTTCGTTTTTCGATTTCGTTGTTCGATTTCGTTGTTCGATTTCGTTGTTCGATTTCGAAGTTCGATTTCGTTGTTCGATTTCGTTGTTCGATTTCGTTGTTCGATTTCGTTGTTCGATTTCGTTGTTAGATTTCGTTGTTCGATTTCGTTGTTCGATTTCGTTGTTCGATTTCGTTGTTCGATTTCGTTGTTCGATTTCGTTGTTCGATTTCGTTGTTCGATTTCGTTGTTCGATTTCGTTGTTCGATTTCGTTGTTCGATTTCGTTGTTCGATTTCGTTGTTCGATTTCGTTGTTCGATTTCGTTGTTCGATTTCGTTGTTCGATTTCGTTGTTCGATTTCGTTGTTCGATTTCGTTGTTCGATTTCGTTGTTCGATTTCGTTGTTCGATTTCGTTGTTCGATTTCGTTGTTCGATTTCGTTGTTCGATTTCGTTGTTGGATTTCGTTGTTCGATGTCGTTGTTCGAATTCGTTGTTCGATTTCGTTGTTCGATTTCGTTGTTCGATTTCGTTGTTAGATTTCGTTGTTCGTTGTTAGATTTCGTTGTTCGTTGTTAGATTTCGTTGTTCTTTGTTCGATTTCGTGGTTCGAATTCGTTGTTCGAATTCGTTGTTCGATTTCGTTGTTCGATTTTGTTGTTCGATTTTGTTGTTCGATCTCGTTGTTCGATTTCGTTGTTCGATTTCATTGTTCGATTTCGAAGTTCCATTTCGTTGTTCGATTTCGTTGTTCGATTTCGTTGTTCGATTTCGTTGTTCGATTTCGTTGTTCGATTTCGTTGTTCGATTTCGTTGTTCGATTTCGTTGTTCGATTTCGTTGTTCGATTTCATTGTTCGATTTCGTTGTTCGATTTCGTATTTCGTTGTTCGAATTCGTTGTTCGATTTCGTTGTTCGATTTCGTTGTTCGATTTCGTTGTTCGATTTCGTTGTTCGATTTCGTTGTTCGATTTCGTTGTTCGATTTCGTTGTTCTAATTCGTTGTTCGATTTCGTTGTTCGATTTCGTTGTTCGATTTCGTTGTTCTAATTCGTTGTTCGATTTCGTTGTTCGATTTCGTTGTTCGATTTCGTTGTTCGATTCGTTATTCGATTTCGTTGTTCGATTTCGTTGTTCGATTTCGTTGTTCGATTTCGTTGATCGATTTCGTTGTTCGATTTCGTTGTTCGATTCGTTATTCGATTTCGTTGTTCGATTTCGTTGTTCGATTTCGTTGTTCGATTTCGTTGTTCGATTTCGTTGTCCGATTCCGTTGTTCGATTTCGTTGTTCGTTTTCGTTGTTCGATATTGTTGTATGATTTCGTGGTTCGATTTCGTTGTTCGATTGCGTTGTTCCATTTCGTTGTTCTATTTCGTGGTTCGATTTTGTGGTTTCAGTTTGTTGTTCGATTTCGATTTCGCTGTTCGATTTCGAAGTTGGATTTCGTTGTTCCATTTCGTTGTTCTAATTCGTTGTTCGATTTCGTTGTTCGATTTCGTTGTTCGATTCGTTATTCGATTTCGTTGTTCGATTTCGTTGTTCGATTTCGTTGTTCCATTTCGTTGTTCGATTTCGTTGTTCGATTTCGTTGTTCGATTTCGTTGTTAGATTTCGTTGTTCGTTGTTAGATTTCGTTGTTCGATTTCGTTGTTAGATTTCGTTGTTCGTTGTTAGATTTCGTTGTTCGTTGTTAGATTTCGTTGTTCTTTGTTCGATTTCGTGGTTCGAATTCGTTGTTCGAATTCGTTGTTCGATTTCGTTGTTCGATTTCGTTGTTCGATTTTGTTGTTCGATTTCGTTGTTCGATTTCGTTGTTCGATTTCGTTGTTCGATTTCGTTGTTCGATGTCGTTGTTCGAATTCGTTGTTCGATTTCGTTGTTCGATTTCGTTGTTCGATTTCGTTGTTCGATTTCGTTGTTCGATTTCGTTGTTCGATTTCGTTGTTCGATTTCGTTGTTAGATTTCGTTGTTCGTTGTTAGATTTCGTTGTTCGATTTCGTTGTTCGATTTCGTTGTTTGATTTCGTTGTTCGATTTCGTTGTTAGATTTCGTTGTTCTTTGTTCGATTTCGTGGTTCGAATTCGTTGTTCGAATTCGTTGTTCGATTTCGTTGTTCGATTTTGTTGTTCGATTTCGTTGTTCGATTTCGTTGTTCGATTTCGTTGTTCGATTTCGTTGTTTGATTTCGTTGTTCGATTTCGTTGTTCGATTTCGAAGTTCGATTTCGTTGTTCGATTTCGTTGTTCGATTTCGTTGTTCGATTTCGTGGTTCGATTTCGTTGTTCGATTGCGTCGTTCCATTTCGTTGTTCTATTTCGTGGTTCGATTTCGTGGTTTCAGTTTGTTGTTCGATTTCGATTTCGCTGTTCGATTTTGAAGTTGGATTTCGTTGTTCTATTTCGTTGTTCTAATTCGTTGTTCGATTTCGTTGTTCGATTTCGTTGTTCGATTTCGTTGTTCGATTCGTTATTCGATTTCGTTGTTCGATTGAGTTGTTCGATTTCGTTGTTCGATTTCGTTGTTCGATTTCGTTGTTCGATTTCGTTGTTCGAATTCGTTGTTCGATTTCGTTGTTCGATTTCGAAGTTCGATTTCGTTGTTCGATTTCGTTGTTTGAATTCGTGTTCGATTTCGTTGATCGATTTCGTTGTTCCATTTTCTTTGTTCGATTTGATTGTTCGAATTCGTTGTTCGATTTCGTTGTTCAATTTCGTTGTTCGATTTCGTTGTTCGATTTCGTTGTTCGATTTCGTTGTTCGATTTCGTTGTTCGATTTCGTTGTTAGATTTCGTTGTTCGTTGTTAGATTTCGTTGTTCGATTTCGTTGTTCGATTTCATTGTTCGATTTCGTTGTTAGATTTCGTTGTTCTTTGTTCGATTTCGTGGTTCGAATTCGTTGTTCGAATTCGTTGTTCGATTTCGTTGTTCGATTTCGTTGTGCGATTTTGTTGTTCGATTTCGTTGTTCGATTTCGTTGTTCGATTTCGTTGTTCGATTTCGTTGTTCGATTTCGTTGTTCGATTTCGAAGTTCGATTTCGTTGTTCGATTTCGTTGTTCGATTTCGTTGTTCGATTTCGTGGTTCGATTTCGTTGTTCGATTGCGTCGTTCCATTTCTTTGTTCTATTTCGTGGTTCGATTTCGTGGTTTCAGTTTGTTGTTCGATTTCGATTTCGCTGTTCGATTTTGAAGTTGGATTTCGTTGTTCTATTTCGTTGTTCTAATTCGTTGTTCGATTTCGTTGTTCAATTTCGTTGTTCGATTTCGTTGTTCGATTCGTTATTCGATTTCGTTGTTCGATTGAGTTGTTCGATTTCGTTGTTCGATTTCGTTGTTCGATTTCGTTGTTCGATTTCGTTGTTCGATTTCGTTGTTCGATTTCGAAGTTCGATTTCGTTGTTCGATTTCGTTGTTTGAATTCGTGTTCGATTTCGTTGTTAGATTTTCTTTGTTCGATTTGATTGTTCGATTTCGTTGATCGATTTCGTTTTTCGATTTCGTTGTTCGATTTCGTTGTTCGATTTCGTTGTTCGATTTCATTGTTCGATTTCGTTGTTCGATTTCGTTGTTCGTTGTTAGTTTTCGTTGTTTGTTGTTAGATTTCGTTGTTCTTTGTTCGATTTCGTTGTTCGAATTCGTAGTTCTATTTCGTTGTTCGATTTCGCTGTTCGATTTCGAAGTTGGATTTCGTTGTTCTATTTCGTTGTTCTATTTCGTTGTTCTAATTCGTTGTTCGATTTCGTTGTTCGATTTCGTTGTTCGATTTCGTTGTTCGATTCGTTATTCGATTTCGTTGTTCGATTTCGTTGTTCGATTTCGTTGTTCGATTTCGTTGTTCGATTTCGTTGTCCGATTCCGTTGTTCGATTTCGTTGTTCGTTTTCGTTGTTCGATATTGTTGTATGATTTCGTGGTTCGATTTCGTTGTTCGATTGCGTTGTTCCATTTTGTTGTTCGATTTCGATTTCGCTGTTCGATTTCGAAGTTGGATTTCGTTGTTCTATTTCGTTGTTCTAATTCGTTGTTCGATTTCGTTGTTCGATTTCGTTGTTCAATTTCGTTGTTCGATTACGTTGTTAGATTTCGTTGTTCGTTGTTAGATTTCGTTGTTCGATTTCGTTGTTCGATTTCGTTGTTAGATTTCGTTGTTCGTTGTTAGATTTCGTTGTTCTTTGTTCGATTTCGTGGTTCGAATTCGTTGTTCGAATTCGTTGTTCGATTTTGTTGTTCGATTTCGTTGTTCGATTTTGTTGTTAGATTTCGTTGTTCGTTGTTAGATTTCGTTGTTCGATTTCGTTGTTCGATTTCGTTGTTAGATTTCGTTGTTCGTTGTTAGATTTCGTTGTTCGTTGTTAGATTTCGTTGTTCTTTGTTCGATTTCGTGGTTCGAATTCGTTGTTCGAATTCGTTGTTCGATTTCGTTGTTCGATTTCGTTGTTCGATTTTGTTGTTCGATTTCGTTGTTCGATTTCGTTGTTCGATTTCGTTGTTCGATTTCGTTGTTCGATTTCGTTGTTCGATTTCGTTGTTCGATTTCGTTGTTCTATTTCGTTGTTCGATTTCGTTGTTCGATTTCGTTGTTCGATTTCGTTGTTCGATTTCGTTGTTCGATTTCAAAGTTCGATTTCGTTGTTCTATTTCGTTGTTCGATTTCGTAGTTCGATTTCGTTGTTCGAATTCGTTGTTCGAATTCGTTGTTCGAATTCGATGTTCGATTTCGTTGTTCGATTTCGTTGTTCGATTTCGTTGTTCGATTTCATTGTTCGATTTCGTTGTTTGATTTCGTTGTTCGATTTCGTTGTTCGTTGTTAGTTTTCGTTGTTCGTTGTTAGATTTCGTTGTTCTTTGTTCGATTTCGTGGTTCGAATTCGTTGTTCGAATTCGTAGTTCGATTTCGTTGTTCGATTTCGTTGTTCGATTTAGTTGTTCGATTTCCTTGTTCGAATTCGTTGTTCGAATTCGTTGTTCGATTTCGTTGTTTGAATTCGTGTTCGATTTCGTTGATCGATTTCGTTGTTCGATTTTCTTTGTTCGATTTGATTGTTCGATTTCGTTGATCGATTTCGTTTTTCGATTTCGTTGTTCGATTTCGTTGTTCGATTTCGTTGTTCGATTTCGTAGTTCGAATTCGTTGTTCGAATTCGTTGTTCGTTATTAGATTTCGTTGTTCGTTGTTAGATTTCGTTGTTCTTTGTTCGATTTCGTGGTTCGAATTCGTTGTTCGAATTCGTTGTTCGATTTCGTTGTTCGATTTCGTTGTTCGATTTTGTTGTTCGATTTCGTTCGATTTCGTTGTTCGATTTCGTTGTTCGATTTCGTTGTTCGATTTCGTTGTTCGATTTCGAAGTTCGATTTCGTTGTTCGATTTCGTTGCTCGATTTCGTTGTTCGATTTCGTTGTTCGATTTCGTTGTTCGATTTCGTTGTTCGATTTCGTTGTTCGATTTCGTTGTTCGATTTCGTTGTTCGATTTCGTTGTTCGATTTCGTTGTTCGATTTCGTTGTTCGATTTCGATGTTCGATTTCGTTGTTCGATTTCGTTGTTCGATTTCGTTGTTCGATTTCGTTGTTCGATTTCGTTGTTTGATTTCGTTGTTGGATTTCGTTGTTCGATGTCGTTGTTCGAATTCGTTGTTCGATTTCGTTGTTCGATTTCGTTGTTCGATTTCGTTGTCCGATTTCGTTGTTCGATTTCGTTGTTCGATTTCGTTGTTAGATTTCGATGTTCGTTGTTAGATTTCGTTGTTCGATTTCGTTGTTCGATTTCGTTGTTCGATTTCGTTGTTCGATTTCGTTGTTCGATTTCGTTGTTAGATTTCGTTGTTCTTTGTTCGATTTCGTGGTTCGAATTCGTTGTTTGAATTCGTTGTTCGATTTCGTTGTTCGATTTCGTTGTTCGATTTTGTTGTTCGATTTCGTTGTTCGATTTTGTTGTTCGATTTCGTTGTTCGATTTCGTTATTCGATTTCGTTGTTCGATTGAGTTGTTCGATTTCGTTGTTCGATTTCGTTGTTCGATTTCGTTGTTCGATTTCGTTGTTCGATTTCGTTGTTCGATTTCGAAGTTCGATTTCGTTGTTCGATTTCGTTGTTTGAATTCGTGTTCGATTTCGTTGATCGATTTCGTTGTTCGATTTTCTTTGTTCGATTTGATTGTTCGAATTCGTTGTTCGATTTCGTTGTTCGATTTCGTTGTTCGATTTCGTTGTTCAATTTCGTTGTTCGATTTCGTTGTTCGATTTCGTTGTTCGATTTCGAAGTTCGATTTCGTTGTTCGATTTCGTTGTTCAATTTCGTTGTTCGATTTCGTGGTTCGATTTCGTTGTTCGATTGCGTCGTTCCATTTCGTTGTTCTATTTCGTGGTTCGATTTCGTGGTTTCAGTTTGTTGTTCGATTTCGATTTCGCTGTTCGATTTTGAAGATGGATTTCGTTGTTCTAATTCGTTGTTCGATTGAGTTGTTCGATTTCGTTGTTCGATTTCGTTGTTCGATTTCGTTGTTCGATTTCGTTGTTCGATTTCGTTGTTCGATTTCGAAGTTCGATTTCGTTGTTCGATTTCGTTGTTTGAATTCGTGTTCGATTTCGTTGTTCGATTTTCTTTGTTCGATTTGATTGTTCGATTTCGTTGATCGATTTCGTTTTTCGATTTCGTTGTTCGATTTCGTTGTTCGATTTCGTTGTTCGATTCCATTGTTCGATTTCGTTGTTCGATTTCGTTGTTCGATTTCGTTGTTCGTTGTTAGTTTTCGTTGTTCGTTGTTAGATTTCGTTGTTCTTTGTTCGATTTCGTGATTCGAATTCGTTGTTCGAATTCGTAGTTCGATTTCGTTGTTCGATTTCGTTGTTCGATTTCGTTGTTCGAATTCGTTGTTCGAATTCGTTGTTCGATTTCGTTGTTTGAATTCGTGTTCGATTTCGTTGATCGATTTCGTTGTTCGATTTTCTTTGTTCGATTTGATTATTCGATTTCGTTGATCGATTTCGTTTTTCGATTTCGTTGTTCGATTTCCTTGTTCGATTTTGTTGTTCGATTTCGTGGTTCGAATTCGTTGTTCGAATTCGTTGTTCGTTGTTAGATTTCGTTGTTCGTTGTTAGATTTCGTTGTTCTTTGTTCGATTTCGTGGTTCGAATTCGTTGTTCGAATTCGTTGTTCGATTTCGTTGTTCGATTTCGTTGTTCGATTTTGTTGTTCGATTTCGTTCGATTTCGTTGTTCGATTTCGTTGTTCGATTTCGTTGTTCGATTTCGTTGTTCGATTTCGAAGTTCGATTTCGTTGTTCGATTTCGTTGTTCGATTTCGTTGTTCGATTTCGTTGTTCGATTTCGTTGTTCGATTTCGTTGTTCGATTTCGTTGTTCGATTTCGTTGTTCGATTTCGTTGTTCGATTTCGTTGTTCGATTTCGTTGTTCGATTTCGTTGTTCGATTTCGTTGTTCGATCTCGTTGTTCGATTTCGTTGTTCGATTTCGTTGTTCGATTTCGTTGTTCGATTTCGTTGTTTGATTTCGTTGTTGGATTTCGTTGTTCGATGTCGTTGTTCGAATTCGTTGTTCGATTTCGTTGTTCGATTTCGTTGTTCGATTTCGTTGTCCGATTTCGTTGTTCGATTTCGTTGTTAGATTTCGTTGTTCGTTGTTAGATTTCGTTGTTCGATTTCGTTGTTCGATTTCGTTGTTCGATTTCGTTGTTCGATTTCGTTGTTAGATTTCGTTGTTCGATTTCGTTGTTCGATTTCGTTGTTCGATTTCGTTGTTCGATTTCGTTGTTAGATTTCGTTGTTCGTTGTTAGATTTCGTTGTTCGTTGTTAGATTTCGTTGTTCTTTGTTCGATTTCGTGGTTCGAATTCGTTGTTCGAATTCGTTGTTCGATTTCGTTGTTCGATTTCGTTGTTCGATTTTGTTGTTCGATTTCGTTGTTCGATTTCGTTGTTCGATTTCGTTGTTCGATTTCGTTGTTCGATTTCGTTGTTCGATTTAGTTGTTCGATTGCGTTGTTACATTTCGTTGTTCTATTTCGTGGTTCGATTTCGTTGTTCGATTTCGTTGTTCGATTTCGTTGTTCGTTGTTAGATTTCGTTGTTCGTTGTTAGATTTCGTTGTTCTTTGTTCGATTTCGTGGTTCGAATTCGTTGTTCGAATTCGTTGTTCGATTTCGTTGTTCGATTTCGTTGTCCGATTTTGTTGTTCGATTTCGTTATTCGATTTCGTTGTTCGATTTCGTTGTTCGATTTCGTTGTTCGATTTCGTTGTTCGATTTCGTTGTTCGATTTCGTTGTTCGATTTCGTTGTTCGATTTCGTTGTTCGATTTCGTTGTTCAATTTCGTTGTTCGATTTCGTTGTTCGATTTCGAAGTTCGATTTCGTTGTTCGATTTCGTTCTTCGATTTCGTTGTTCGATTTCGTTGTTCGATTTCGTTGTCCGATTTTGTTGTTCGATTTCGTTATTCGATTTCGTTGTTCGATTTCGTTGTTCGATTTCGTTGTTCGATTTCGTTGTTCGATTTCGTTGTTCGATTTCGTTGTTCGATTTCATTGTTCGATTTCGTTGTTCGATTTCGTTGTTCGATGTCGTTGTTCGACTTCGTTGTTCGATTTCGTTGTTCGATTTCGTTGTTCGATTTCGTTGTTCGATTTCGAAGTTGGATTTCGAAGTTGGATATCGTGGTTCGATTTCGTTGTTCGATTTCGTTGTTCGATTTCGTTGATCGATTTCTTTTTTCGATTTCGTTGTTCGATTTCGTTATTCAATTTAGTGATTCGAATTCGTTGTTTGAATTCGTTGTTCGATTTCGTTGTTAGTTATTCGATTTCGTTGTTCCATTTCGTTGTTCGATTTCGTTATTCGATTTCGTTGTTCGATTTCGTTGTTCGATTTCGTTGTTCGGTTTCGTTGTTCGATTTCGTTGTTCGATTTCGTTGTTCGATTTCGTTGTTCGATTTCGTTGTCCGATTTCCTTGTTCGATTTCGTTGTTTGAATTCGTGTTCGATTTCGTTGATCGATTTCGTTGTTCGATTTCCATTGTTCGATTTAATTGTTCGATTTCGTTGATCGATTTCGTTTTTTGATTTCGTTCGATTTCGTTGTTCGATTTCGTTGTTCGATTTCGTTGTTCAATTTAGTTGTTCGATTTCGTTGTTCGATATCGTTGTTCGATTTCGTGGTTTCAGTTTGTTGTTCGATTTCATTGTTCGATATCGAAGTTGGATTTCTTTGTTCAATTTCGATTTCGTTGTTCGATTTCGTTGTTCGATTCGTTATTCGATTTCGTTGTTCGATTTCGTTGTTCGATTTCGTTGTTCGATTTAGTTGTTCCATTTCGTTGTTCGATTTCGTTGTTCGATTTCGTTGTTCGATTTCGTTGTTCGATTTCGTGGTTCGAATTCGTTGTTCAATTTCGTTGTTCGATTTTGTTGTCCGATTCCGTTGTTCGATTTCGTTGTTCGTTTTCGTTGTTCTATATTGTTGTATGATTTCGTGGTTCAATTTCATTGTTCGATTGCGTTGTTCCATTTCGTTGTTCTATTTCGTGTTTCGATTTCGTGGTTTCAGTTTGTTGTTCGACTTCGTTGTTCGATATCGAAGTTGGATTTCGTTGTTCAATTTCGTTGCTCTATTTCGTTGTTCAATTCGTTATTCGATTTCGTTGTTCGATTTCGTTGTTCGATTCGTTATTTGATTTCGTTGTTCGATTTCGTTGTTCGATTTCGTTGTTCGATTTAGTTGTTCCATTTCGTTGTTCGATTTCGTTGTTCGATTTCGTTGTTCGATTTCGTTGTTCGATTTCGTGGTTCGATTTCGTTGTTCGATTTCGTTATTCGATTCCGTTGTTCGATTTCCTTGTTAGATTTCGTTGTTCGATATCGTTGTTCGACTTCGTTGTTCGATTTCGTTGATCGATTTCGTTTTTCGATTTCGTTCGATTTCGTTGTTCGATTTCGTTGTTCGATTTCGTTGTTCGATTTCGTTGTTCGATTTCGTGGTTTCAGTTTGTTGTTCAATTTCGTTGTTTGATATCGAAGTTTGATTTCTTTGTTCAATTTCGATTTCGTTGTTCGATTTCGTTGTTCGATTTCGTTGTTCGATTTCGTTGTTCGATTTCGTTGTTCGATTTCGTTGTTCGATTTCGTTGTTCGATTTTCGTTCGATTTCGTTGTTCGATTTCGAAGTTGGATTTCGAAGTTGGATTTCGTTGTTCGATTTCGTTGTTCGATTTCGTTGTTCGATTTCGTTGATCGATTTCGTTTTTCGATTTCGTTGTTCGATTTCGTTATTCAATTTAGTGATTCGAATTCGTTGTTTGAATTCGTTGTTCGATTTCGTTGTTCGATTTCGTTGTTCGATTTCGTTGTTCCATTTCGTTGTTCGATTTCGTTGTTCGATTTCGTTATTGATTTCGTTGTTCGATTTCGTTGTTCGATTTCGTTGTTCGATTTCGTTGTTCGATTTCGTTGTTCGATTTCGTTGTTCGATTTCGTTGTTCGATTTCGTTTTTTGATTTCGTTGTTCGATTTCGTTGTTCGATTTCGTTGTTCGATTTCGTTGTTCCATTTTGTTGTTCGATTTCGTTGTTCGATTTCGTTGTTCAATTTCGTTGTTCGTTTTCGTTGTTCTATATTGTTGTATGATTTCGTGGTTCGATTTCGTTGTTCGATTTCGTTGTTCGATTTCGTTGTTCGATTTCGTTGTTCGATTTCGTTGTTTGATTTCGTTGTTCGATTTCGTTGTTTGAATTCGTGTTCGATTTCGTTGATCGATTTCGTTGTTCGATTTTCATTGTTCGATTTGATTGTTCGATTTCGTTGATCGATTTCGTTTTTCGATTTCGTTCGATTTCGTTGTTCCATTTCGTTGTTCGATTTCGTTGTTCGATTTCGTTGTTTGAATTCGTTGATCGATTTCGTTTTTCGATTTCGTTCGATTTCGTTGTTCGATTTCGTTGTTCAATTTCGTTGTTCGATTTCGTTGTTCGATTTCGTTGTTCGATTTCGTTGTTCGATTTCGTTGTTCGATTTCGTTGTTCGATTTCGTTGTTCGATTTCGTGGTTTCAGTTTGTTGTTCGATTTCGTTGTTCGATATCGAAGTTGGATTTCTTTGTTCAATTTCGTTGTTCGATTTCGTTGTTCGATTTCGTTGTTTGAATTCGTTGATCGATTTCGTTTTTCGATTTCGTTCTATTTCGTTGTTCGATTTCGTTGTTCAATTTCGTTATTCGATTCCATTGTTCGATTTCGTTGTTCGTTTTCGTTGTTCTATATTGTTGTATGATTTCGTGGTTCGATTTCGTTGTTCGATTGCGTTGTTCCATTTCGTTGTTCTATTTCGTGTATCGATTTCGTGGTTTCAGTTTGTTGTTCGATATCGAAGTTGGATTTCGTTGTTCGATTTCGTTGTTCGATTTCGTTGTTCGATTTCGTTGTTCGATTTCGTTGTTCGATTTCGTTGTTTGAATTCGTTGATCGATTTCGTTTTTCGATTTCGTTGTTCGATTTCGTTGTTCGATTTCGTTGTTCGATTTCGTTGTTTGAATTCGTTGATCGATTTCGTTTTTCGATTTCGTTCGATTTCGTTGTTCGATTTCGTTGTTCAATTTCGTTATTCGATTCCATTGTTCGATTTCGTTGTTCGTTTTCGTTGTTCTATATTGTTGTATGATTTCGTGGTTCGATTTCGTTGTTCGATTTCGTTGTTCGATTTCGTTGTTCGATTTCGTGGTTTCAGTTTGTTGTTCGATTTCGTTGTTCGATATCGAAGTTGGATTTCTTTGTTCAATTTCGTTGTTCGATTTCGTTGTTCGATTTCGTTGTTTGAATTCGTTGATCGATTTCGTTTTTCGATTTCGTTCGATTTCGTTGTTCGATTTCGTTGTTCAATTTCGTTATTCGATTCCATTGTTCGATTTCGTTGTTCGTTTTCGTTGTTCTATATTGTTGTATGATTTCGTGGTTCGATTTCGTTGTTCGATTGCGTTGTTCCATTTCGTTGTTCTATTTCGTGTATCGATTTCGTGGTTTCAGTTTGTTGTTCGATATCGAAGTTGGATTTCGTTGTTCGATTTCGTTGTTCGATTTTGTTGTTCGATTTCGTGGTTCGAATTCGTTGTTCGAATTCGTTGTTCGTTGTTAGATTTCGTTGTTCGTTGTTAGATTTCGTTGTTTTTTGTTCGATTTCGTGGTTCGAATTCGTTGTTCGAATTCGTTGTTCGATTTAGTTGTTCGATTTCGTTGTTCGATTTTGTTGTTCGATTTTGTTGTTCGATTTCGTTGTTCGATTTCGTGGTTCGAATTCGTTGTTCGAATTCGTAGTTCGATTTCGTTGTTCGATTTCGTTGTTCGATTTCGTTGTTAGATTTCGTTGTTCTTTGTTCGATTTCGTGGTTCGAATTCGTTGTTCGAATTCGTTGTTCGATTTCGTTGTTCGATTTCGTTGTTTGATTTCGTTGTTCGATTTCGTTGTTCGATTTCGTTGTTCGATTTCGTTGTTCGATTTCGTTGTTCGATTTCGTTGTTCGATTTCGTTGTTCGATTTCGTTGTTCGATTTCGTTCTTCGATTTTGTTGTTCGATTTCGTTGTTCGATTTCGTTGTTCGATTTCGTTCTTCGATTTCGTTGTTCGATTTCGTTGTTCGATTTCGTTGTTCGATTTCGTTGTTCGATTTCGTTGTTCGATTTCGTTGTTCGATTTCGTTGTTCGATTTCGTTGTTCGATTTCGTTGTTCGATTTCGTTATTCAATTTAGTGATTCGAATTCGTTGTTTGAATTCGTTGTTCGATTTCGTTGTTCGATTTCGTTGTTCGATTTCGTTGTTCCATTTCGTTGTTCGATTTCGTTGTTCGATTTCGTTATTGATTTCGTTGTTCGATTTCGTTGTTCGATTTCGTTGTTCGATTTCGTTGTTCGATTTCGTTGTTCGATTTCGTTGTTCGATTTCGTTGTTCGATTTCGTTTTTTGATTTCGTTGTTCGATTTCGTTGTTCGATTTCGTTGTTCGATTTCGTTGTTCCATTTTGTTGTTCGATTTCGTTGTTCGATTTCGTTGTTCAATTTCGTTGTTCGTTTTCGTTGTTCTATATTGTTGTATGATTTCGTGGTTCGATTTCGTTGTTCGATTTCGTTGTTCGATTTCGTTGTTCGATTTCGTTGTTCGATTTCGTTGTTTGATTTCGTTGTTCGATTTCGTTGTTTGAATTCGTGTTCGATTTCGTTGATCGATTTCGTTGTTCGATTTTCATTGTTCGATTTGATTGTTCGATTTCGTTGATCGATTTCGTTTTTCGATTTCGTTCGATTTCGTTGTTCCATTTCGTTGTTCGATTTCGTTGTTCGATTTCGTTGTTTGAATTCGTTGATCGATTTCGTTTTTCGATTTCGTTCGATTTCGTTGTTCGATTTCGTTGTTCAATTTCGTTGTTCGATTTCGTTGTTCGATTTCGTTGTTCGATTTCGTTGTTCGATTTCGTTGTTCGATTTCGTTGTTCGATTTCGTTGTTCGATTTCGTGGTTTCAGTTTGTTGTTCGATTTCGTTGTTCGATATCGAAGTTGGATTTCTTTGTTCAATTTCGTTGTTCGATTTCGTTGTTCGATTTCGTTGTTTGAATTCGTTGATCGATTTCGTTTTTCGATTTCGTTCTATTTCGTTGTTCGATTTCGTTGTTCAATTTCGTTATTCGATTCCATTGTTCGATTTCGTTGTTCGTTTTCGTTGTTCTATATTGTTGTATGATTTCGTGGTTCGATTTCGTTGTTCGATTGCGTTGTTCCATTTCGTTGTTCTATTTCGTGTATCGATTTCGTGGTTTCAGTTTGTTGTTCGATATCGAAGTTGGATTTCGTTGTTCGATTTCGTTGTTCGATTTCGTTGTTCGATTTCGTTGTTCGATTTCGTTGTTCGATTTCGTTGTTTGAATTCGTTGATCGATTTCGTTTTTCGATTTCGTTGTTCGATTTCGTTGTTCGATTTCGTTGTTCGATTTCGTTGTTTGAATTCGTTGATCGATTTCGTTTTTCGATTTCGTTCGATTTCGTTGTTCGATTTCGTTGTTCAATTTCGTTATTCGATTCCATTGTTCGATTTCGTTGTTCGTTTTCGTTGTTCTATATTGTTGTATGATTTCGTGGTTCGATTTCGTTGTTCGATTTCGTTGTTCGATTTCGTTGTTCGATTTCGTGGTTTCAGTTTGTTGTTCGATTTCGTTGTTCGATATCGAAGTTGGATTTCTTTGTTCAATTTCGTTGTTCGATTTCGTTGTTCGATTTCGTTGTTTGAATTCGTTGATCGATTTCGTTTTTCGATTTCGTTCGATTTCGTTGTTCGATTTCGTTGTTCAATTTCGTTATTCGATTCCATTGTTCGATTTCGTTGTTCGTTTTCGTTGTTCTATATTGTTGTATGATTTCGTGGTTCGATTTCGTTGTTCGATTGCGTTGTTCCATTTCGTTGTTCTATTTCGTGTATCGATTTCGTGGTTTCAGTTTGTTGTTCGATATCGAAGTTGGATTTCGTTGTTCGATTTCGTTGTTCGATTTTGTTGTTCGATTTCGTGGTTCGAATTCGTTGTTCGAATTCGTTGTTCGTTGTTAGATTTCGTTGTTCGTTGTTAGATTTCGTTGTTCTTTGTTCGATTTCGTGGTTCGAATTCGTTGTTCGAATTCGTTGTTCGATTTAGTTGTTCGATTTCGTTGTTCGATTTTGTTGTTCGATTTTGTTGTTCGATTTCGTTGTTCGATTTCGTGGTTCGAATTCGTTGTTCGAATTCGTAGTTCGATTTCGTTGTTCGATTTCGTTGTTCGATTTCGTTGTTAGATTTCGTTGTTCTTTGTTCGATTTCGTGGTTCGAATTCGTTGTTCGAATTCGTTGTTCGATTTCGTTGTTCGATTTCGTTGTTTGATTTCGTTGTTCGATTTCGTTGTTCGATTTCGTTGTTCGATTTCGTTGTTCGATTTCGTTGTTCGATTTCGTTGTTCGATTTCGTTGTTCGATTTCGTTCTTCGATTTTGTTGTTCGATTTCGTTGTTCGATTTCGTTGTTCGATTTCGTTCTTCGATTTCGTTGTTCGATTTCGTTGTTCGATTTCGTTGTTCGATTTCGTTGTTCGATTTCGTTGTTCGATTTCGTTGTTCGATTTCGTTGTTCGATTTCGTTGTTCGATTTCGTTGTTCGATTTCGTTGTTCGATTTCGTTGTTCGAATTCGTTGTTCGAATTCGTTGTTCGATTTCGTTGTTCGATTTCGTTGTTCGATTTCGAAGTTCGATTTCGTTGTTCGATTTCGTTGTTCGATTTCGTTGTTCGATTTCGTTGTTCGATTTCGTATTTCGTTGTTCGAATTCGTTGTTCGATTTCGTTGTTCGATTTCGTTGTTCGATTTCGTTGTTCGATTTCGTTGTTCGATTTCGTTGTTCGATTTCGTTGTTCGATTTCGAAGTTCGATTTCGTTGTTCGATTTCGTTGTTTGAATTCGTGTTCGATTTCGTTGATCGATTTCGTTGTTCGATTTTCTTTGTTCGATTTGATTGTTCGAATTCGTTGTTCGATTTCGTTGTTCGATTTCGTTGTTCGATTTCGTTGTTCAATTTCGTTGTTCGATTTCGTTGTTCGATTTCGTTGTTCGATTTCGAAGTTCGATTTCGTTGTTCGATTTCGTTGTTCAATTTCGTTGTTCGATTTCGTGGTTCGATTTCGTTGTTCGATTGCGTCGTTCCATTTCGTTGTTCTATTTCGTGGTTCGATTTCGTGGTTTCAGTTTGTTGTTCGATTTCGATTTCGCTGTTCGATTTTGAAGATGGATTTCGTTGTTCTAATTCGTTGTTCGATTGAGTTGTTCGATTTCGTTGTTCGATTTCGTTGTTCGATTTCGTTGTTCGATTTCGTTGTTCGATTTCGTTGTTCGATTTCGTTGTTCGATTTCGAAGTTCGATTTCGTTGTTCGATTTCGTTGTTTGAATTCGTGTTCGATTTCGTTGTTCGATTTTCTTTGTTCGATTTGATTGTTCGATTTCGTTGATCGATTTCGTTTTTCGATTTCGTTGTTCGATTTCGTTGTTCGATTTTGTTGTTCGATTCCATTGTTCGATTTCGTTGTTCGATTTCGTTGTTCGATTTCGTTGTTCGTTGTTAGTTTTCGTTGTTCGTTGTTAGATTTCGTTGTTCTTTGTTCGATTTCGTGATTCGAATTCGTTGTTCGAATTCGTAGTTCGATTTCGTTGTTCGATTTCGTTGTTCGATTTCGTTGTTCGAATTCGTTGTTCGAATTCGTTGTTCGATTTCGTTGTTTGAATTCGTGTTCGATTTCGTTGATCGATTTCGTTGTTCGATTTTCTTTGTTCGATTTGATTATTCGATTTCGTTGATCGATTTCGTTTTTCGATTTCGTTGTTCGATTTCCTTGTTCGATTTTGTTGTTCGATTTCGTGGTTCGAATTCGTTGTTCGAATTCGTTGTTCGTTGTTAGATTTCGTTGTTCGTTGTTAGATTTCGTTGTTCTTTGTTCGATTTCGTGGTTCGAATTCGTTGTTCGAATTCGTTGTTCGATTTCGTTGTTCGATTTCGTTGTTCGATTTTGTTGTTCGATTTCGTTCGATTTCGTTGTTCGATTTCGTTGTTCGATTTCGTTGTTCGATTTCGTTGTTCGATTTCGAAGTTCGATTTCGTTGTTCGATTTCGTTGTTCGATTTCGTTGTTCGATTTCGTTGTTCGATTTCGTTGTTCGATTTCGTTGTTCGATTTCGTTGTTCGATTTCGTTGTTCGATTTCGTTGTTCGATTTCGTTGTTCGATTTCGTTGTTCGATTTCGTTGTTCGATTTCGTTGTTCGATTTCGTTGTTCGATTTCGTTGTTCGATTTCGTTGTTCGATTTCGTTGTTCGATTTCGTTGTTTGATTTCGTTGTTGGATTTCGTTGTTCGATGTCGTTGTTCGAATTCGTTGTTCGATTTCGTTGTTCGATTTCGTTGTTCGATTTCGTTGTCCGATTTCGTTGTTCGATTTCGTTGTTCGATTTCGTTGTTAGATTTCGTTGTTCGTTGTTAGATTTCGTTGTTCGATTTCGTTGTTCGATTTCGTTGTTCGATTTCGTTGTTCGATTTCGTTGTTAGATTTCGTTGTTCGATTTCGTTGTTCGATTTCGTTGTTCGATTTCGTTGTTCGATTTCGTTGTTAGATTTCGTTGTTCGTTGTTAGATTTCGTTGTTCGTTGTTAGATTTCGTTGTTCTTTGTTCGATTTCGTGGTTCGAATTCGTTGTTCGAATTCGTTGTTCGATTTCGTTGTTCGATTTCGTTGTTCGATTTTGTTGTTCGATTTCGTTGTTCGATTTCGTTGTTCGATTTCGTTGTTCGATTTCGTTGTTCGATTTCGTTGTTCGATTTAGTTGTTCGATTGCGTTGTTACATTTCGTTGTTCTATTTCGTGGTTCGATTTCGTTGTTCGATTTCGTTGTTCGATTTCGTTGTTCGTTGTTAGATTTCGTTGTTCGTTGTTAGATTTCGTTGTTCTTTGTTCGATTTCGTGGTTCGAATTCGTTGTTCGAATTCGTTGTTCGATTTCGTTGTTCGATTTCGTTGTCCGATTTTGTTGTTCGATTTCGTTATTCGATTTCGTTGTTCGATTTCGTTGTTCGATTTCGTTGTTCGATTTCGTTGTTCGATTTCGTTGTTCGATTTCGTTGTTCGATTTCGTTGTTCGATTTCGTTGTTCGATTTCGTTGTTCAATTTCGTTGTTCGATTTCGTTGTTCGATTTCGAAGTTCGATTTCGTTGTTCGATTTCGTTCTTCGATTTCGTTGTTCGATTTCGTTGTTCGATTTCGTTGTCCGATTTTGTTGTTCGATTTCGTTATTCGATTTCGTTGTTCGATTTCGTTGTTCGATTTCGTTGTTCGATTTCGTTGTTCGATTTCGTTGTTCGATTTCGTTGTTCGATTTCATTGTTCGATTTCGTTGTTCGATTTCGTTGTTCGATGTCGTTGTTCGACTTCGTTGTTCGATTTCGTTGTTCGATTTCGTTGTTCGATTTCGTTGTTCGATTTCGAAGTTGGATTTCGAAGTTGGATATCGTGGTTCGATTTCGTTGTTCGATTTCGTTGTTCGATTTCGTTGATCGATTTCTTTTTTCGATTTCGTTGTTCGATTTCGTTATTCAATTTAGTGATTCGAATTCGTTGTTTGAATTCGTTGTTCGATTTCGTTGTTAGTTATTCGATTTCGTTGTTCCATTTCGTTGTTCGATTTCGTTATTCGATTTCGTTGTTCGATTTCGTTGTTCGATTTCGTTGTTCGGTTTCGTTGTTCGATTTCGTTGTTCGATTTCGTTGTTCGATTTCGTTGTCCGATTTCCTTGTTCGATTTCGTTGTTTGAATTCGTGTTCGATTTCGTTGATCGATTTCGTTGTTCGATTTCCATTGTTCGATTTAATTGTTCGATTTCGTTGATCGATTTCGTTTTTTGATTTCGTTCGATTTCGTTGTTCGATTTCGTTGTTCGATTTCGTTGTTCAATTTAGTTGTTCGATTTCGTTGTTCGATATCGTTGTTCGATTTCGTGGTTTCAGTTTGTTGTTCGATTTCATTGTTCGATATCGAAGTTGGATTTCTTTGTTCAATTTCGATTTCGTTGTTCGATTTCGTTGTTCGATTCGTTATTCGATTTCGTTGTTCGATTTCGTTGTTCGATTTCGTTGTTCGATTTAGTTGTTCCATTTCGTTGTTCGATTTCGTTGTTCGATTTCGTTGTTCGATTTCGTTGTTCGATTTCGTGGTTCGAATTCGTTGTTCAATTTCGTTGTTCGATTTTGTTGTCCGATTCCGTTGTTCGATTTCGTTGTTCGTTTTCGTTGTTCTATATTGTTGTATGATTTCGTGGTTCAATTTCATTGTTCGATTGCGTTGTTCCATTTCGTTGTTCTATTTCGTGTTTCGATTTCGTGGTTTCAGTTTGTTGTTCGACTTCGTTGTTCGATATCGAAGTTGGATTTCGTTGTTCAATTTCGTTGCTCTATTTCGTTGTTCAATTCGTTATTCGATTTCGTTGTTCGATTTCGTTGTTCGATTCGTTATTTGATTTCGTTGTTCGATTTCGTTGTTCGATTTCGTTGTTCGATTTAGTTGTTCCATTTCGTTGTTCGATTTCGTTGTTCGATTTCGTTGTTCGATTTCGTTGTTCGATTTCGTGGTTCGATTTCGTTGTTCGATTTCGTTATTCGATTCCGTTGTTCGATTTCCTTGTTAGATTTCGTTGTTCGATATCGTTGTTCGACTTCGTTGTTCGATTTCGTTGATCGATTTCGTTTTTCGATTTCGTTCGATTTCGTTGTTCGATTTCGTTGTTCGATTTCGTTGTTCGATTTCGTTGTTCGATTTCGTGGTTTCAGTTTGTTGTTCAATTTCGTTGTTTGATATCGAAGTTTGATTTCTTTGTTCAATTTCGATTTCGTTGTTCGATTTCGTTGTTCGATTTCGTTGTTCGATTTCGTTGTTCGATTTCGTTGTTCGATTTCGTTGTTCGATTTCGTTGTTCGATTTTCGTTCGATTTCGTTGTTCGATTTCGAAGTTGGATTTCGAAGTTGGATTTCGTTGTTCGATTTCGTTGTTCGATTTCGTTGTTCGATTTCGTTGATCGATTTCGTTTTTCGATTTCGTTGTTCGATTTCGTTATTCAATTTAGTGATTCGAATTCGTTGTTTGAATTCGTTGTTCGATTTCGTTGTTCGATTTCGTTGTTCGATTTCGTTGTTCCATTTCGTTGTTCGATTTCGTTGTTCGATTTCGTTATTGATTTCGTTGTTCGATTTCGTTGTTCGATTTCGTTGTTCGATTTCGTTGTTCGATTTCGTTGTTCGATTTCGTTGTTCGATTTCGTTGTTCGATTTCGTTTTTTGATTTCGTTGTTCGATTTCGTTGTTCGATTTCGTTGTTCGATTTCGTTGTTCCATTTTGTTGTTCGATTTCGTTGTTCGATTTCGTTGTTCAATTTCGTTGTTCGTTTTCGTTGTTCTATATTGTTGTATGATTTCGTGGTTCGATTTCGTTGTTCGATTTCGTTGTTCGATTTCGTTGTTCGATTTCGTTGTTCGATTTCGTTGTTTGATTTCGTTGTTCGATTTCGTTGTTTGAATTCGTGTTCGATTTCGTTGATCGATTTCGTTGTTCGATTTTCATTGTTCGATTTGATTGTTCGATTTCGTTGATCGATTTCGTTTTTCGATTTCGTTCGATTTCGTTGTTCCATTTCGTTGTTCGATTTCGTTGTTCGATTTCGTTGTTTGAATTCGTTGATCGATTTCGTTTTTCGATTTCGTTCGATTTCGTTGTTCGATTTCGTTGTTCAATTTCGTTGTTCGATTTCGTTGTTCGATTTCGTTGTTCGATTTCGTTGTTCGATTTCGTTGTTCGATTTCGTTGTTCGATTTCGTTGTTCGATTTCGTGGTTTCAGTTTGTTGTTCGATTTCGTTGTTCGATATCGAAGTTGGATTTCTTTGTTCAATTTCGTTGTTCGATTTCGTTGTTCGATTTCGTTGTTTGAATTCGTTGATCGATTTCGTTTTTCGATTTCGTTCTATTTCGTTGTTCGATTTCGTTGTTCAATTTCGTTATTCGATTCCATTGTTCGATTTCGTTGTTCGTTTTCGTTGTTCTATATTGTTGTATGATTTCGTGGTTCGATTTCGTTGTTCGATTGCGTTGTTCCATTTCGTTGTTCTATTTCGTGTATCGATTTCGTGGTTTCAGTTTGTTGTTCGATATCGAAGTTGGATTTCGTTGTTCGATTTCGTTGTTCGATTTCGTTGTTCGATTTCGTTGTTCGATTTCGTTGTTCGATTTCGTTGTTTGAATTCGTTGATCGATTTCGTTTTTCGATTTCGTTGTTCGATTTCGTTGTTCGATTTCGTTGTTCGATTTCGTTGTTTGAATTCGTTGATCGATTTCGTTTTTCGATTTCGTTCGATTTCGTTGTTCGATTTCGTTGTTCAATTTCGTTATTCGATTCCATTGTTCGATTTCGTTGTTCGTTTTCGTTGTTCTATATTGTTGTATGATTTCGTGGTTCGATTTCGTTGTTCGATTTCGTTGTTCGATTTCGTTGTTCGATTTCGTGGTTTCAGTTTGTTGTTCGATTTCGTTGTTCGATATCGAAGTTGGATTTCTTTGTTCAATTTCGTTGTTCGATTTCGTTGTTCGATTTCGTTGTTTGAATTCGTTGATCGATTTCGTTTTTCGATTTCGTTCGATTTCGTTGTTCGATTTCGTTGTTCAATTTCGTTATTCGATTCCATTGTTCGATTTCGTTGTTCGTTTTCGTTGTTCTATATTGTTGTATGATTTCGTGGTTCGATTTCGTTGTTCGATTGCGTTGTTCCATTTCGTTGTTCTATTTCGTGTATCGATTTCGTGGTTTCAGTTTGTTGTTCGATATCGAAGTTGGATTTCGTTGTTCGATTTCGTTGTTCGATTTTGTTGTTCGATTTCGTGGTTCGAATTCGTTGTTCGAATTCGTTGTTCGTTGTTAGATTTCGTTGTTCGTTGTTAGATTTCGTTGTTCTTTGTTCGATTTCGTGGTTCGAATTCGTTGTTCGAATTCGTTGTTCGATTTAGTTGTTCGATTTCGTTGTTCGATTTTGTTGTTCGATTTTGTTGTTCGATTTCGTTGTTCGATTTCGTGGTTCGAATTCGTTGTTCGAATTCGTAGTTCGATTTCGTTGTTCGATTTCGTTGTTCGATTTCGTTGTTAGATTTCGTTGTTCTTTGTTCGATTTCGTGGTTCGAATTCGTTGTTCGAATTCGTTGTTCGATTTCGTTGTTCGATTTCGTTGTTTGATTTCGTTGTTCGATTTCGTTGTTCGATTTCGTTGTTCGATTTCGTTGTTCGATTTCGTTGTTCGATTTCGTTGTTCGATTTCGTTGTTCGATTTCGTTCTTCGATTTTGTTGTTCGATTTCGTTGTTCGATTTCGTTGTTCGATTTCGTTCTTCGATTTCGTTGTTCGATTTCGTTGTTCGATTTCGTTGTTCGATTTCGTTGTTCGATTTCGTTGTTCGATTTCGTTGTTCGATTTCGTTGTTCGATTTCGTTGTTCGATTTCGTTGTTCGATTTCGTTGTTCGATTTCGTTGTTCGAATTCGTTGTTCGAATTCGTTGTTCGATTTCGTTGTTCGATTTCGTTGTTCGATTTCGAAGTTCGATTTCGTTGTTCGATTTCGTTGTTCGATTTCGTTGTTCGATTTCGTTGTTCGATTTCGTATTTCGTTGTTCGAATTCGTTGTTCGATTTCGTTGTTCGATTTCGTTGTTCGATTTCGTATTTCGTTGTTCGAATTCGTTGTTCGATTTCGTTGTTCGATTTCGTTGTTCGATTTCGTTGTTCGATTTCGTTGTTCGATTTCGTTGTTCGATTTCGTTGTTCGATTCGTTATTCGATTTCGTTGTTCGATTTCGTTGTTCGATTTCGTTGTTCCATTTCGTTGTTCGATTTCGTTGTTCGATTTCGTTGTTAGATTTCGTTGTTCGTTGTTAGATTTCGTTGTTCGATTTCGTTGTTCGATTTCGTTGTTAGATTTCGTTGTTCGTTGTTAGATTTCGTTGTTCGTTGTTAGATTTCGTTGTTCTTTGTTCGATTTCGTGGTTCGAATTCGTTGTTCGAATTCGTTGTTCGATTTCGTTGTTCGATTTCGTTGTTCGATTTCGTTGTTCGATTTCGTTGTTCGATTTCGTTGTTCGATTTCGTTGTTCTATTTCGTTGTTCGATTTCGTTGTTTGATTTCGTTGTTCGATTTCGTTGTTCGATTTCGAAGTTCGATTTCGTTGTTCGATTTCGTTGTTCGATTTCGTAGTTCGATTTCGTTGTTCGAATTCGTTGTTCGAATTCGTTGTTCGAATTCGTTGTTCGATTTCGTTGTTCGATTTCGTTGTTCGATTTCGTTGTTCGATTTCGTTGTTCGATTTCGTTGTTCAATTTCGTTGTTCGATTTCGTTGTTCGTTGTTAGTTTTCGTTGTTCGTTGTTAGATTTCGTTGTTCTATGTTCGATTTCGTGGTTCGAATTCGTTGTTCGAATTCGTAGTTCGATTTCGTTGTTCGATTTCGTTGTTCGATTTCGTTGTTCGATTTCGTTGTTCGAATTCGTTGTTCGAATTCGTTGTTCGATTTCGTTGTTTGAATTCGTGTTCGATTTCGTTGATCGATTTCGTTGTTCGATTTTCTTTGTTCGATTTGATTGTTCGATTTCGTTGATCGATTTCGTTTTTGGATTTCGTTGTTCGATTTCGTTGTTCGATTTCGATGTTCGATTTCGAAGTTCGATTTCGTTGTTCGATTTCGTTGTTCGATTTCGTTGTTCGATTTCGTATTTCGTTGTTCGAATTCGTTGTTCGATTTCGTTGTTCGATTTCGTTGTTCGATTTCGAAGTTCGATTTCGTTGTTCGATTTCGTTGTTCGATTTCGTTGTTCGATTTCGTTGTTCGATTTCGTATTTCGTTGTTCGAATTCGTTGTTCGATTTCGTTGTTCTATTTCGTTGTTCGATTTCGTTGTTCGATTTCGTTGTTCGATTTCGTTGTTCGATTTCGATGTTCGATTTCGTTGTTCGATTTCGTTGTTCGATTTCGTAGTTCGATTTCGTTGTTCGAATTCGTTGTTCGAATTCGTTGTTCGAATTCGTTGTTCGATTTCGTTGTTCGATTTCGTTGTTCGATTTCGTTGTTCGATTTCGTTGTTCGATTTCGTTGTTCGATTTCGTTGTTCGATTTCGTTGTTCGTTGTTAGTTTTCGTTGTTCGTTTGTTAGATTTCGTTGTTCTTTGTTCGATTTCGTGGTTCGAATTCGTTGTTAGTTTTCGTTGTTCGTTTGTTAGATTTCGTTGTTCTTTGTTCGATTTCGTGGTTCGAATTCGTAGTTCGATTTCGTTGTTCGATTTCGTTGTTCGATTTCGTTGTTCGATTTCGTTGTTCGATTTCGTTGTTCGAATTCGTTGTTCGAATTCGTTGTTCGATTTCGTTGTTTGAATTCGTGTTCGATTTCGTTGATCGATTTCGTTGTTCGATTTTCTTTGTTCGATTTGATTGTTCGATTTCGTTGATCGATTTCGTTTTTTGATTTCGTTGTTCGATTTCGTTGTTCGATTTCGTGGTTCGAATTCGTTGTTCGAATTCGTTGTTCGTTGTTAGATTTCGTTGTTCGTTGTTAGATTTCGTTGTTCTTTGTTCGATTTCGTGGTTCGAATTCGTTGTTCGAATTCGTTGTTCGATTTCGTTGTTCGATTTCGTTGTTTGATTTTGTTGTTCGATTTCGTTCGATTTCGTTTTTCGATTTCGTTGTTCGATTTCGTTGTTCGATTTCGTTGTTCGATTTCGAAGTTCGATTTCGTTGTTCGATTTCGTTGTTCGATTTCGTTGTTCGATTTCGTTGTTCGATTTCGTTGTTCGATTTCGTTGTTCGATTTCGCTGTTCGATTTCGTTGTTCGATTTCGTTGTTCGATTTCGTTGTTCGATTTCGTTGTTCGATTTCGTTGTTCGATTTCGTTGTTCGATTTCGTTGTTCGATTTCGTTGTTCGATTTCGTTGTTCGATTTCGTTGTTCGATTTCGTTGTTCGATTTCGTTGTTCGATTTCGTTGTTCGATTTCGTTGTTGGATTTCGTTGTTCGATGTCGTTGTTCAAATTCGTTGTTCGATTTCGTTGTTCGATTTCGTTGTTCGATTTCGTTGTTCGATTTCGTTGTTAGATTTCGTTGTTCGTTGTTAGATTTCGTTGTTCGTTGTTAGATTTCGTTGTTCTTTGTTCGATTTCGTGGTTCGAATTCGTTGTTCGAATTCGTTGTTCGATTTCGTTGTTCGATTTCGTTGTTCGATTTTGTTGTTCGATTTCGTTGTTCGATTTCGTTGTTCGATTTCATTGTTCGATTTCGAAGTTCGATTTCGTTGTTCGATTTCGTTGTTCGATTTCGTTGTTCGATTTCGTTGTTCGATTTCGTTGTTCGATTTCGTTGTTCGATTTCGTAGTTCGATTTCGTTGTTCGAATTCGTTGTTCGAATTCGTTGTTCGAATTCGTTGTTCGAATTCGTTGTTCGAATTCGTTGTTCGATTTCGTTGTTCGATTTCGTTGTTCGATTTCGTTGTTCGATTTCATTGTTCGATTTCGTTGTTCGATTTCGTTGTTCGATTTCGTTGTTCGTTGTTAGATTTCGTTGTTCTTTGTTCGATTTCGTGGTTCGAATTCGTTGTTCGAATTCGTTGTTCGATTTCGTTGTTCGATTTCGTTGTTTGATTTTGTTGTTCGATTTCGTTCGATTTCGTTGTTCGATTTCGTTGTTCGATTTCGTTGTTCGATTTCGTTGTTCGATTTCGTTGTTCGATTTCGTTGTTCGATTTCGTTGTTCGAATTCGTTGTTCGAATTCGTTGTTCGATTTCGCTGTTCGATTTCGAAGTTGGATTTCGTTGTTCTATTTCATTGTTCGATTTCGAAGTTCGATTTCGTTGTTCGATTTCGTTGTTCGATTTCGTTGTTCGATTTCGTTGTTCGATTTCGTTGTTCGATTTCGTTGTTCGATTTCGTTGTTCGATTTCGTTGTTCGATTTCGTTGTTCGATTTCGTTGTTCGATTTCGTTGTTCGATTTCGTTGTTCGATTTCGTTGTTCGATTTCGTTGTTCGAATTTGTTGTTCGAATTCGTTGTTCGATTTCGTTGTTCGATTTCGTTGTTCGATTTCGAAGTTCGATTTCGTTGTTCGATTTCGTTGTTCGATTTCGTTGTTCGATTTCGTTGTTCGATTTCGTATTTCGTTGTTCGAATTCGTTGTTCGATTTCGTTGTTCGATTTCGTTGTTCGATTTCGAAGTTCGATTTCGTTGTTCGATTTCGTTGTTCGATTTCGTTGTTCGATTTCGTTGTTCGATTTCGTATTTCGTTGTTCGAATTCGTTGTTCGATTTCGTTGTTCGATTTCGTTGTTCGATTTCGTTGTTCGATTTCGTTGTTCGATTTTGTTGTTCGAATTCGTTGTTCGAATTCGTTGTTCGATTTCGCTGTTCGATTTCGAAGTTTTATTTCGTTGTTCTATTTCGTTGTTCTAATTCGTTGTTCGATTTCGTTGTTCGATTTCGTTGTTCGATTTCGTTGTTCGATTCGTTATTCGATTTCGTTGTTCGATTTCGTTGTTCGATTTCGTTGTTCGATTTCGTTGTTCGATTTCGTTGTTCGATTCGTTATTCGATATTGTTGTATGATTTCGTGGTTCGATTTCGTTGTTCGATTGCGTTGTTCCATTTCGTTGTTCTATTTCGTGGTTCGATTTTGTGGTTTCAGTTTGTTGTTCGATTTCGATTTCGCTGTTCGATTTCGAAGTTGGATTTCGTTGTTCTATTTCGTTGTTCTAATTCGTTGTTCGATTTCGTTGTTCGATTTCGTTGTTCGATTTCGTTGTTCGATTCGTTATTCGATTTCGTTGTTCGATTTCGTTGTTCGATTTCGTTGTTCCATTTCGTTGTTCGATTTCGTTGTTCGATTTCGTTGTTCGATTTCGTTGTTAGATTTCGTTGTTCGTTGTTAGATTTCGTTGTTCGATTTCGTTGTTCGATTTCGTTGTTCGATTTCGTTGGTAGATTTCGTTGTTCGTTGTTAGATTTCGTTGTTCGTTGTTAGATTTCGTTGTTCTTTGTTCGATTTCGTGGTTCGAATTCGTTGTTCGAATTCGTTGTTCGATTTCGTTGTTCGATTTTGTTGTTCGATTTCGTTGTTCGATTTCGTTGTTCGATTTCGTTGTTCGATTTCGTATTTCGTTGTTCGAATTCGTTGTTCGATTTCGTTGTTCGATTTCGTTGTTCGATTTCGAAGTTCGATTTCGTTGTTCGATTTCGTTGTTCGATTTCGTTGTTCGATTTCGTTGTTCGATTTCGTTGTTCGATTTCGTATTTCGTTGTTCGAATTCGTTGTTCGATTTCGTTGTTCTATTTCGTTGTTCGATTTCGTTGTTCGATTTCGTTGTTCGATTTCGTTGTTCGATTTCGATGTTCGATTTCGTTGTTCGATTTCGTTGTTCGATTTCGTAGTTCGATTTCGTTGTTCGAATTCGTTGTTCGAATTCGTTGTTCGATTTCGTTGTTCGATTTCGTTGTTCGATTTCGTTGTTCGATTTCATTGTTCGATTTCGTTGTTCGATTTCGTTGTTCGATTTCGTTGTTCGTTGTTAGATTTCGTTGTTCTTTGTTCGATTTCGTGGTTCGAATTCGTTGTTCGAATTCGTTGTTCGATTTCGTTGTTCGATTTCGTTGTTCGATTTCGTTGTTCGATTTCGTTGTTCGATTTCGTAGTTCGATTTCGTTGTTCGAATTCGTTGTTCGAATTCGTTGTTCGATTTCGTTGTTCGATTTCGTTGTTCGATTTCGTTGTTCGATTTCATTGTTCGATTTCGTTGTTCGATTTCGTTGTTCGATTTCGTTGTTAGATTTCGTTGTTCTTTGTTCGATTTCGTGGTTCGAATTCGTTGTTCGAATTCGTTGTTCGATTTCGTTGTTCGATTTCGTTGTTTGATTTTGTTGTTCGATTTCGTTCGATTTCGTTGTTCGATTTCGTTGTTCGATTTCGTTGTTCGATTTCGAAGTTCGATTTCGTTGTTCGATTTCGTTGTTCGATTTCGTTGTTCGATTTCGTTGTTCGATTTCGTTGTTCGATTTCGTTGTTCGATTTCGTTGTTCGATTTCGTTGTTCGATTTCGTTGTTCGATTTCGTTGTTCGATTTCGTTGTTCGATTTCGTTGTTCGATTTCGTTGTTCGATTTCGTTGTTCGATTTCGTTGTTCGATTTCGTTGTTCGATTTCGTTGTTCGATTTCGTTGTTCGATTTCGTTGTTCGATTTCGTTGTTCGATTTCGTTGTTCGATTTCGTTGTTCGATTTCGTTGTTCGATTTCGTTGTTCGATTTCGTTGTTCGATTTCGTTGTTCGATTTCGTTGTTAGATTTCGTTGTTCGTTGTTAGATTTCGTTGTTCGTTGTTAGATTTCGTTGTTCTTTGTTCGATTTCGTGGTTCGAATTCGTTGTTCGAATTCGTTGTTCGATTTCGTTGTTTGATTTCGTTGTTCGATTTTGTTGTTCGATTTCGTTGTTCGATTTCGTTGTTCGATTTCATTGTTCGATTTCGAAGTTCGATTTCGTTGTTCGATTTCGTTGTTCGATTTCGTTGTTCGATTTCGTTGTTCGATTTCGTTGTTCGATTTCGTTGCTCGATTTCGTTGTTCGATTTCGTAGTTCGAATTCGTTGTTCGATTTCGTTGTTCGATTTCGTTGTTCGATTTCGAAGTTCGATTTCGTTGTTCGATTTCGTTGTTCGATTTCGTTGTTCGATTTCGTTGTTCGATTTCGTTGTTCGATTTCGTTGTTCGATTTCGTTGTTCGATTTCGTATTTCGTTGTTCGAATTCGTTGTTCGATTTCGTTGTTCGATTTCGAAGTTCGATTTCGTTGTTCGATTTCGTTTTTCGATTTCGTTGTTCGATTTCGTTGTTCGATTTCGTATTTCGTTGTTCGAATTCGTTGTTCGATTTCGTTGTTCGATTTCGTTGTTCGATTTCGTTGTTCGATTTCGTTGTTCGATTTCGTTGTTCGATTTCGTTGTTCGATTTCGTTGTTCGAATTCGTTGTTCGAATTCGTTGTTCGATTTCGCTGTTCGATTTCGAAGTTGGATTTCGTTGTTCTATTTCGTTCTTCTAATTCGTTGTTCGATTTCGTTGTTCGATTTCGTTGTTCGATTTCGTTGTTCGATTCGTTATTCGATTTCGTTGTTCGATTTCGTTGTTCGATTTCGTTGTTCGATTTCGTTGTTCGATTTCGTTGTCCGATTCCGTTGTTCGATTTCGTTGTTCGTTTTCGTTGTTCGATATTGTTGTATGATTTCATGGTTCGATTTCGTTGTTCGATTTCGTTGTTCGATTTCGTTGTTAGATTTCGTTGTTCGTTGTTAGATTTCGTTGTTCGATTTCGTTGTTCATTTCGTTGTTCGATTTCGTTGTTAGATTTCGTTGTTCGTTGTTAGATTTCGTTGTTCGTTGTTAGATTTCGTTGTTCTTTGTTCGATTTCGTGGTTCGAATTCGTTGTTCGAATTCGTTGTTCGATTTCGTTGTTCGATTTTGTTGTTCGATTTCGTTGTTCGATTTCGTTGTTCGATTTCGTTGTTCTATTTCGTTGTTCGATTCGTTATTCGATTTCGTGGTTCGAATTCGTTGTTCGAATTCGTTGTTCGTTGTTAGATTTCGTTGTTCGTTGTTAGATTTCGTTGTTCTTTGTTCGATTTCGTGGTTCGAATTCGTTGTTCGATTTCGTTGTTCGATTTCGTTGTTCGATTTTGTTGTTCGATTTCGTGGTTCGAATTCGTTGTTCGAATTCGTTGTTCGATTTCGTTGTTCGATTTCGTTGTTGGATTTCGTTGTTCGATGTCGTTGTTCGAATTCGTTGTTCGATTTCGTTGTTCGATTTCGTTGTTCGATTTCGTTGTTCGATTTCGTTGTTAGATTTCGTTGTTCGTTGTTAGATTTCGTTGTTCGTTGTTCGATTTCGTTGTTCGATTCGTTATTCGATTTCGTTGTTCGATTTCGTTGTTCGATTTCGTTGTTCGATTTCGTTGTTCGATATTGTTGTATGATTTCGTGGTTCGAGTTCGTTGTTCGATTGCGTTGTTCCATTTCGTTGTTCTATTTCGTGGTTCGATTTTGTGGTTTCAGTTTGTTGTTCGATTTCGATTTCGCTGTTCGATTTCGAAGTTGGATTTCGTTGTTCTATTTCGTTGTTCGATTTCGTTGTTCGATTTCGTTGTTCGATTTCGTTGTTCTATTTCGTTGTTCGATTCGTTATTCGATTTCGTTGTTCGATTTCGTTGTTCGATTTCGTTGTTCCATTTCGTTGTTCGATTTCGTTGTTCGATTTCGTTGTTCGATTTCGTTGTTAGATTTCGTTGTTCGTTGTTAGATTTCGTTGTTC
This sequence comes from Neocrepidodera transversa, assembly GCA_963243735.1. Lineage (NCBI taxonomy): Eukaryota > Metazoa > Arthropoda > Insecta > Coleoptera > Chrysomelidae > Neocrepidodera > Neocrepidodera transversa. The sequence continues at coordinate 2,960,238 of OY725356.1, forward strand.
GATTTCGTTGTTCGATTTCGTTGTTCGATTTCGTTGTTAGATTTCGTTGTTCGTTGTTAGATTTCGTTGTTCGTTGTTAGATTTCGTTGTTCTTTGTTCGATTTCGTGGTTCGAATTCGTTGTTCGAATTCGTTGTTCGATTTCGTTGTTCGATTTTGTTGTTCGATTTCGTTGTTCGATTTCGTTGTTCGATTTCGTTGTTCTATTTCGTTGTTCGATTCGTTATTCGATTTCGTGGTTCGAATTCGTTGTTCGAATTCGTTGTTCGTTGTTAGATTTCGTTGTTCGTTGTTAGATTTCGTTGTTCTTTGTTCGATTTCGTGGTTCGAATTCGTTGTTCGATTTCGTTGTTCGATTTCGTTGTTCGATTTTGTTGTTCGATTTCGTTCGATTTCGTTGTTCGATTTCGTTGTTCGATTTCGTTGTTCGATTTCGTTGTTCGATTTCGAAGTTCGATTTCGTTGTTCGATTTCGTTGTTCGATTTCGTTGTTCGATTTTGTTGTTCGATTTCGTTGTTCGATTTCGTTGTTCGATTTCGTTGTTCGATTTCGTTGTTCGATTTCGTTGTTCGATTTCGTTGTTCGATTTCGTTGTTCGATTTCGTTGTTCGATTTCGTTGTTCGATTTCGTTGTTCGATTTCGTTGTTCGATTTCGTTGTTCGATTTCGTTGTTCGATTTCGTTGTTCGATTTCGTTGTTCGATTTCGTTGTTCGATTTCGTTGTTGGATTTCGTTGTTCGATGTCGTTGTTCGAATTCGTTGTTCGATTTCGTTGTTCGATTTCGTTGTTCGATTTCGTTGTTCGATTTCGTTGTTAGATTTCGTTGTTCGTTGTTAGATTTCGTTGTTCGTTGTTAGATTTCGTTGTTCTTTGTTCGATTTCGTGGTTCGAATTCGTTGTTCGAATTCGTTGTTCGATTTTGTTGTTCGATTTCGTTGTTCGATTTCGTTGTTCGATTTCGAAGTTCGATTTTGTTGTTCGATTTCGTTGTTCGATTTCGTTGTTCGATTTCGTTGTTCGATTTCGTTGTTCGATTTCGTTGTTCGATTTCGTTGTTCGATTTCGTTGTTCGATTTCGTTGTTCGATTTCGTTGTTCGAATTCGTTGTTCGAATTCGTTGTTCGATTTCGTTGTTCGATTTCGTTGTTCGATTTCGAAGTTCGATTTCGTTGTTCGATTTCGTTGTTCGATTTCGTTGTTCGATTTCGTATTTCGTTGTTCGAATTCGTTGTTCGATTTCGTTGTTCGATTTCGTTGTTCGATTTCGAAGTTCGATTTCGTTGTTCGATTTCGTTGTTCGATTTCGTTGTTCGATTTCGTTGTTCGATTTCGTGTTTCGTTGTTCGAATTCGTTGTTCGATTTCGTTGTTCGATTTCGTTGTTCGATTTCGTTGTTCGATTTCGTTGTTCGATTTCGTTGTTCGAATTCGTTGTTCGAATTCGTTGTTCGATTTCGCTGTTCGATTTCGAAGTTGGATTTCGTTGTTCTATTTCGTCGTTCTAATTCGTTGTTCGATTTCGTTGTTCGATTTCGTTGTTCGATTCGTTATTCGATTTCGTTGTTCGATTTCGTTGTTCGATTTCGTTGTTCGATTTCGTTGTTCGATATTGTTGTATGATTTCGTGGTTCGAGTTCGTTGTTCGATTGCGTTGTTCCATTTCGTTGTTCTATTTCGTGGTTCGATTTTGTGGTTTCAGTTTGTTGTTCGATTTCGATTTCGCTGTTCGATTTCGAAGTTGGATTTCGTTGTTCTATTTCGTTGTTCGATTTCGTTGTTCGATTTCGTTGTTCGATTTCGTTGTTCTATTTCGTTGTTCGATTCGTTATTCGATTTCGTTGTTCGGTTTCGTTGTTCCATTTCGTTGTTTGATTTCGTTGTTCGATTTCGTTGTTCGATTTCGTTGTTAGATTTTGTTGTTCGTTGTTAGATTTCGTTGTTCGATTTCGTTGTTCGATTTCGTTGTTCGATTTCGTTGTTCGATTTCGTTGTTCGATTTCGTTTTTCGTTGTTCGAATTCGTTGTTCGATTTCGTTGTTCGATTTCGTTGTTCGATTTCGTTGTTCGATTTCGTTGTTCGATTTCGTTGTTCGAATTCGTTGTTCGAATTCGTTGTTCGATTTCGCTGTTCGATTTCGAAGTTGGATTTCGTTGTTCTATTTCGTCGTTCTAATTCGTTGTTCGATTTCGTTGTTCGATTTCGTTGTTCGATTCGTTATTCGATTTCGTTGTTCGATTTCGTTGTTCGATTTCGTTGTTCGATTTCGTTGTTCGATATTGTTGTATGATTTCGTGGTTCGAGTTCGTTGTTCGATTGCGTTGTTCCATTTCGTTGTTCTATTTCGTGGTTCGATTTTGTGGTTTCAGTTTGTTGTTCGATTTCGATTTCGCTGTTCGATTTCGAAGTTGGATTTCGTTGTTCTATTTCGTTGTTCGATTTCGTTGTTCGATTTCGTTGTTCGATTTCGTTGTTCTATTTCGTTGTTCGATTCGTTATTCGATTTCGTTGTTCGATTTCGTTGTTCGGTTTCGTTGTTCCATTTCGTTGTTTGATTTCGTTGTTCGATTTCGTTGTTCGATTTCGTTGTTAGATTTTGTTGTTCGTTGTTAGATTTCGTTGTTCGATTTCGAAGTTGGATTTCGTTGTTCTATTGCGTTGTTCCATTTCGTTGTTCTATTTCGTGGTTCGATTTTGTGGTTTCAGTTTGTTGTTCGATTTCGATTTCGCTGTTCTATTTCGAAGTTGGATTTCGTTGTTCTATTTCGTTGTTCGATTTCGTTGTTCGATTTCGTTGTTAGATTTCGTTGTTCGTTGTTAGATTTCGTTTTTCGTTGTTAGATTTCGTTGTTCTTTGTTCGATTTCGTGGTTCGAATTCGTTGTTCGATTTCGTTGTTCGATTTTGTTGTTCGATTTCGTTGTTCGATTTCGTTGTTCGATTTCGTTGTTCGATTTCGTTGTTCGATTTCGTTGTTCGATTTCGTTGTTCGATTTCGTTGTTCGATTTCGTTGTTCTATTTCGTTGTTCGATTTCGTTGTTCGATTTCGTTGTTCGATTTCGTTGTTCGATTTCGTTGTTCGTTGTTAGATTTCGTTGTTCTTTGTTCGATTTCGTGGTTCGAATTCGTTGTTCGAATTCGTTGTTCGATTTCGTTGTTCGATTTCGTTGTTCGATTTCGTTGTTCGATTTCGTTGTTCGATTTCGTAGTTCGATTTCGTTGTTCGAATTCGTTGTTCGAATTCGTTGTTCGATTTCGTTGTTCGATTTCGTTGTTCGATTTCGTTGTTCGATTTCATTGTTCGATTTCGTTGTTCGATTTCGTTGTTCGATTTCGTTGTTAGATTTCGTTGTTCTTTGTTCGATTTCGTGGTTCGAATTCGTTGTTCGAATTCGTTGTTCGATTTCGTTGTTCGATTTCGTTGTTTGATTTTGTTGTTCGATTTCGTTCGATTTCGTTGTTCGAATTCGTTGTTCGATTTCGTTGTTCGATTTCGTTGTTCGATTTCGAAGTTCGATTTCGTTGTTCGATTTCGTTGTTCGATTTCGTTGTTCGATTTCGTTGTTCGATTTCGTTGTTCGATTTCGTATTTCGTTGTTCGAATTCGTTGTTCGATTTCGTTGTTCTATTTCGTTGTTCGATTTCGTTGTTCGATTTCGTTGTTCGATTTCGTTGTTCGATTTCGATGTTCGATTTCGTTGTTCGATTTCGTTGTTCGATTTCGTAGTTCGATTTCGTTGTTCGAATTCGTTGTTCGAATTCGTTGTTCGATTTCGTTGTTCGATTTCGTTGTTCGATTTCGTTGTTCGATTTCATTGTTCGATTTCGTTGTTCGATTTCGTTGTTCGATTTCGTTGTTCGTTGTTAGATTTCGTTGTTCTTTGTTCGATTTCGTGGTTCGAATTCGTTGTTCGAATTCGTTGTTCGATTTCGTTGTTCGATTTCGTTGTTCGATTTCGTTGTTCGATTTCGTTGTTCGATTTCGTAGTTCGATTTCGTTGTTCGAATTCGTTGTTCGAATTCGTTGTTCGATTTCGTTGTTCGATTTCGTTGTTCGATTTCGTTGTTCGATTTCATTGTTCGATTTCGTTGTTCGATTTCGTTGTTCGATTTCGTTGTTAGATTTCGTTGTTCTTTGTTCGATTTCGTGGTTCGAATTCGTTGTTCGAATTCGTTGTTCGATTTCGTTGTTCGATTTCGTTGTTTGATTTTGTTGTTCGATTTCGTTCGATTTCGTTGTTCGATTTCGTTGTTCGATTTCGTTGTTCGATTTCGAAGTTCGATTTCGTTGTTCGATTTCGTTGTTCGATTTCGTTGTTCGATTTCGTTGTTCGATTTCGTTGTTCGATTTCGTTGTTCGATTTCGTTGTTCGATTTCGTTGTTCGATTTCGTTGTTCGATTTCGTTGTTCGATTTCGTTGTTCGATTTCGTTGTTCGATTTCGTTGTTCGATTTCGTTGTTCGATTTCGTTGTTCGATTTCGTTGTTCGATTTCGTTGTTCGATTTCGTTGTTCGAAATCGTTGTTCGATTTCGTTGTTCGATTTCGTTGTTCGATTTCGTTGTTCGATTTCGTTGTTCGATTTCGTTGTTCGATTTCGTTGTTCGATTTCGTTGTTCGATTTCGTTGTTCGATTTCGTTGTTCGATTTCGTTGTTCGATTTCGTTGTTCGATTTCGTTGTTCGATTTCGTTGTTAGATTTCGTTGTTCGTTGTTAGATTTCGTTGTTCGTTGTTAGATTTCGTTGTTCTTTGTTCGATTTCGTGGTTCGAATTCGTTGTTCGAATTCGTTGTTCGATTTCGTTGTTTGATTTCGTTGTTCGATTTTGTTGTTCGATTTCGTTGTTCGATTTCGTTGTTCGATTTCATTGTTCGATTTCGAAGTTCGATTTCGTTGTTCGATTTCGTTGTTCGATTTCGTTGTTCGATTTCGTTGTTCGATTTCGTTGTTCGATTTCGTTGCTCGATTTCGTTGTTCGATTTCGTAGTTCGAATTCGTTGTTCGATTTCGTTGTTCGATTTCGTTGTTCGATTTCGAAGTTCGATTTCGTTGTTCGATTTCGTTGTTCGATTTCGTTGTTCGATTTCGTTGTTCGATTTCGTTGTTCGATTTCGTTGTTCGATTTCGTTGTTCGATTCGTTATTCGATTTCGTTGTTCGATTTCGTTGTTCGATTTCGTTGTTCGATTTCGTTGTTCGATTTCGTTGTCCGATTCCGTTGTTCGATTTCGTTGTTCGTTTTCGTTGTTCGATATTGTTGTATGATTTCATGGTTCGATTTCGTTGTTCGATTTCGTTGTTCGATTTCGTTGTTAGATTTCGTTGTTCGTTGTTAGATTTCGTTGTTCGATTTCGTTGTTCATTTCGTTGTTCGATTTCGTTGTTAGATTTCGTTGTTCGTTGTTAGATTTCGTTGTTCGTTGTTAGATTTCGTTGTTCTTTGTTCGATTTCGTGGTTCGAATTCGTTGTTCGAATTCGTTGTTCGATTTCGTTGTTCGATTTTGTTGTTCGATTTCGTTGTTCGATTTCGTTGTTCGATTTCGTTGTTCTATTTCGTTGTTCGATTCGTTATTCGATTTCGTGGTTCGAATTCGTTGTTCGAATTCGTTGTTCGTTGTTAGATTTCGTTGTTCGTTGTTAGATTTCGTTGTTCTTTGTTCGATTTCGTGGTTCGAATTCGTTGTTCGATTTCGTTGTTCGATTTCGTTGTTCGATTTTGTTGTTCGATTTCGTGGTTCGAATTCGTTGTTCGAATTCGTTGTTCGATTTCGTTGTTCGATTTCGTTGTTGGATTTCGTTGTTCGATGTCGTTGTTCGAATTCGTTGTTCGATTTCGTTGTTCGATTTCGTTGTTCGATTTCGTTGTTCGATTTCGTTGTTAGATTTCGTTGTTCGTTGTTAGATTTCGTTGTTCGTTGTTCGATTTCGTTGTTCGATTTCGTTGTTCGATTCGTTATTCGATTTCGTTGTTCGATTTCGTTGTTCGATTTCGTTGTTCGATTTCGTTGTTCGATATTGTTGTATGATTTCGTGGTTCGAGTTCGTTGTTCGATTGCGTTGTTCCATTTCGTTGTTCTATTTCGTGGTTCGATTTTGTGGTTTCAGTTTGTTGTTCGATTTCGATTTCGCTGTTCGATTTCGAAGTTGGATTTCGTTGTTCTATTTCGTTGTTCGATTTCGTTGTTCGATTTCGTTGTTCGATTTCGTTGTTCTATTTCGTTGTTCGATTCGTTATTCGATTTCGTTGTTCGATTTCGTTGTTCGATTTCGTTGTTCCATTTCGTTGTTCGATTTCGTTGTTCGATTTCGTTGTTCGATTTCGTTGTTAGATTTCGTTGTTCGTTGTTAGATTTCGTTGTTCGATTTCGTTGTTCGATTTCGTTGTTCGATTTCGTTGTTAGATTTCGTTGTTCGTTGTTAGATTTCGTTGTTCGTTGTTAGATTTCGTTGTTCTTTGTTCGATTTCGTGGTTCGAATTCGTTGTTCGAATTCGTTGTTCGATTTCGTTGTTCGATTTTGTTGTTCGATTTCGTTGTTCGATTTCGTTGTTCGATTTCGTTGTTCTATTTCGTTGTTCGATTCGTTATTCGATTTCGTGGTTCGAATTCGTTGTTCGAATTCGTTGTTCGTTGTTAGATTTCGTTGTTCGTTGTTAGATTTCGTTGTTCTTTGTTCGATTTCGTGGTTCGAATTCGTTGTTCGATTTCGTTGTTCGATTTCGTTGTTCGATTTTGTTGTTCGATTTCGTTCGATTTCGTTGTTCGATTTCGTTGTTCGATTTCGTTGTTCGATTTCGTTGTTCGATTTCGAAGTTCGATTTCGTTGTTCGATTTCGTTGTTCGATTTCGTTGTTCGATTTTGTTGTTCGATTTCGTTGTTCGATTTCGTTGTTCGATTTCGTTGTTCGATTTCGTTGTTCGATTTCGTTGTTCGATTTCGTTGTTCGATTTCGTTGTTCGATTTCGTTGTTCGATTTCGTTGTTCGATTTCGTTGTTCGATTTCGTTGTTCGATTTCGTTGTTCGATTTCGTTGTTCGATTTCGTTGTTCGATTTCGTTGTTCGATTTCGTTGTTCGATTTCGTTGTTGGATTTCGTTGTTCGATGTCGTTGTTCGAATTCGTTGTTCGATTTCGTTGTTCGATTTCGTTGTTCGATTTCGTTGTTCGATTTCGTTGTTAGATTTCGTTGTTCGTTGTTAGATTTCGTTGTTCGTTGTTAGATTTCGTTGTTCTTTGTTCGATTTCGTGGTTCGAATTCGTTGTTCGATTTTGTTGTTCGATTTCGTTGTTCGATTTCGTTGTTCGATTTCGAAGTTCGATTTTGTTGTTCGATTTCGTTGTTCGATTTCGTTGTTCGATTTCGTTGTTCGATTTCGTTGTTCGATTTCGTTGTTCGATTTCGTTGTTCGATTTCGTTGTTCGATTTCGTTGTTCGATTTCGTTGTTCGAATTCGTTGTTCGAATTCGTTGTTCGATTTCGTTGTTCGATTTCGTTGTTCGATTTCGAAGTTCGATTTCGTTGTTCGATTTCGTTGTTCGATTTCGTTGTTCGATTTCGTATTTCGTTGTTCGAATTCGTTGTTCGATTTCGTTGTTCGATTTCGTTGTTCGATTTCGAAGTTCGATTTCGTTGTTCGATTTCGTTGTTCGATTTCGTTGTTCGATTTCGTTGTTCGATTTCGTGTTTCGTTGTTCGAATTCGTTGTTCGATTTCGTTGTTCGATTTCGTTGTTCGATTTCGTTGTTCGATTTCGTTGTTCGATTTCGTTGTTCGAATTCGTTGTTCGAATTCGTTGTTCGATTTCGCTGTTCGATTTCGAAGTTGGATTTCGTTGTTCTATTTCGTCGTTCTAATTCGTTGTTCGATTTCGTTGTTCGATTTCGTTGTTCGATTCGTTATTCGATTTCGTTGTTCGATTTCGTTGTTCGATTTCGTTGTTCGATTTCGTTGTTCGATATTGTTGTATGATTTCGTGGTTCGAGTTCGTTGTTCGATTGCGTTGTTCCATTTCGTTGTTCTATTTCGTGGTTCGATTTTGTGGTTTCAGTTTGTTGTTCGATTTCGATTTCGCTGTTCGATTTCGAAGTTGGATTTCGTTGTTCTATTTCGTTGTTCGATTTCGTTGTTCGATTTCGTTGTTCGATTTCGTTGTTCTATTTCGTTGTTCGATTCGTTATTCGATTTCGTTGTTCGGTTTCGTTGTTCCATTTCGTTGTTTGATTTCGTTGTTCGATTTCGTTGTTCGATTTCGTTGTTAGATTTTGTTGTTCGTTGTTAGATTTCGTTGTTCGATTTCGTTGTTCGATTTCGTTGTTCGATTTCGTTGTTCGATTTCGTTTTTCGTTGTTCGAATTCGTTGTTCGATTTCGTTGTTCGATTTCGTTGTTCGATTTCGTTGTTCGATTTCGTTGTTCGATTTCGTTGTTCGAATTCGTTGTTCGAATTCGTTGTTCGATTTCGCTGTTCGATTTCGAAGTTGGATTTCGTTGTTCTATTTCGTCGTTCTAATTCGTTGTTCGATTTCGTTGTTCGATTTCGTTGTTCGATTCGTTATTCGATTTCGTTGTTCGATTTCGTTGTTCGATTTCGTTGTTCGATTTCGTTGTTCGATATTGTTGTATGATTTCGTGGTTCGAGTTCGTTGTTCGATTGCGTTGTTCCATTTCGTTGTTCTATTTCGTGGTTCGATTTTGTGGTTTCAGTTTGTTGTTCGATTTCGATTTCGCTGTTCGATTTCGAAGTTGGATTTCGTTGTTCTATTTCGTTGTTCGATTTCGTTGTTCGATTTCGTTGTTCGATTTCGTTGTTCTATTTCGTTGTTCGATTCGTTATTCGATTTCGTTGTTCGATTTCGTTGTTCGGTTTCGTTGTTCCATTTCGTTGTTTGATTTCGTTGTTCGATTTCGTTGTTCGATTTCGTTGTTAGATTTTGTTGTTCGTTGTTAGATTTCGTTGTTCGATTTCGAAGTTGGATTTCGTTGTTCTATTGCGTTGTTCCATTTCGTTGTTCTATTTCGTGGTTCGATTTTGTGGTTTCAGTTTGTTGTTCGATTTCGATTTCGCTGTTCTATTTCGAAGTTGGATTTCGTTGTTCTATTTCGTTGTTCGATTTCGTTGTTCGATTTCGTTGTTAGATTTCGTTGTTCGTTGTTAGATTTCGTTTTTCGTTGTTAGATTTCGTTGTTCTTTGTTCGATTTCGTGGTTCGAATTCGTTGTTCGATTTCGTTGTTCGATTTTGTTGTTCGATTTCGTTGTTCGATTTCGTTGTTCGATTTCGTTGTTCGATTTCGTTGTTCGATTTCGTTGTTCGATTTCGTTGTTCGATTTCGTTGTTCGATTTCGTTGTTCTATTTCGTTGTTCGATTTCGTTGTTCGATTTCGTTGTTCGATTTCGTTGTTCGATTTCGTGGTTCAAATTCGTTGTTCGAATTCGTTGTTCGTTGTTAGATTACGTTGTTCGTTGTTAGATTTCGTTGTTCTTTGTTCGATTTCGTGGTTCGATTTGGTTGTTCGATTTCGTTGTTCGATTTCGTTGTTCGATTTCGTTGTTCGATTTCGTTGTTCGATTTCGTTGTTCGATTTCGTTGTTCGATTTCGTTGTTCGATTTCGTTGTTCGATTTCGTTGTTCGATTTCGTTGTTCGATTTCGTTGTTCGATTTCGTTGTTCGATTCGTTATTCCATTTCGTTGTTCGATTTCGTTGTTCGATTTCGTTGTTCCATTTCGTTGTTCGATTTCGTTGTTCGATTTCGTTGTTCGATTTCGTTGTTAGATTTCGTTGTTCGTTGTTAGATTTCGTTGTTAGATTTCGTTGTTCGATTTCGTTGTTCGATTTCGTTGTTAGATTTCGTTGTTCGTTGTTAGATTTCGTTGTTCGTTGTTAGATTTCGTTGTTCTTTGTTCGATTTCGTGGTTCGAATTCGTTGTTCGATTTCGTTGTTCGATTTTGTTGTTCGATTTCGTTGTTCGATTTCGTTGTTCGATTTCGTTGTTTGATTTCGTTGTTCGATTTCGTTGTTCGATTTCGTTGTTCGATTTCGTTGTTCGATTTCGTTGTTCTATTTCGTTGTTCGATTTCGTTGTTCGATTTCGTTGTTCGATTTCGTTGTTCGATTTCGAAGTTCGATTTCGTTGTTCGATTTCGTTGTTCGATTTCGTTGTTCGATTTCGTTGTTCGAATTCGTTGTTCGAATTCGTTGTTCGAATTCGTTGTTCGATTTCGTTGTTCGATTTCGTTGTTCGATTTCGTTGTTCGATTTCGTTGTTCGATTTCGTTGTTCGTTGTTAGTTTTCGTTGTTCGTTGTTAGATTTCGTTGTTCTTTGTTCGATTTCGTGGTTCGAATTCGTTGTTCGAATTCGTAGTTCGATTTCGTTGTTCGATTTCGTTGTTCGATTTCGTTGTTCGATTTCGTTGTTCGAATTCGTTGTTCGAATTCGTTGTTCGATTTCGTTGTTTGAATTCGTGTTCGATTTCGTTGATCGATTTCGTTGTTCGATTTTCTTTGTTCGATTTGATTGTTCGATTTCGTTGATCGATTTCGTTTTTCGATTTCGTTGTTCGATTTCGTTGTTCGATTTCGTTGTTCGATTTCGTGGTTCAAATTCGTTGTTCGAATTCGTTGTTCGTTGTTAGATTTCGTTGTTCGTTGTTAGATTTCGTTGTTCTTTGTTCGATTTCGTGGTTCGAATTCGTTGTTCGAATTCGTTGTTCGATTTCGTTGTTCGATTTCGTTGTTCGGTTTTGTTGTTCGATTTCGTTCGATTTCGTTGTTCGATTTCGTTGTTCGATTTCGTTGTTCGATTTCGTTGTTCGATTTCGTTGTTCGATTTCGAAGTTCGATTTCGTTGTTCGATTTCGTTGTTCGATTTCGTTGTTCGATTTCGTTGTTCGATTTCGTTGTTCGATTTCGTTGTTCGATTTCGTTCGATTTCGTTCGATTTCGTTGTTCGATTTCGTTGTTCGATTTCGTTGTTCGATTTCGAAGTTCGATTTCGTTGTTCGATTTCGTTGTTCGATTTCGTTGTTCGATTTCGTTGTTCGAATTCGTTGTTCGAATTCGTTGTTCGATTTCGTTGTTCGATTTGGTTGTTCGATTTCGTTGTTCGATTTCGTTGTTCGATTTCGTTGTTCGTTGTTAGTTTTCGTTGTTCGTTGTTAGATTTCGTTGTTCTTTGTTCGATTTCGTGGTTCGAATTCGTTGTTCGAATTCGTAGTTCGATTTCGTTGTTCGATTTCGTTGTTCGATTTCGTTGTTCGATTTCGTTGTTCGAATTCGTTGTTCGAATTCGTTGTTCGATTTCGTTGTTTGAATTCGTGTTCGATTTCGTTGATCAATTTCGTTGTTCGATTTTCTTTGTTCGATTTGATTGTTCGATTTCGTTGATCGATTTCGTTTTTCGATTTCGTTGTTCGATTTCGTTGTTCGATTTCGTTGTTCGATTTCGTGGTTCAAATTCGTTGTTCGAATTCGTTGTTCGTTGTTAGATTTCGTTGTTCGTTGTTAGATTTCGTTGTTCTTTGTTCGATTTCGTGGTTCGAATTCGTTGTTCGAATTCGTTGTTCGATTTCGTTGTTCGATTTCGTTGTTCGATTTTGTTGTTCGATTTCGTTCGATTTCGTTGTTCGATTTCGTTGTTCGATTTCGTTGTTCGATTTCGAAGTACGATTTCGTTGTTCGATTTCGTTGTTCGATTTCGTTGTTCGATTTCGTTGTTCGATTTCGTTGTTCGATTTCGTTGTTCGATTTCGTTGTTCGATTTCGTTGTTCGATTTCGTTGTTCGATTTCGTTGTTCGATTCGTTATTCGATTTCGTTGATCGATTTCGTTGTTCGATTTCGTTGTTCCATTTCGTTGTTCGATTTCGTTGTTCGATTTCGTTGTTCGATTTCGTTGTTAGATTTCGTTGTTTGTTGTTAGATTTCGTTGTTCGATTTCGTTGTTCGATTTCGTTGTTAGATTTCGTTGTTCGTTGTTAGATTTCGTTGTTCGTTGTTAGATTTCGTTGTTCTTTGTTCGATTTCGTGGTTCGAATTCGTTGTTCGATTTCGTTGTTCGATTTTGTTGTTCGATTTCGTTGTTCGATTTCGTTGTTCGATTTCGTTGTTCGATTTCGTTGTTCGATTTCGTTGTTCGATTTCGTTGTTCGATTTCGTTGTTCGATTTCGTTGTTCGATTTCGTTGTTCTATTTCGTTGTTCGATTTCGTTGTTCGATTTTGTTGTTCGATTTCGTTGTTCGATTTCGAAGTTCGATTTCGTTGTTCGATTTCGTTGTTCGATTTCGTGGTTCGATTTCGTTGTTCGAATTCGTTGTTCGAATTCGTTGTTCGATTTCGTTGTTCGATTTCGTTGTTCGATTTCGTTGTTCGATTTCGTTGTTCGTTGTTAGTTTTCGTTGTTCGTTGTTAGATTTCGTTGTTCTTTGTTCGATTTCGTGGTTCGAATTCGTTGTTCGAATTCGTAGTTCGATTTCGTTGTTCGATTTCGTTGTTCGATTTCGTTGTTCGATTTCGTTGTTCGAATTCGTTGTTCGAATTCGTTGTTCGATTTCGTTGTTTGAATTCGTGTTCGATTTCGTTGATCGATTTCGTTGTTCGATTTTCTTTGTTCGATTTGATCGTTCGATTTCGTTGATCGATTTCGTTGTTCGATTTCGTTGTTCGATTTCGTTGTTCGATTTCGTTGTTCGATTTAGTTGTTCGAATTCGTTGTTCGATTTCGTGGTTCAAATTCGTTGTTCGAATTCGTGTTGTTAGATTTCGTTGTTCGTTGTTAGATTTCGTTGTTCTTTGTTCGATTTCGTGGTTCGAATTCGTTGTTCGAATTCGTTGTTCGATTTCGTTGTTCGATTTCGTTGTTCGATTTTGTTGTTCGATTTCGTTCGATTTCGTTGTTCGATTTCGTTGTTCGATTTCGTTGTTCGATTTCGTTGTTCGATTTCGTTGTTCGATTTCGTTGTTCGATTTCGTTGTTCGATTTCGTTGTTCGATTTCGTTGTTCGATTTCGTTGTTCGATTTCGTTGTTCGATTTCGTTGTTCGATTTCGTTGTTGGATTTCGTTGTTCGATGTCGTTGTTCGAATTCGTTGTTCGATTTCGTTGTTCGATTTCGTTGTTCGATTTCGTTGTTCGATTTCGTGGTTCGAATTCGTTGTTCGATTTCGTTGTTCGATTTCGTTGTTCGATTTCGAAGTTCGATTTCGTTGTTCGATTTCGTTGTTCGATTTCGTAGTTCGATTTCGTTGTTCGAATTCGTTGTTCGAATTCGTTGTTCGAATTCGTTGTTCGATTTCGTTGTTCGATTTCGTTGTTCGATTTCGTTGTTCGATTTCATTGTTCGATTTCGTTGTTCGATTTCGTTGTTCGATTTCGTTGTTCGTTGTTAGTTTTCGTTGTTCGTTGTTAGATTTCGTTGTTCTTTGTTCGATTTCGTGGTTCGAATTCGTTGTTCGAATTCGTAGTTCGATTTCGTAGTTCGATTTCGTTGTTCGATTTCGTTGTTCGAATTCGTTGTTCGAATTCGTTGTTCGATTTCGTTGTTTGATTTCGTGTTCGATTTCGTTGATCGATTTCGTTGTTCGATTTTCTTTGTTCGATTTGATTGTTCGATTTCGTTGATCGATTTCGTTTTTCGATTTCGTTGTTCGATTTCGTTGTTCGATTTCGTTGTTCGATTTCGTGGTTCGAATTCGTTGTTCGAATTCGTTGTTCGTTGTTAGATTTCGTTGTTCGTTGTTAGATTTCGTTGTTCTTTGTTCGATTTCGTGGTTCGAATTCGTTGTTCGAATTCGTTATTTGATTTCGTTGTTCGATTTCGTTGTTCGATTTTGTTGTTCGATTTCGTTCGATTTCGTTGTTCGATTTCGTTGTTCGATTTCGTTGTTCGATTTCGTTGTTCGATTTCGAAGTTCGATTTCGTTGTTCGATTTCGTTGTTCGATTTCGTTGTTCGATTTCGTTGTTGGATTTCGTTGTTCGATTTCGTTGTTCGATTTCGTTGTTCGATTTCGTTGTTCGATTTCGTTGTTCGATTTCGTTGTTCGATTTCGTTGTTCGATTTCGTTGTTCGATTTCGTTGTTCGATTTCGTTGTTCGATTTCGTTGTTCGATTTCGTTGTTCGATTTCGTTGTTCGATTTCGTTGTTCGATTTGGTTGTTCGATTTCGTTGTTCGATTTCGTTGTTCGATTTCGTTGTTCGATTTCGTTGTTCGATTTCGTTGTTCGATTTCGTTGTTTGATTTCGTTGTTCGATGTCGTAGTTCGAATTCGTTGTTCGATTTCGTTGTTCGATTTCGTTGTTCGATTTCGTTGTTAGATTTCGTTGTTCGTTGTTAGATTTCGTTGTTCGTTGTTAGATTTCGTTGTTGTTTGTTCGATTTCGTGGTTCGAATTCGTTGTTCGAATTCGTTGTTCGATTTCGTTGTTCGATTTCGTTGTTCGATTTCGTTGTTCGATTTCGTTGTTCGATTTCGTTGTTCGATTTCGTTGTTCGATTTCGTTGTTCGATTTCGTTGTTCGATTTCGTTGTTCGAATTCGTTGTTCGAATTCGTTGTTCGATTTCGTTGTTCGATTTCGTTGTTCGATTTCGAAGTTCGATTTCGTTGTTCGATTTCGTTGTTCGATTTCGTTGTTCGATTTCGTTGTTCGATTTCGTTGTTCGATTTCGTATTTCGTTGTTCGAATTCGTTGTTCGATTTCGTTGTTCGATTTCGTTGTTCGATTTCGTTGTTCGATTTCGTTGTTCGTTGTTAGTTTTCGTTGTTCGTTGTTAGATTTCGTTGTTCTTTGTTCGATTTCGTGGTTCGAATTCGTTGTTCGAATTCGTAGTTCGATTTCGTTGTTCGATTTCGTTGTTCGATTTCGTTGTTCGATTTCGTTGTTCGAATTCGTTGTTCGAATTCGTTGTTCGATTTCGTTGTTTAAATTCGTGTTCGATTTCGTTGATCGATTTCGTTGTTCGATTTTCTTTGTTCGATTTGATTGTTCGATTTCGTTGATCGATTTCGTTTTTCGATTTCGTTGTTCGATTTCGTTGTTCGATTTCGTTGTTCGATTTCGTGATTCAAATTCGTTGTTCGAATTCGTTGTTCGATTTCGTTGTTCGATTTCGTTGTTCGATTTTGTTGTTCGATTTCGTTCGATTTCGTTGTTCGATTTCGTTGTTCGATTTCGTTGTTCGATTTCGTTGTTCGATTCGTTATTCGATTTCGTTGTTCGATTTCGTTGTTCGATTTCGTTGTTCGATTTCGTTGTTCGATTTCGAAGTACGATTTCGTTGTTCGATTTCGTTGTTCGATTTCGTTGTTCGATTTCGTTGTTCGATTTCGTTGTTCGATTTCGTTGTTCGATTTCGTTGTTCGATTTCGTTGTTCGATTTCGAAGTACGATTTCGTTGTTCGATTTCGTTGTTCGATTTCGTTGTTCCATTTCGTTGTTCGATTTCGTTGTTCGATTTCGTTGTTCGATTTCGTTGTTAGATTTCGTTGTTTGTTGTTAGATTTCGTTGTTCGATTTCGTTGTTCGATTTCGTTGTTAGATTTCGTTGTTCGTTGTTAGATTTCGTTGTTCGTTGTTAGATTTCGTTGTTCTTTGTTCGATTTCGTGGTTCGAATTCGTTGTTCGATTTCGTTGTTCGATTTTGTTGTTCGATTTCGTTGTTCGATTTCGTTGTTCGATTTCGTTGTTCGATTTCGTTGTTCGATTTCGTTGTTCGATTTCGTTGTTCGATTTCGTTGTTCGTTGTTAGTTTTCGTTGTTCGTTGTCAGATTTCGTTGTTCTTTGTTCGATTTCGTGGTTCGAATTCGTTGTTCGAATTCGTAGTTCGATTTCGTTGTTCGATTTCGTTGTTCGATTTCGTTGTTCGATTTCGTTGTTCGAATTCGTTGTTCGATTTCGTTGTTTGAATTCGTGTTCGATTTCGTTGATCGATTTCGTTGTTCGATTTTCTTTGTTCGATTTGATTGTTCGATTTCGTTGATCGATTTCGTTTTTCGATTTCGTTGTTCGATTTCGTTGTTCGATTTCGTTGTTCGATTTCGTTGTTCGATTTCGTGGTTCAAATTCGTTGTTCGAATTCGTTGTTCGTTGTTAGATTTCGTTGTTCGTTGTTAGATTTCGTTGTTCTTTGTTCGATTTCGTGGTTCGAATTCGTTGTTCGAATTCGTTGTTCGATTTCGTTGTTCGATTTCGTTGTTCGATTTTGTTGTTCGATTTCGTTGTTCGATTTCGTTGTTCGATTTCGTTGTTCGATTTCGAAGTTCGATTTCGTTGTTCGATTTCGTTGTTCGATTTCGTTGTTCGATTTCGTTGTTCGATTTCGTTGTTCGATTTCGTTGTTCGATTTCGTTGTTCGATTTCGTTGTTCGATTTCGTTGTTCGATTTCGTTGTTCGATTTCGTTGTTCGATTTCGTTGTTCGATTTCGTTGTTCGATTTCGTTGTTCGATTTCGTTGTTCGATTTCGTTGTTCGATTTCGTTGTTCGATTTCGTTGTTCGATTTCGTTGTTCGATTTCGTTGTTCGATTTCGTTGTTCGATTTCGTTGTTCGATTTCGTTGTTCGATTTCGTTGTTCGATTTCGTTGTTCGATTTCGTTGTTCGATTTCGTTGTTCGATTTCGTTGTTCGATTTCGTTGTTCGATTTCGTTGTTCGATTTCGTTGTTGGATTTCGTTGTTCGATGTCGTTGTTCGAATTCCTTGTTCGATTTCGTTGTTCGATTTCGTTGTTCGATTTCGTTGTTCGATTTCGTTGTTAGATTTCGTTGTTCGTTGTTAGATTTCGTTGTTCGTTGTTAGATTTCGTTGTTCTTTGTTCGATTTCGTGGTTCGAATTCGTTGTTCGAATTCGTTGTTCGATTTCGTTGTTCGATTTCGTTGTTCGATTTTGTTGTTCGATTTCGTTGTTCGATTTCGTTGTTCGATTTCGTTGTTCGATTTCAAAGTTCGATTTTGTTGTTCGATTTCGTTGTTCGATTTCGTTGTTCGATTTCGTTGTTCGATTTCGTTGTTCGATTTCGTTGTTCGATTTCGTTGTTCGATTTCGTTGTTCGATTTCGTTGTTCGATTTCGAAGTTCGATTTCGTTGTTCGATTTCGTTGTTCGATTTCGTTGTTCGATTTCGTTGTTCGATTTCGTATTTCGTTGTTCGAATTCGTTGTTCGATTTCGTTGTTCGATTTCGTTGTTCGATTTCGAAGTTCGATTTCGTTGTTCGATTTCGTTGTTCGATTTCGTTGTTCGATTTCGTTGTTCGATTTCGTTTTTCGTTGTTCGAATTCGTTGTTCGATTTCGTTGTTCGATTTCGTTGTTCGATTTCGTTGTTCGATTTCGTTGTTCAATTTCGTTGTTCGAATTCGTTGTTCGAATTCGTTGTTCGATTTCGCTGTTCGATTTCGAAGTTGGATTTCGTTGTTCTATTTCGTCGTTCTAATTCGTTGTTCGATTTCGTTGTTCGATTTCGTTGTTCGATTTCGTTGTTCGATTCGTTATTCGATTTCGTTGTTCGATTTCGTTGTTCGATTTCGTTGTTCGATTTCGTTGTTCGATATTGTTGTATGATTTCGTGGTTCGAGTTCGTTGTTCGATTGCGTTGTTCCATTTCGTTGTTCTATTTCGTGGTTCGATTTTGTGGTTTCAGTTTGTTGTTCGATTTCGATTTCGCTGTTCGATTTCGAAGTTGGATTTCGTTGTTCTATTTCGTTGTTCGATTTCGTTGTTCGATTTCGTTGTTCGATTTCGTTGTTCGATTTCGTTGTTCTATTTCGTTGTTCGATTCGTTATTCGATTTCGTTGTTCGATTTCGTTGTTCGATTTCGTTGTTCCATTTCGTTGTTCGATTTCGCTGTTCGATTTCGTTGTTCGATTTCGTTGTTAGATTTCGTTGTTCGTTGTTAGATTTCGTTGTTCGATTTCGTTGTTCGATTTCGTTGTTCGATTTCGTTGTTAGATTTCGTTGTTCGTTGTTAGATTTCGTTGTTCTTTGTTCGATTTCGTGGTTCGAATTCGTTGTTCGATTTCGTTGTTCGATTTCGTTGTTCGATTTTGTTGTTCGATTTCGTTCGATTTCGTTGTTCGATTTCGTTGTTCGATTTCGTTGTTCGATTTCGTTGTTCGATTTCGAAGTTCGATTTCGTTGTTCGATTTCGTTGTTCGATTTCGTTGTTCGATTTCGTTGTTCGATTTCGTTGTTCGATTTCGTTGTTCGATTTCGTTGTTCGATTTCGTTGTTCGATTTCGTTGTTCGATTTCGTTGTTCGATTTCGTTGTTCGATTTCGTTGTTCGATTTCGTTGTTCGATTTCGTTGTTCGATTTCGTTGTTCGATTTCGTTGTTCGATTTCGTTGTTCGATTTCGTTGTTCGATTTCGTTGTTCGATTTCGTTGTTCGATTTCGTTGTTGGATTTCGTTGTTCGATGTCGTTGTTCGAATTCGTTGTTCGATTTCGTTGTTCGATTTCGTTGTTCGATTTCGTTGTTCGATTTCGTTGTTAGATTTCGTTGTTCGTTGTTAGATTTCGTTGTTCGTTGTTAGATTTCATTGTTCTTTGTTCGATTTCGTGGTTCGAATTCGTTGTTCGAATTCGTTGTTCGATTTCGTTGTTCGATTTCGTTGTTCGATTTTGTTGTTCGATTTCGTTGTTCGATTTCGTTGTTCGATTTCGTTGTTCGATTTCGTTGTTCGAATTCGTTGTTCGAATTCGTTGTTCGATTTCGTTGTTCGATTTCGTTGTTCGATTTCGAAGTTCGATTTCGTTGTTCGATTTCGTTGTTCGATTTCGTTGTTCGATTTCGTTGTTCGATTTCGTATTTCGTTGTTCGAATTCGTTGTTCGATTTCGTTGTTCGATTTCGTTGTTCGATTTCGAAGTTCGATTTCGTTGTTCGATTTCGTTGTTCGATTTCGTTGTTCGATTTCGTTGTTCGATTTCGTTTTTCGTTGTTCGAATTCGTTGTTCGATTTCGTTGTTCGATTTCGTTGTTCGATTTCGTTGTTCGATTTCGTTGTTCAATTTCGTTGTTCGAATTCGTTGTTCGAATTCGTTGTTCGATTTCGCTGTTCGATTTCGAAGTTGGATTTCGTTGTTCTATTTCGTCGTTCTAATTCGTTGTTCGATTTCGTTGTTCGATTTCGTTGTTCGATTTCGTTGTTCGATTCGTTATTCGATTTCGTTGTTCGATTTCGTTGTTCGATTTCGTTGTTCGATTTCGTTGTTCGATATTGTTGTATGATTTCGTGGTTCGAGTTCGTTGTTCGATTGCGTTGTTCCATTTCGTTGTTCTATTTCGTGGTTCGATTTTGTGGTTTCAGTTTGTTGTTCGATTTCGATTTCGCTGTTCGATTTCGAAGTTGGATTTCGTTGTTCTATTTCGTTGTTCGATTTCGTTGTTCGATTTCGTTGTTCGATTTCGTTGTTCGATTTCGTTGTTCTATTTCGTTGTTCGATTCGTTATTCGATTTCGTTGTTCGATTTCGTTGTTCGATTTCGTTGTTCCATTTCGTTGTTCGATTTCGTTGTTCGATTTCGTTGTTCGATTTCGTTGTTAGATTTCGTTGTTCGTTGTTAGATTTCGTTGTTCGATTTCGTTGTTCGATTTCGTTGTTCGATTTCGTTGTTAGATTTCGTTGTTCGTTGTTAGATTTCGTTGTTCGTTGTTAGATTTCGTTGTTCTTTGTTCGATTTCGTGGTTCGAATTCGTTGTTCGATTTCGTTGTTCGATTTCGTTGTTCGATTTTGTTGTTCGATTTCGTTCGATTTCGTTGTTCGATTTCGTTGTTCGATTTCGTTGTTCGATTTCGTTGTTCGATTTCGAAGTTCGATTTCGTTGTTCGATTTCGTTGTTCGATTTCGTTGTTCGATTTCGTTGTTCGATTTCGTTGTTCGATTTCGTTGTTCGATTTCGTTGTTCGATTTCGTTGTTCGATTTCGTTGTTCGATTTCGTTGTTCGATTTCGTTGTTCGATTTCGTTGTTCGATTTCGTTGTTCGATTTCGTTGTTCGATTTCGTTGTTCGATTTCGTTGTTCGATTTCGTTGTTCGATTTCGTTGTTCGATTTCGTTGTTCGATTTCGTTGTTCGATTTCGTTGTTGGATTTCGTTGTTCGATGTCGTTGTTCGAATTCGTTGTTCGATTTCGTTGTTCGATTTCGTTGTTCGATTTCGTTGTTCGATTTCGTTGTTAGATTTCGTTGTTCGTTGTTAGATTTCGTTGTTCGTTGTTAGATTTCATTGTTCTTTGTTCGATTTCGTGGTTCGAATTCGTTGTTCGAATTCGTTGTTCGATTTCGTTGTTCGATTTCGTTGTTCGATTTTGTTGTTCGATTTCGTTGTTCGATTTCGTTGTTCGATTTCGTTGTTCGATTTCGAAGTTCGATTTTCTTGTTCGATTTCGTTGTTCGATTTCGTTGTTCGATTTCGTTGTTCGATTTCGTTGTTCGATTTCGTTGTTCGATTTCGTTGTTCGATTTCGTTGTTCGATTTCGTTGTTCGATTTCGTTGTTCGATTTCGTTGTTCGATTTCGTTGTTCGAATTCGTTGTTCGAATTCGTTGTTCGATTTCGTTGTTCGATTTCGTTGTTCGATTTCGAAGTTCGATTTCGTTGTTCGATTTCGTTGTTCGATTTCGTTGTTCGATTTCGTATTTCGTTGTTCGAATTCGTTGTTCGATTTCGTTGTTCGATTTCGTTGTTCGATTTCGAAGTTCGATTTCGTTGTTCGATTTCGTTGTTCGATTTCGTTGTTCGATTTCGTTGTTCGATTTCGTTTTTCGTTGTTCGAATTCGTTGTTCGATTTCGTTGTTCGATTTCGTTGTTCGATTTCGTTGTTCGATTTCGTTGTTCGAATTCGTTGTTCGAATTCGTTGTTCGATTTCGCAGTTCGATTTCGAAGTTGGATTTCGTTGTTCTATTTCGTCGTTCTAATTCGTTGTTCGATTTCGTTGTTCGATTTCGTTGTTCGATTCGTTATTCGATTTCGTTGTTCGATTTCGTTGTTCGATTTCGTTGTTCGATTTCGTTGTTCGATTTCGTTGTTCGATATTGTTGTATGATTTCGTGGTTCGAGTTCGTTGTTCGATTGCGTTGTTCCATTTCGTTGTTCTATTTCGTGGTTCGATTTTGTGGTTTCAGTTTGTTGTTCGATTTCGATTTCGCTGTTCGATTTCGAAGTTGGATTTCGTTGTTCTATTTCGTTGTTCGATTTCGTTGTTCGATTTCGTTGTTCGATTTCGTTGTTCTATTTCGTTGTTCGATTCGTTATTCGATTTCGTTGTTCGATTTCGTTGTTCGATTTCGTTGTTCCATTTCGTTGTTTGATTTCGTTGTTCGATTTCGTTGTTCGATTTCGTTGTTAGATTTCGTTGTTCGTTGTTAGATTTCGTTGTTCGATTTCGAAGTTGGATTTCGTTGTTCTATTGCGTTGTTCCATTTCGTTGTTCTATTTCGTGGTTCGATTTTGTGGTTTCAGTTTGTTGTTCGATTTCGATTTCGCTGTTCGATTTCGAAGTTGGATTTCGTTGTTCTATTTCGTTGTTCGATTTCGTTGTTCGATTTCGTTGTTAGATTTCGTTGTTCGTTGTTAGATTTCGTTGTTCGTTGTTAGATTTCGTTGTTCTTTGTTCGATTTCGTGGTTCGAATTCGTTGTTCGAATTCGTTGTTCGATTTCGTTGTTCGATTTTGTTGTTCGATTTCGTTGTTCGATTTCGTTGTTCGATTTCGTTGTTCGATTTCGTTGTTCGATTTCGTTGTTCGATTTCGTTGTTCGATTTCGTTGTTCGATTTCGTTGTTCGATTTCGTTGTTCTATTTCGTTGTTCGATTTCGTTGTTCGATTTCGTTGTTCGATTTCGTTGTTCGATTTCGAAGTTCGATTTCGTTGTTCGATTTCGTTGTTCGATTTCGTAATTCGATTTCGTTGTTCGAATTCGTTGTTCGAATTCGTTGTTCGAATTCGTTGTTCGATTTCGTTGTTCGATTTCGTTGTTCGATTTCGTTGTTCGATTTCGTTGTTCGATTTCGTTGTTCGTTGTTAGTTTTCGTTGTTCGTTGTTAGATTTCGTTGTTCTTTGTTCGATTTCGTGGTTAGAATTCGTTGTTCGAATTCGTAGTTCGATTTCGTTGTTCGATTTCGTTGTTCGATTTCGTTGTTCGATTTCGTTGTTCGAATTCGTTGTTCGAATTCGTTGTTCGATTTCGTTGTTTGAATTCGTGTTCGAATTCGTTGATCGATTTCGTTGTTCGATTTTCTTTGTTCGATTTGATTGTTCGATTTCGTTGATCGATTTCGTTTTTCGATTTCGTTGTTCGATTTCGTTGTTCGATTTCGTTGTTCGATTTCGTGGTTCAAATTCGTTGTTCGAATTCGTTGTTCGTTGTTAGATTTCGTTGTTCGTTGTTAGATTTCGTTGTTCTTTGTTCGATTTCGTGGTTCGATTTCGTTGTTCGATTTCGTTGTTCGATTTACTTGTTCGATTGCGTTGTTCGATTTCGTTGTTCGATTTCGTTGTTCGATTTCGTTGTTCGATTTCGTTGTTCGATTTCGTTGTTCGATTTCGTTGTTCGATTTCGTTGTTCGATTTCGTTGTTCGATTCGTTATTCGATTTCGTTGTTCGATTTCGTTGTTCGATTTCGTTGTTCCATTTCGTTGTTCGATTTCGTTGTTCGATTTCGTTGTTCGATTTCGTTGTTAGATTTCGTTGTTCGTTGTTAGATTTCGTTGTTAGATTTCGTTGTTCGATTTCGTTGTTCGATTTCGTTGTTAGATTTCGTTGTTCGTTGTTAGATTTCGTTGTTCGTTGTTAGATTTCGTTGTTCTTTGTTCGATTTCGTGGTTCGAATTCGTTGTTCGATTTCGTTGTTCGATTTTGTTGTTCGATTTCGTTGTTCGATTTCGTTGTTCGATTTCGTTGTTCGATTTCGTTGTTCGATTTCGTTGTTCGATTTCGTTGTTCGATTTCGTTGTTCGATTTCGTTGTTCTATTTCGTTGTTCGATTTCGTTGTTCGATTTCGTTGTTCGATTTCGAAGTTCGATTTCGTTGTTCGATTTCGTTGTTCGATTTCGTAGTTCGATTTCGTTGTTCGAATTCGTTGTTCGAATTCGTTGTTCGATTTCGTTGTTCGATTTCGTTGTTCGATTTCGTTGTTCGATTTCGTTGTTCGATTTCGTTGTTCGTTGTTAGTTTTCGTTGTTCGTTGTTAGATTTCGTTGTTTTTTGTTCGATTTCGTGGTTCGAATTCGTTGTTCGAATTCGTTGTTCGATTTCGTTGTTCGATTTCGTTGTTCGATTTCGTTGTTAGTTTTCGTTGTTCGTTGTTAGATTTCGTTGTTCTTTGTTCGATTTCGTGGTTCGAATTCGTTGTTCGAATTCGTTGTTCGATTTCGTTCGATTTCGTTGTTCGATTTCGTTGTTCGATTTCGTTGTTCGATTTCGTTGTTCGATTTCGTTGTTCGATTTCGTTGTTCGATTTCGTTGTTCGATTTCGTTGTTCGATTTCGTTGTTCGATTTCGTTGTTCGATTTCGTTGTTCGATTTCGTTGTTCGATTTCGTTGTTCGATTTCGTTGTTCGATTTCGTTGTTCGATTTCGTTGTTCGATTTCGTTGTTCGATTTCGTTGTTCGATTTCGTTGTTGGATTTCGTTGTTCGATGTCGTTGTTCGAATTCGTTGTTCGATTTCGTTGTTCGATTTCGTTGTTCGATTTCGTTGTTCGATTTCGTTGTTAGATTTCGTTGTTCGTTGTTAGATTTCGTTGTTCGTTGTTAGATTTCATTGTTCTTTGTTCGATTTCGTGGTTCGAATTCGTTGTTCGAATTCGTTGTTCGATTTCGTTGTTCGATTTTGTTGTTCGATTTCGTTGTTCGATTTCGTTGTTCGATTTCGTTGTTCGATTTCGAAGTTCGATTTTCTTGTTCGATTTCGTTGTTCGATTTCGTTGTTCGATTTCGTTGTTCGATTTCGTTGTTCGATTTCGTTGTTCGATTTCGTTGTTCGATTTCGTTGTTCGATTTCGTTGTTCGATTTCGTTGTTCGATTTCGTTGTTCGATTTCGTTGTTCGATTTCGTTGTTCGAATTCGTTGTTCGAATTCGTTGTTCGATTTCGTTGTTCGATTTCGTTGTTCGATTTCGAAGTTCGATTTCGTTGTTCGATTTCGTTGTTCGATTTCGTTGTTCGATTTCGTATTTCGTTGTTCGAATTCGTTGTTCGATTTCGTTGTTCGATTTCGTTGTTCGATTTCGTTGTTCGATTTCGAAGTTCGATTTCGTTGTTCGATTTCGTTGTTCGATTTCGTTGTTCGATTTCGTTGTTCGATTTCGTTTTTCGTTGTTCGAATTCGTTGTTCGATTTCGTTGTTCGATTTCGTTGTTCGATTTCGTTGTTCGATTTCGTTGTTCGAATTCGTTGTTCGAATTCGTTGTTCGATTTCGTTGTTCGATTTCGTTGTTCGATTTCGTTGTTCGATTTCGTTGTTCGAATTCGTTGTTCGAATTCGTTGTTCGATTTCGCTGTTCGATTTCGAAGTTGGATTTCGTTGTTCTATTTCGTCGTTCTAATTTGTTGTTCGATTTCGTTGTTCGATTTCGTTGTTCGATTCGTTATTCGATTTCGTTGTTCGATTTCGTTGTTCGATTTCGTTGTTCGATTTCGTTGTTCGATATTGTTGTATGATTTCGTGGTTCGAGTTCGTTGTTCGATTGCGTTGTTCCATTTCGTTGTTCTATTTCGTGGTTCGATTTTGTGGTTTCAGTTTGTTGTTCGATTTCGATTTCGCTGTTCGATTTCGAAGTTGGATTTCGTTGTTCTATTTCGTTGTTCGATTTCGTTGTTCGATTTCGTTGTTCGATTTCGTTGTTCTATTTCGTTGTTCGATTCGTTATTCGATTTCGTTGTTCGATTTCGTTGTTCGATTTCGTTGTTCCATTTCGTTGTTTGATTTCGTTGTTCGATTTCGTTGTTCGATTTCGTTGTTAGATTTCGTTGTTCGTTGTTAGATTTCGTTGTTCGATTTCGAAGTTGGATTTCGTTGTTCTATTGCGTTGTTCCATTTCGTTGTTCTATTTCGTGGTTCGATTTTGTGGTTTCAGTTTGTTGTTCGATTTCGATTTCGCTGTTCGATTTCGAAGTTGGATTTCGTTGTTCTATTTCGTTGTTCGATTTCGTTGTTCGATTTCGTTGTTAGATTTCGTTGTTCGTTGTTAGATTTCGTTGTTCGTTGTTAGATTTCGTTGTTCTTTGTTCGATTTCGTGGTTCGAATTCGTTGTTCGAATTCGTTGTTCGATTTCGTTGTTCGATTTTGTTGTTCGATTTCGTTGTTCGATTTCGTTGTTCGATTTCGTTGTTCGATTTCGTTGTTCGATTTCGTTGTTCGATTTCGTTGTTCGATTTCGTTGTTCGATTTCGTTGTTCGATTTCGTTGTTCTATTTCGTTGTTCGATTTCGTTGTTCGATTTCGTTGTTCGATTTCGTTGTTCGATTTCGAAGTTCGATTTCGTTGTTCGATTTCGTTGTTCGATTTCGTAATTCGATTTCGTTGTTCGAATTCGTTGTTCGAATTCGTTGTTCGAATTCGTTGTTCTATTTCGTTGTTCGATTTCGTTGTTCGATTTCGTTGTTCTATTTCGTTGTTCGATTCGTTATTCGATTTCGTTGTTCGATTTCGTTGTTCGATTTCGTTGTTCCATTTCGTTGTTTGATTTCGTTGTTCGATTTCGTTGTTCGATTTCGTTGTTAGATTTCGTTGTTCGTTGTTAGATTTCGTTGTTCGATTTCGAAGTTGGATTTCGTTGTTCTATTGCGTTGTTCCATTTCGTTGTTCTATTTCGTGGTTCGATTTTGTGGTTTCAGTTTGTTGTTCGATTTCGATTTCGCTGTTCGATTTCGAAGTTGGATTTCGTTGTTCTATTTCGTTGTTCGATTTCGTTGTTCGATTTCGTTGTTAGATTTCGTTGTTCGTTGTTAGATTTCGTTGTTCGTTGTTAGATTTCATTGTTCTTTGTTCGATTTCGTGGTTCGAATTCGTTGTTCGAATTCGTTGTTCGATTTCTTTGTTCGATTTCGTTGTTCGATTTTGTTGTTCGATTTCGTTGTTCGATTTCGTTGTTCGATTTCGTTGTTCGATTTCGAAGTTCGATTTTCTTGTTCGATTTCGTTGTTCGATTTCGTTGTTCGATTTCGTTGTTCGATTTCGTTGTTCGATTTCGTTGTTCGATTTCGTTGTTCGATTTCGTTGTTCGATTTCGTTGTTCGATTTCGTTGTTCGATTTCGTTGTTCGATTTCGTTGTTCGAATTCGTTGTTCAAATTCGTTGTTCGATTTCGTTGTTCGATTTCGTTGTTCGATTTCGAAGTTCGATTTCGTTGTTCGATTTCGTTGTTCGATTTCGTTGTTCGATTTCGTATTTCGTTGTTCGAATTCGTTGTTCGATTTCGTTGTTCGATTTCGTTGTTCGATTTCGAAGTTCGATTTCGTTGTTCGATTTCGTTGTTCGATTTCGTTGTTCGATTTCGTTGTTCGATTTCGTTTTTCGTTGTTCGAATTCGTTGTTCGATTTCGTTGTTCGATTTCGTTGTTCGATTTCGTTGTTCGATTTCGTTGTTCGAATTCGTTGTTCGAATTCGTTGTTCGATTTCGCAGTTCGATTTCGAAGTTGGATTTCGTTGTTCTATTTCGTCGTTCTAATTCGTTGTTCGATTTCGTTGTTCGATTTCGTTGTTCGATTCGTTATTCGATTTCGTTGTTCGATTTTGTTGTTCGATTTCGTTGTTCGATTTCGTTGTTCGATATTGTTGTATGATTTCGTGGTTCGAGTTCGTTGTTCGATTGCGTTGTTCCATTTCGTTGTTCTATTTCGTGGTTCGATTTTGTGGTTTCAGTTTGTTGTTCGATTTCGATTTCGCTGTTCGATTTCGAAGTTGGATTTCGTTGTTCTATTTCGTTGTTCGATTTCGTTGTTCGATTTCGTTGTTCGATTTCGTTGTTCTATTTCGTTGTTCGATTCGTTATTCGATTTCGTTGTTCGATTTCGTTGTTCGATTTCGTTGTTCCATTTCGTTGTTTGATTTCGTTGTTCGATTTCGTTGTTCGATTTCGTTGTTAGATTTCGTTGTTCGTTGTTAGATTTCGTTGTTCGATTTCGAAGTTGGATTTCGTTGTTCTATTGCGTTGTTCCATTTCGTTGTTCTATTTCGTGGTTCGATTTTGTGGTTTCAGTTTGTTGTTCGATTTCGATTTCGCTGTTCGATTTCGAAGTTGGATTTCGTTGTTCTATTTCGTTGTTCGATTTCGTTGTTCGATTTCGTTGTTAGATTTCGTTGTTCGTTGTTAGATTTCGTTGTTCGTTGTTAGATTTCGTTGTTCTTTGTTCGATTTCGTGGTTCGAATTCGTTGTTCGAATTCGTTGTTCGATTTCGTTGTTCGATTTTGTTGTTCGATTTCGTTGTTCGATTTCGTTGTTCGATTTCGTTGTTCGATTTCGTTGTTCGATTTCGTTGTTCGATTTCGTTGTTCGATTTCGTTGTTCGATTTCGTTGTTCGATTTCGTTGTTCTATTTCGTTGTTCGATTTCGTTGTTCGATTTCGTTGTTCGATTTCGTTGTTCGATTTCGAAGTTCGATTTCGTTGTTCGATTTCGTTGTTCGATTTCGTAATTCGATTTCGTTGTTCGAATTCGTTGTTCGAATTCGTTGTTCGATTTCGTTGTTCGATTTCGTTGTTCGATTTCGTTGTTCGATTTCGTTGTTCGATTTCGTTGTTCGTTGTTAGTTTTCGTTGTTCGTTGTTAGATTTCGTTGTTCTTTGTTCGATTTCGTGGTTAGAATTCGTTGTTCGAATTCGTAGTTCGATTTCGTTGTTCGATTTCGTTGTTCGATTTCGTTGTTCGAATTCGTTGTTCGAATTCGTTGTTCGATTTCGTTGTTTGAATTCGTGTTCGAATTCGTTGATCGATTTCGTTGTTCGATTTTCTTTGTTCGATTTGATTGTTCGATTTCGTTGATCGATTTCGTTTTTCGATTTCGTTGTTCGATTTCGTTGTTCGATTTCGTGGTTCAAATTCGTTGTTCGAATTCGTTGTTCGTTGTTAGATTTCGTTGTTCGTTGTTAGATTTCGTTGTTCTTTGTTCGATTTCGTGGTTCGATTTCGTTGTTCGATTTCGTTGTTCGATTTACTTGTTCGATTGCGTTGTTCGATTTCGTTGTTCGATTTCGTTGTTCGATTTCGTTGTTCGATTTCGCTGTTCGATTTCGTTGTTCGATTTCGTTGTTCGATTTCGTTGTTCGATTTCGTTGTTCGATTCGTTATTCGATTTCGTTGTTCGATTTCGTTGTTCGATTTCGTTGTTCCATTTCGTTGTTCGATTTCGTTGTTCGATTTCGTTGTTCGATTTCGTTGTTAGATTTCGTTGTTCGTTGTTAGATTTCGTTGTTAGATTTCGTTGTTCGATTTCGTTGTTCGATTTCGTTGTTAGATTTCGTTGTTCGTTGTTAGATTTCGTTGTTCGTTGTTAGATTTCGTTGTTCTTTGTTCGATTTCGTGGTTCGAATTCGTTGTTCGATTTCGTTGTTCTATTTCGTTGTTCGATTTCGTTGTTCGATTTCGTTGTTCGATTTCGTTGTTCGATTTCGTTGTTCGATTTCGTTGTTCGATTTCGTTGTTCGATTTCGTTGTTCGATTTCGTTGTTCTATTTCGTTGTTCGATTTCGTTGTTCGATTTCGTTGTTCGATTTCGAAGTTCGATTTCGTTGTTCGATTTCGTTGTTCGATTTCGTAGTTCGATTTCGTTGTTCGAATTCGTTGTTCGAATTCGTTGTTCGATTTCGTTGTTCGATTTCGTTGTTCGATTTCGTTGTTCGATTTCGTTGTTCGATTTCGTTGTTCGTTGTTAGTTTTCGTTGTTCGTTGTTAGATTTCGTTGTTTTTTGTTCGATTTCGTGGTTCGAATTCGTTGTTCGAATTCGTTGTTCGATTTCGTTGTTCGATTTCGTTGTTCGATTTCGTTGTTAGTTTTCGTTGTTCGTTGTTAGATTTCGTTGTTCTTTGTTCGATTTCGTGGTTCGAATTCGTTGTTCGAATTCGTTGTTCGATTTCGTTCGATTTCGTTGTTCGATTTCGTTGTTCGATTTCGTTGTTCGATTTCGTTGTTCGATTTCGAAGTTCGATTTCGTTGTTCGATTTCGTTGTTCGATTTCGTTGTTCGATTTCGTTGTTCGATTTCGTTGTTCGATTTCGTTGTTCGATTTCGTTGTTCGATTTCGTTGTTCGATTTCGTTGTTCGATTTCGTTGTTCGATTTCGTTGTTCGATTTCGTTGTTCGATTTCGTTGTTCGATTTCGTTGTTCGATTTCGTTGTTCGATTTCGTTGTTCGATTTCGTTGTTCGATTTCGTTGTTCGATTTCGTTGTTGGATTTCGTTGTTCGATGTCGTTGTTCGAATTCGTTGTTCGATTTCGTTGTTCGATTTCGTTGTTCGATTTCGTTGTTCGATTTCGTTGTTAGATTTCGTTGTTCGTTGTTAGATTTCGTTGTTCGTTGTTAGATTTCATTGTTCTTTGTTCGATTTCGTGGTTCGAATTCGTTGTTCGAATTCGTTGTTCGATTTCGTTGTTCGATTTTGTTGTTCGATTTCGTTGTTCGATTTCGTTGTTCGATTTCGTTGTTCGATTTCGAAGTTCGATTTTCTTGTTCGATTTCGTTGTTCGATTTCGTTGTTCGATTTCGTTGTTCGATTTCGTTGTTCGATTTCGTTGTTCGATTTCGTTGTTCGATTTCGTTGTTCGATTTCGTTGTTCGATTTCGTTGTTCGATTTCGTTGTTCGATTTCGTTGTTCGATTTCGTTGTTCGAATTCGTTGTTCGAATTCGTTGTTCGATTTCGTTGTTCGATTTCGTTGTTCGATTTCGAAGTTCGATTTCGTTGTTCGATTTCGTTGTTCGATTTCGTTGTTCGATTTCGTATTTCGTTGTTCGAATTCGTTGTTCGATTTCGTTGTTCGATTTCGTTGTTCGATTTCGTTGTTCGATTTCGAAGTTCGATTTCGTTGTTCGATTTCGTTGTTCGATTTCGTTGTTCGATTTCGTTGTTCGATTTCGTTTTTCGTTGTTCGAATTCGTTGTTCGATTTCGTTGTTCGATTTCGTTGTTCGATTTCGTTGTTCGATTTCGTTGTTCGAATTCGTTGTTCGATTTCGTTGTTCGATTTCGTTGTTCGATTTCGAAGTTCGATTTCGTTGTTCGATTTCGTTGTTCGATTTCGTTGTTCGATTTCGTTGTTCGATTTCGTTTTTCGTTGTTCGAATTCGTTGTTCGATTTCGTTGTTCGATTTCGTTGTTCGATTTCGTTGTTCGATTTCGTTGTTCGAATTCGTTGTTCGAATTCGTTGTTCGATTTCGCAGTTCGATTTCGAAGTTGGATTTCGTTGTTCTATTTCGTCGTTCTAATTCGTTGTTCGATTTCGTTGTTCGATTTCGTTGTTCGATTCGTTATTCGATTTCGTTGTTCGATTTTGTTGTTCGATTTCGTTGTTCGATTTCGTTGTTCGATATTGTTGTATGATTTCGTGGTTCGAGTTCGTTGTTCGATTGCGTTGTTCCATTTCGTTGTTCTATTTCGTGGTTCGATTTTGTGGTTTCAGTTTGTTGTTCGATTTCGATTTCGCTGTTCGATTTCGAAGTTGGATTTCGTTGTTCTATTTCGTTGTTCGATTTCGTTGTTCGATTTCGTTGTTCGATTTCGTTGTTCTATTTCGTTGTTCGATTCGTTATTCGATTTCGTTGTTCGATTTCGTTGTTCGATTTCGTTGTTCCATTTCGTTGTTTGATTTCGTTGTTCGATTTCGTTGTTCGATTTCGTTGTTAGATTTCGTTGTTCGTTGTTAGATTTCGTTGTTCGATTTCGAAGTTGGATTTCGTTGTTCTATTGCGTTGTTCCATTTCGTTGTTCTATTTCGTGGTTCGATTTTGTGGTTTCAGTTTGTTGTTCGATTTCGATTTCGCTGTTCGATTTCGAAGTTGGATTTCGTTGTTCTATTTCGTTGTTCGATTTCGTTGTTCGATTTCGTTGTTAGATTTCGTTGTTCGTTGTTAGATTTCGTTGTTCGTTGTTAGATTTCGTTGTTCTTTGTTCGATTTCGTGGTTCGAATTCGTTGTTCGAATTCGTTGTTCGATTTCGTTGTTCGATTTTGTTGTTCGATTTCGTTGTTCGATTTCGTTGTTCGATTTCGTTGTTCGATTTCGTTGTTCGATTTCGTTGTTCGATTTCGTTGTTCGATTTCGTTGTTCGATTTCGTTGTTCGATTTCGTTGTTCTATTTCGTTGTTCGATTTCGTTGTTCGATTTCGTTGTTCGATTTCGTTGTTCGATTTCGAAGTTCGATTTCGTTGTTCGATTTCGTTGTTCGATTTCGTAATTCGATTTCGTTGTTCGAATTCGTTGTTCGAATTCGTTGTTCGATTTCGTTGTTCGATTTCGTTGTTCGATTTCGTTGTTCGATTTCGTTGTTCGATTTCGTTGTTCGTTGTTAGTTTTCGTTGTTCGTTGTTAGATTTCGTTGTTCTTTGTTCGATTTCGTGGTTAGAATTCGTTGTTCGAATTCGTAGTTCGATTTCGTTGTTCGATTTCGTTGTTCGATTTCGTTGTTCGAATTCGTTGTTCGAATTCGTTGTTCGATTTCGTTGTTTGAATTCGTGTTCGAATTCGTTGATCGATTTCGTTGTTCGATTTTCTTTGTTCGATTTGATTGTTCGATTTCGTTGATCGATTTCGTTTTTCGATTTCGTTGTTCGATTTCGTTGTTCGATTTCGTGGTTCAAATTCGTTGTTCGAATTCGTTGTTCGTTGTTAGATTTCGTTGTTCGTTGTTAGATTTCGTTGTTCTTTGTTCGATTTCGTGGTTCGATTTCGTTGTTCGATTTCGTTGTTCGATTTACTTGTTCGATTGCGTTGTTCGATTTCGTTGTTCGATTTCGTTGTTCGATTTCGTTGTTCGATTTCGCTGTTCGATTTCGTTGTTCGATTTCGTTGTTCGATTTCGTTGTTCGATTTCGTTGTTCGATTCGTTATTCGATTTCGTTGTTCGATTTCGTTGTTCGATTTCGTTGTTCCATTTCGTTGTTCGATTTCGTTGTTCGATTTCGTTGTTCGATTTCGTTGTTAGATTTCGTTGTTCGTTGTTAGATTTCGTTGTTAGATTTCGTTGTTCGATTTCGTTGTTCGATTTCGTTGTTAGATTTCGTTGTTCGTTGTTAGATTTCGTTGTTCGTTGTTAGATTTCGTTGTTCTTTGTTCGATTTCGTGGTTCGAATTCGTTGTTCGATTTCGTTGTTCTATTTCGTTGTTCGATTTCGTTGTTCGATTTCGTTGTTCGATTTCGTTGTTCGATTTCGTTGTTCGATTTCGTTGTTCGATTTCGTTGTTCGATTTCGTTGTTCGATTTCGTTGTTCTATTTCGTTGTTCGATTTCGTTGTTCGATTTCGTTGTTCGATTTCGAAGTTCGATTTCGTTGTTCGATTTCGTTGTTCGATTTCGTAGTTCGATTTCGTTGTTCGAATTCGTTGTTCGAATTCGTTGTTCGATTTCGTTGTTCGATTTCGTTGTTCGATTTCGTTGTTCGATTTCGTTGTTCGATTTCGTTGTTCGTTGTTAGTTTTCGTTGTTCGTTGTTAGATTTCGTTGTTTTTTGTTCGATTTCGTGGTTCGAATTCGTTGTTCGAATTCGTTGTTCGATTTCGTTGTTCGATTTCGTTGTTCGATTTCGTTGTTAGTTTTCGTTGTTCGTTGTTAGATTTCGTTGTTCTTTGTTCGATTTCGTGGTTCGAATTCGTTGTTCGAATTCGTTGTTCGATTTCGTTCGATTTCGTTGTTCGATTTCGTTGTTCGATTTCGTTGTTCGATTTCGTTGTTCGATTTCGAAGTTCGATTTCGTTGTTCGATTTCGTTGTTCGATTTCGTTGTTCGATTTCGTTGTTCGATTTCGTTGTTCGATTTCGTTGTTCGATTTCGTTGTTCGATTTCGTTGTTCGATTTCGTTGTTCGATTTCGTTGTTCGATTTCGTTGTTCGATTTCGTTGTTCGATTTCGTTGTTCGATTTCGTTGTTCGATTTCGTTGTTCGATTTCGTTGTTCGATTTCGTTGTTCGATTTCGTTGTTCGATTTCGTTGTTGGATTTCGTTGTTCGATGTCGTTGTTCGAATTCGTTGTTCGATTTCGTTGTTCGATTTCGTTGTTCGATTTCGTTGTTCGATTTCGTTGTTAGATTTCGTTGTTCGTTGTTAGATTTCGTTGTTCGTTGTTAGATTTCATTGTTCTTTGTTCGATTTCGTGGTTCGAATTCGTTGTTCGAATTCGTTGTTCGATTTCGTTGTTCGATTTTGTTGTTCGATTTCGTTGTTCGATTTCGTTGTTCGATTTCGTTGTTCGATTTCGAAGTTCGATTTTCTTGTTCGATTTCGTTGTTCGATTTCGTTGTTCGATTTCGTTGTTCGATTTCGTTGTTCGATTTCGTTGTTCGATTTCGTTGTTCGATTTCGTTGTTCGATTTCGTTGTTCGATTTCGTTGTTCGATTTCGTTGTTCGATTTCGTTGTTCGATTTCGTTGTTCGAATTCGTTGTTCGAATTCGTTGTTCGATTTCGTTGTTCGATTTCGTTGTTCGATTTCGAAGTTCGATTTCGTTGTTCGATTTCGTTGTTCGATTTCGTTGTTCGATTTCGTATTTCGTTGTTCGAATTCGTTGTTCGATTTCGTTGTTCGATTTCGTTGTTCGATTTCGTTGTTCGATTTCGAAGTTCGATTTCGTTGTTCGATTTCGTTGTTCGATTTCGTTGTTCGATTTCGTTGTTCGATTTCGTTTTTCGTTGTTCGAATTCGTTGTTCGATTTCGTTGTTCGATTTCGTTGTTCGATTTCGTTGTTCGATTTCGTTGTTCGAATTCGTTGTTCGAATTCGTTGTTCGATTTCGCTGTTCGATTTCGAAGTTGGATTTCGTTGTTCTATTTCGTCGTTCTAATTCGTTGTTCGATTTCGTTGTTCGATTTCGTTGTTCGATTCGTTATTCGATTTCGTTGTTCGATTTCGTTGTTCGATTTCGTTGTTCGATTTCGTTGTTCGATATTGTTGTATGATTTCGTGGTTCGAGTTCGTTGTTCGATTGCGTTGTTTCATTTCGTTGTTCTATTTCGTGGTTAGATTTTGTGGTTTCAGTTTGTTGTTCGATTTCGATTTCGCTGTTCGATTTCGAAGTTGGATTTCGTTGTTCTATTTCGTTGTTCGATTTCGTTGTTCGATTTCGTTGTTCGATTTCGTTGTTCTATTTCGTTGTTCGATTCGTTATTCGATTTCGTTGTTCGATTTCGTTGTTCGATTTCGTTGTTCCATTTCGTTGTTTGATTTCGTTGTTCGATTTCGTTGTTCGATTTCGTTGTTAGATTTCGTTGTTCGTTGTTAGATTTCGTTGTTCGATTTCGAAGTTGGATTTCGTTGTTCTATTGCGTTGTTCCATTTCGTTGTTCTATTTCGTGGTTCGATTTTGTGGTTTCAGTTTGTTGTTCGATTTCGATTTCGCTGTTCGATTTCGAAGTTGGATTTCGTTGTTCTATTTCGTTGTTCGATTTCGTTGTTCGATTTCGTTGTTAGATTTCGTTGTTCGTTGTTAGATTTCGTTGTTCGTTGTTAGATTTCGTTGTTCTTTGTTCGATTTCGTGGTTCGAATTCGTTGTTCGAATTCGTTGTTCGATTTCGTTGTTCGATTTTGTTGTTCGATTTCGTTGTTCGATTTCGTTGTTCGATTTCGTTGTTCGATTTCGTTGTTCGATTTCGTTGTTCGATTTCGTTGTTCGATTTCGTTGTTCGATTTCGTTGTTCGATTTCGTTGTTCTATTTCGTTGTTCGATTTCGTTGTTCGATTTCGTTGTTCGATTTCGTTGTTCGATTTCGAAGTTCGATTTCGTTGTTCGATTTCGTTGTTCGATTTCGTAATTCGATTTCGTTGTTCGAATTCGTTGTTCGAATTCGTTGTTCGAATTCGTTGTTCGATTTCGTTGTTCGATTTCGTTGTTCGATTTCGTTGTTCGATTTCGTTGTTCGATTTCGTTGTTCGTTGTTAGTTTTCGTTGTTCGTTGTTAGATTTCGTTGTTCTTTGTTCGATTTCGTGGTTAGAATTCGTTGTTCGAATTCGTAGTTCGATTTCGTTGTTCGATTTCGTTGTTCGATTTCGTTGTTCGATTTCGTTGTTCGAATTCGTTGTTCGAATTCGTTGTTCGATTTCGTTGTTTGAATTCGTGTTCGAATTCGTTGATCGATTTCGTTGTTCGATTTTCTTTGTTCGATTTGATTGTTCGATTTCGTTGATCGATTTCGTTTTTCGATTTCGTTGTTCGATTTCGTTGTTCGATTTCGTTGTTCGATTTCGTGGTTCAAATTCGTTGTTCGAATTCGTTGTTCGTTGTTAGATTTCGTTGTTCGTTGTTAGATTTCGTTGTTCTTTGTTCGATTTCGTGGTTCGATTTCGTTGTTCGATTTCGTTGTTCGATTTCCTTGTTCGATTGCGTTGTTCGATTTCGTTGTTCGATTTCGTTGTTCGATTTCGTTGTTCGATTTCGTTGTTCGATTTCGTTGTTCGATTTCGTTGTTCGATTTCGTTGTTCGATTTCGTTGTTCGATTCGTTATTCGATTTCGTTGTTCGATTTCATTGTTCGATTTCGTTGTTCCATTTCGTTGTTCGATTTCGTTGTTCGATTTCGTTGTTCGATTTCGTTGTTAGATTTCGTTGTTCGTTGTTAGATTTCGTTGTTAGATTTCGTTGTTCGATTTCGTTGTTCGATTTCGTTGTTAGATTTCGTTGTTCGTTGTTAGATTTCGTTGTTCGTTGTTAGATTTCGTTGTTCGTTGTTAGATTTCGTTGTTCTTTGTTCGATTTCGTGGTTCGAATTCGTTGTTCGATTTCGTTGTTCGATTTTGTTGTTCGATTTCGTTGTTCGATTTCGTTGTTCGATTTCGTTGTTCGATTTCGTTGTTCGATTTCGTTGTTCGATTTCGTTGTTCGATTTCGTTGTTCGATTTCGTTGTTCTATTTCGTTGTTCGATTTCGTTGTTCGATTTCGTTGTTCGATTTCGAAGTTCGATTTCGTTGTTCGATTTCGTTGTTCGATTTCGTAGTTCGATTTCGTTGTTCGAATTCGTTGTTCGAATTCGTTGTTCGAATTCGTTGTTCGATTTCGTTGTTCGATTTCGTTGTTCGATTTCGTTGTTCGATTTCGTTGTTCGATTTCGTTGTTGGTTGTTAGTTTTCGTTGTTCGTTGTTAGATTTCGTTGTTCTTTGTTCGATTTCGTGGTTCGAATTCGTTGTTCGAATTCGTAGTTCGATTTCGTTGTTCGATTTCGTTGTTCGATTTCGTTGTTCGATTTCGTTGTTCGAATTCGTTGTTCGAATTCGTTGTTCGATTTCGTTGTTTGAATTCGTGTTCGATTTCGTTGATCGATTTCGTTGTTCGATTTTCTTTGTTCGATTTGATTGTTCGATTTCGTTGATCGATTTCGTTTTTCGATTTCGTTGTTCGATTTCGTTGTTCGATTTCGTTGTTCGATTTCGTGGTTCAAATTCGTTGTTCGAATTCGTTGTTCGTTGTTAGATTTCGTTGTTCGTTGTTAGATTTCGTAGTTCTTTGTTCGATTTCGTGGTTCGAATTCGTTGTTCGAATTCGTTGTTCGATTTCGTTGTTCGATTTCGTTGTTCGATTTTGTTGTTCGATTTCGTTCGATTTCGTTGTTCGATTTCGTTGTTCGATTTCGTTGTTCGATTTCGTTGTTCGATTTCGTTGTTCGATTTCGAAGTTCGATTTCGTTGTTCGATTTCGTTGCTCGATTTCGTTGTTCGATTTCGTTGTTCGATTTCGTTGTTCGATTTCGTTGTTCAATTTCGTTGTTCGATTTCGTTGTTCGATTTCGTTGTTCGATTTCGTTGTTCGATTTCGTTGTTCGATTTCGTTGTTCGATTTCGTTGTTCGATTTCGTTGTTCGATTTCGTTGTTCGATTTCGTTGTTCGATTTCGTTGTTCGATTTCGTTGTTCGATTTCGTTGTTCGATTTCGTTGTTCGATTTCGTTGTTGGATTTCGTTGTTCGATGTCGTTGTTCGAATTCGTTGTTCGATTTCGTTGTTCGATTTCGTTGTTCGATTTCGTTGTTCGATTTCGTTGTTAGATTTCGTTGTTCGTTGTTAGATTTCGTTGTTCGTTGTTAGATTTCGTTGTTCTTTGTTCGATTTCGTGGTTCGAATTCGTTGTTCGAATTCGTTGTTCGATTTCGTTGTTCGATTTCGTTGTTCGATTTTGTTGTTCGATTTCGTTCGATTTCGTTGTTCGATTTCGTTGTTCGATTTCGTTGTTCGATTTCGTTGTTCGATTTCGAAGTTCGATTTCGTTGTTCGATTTCGTTGTTCGATTTCGTTGTTCGATTTCGTTGTTCGAATTCGTTGTTCGAATTCGTTGTTCGATTTCGTTGTTCGATTTGGTTGTTCGATTTCGTTGTTCGATTTCGTTGTTCGATTTCGTTGTTCGTTGTTAGTTTTCGTTGTTCGTTGTTAGATTTCGTTGTTCTTTGTTCGATTTCGTGGTTCGAATTCGTTGTTCGAATTCGTAGTTCGATTTCGTTGTTCGATTTCGTTATTCGATTTCGTTGTTCGATTTCGTTGTTCGAATTCGTTGTTCGAATTCGTTGTTCGATTTCGTTGTTTGAATTCGTGTTCGATTTCGTTGATCGATTTCGTTGTTCGATTTTCTTTGTTCGATTTGATTGTTCGATTTCGTTGATCGATTTCGTTTTTCGATTTCGTTGTTCGATTTCGTTGTTCGATTTCGTTGTTCGATTTCGTGGTTCAAATTCGTTGTTCGAATTCGTTGTTCGTTGTTAGATTTCGTTGTTCGTTGTTAGATTTCGTTGTTCTTTGTTCGATTTCGTGGTTCGAATTCGTTGTTCGAATTCGTTGTTCGATTTCGTTGTTCGATTTCGTTGTTCGATTTTGTTGTTCGATTTCGTTCGATTTCGTTGTTCGATTTCGTTGTTCGATTTCGTTGTTCGATTTCGAAGTACGATTTCGTTGTTCGATTTCGTTGTTCGATTTCGTTGTTCGATTTCGTTGTTCGATTTCGTTGTTCGATTTCGTTGTTCGATTTCGTTGTTCGATTTCGTTGTTCGATTTCGTTGTTCGATTTCGTTGTTCGATTTCGTTGTTCGATTTCGTTGTTCGATTCGTTATTCGATTTCGTTGATCGATTTCGTTGTTCGATTTCGTTGTTCCATTTCGTTGTTCGATTTCGTTGTTCGATTTCGTTGTTTGATTTCGTTGTTAGATTTCGTTGTTTGTTGTTAGATTTCGTTGTTCGATTTCGTTGTTCGATTTCGTTGTTCGATTTCGTTGTTAGATTTCGTTGTTCGTTGTTAGATTTCGTTGTTCGTTGTTAGATTTCGTTGTTCTTTGTTCGATTTCGTGGTTCGAATTCGTTGTTCGATTTCGTTGTTCGATTTTGTTGTTCGATTTCGTTGTTCGATTTCGTTGTTCGATTTCGTTGTTCGATTTCGTTGTTCGATTTCGTTGTTCGATTTCGTTGTTCGATTTCGTTGTTCGATTTCGTTGTTCGATTTCGTTGTTCTATTTCGTTGTTCGATTTCGTTGTTCGATTTCGTTGTTCGATTTCGTTGTTCGATTTCGAAGTTCGATTTCGTTGTTCGATTTCGTTGTTCGATTTCGTAGTTCGATTTCGTTGTTCGAATTCGTTGTTCGAATTCGTTGTTCGATTTCGTTGTTCGATTTCGTTGTTCGATTTCGTTGTTCGATTTCGTTGTTCGTTGTTAGTTTTCGTTGTTCGTTGTTAGATTTCGTTGTTCTTTGTTCGATTTCGTGGTTCGAATTCGTTGTTCGAATTCGTAGTTCGATTTCGTTGTTCGATTTCGTTGTTCGATTTCGTTGTTCGAATTCGTTGTTCGAATTCGTTGTTCGATTTCGTTGTTTGAATTCGTGTTCGATTTCGTTGATCGATTTCGTTGTTCGATTTTCTTTGTTCGATTTGATCGTTCGATTTCGTTGATCGATTTCGTTTTTCGATTTCGTTGTTCGATTTCGTTGTTCGATTTCGTTGTTCGATTTCGTGGTTCAAATTCGTTGTTCGAATTCGTTGTTCGTTGTTAGATTTCGTTGTTCGTTGTTAGATTTCGTTGTTCTTTGTTCGATTTCGTGGTTCGAATTCGTTGTTCGAATTCGTTGTTCGATTTTGTTGTTCGATTTCGTTGTTCGATTTCGTTGTTCGATTTCGTTGTTCGATTTCGTTGTTCGATTTCGTTGTTCGATTTCGTTGTTCGATTTCGTTGTTCGATTTCGTTGTTCGATTTCGTTGTTCGATTTCGTTGTTCGATTTCGTTGTTCGATTTCGTTGTTCGATTTCGTTCTTCGATTTCGTTGTTCGATTTCGTTGTTCGATTTCGTTGTTCGATTTCGTTGTTGGATTTCGTTGTTCGATGTCGTTGTTCGAATTCGTTGTTCGATTTCGTTGTTCGATTTCGTTGTTCGATTTCGTTGTTCGATTTCGTGGTTCGAATTCGTTGTTCGATTTCGTTGTTCGATTTCGTTGTTCGATTTCGAAGTTCGATTTCGTTGTTCGATTTCGTTGTTCGATTTCGTAGTTCGATGTCGTTGTTCGAATTCGTTGTTCGATTTCGTTGTTCGATTTCGTTGTTCGATTTCGTTGTTCGATTTCGTTGTTCGATTTCGTTGTTCGATTTCGTTCTTCGATTTCGTTGTTCGATTTCGTTGTTCGATTTCGTTGTTCGATTTCGTTGTTGGATTTCGTTGTTCGATGTCGTTGTTCGAATTCGTTGTTCGATTTCGTTGTTCGATTTCGTTGTTCGATTTCGTTGTTCTATTTCGTCGTTCTAATTCGTTGTTCGATTTCGTTGTTCGATTTCGTTGTTCGATTCGTTATTCGATTTCGTTGTTCGATTTCGTTGTTCGATTTCGTTGTTCGATTTCGTTGTTCGATATTGTTGTATGATTTCGTGGTTCGAGTTCGTTGTTCGATTGCGTTGTTTCATTTCGTTGTTCTATTTCGTGGTTAGATTTTGTGGTTTCAGTTTGTTGTTCGATTTCGATTTCGCTGTTCGATTTCGAAGTTGGATTTCGTTGTTCTATTTCGTTGTTCGATTTCGTTGTTCGATTTCGTTGTTCGATTTCGTTGTTCTATTTCGTTGTTCGATTCGTTATTCGATTTCGTTGTTCGATTTCGTTGTTCGATTTCGTTGTTCCATTTCGTTGTTTGATTTCGTTGTTCGATTTCGTTGTTCGATTTCGTTGTTAGATTTCGTTGTTCGTTGTTAGATTTCGTTGTTCGATTTCGAAGTTGGATTTCGTTGTTCTATTGCGTTGTTCCATTTCGTTGTTCTATTTCGTGGTTCGATTTTGTGGTTTCAGTTTGTTGTTCGATTTCGATTTCGCTGTTCGATTTCGAAGTTGGATTTCGTTGTTCTATTTCGTTGTTCGATTTCGTTGTTCGATTTCGTTGTTAGATTTCGTTGTTCGTTGTTAGATTTCGTTGTTCGTTGTTAGATTTCGTTGTTCTTTGTTCGATTTCGTGGTTCGAATTCGTTGTTCGAATTCGTTGTTCGAATTCGTTGTTCGATTTCGTTGTTCGATTTTGTTGTTCGATTTCGTTGTTCGATTTCGTTGTTCGATTTCGTTGTTCGATTTCGTTGTTCGATTTCGTTGTTCGATTTCGTTGTTCGATTTCGTTGTTCGATTTCGTTGTTCGATTTCGTTGTTCTATTTCGTTGTTCGATTTCGTTGTTCGATTTCGTTGTTCGATTTCGTTGTTCGATTTCGAAGTTCGATTTCGTTGTTCGATTTCGTTGTTCGATTTCGTAATTCGATTTCGTTGTTCGAATTCGTTGTTCGAATTCGTTGTTCGAATTCGTTGTTCGATTTCGTTGTTCGATTTCGTTGTTCGATTTCGT
This sequence comes from Neocrepidodera transversa, assembly GCA_963243735.1. Taxonomy (NCBI): domain Eukaryota; kingdom Metazoa; phylum Arthropoda; class Insecta; order Coleoptera; family Chrysomelidae; genus Neocrepidodera; species Neocrepidodera transversa. The sequence goes on from OY725356.1 coordinate 3,001,230, forward strand.
TGTTCGATTTCGTTGTTCGATTTCGTTGTTCATTGTTAGTTTTCGTTGTTCGTTGTTAGATTTCGTTGTTCTTTGTTCGATTTCGTGGTTAGAATTCGTTGTTCGAATTCGTAGTTCGATTTCGTTGTTCGATTTCGTTGTTCGATTTCGTTGTTCGATTTCGTTGTTCGAATTCGTTGTTCGAATTCGTTGTTCGATTTCGTTGTTTGAATTCGTGTTCGAATTCGTTGATCGATTTCGTTGTTCGATTTTCTTTGTTCGATTTGATTGTTCGATTTCGTTGATCGATTTCGTTTTTCGATTTCGTTGTTCGATTTCGTTGTTCGATTTCGTTGTTCGATTTCGTGGTTCAAATTCGTTGTTCGAATTCGTTGTTCGTTGTTAGATTTCGTTGTTCGTTGTTAGATTTCGTTGTTCTTTGTTCGATTTCGTGGTTCGATTTCGTTGTTCGATTTCGTTGTTCGATTTCCTTGTTCGATTGCGTTGTTCGATTTCGTTGTTCGATTTCGTTGTTCGATTTCGTTGTTCGATTTCGTTGTTCGATTTCGTTGTTCGATTTCGTTGTTCGATTTCGTTGTTCGATTTCGTTGTTCGATTCGTTATTCGATTTCGTTGTTCGATTTCATTGTTCGATTTCGTTGTTCCATTTCGTTGTTCGATTTCGTTGTTCGATTTCGTTGTTCGATTTCGTTGTTAGATTTCGTTGTTCGTTGTTAGATTTCGTTGTTAGATTTCGTTGTTCGATTTCGTTGTTCGATTTCGTTGTTAGATTTCGTTGTTCGTTGTTAGATTTCGTTGTTCGTTGTTATATTTCGTTGTTCTTTGTTCGATTTCGTGGTTCGAATTCGTTGTTCGATTTCGTTGTTCGATTTTGTTGTTCGATTTCGTTGTTCGATTTCGTTGTTCGATTTCGTTGTTCGATTTCGTTGTTCGATTTCGTTGTTCGATTTCGTTGTTCGATTTCGTTGTTCGATTTCGTTGTTCTATTTCGTTGTTCGATTTCGTTGTTCGATTTCGTTGTTCGATTTCGAAGTTCGATTTCGTTGTTCGATTTCGTTGTTCGATTTCGTAGTTCGATTTCGTTGTTCGAATTCGTTGTTCGAATTCGTTGTTCGAATTCGTTGTTCGATTTCGTTGTTCGATTTCGTTGTTCGATTTCGTTGTTCGATTTCGTTGTTCGATTTCGTTGTTGGTTGTTAGTTTTCGTTGTTCGTTGTTAGATTTCGTTGTTCTTTGTTCGATTTCGTGGTTCGAATTCGTTGTTCGAATTCGTAGTTCGATTTCGTTGTTCGATTTCGTTGTTCGATTTCGTTGTTCGATTTCGTTGTTCGAATTCGTTGTTCGAATTCGTTGTTCGATTTCGTTGTTTGAATTCGTGTTCGATTTCGTTGATCGATTTCGTTGTTCGATTTTCTTTGTTCGATTTGATTGTTCGATTTCGTTGATCGATTTCGTTTTTCGATTTCGTTGTTCGATTTCGTTGTTCGATTTCGTTGTTCGATTTCGTGGTTCAAATTCGTTGTTCGAATTCGTTGTTCGTTGTTAGATTTCGTTGTTCGTTGTTAGATTTCGTAGTTCTTTGTTCGATTTCGTGGTTCGAATTCGTTGTTCGAATTCGTTGTTCGATTTCGTTGTTCGATTTCGTTGTTCGATTTTGTTGTTCGATTTCGTTCGATTTCGTTGTTCGATTTCGTTGTTCGATTTCGTTGTTCGATTTCGTTGTTCGATTTCGTTGTTCGATTTCGAAGTTCGATTTCGTTGTTCGATTTCGTTGCTCGATTTCGTTGTTCGATTTCGTTGTTCGATTTCGTTGTTCGATTTCGTTGTTCAATTTCGTTGTTCGATTTCGTTGTTCGATTTCGTTGTTCGATTTCGTTGTTCGATTTCGTTGTTCGATTTCGTTGTTCGATTTCGTTGTTCGATTTCGTTGTTCGATTTCGTTGTTCGATTTCGTTGTTCGATTTCGTTGTTCGATTTCGTTGTTCGATTTCGTTGTTCGATTTCGTTGTTCGATTTCGTTGTTCGATTTCGTTGTTGGATTTCGTTGTTCGATGTCGTTGTTCGAATTCGTTGTTCGATTTCGTTGTTCGATTTCGTTGTTCGATTTCGTTGTTCGATTTCGTTGTTAGATTTCGTTGTTCGTTGTTAGATTTCGTTGTTCGTTGTTAGATTTCGTTGTTCTTTGTTCGATTTCGTGGTTCGAATTCGTTGTTCGAATTCGTTGTTCGATTTCGTTGTTCGATTTCGTTGTTCGATTTTGTTGTTCGATTTCGTTCGATTTCGTTGTTCGATTTCGTTGTTCGATTTCGTTGTTCGATTTCGTTGTTCGATTTCGAAGTTCGATTTCGTTGTTCGATTTCGTTGTTCGATTTCGTAGTTCGATTTCGTTGTTCGAATTCGTTGTTCGAATTCGTTGTTCGATTTCGTTGTTCGATTTCGTTGTTCGATTTCGTTGTTCGATTTCGTTGTTCGATTTCGTTGTTCGTTGTTAGTTTTCGTTGTTCGTTGTTAGATTTCGTTGTTCTTTGTTCGATTTCGTGGTTCGAATTAGTTGTTCGAATTCGTAGTTCGATTTCGTTGTTCGATTTCGTTGTTCGATTTCGTTGTTCGAATTCGTTGTTCGAATTCGTTGTTCGATTTCGTTGTTTGAATTCGTGTTCGATTTCGTTGATCGATTTCGTTGTTCGATTTTCTTTGTTCGATTTGATCGTTCGATTTCGTTGATCGATTTCGTTTTTCGATTTCGTTGTTCGATTTCGTTGTTCGATTTCGTTGTTCGATTTCGTGGTTCAAATTCGTTGTTCGAATTCGTTGTTCGTTGTTAGATTTCGTTGTTCGTTGTTAGATTTCGTTGTTCTTTGTTCGATTTCGTGGTTCGAATTCGTTGTTCGAATTCGTTGTTCGATTTTGTTGTTCGATTTCGTTGTTCGATTTCGTTGTTCGATTTCGTTGTTCGATTTCGTTGTTCGATTTCGTTGTTCGATTTCGTTGTTCGATTTCGTTGTTCGATTTCGTTGTTCGATTTCGTTGTTCGATTTCGTTGTTCGATTTCGTTGTTCGATTTCGTTGTTCGATTTCGTTCTTCGATTTCGTTGTTCGATTTCGTTGTTCGATTTCGTTGTTCGATTTCGTTGTTGGATTTCGTTGTTCGATGTCGTTGTTCGAATTCGTTGTTCGATTTCGTTGTTCGATTTCGTTGTTCGATTTCGTTGTTCGATTTCGTGGTTCGAATTCGTTGTTCGATTTCGTTGTTCGATTTCGTTGTTCGATTTCGAAGTTCGATTTCGTTGTTCGATTTCGTTGTTCGATTTCGTAGTTCGATTTCGTTGTTCGAATTCGTTGTCCGAATTCGTTGTTCGAATTCGTTGTTCGATTTCGTTGTTCGATTTCGTTGTTCGATTTCGTTGTTCGATTTCATTTTTCGATTTCGTTGTTCGATTTCGCTGTTCGATTTCGTTATTCGTTGTTAGTTTTCGTTGTTCGTTGTTAGATTTCGTTGTTCTTTGTTCGATTTCGTGGTTCGAATTCGTTGTTCGAATTCGTAGTTCGATTTCGTTGTTCGATTTCGTTGTTCGATTTCGTTGTTCGATTTCGTTGTTCGATTTCGTTGTTCGAATTCGTTGTTCGAATTCGTTGTTCGATTTCGTTGTTTGATTTCGTGTTCGATTTCGTTGATCGATTTCGTTGTTCGATTTTCTTTGTTCGATTTGATTGTTCGATTTCGTTGATCGATTTCGTTTTTCGATTTCGTTGTTCGATTTCGTTGTTCGATTTCGTTGTTCGATTTCGTGGTTCGAATTCGTTGTTCGAATTCGTTGTTCGTTGTTAGATTTCGTTGTTCGTTGTTAGATTTCGTTGTTCTTTGTTCGATTTCGTGGTTCGAATTCGTTGTTTGATTTCGTTGTTCGATTTCGTTGTTCGATTTTGTTGTTCGATTTCGTTCGATTTCGTTGTTCGATTTCGTTGTTCGATTTCGTTGTTCGATTTCGTTGTTCGATTTCGAAGTTCGATTTCGGAGTTCGATTTCGTTGTTCGATTTCGTTGTTCGATTTCGTTGTTCGATTTCGTTGTTCGATTTCGTTGTTCGATTTCGTTGTTCGATTTCGTTGTTCGATTTCGTTGTTCGATTTCGTTGTTCGATTTCGTTGTTCGATTTCGTTGTTCGATTTCGTTGTTCGATTTTGTTGTTCGATTTCGTTGTTCGATTTCGTTGTTCGATTTGGTTGTTCGATTTCGTTGTTCGATTTCGTTGTTCGATTTCGTTGTTCGATTTCGTCGTTCGATTTCGTTGTTCGATTTCGTTGTTGGATTTCGTTGTTCGATGTCGTAGTTCGAATTCGTTGTTCGATTTCGTTGTTCGATTTCGTTGTTCGATTTCGTTGTTAGATTTCGTTGTTCGTTGTTAGATTTCGTTGTTCGTTGTTAGATTTCGTTGTTGTTTGTTCGATTTCGTGGTTCGAATTCGTTGTTCGATTTCGTTGTTCGATTTTGTTGTTCGATTTCGTTGTTCGATTTCGTTGTTCGATTTCGTTGTTCGATTTCGAAGTTCGATTTCGTTGTTCGATTTCGTTGTTCGATTTCGTTGTTCGATTTCGTTGTTCGATTTCGTTGTTCGATTTCGTTGTTCGATTTCGTTGTTCGATTTCGTTGTTCGATTTCGTTGTTCGATTTCGTTGTTCGATTTCGTTGTTCGATTTCGTTGTTCGAATTCGTTGTTCGAATTCGTTGTTCGATTTCGTTGTTCGATTTCGTTGTTCGATTTCGAAGTTCGATTTCGTTGTTCGATTTCGTTGTTCGATTTCGTTGTTCGATTTCGTTGTTCGATTTCGTATTTCGTTGTTCGAATTCGTTGTTCGATTTCGTTGTTCGATTTCGTTGTTCGATTTCGTTGTTCGATTTCGTTGTTCGTTGTTAGTTTTCGTTGTTCGTTGTTAGATTTCGTTGTTCTTTGTTCGATTTCGTGGTTCGAATTCGTTGTTCGAATTCGTAGTTCGATTTCGTTGTTCGATTTCGTTGTTCGATTTCGTTGTTCGATTTCGTTGTTCGAATTCGTTGTTCGAATTCGTTGTTCGATTTCGTTGTTTGAATTCGTGTTCGATTTCGTTGATCGATTTCGTTGTTCGATTTTCTTTGTTCGATTTGATTGTTCGATTTCGTTGATCGATTTCGTTTTTCGATTTCGTTGTTCGATTTCGTTGTTCGATTTCGTGGTTCAAATTCGTTGTTCGAATTCGTTGTTCGTTGTTTGATTTCGTTGTTCGTTGTTAGATTTCGTTGTTCTTTGTTCGATTTCGTGGTTCGAATTCGTTGTTCGAATTCGTTGTTCGATTTCGTTGTTCGATTTCGTTGTTCGATTTTGTTGTTCGATTTCGTTCGATTTCGTTGTTCGATTTCGTTGTTCGATTTCGTTGTTCGATTTCGAAGTACGATTTCGTTGTTCGATTTCGTTGTTCGATTTCGTTGTTCGATTTCGTTGTTCGATTTAGTTGTTCGATTTCGTTGTTCGATTTCGTTGTTCGATTTCGTTGTTCGATTTCGTTGTTCGATTTCGTTGTTCGATTCGTTATTCGATTTCGTTGTTCGATTTCGTTGTTCGATTTCGTTGTTCCATTTCGTTGTTCGATTTCGTTGTTCGATTTCGTTGTTCGATTTCGTTGTTAGATTTCGTTGTTTGTTGTTAGATTTCGTTGTTCGATTTCGTTGTTCGATTTCATTGTTCGATTTCGTTGTTAGATTTCGTTGTTCGTTGTTAGATTTCGTTGTTCGTTGTTAGATTTCGTTGTTCTTTGTTCGATTTCGTGGTTCGAATTCGTTGTTCGATTTCGTTGTTCGATTTTGTTGTTCGATTTCGTTGTTCGATTTCGTTGTTCGATTTCGTTGTTCGATTTTGTTGTTCGATTTCGTTGTTCGATTTCGTTGTTCGATTTCGTTGTTCGATTTCGTTGTTCGATTTCGTTGTTCTATTTCGTTGTTCGATTTCGTTGTTCGATTTCGTTGTTCGATTTCGTTGTTCGATTTCGTTGTTCGATTTCGAAGTTCGATTTCGTTGTTCGATTTCGTTGTTCGATTTCGTAGTTCGATTTCGTTGTTCGAATTCGTTGTTCGAATTCGTTGTTCGAATTCGTTGTTCGATTTCGTTGTTCGATTTCGTTGTTCGATTTCGTTGTTCGATTTCATTGTTCGATTTCGTTGTTCGTTGTTAGTTTTCGTTGTTCGTTGTTAGATTTCGTTGTTCTTTGTTCGATTTCGTGGTTCGAATTCGTTGTTCGAATTCGTAGTTCGATTTCGTTGTTCGATTTCGTTGTTCGATTTCGTTGTTCGAATTCGTTGTTCGAATTCGTTGTTCGATTTCGTTGTTTGAATTCGTGTTCGATTTCGTTGATCGATTTCGTTGTTCGATTTTCTTTGTTCGATTTGATTGTTCGATTTCGTTGATCGATTTCGTTTTTCGATTTCGTTGTTCGATTTCGTTGTTCGATTTCGTTGTTGGATTTCGTTGTTCGATTTCGTGGTTCAAATTCGTTGTTCGAATTCGTTGTTCGTTGTTAGATTTCGTTGTTCGTTGTTAGATTTCGTTGTTCTTTGTTCGATTTCGTGGTTCGAATTCGTTGTTCGAATTCGTTGTTCGATTTCGTTGTTCGATTTCGTTGTTCGATTTTGTTGTTCGATTTCGTTCGATTTCGTTGTTCGATTTCGTTGTTCGATTTCGTTGTTCGATTTCGTTGTTCGATTTCGAAGTTCGATTTCGTTGTTCCATTTCGTTGTTCGATTTCGTTGTTCGAGTTCGTTGTTCGATTGCGTTGTTCCATTTCGTTGTTCTATTTCGTGGTTCGATTTTGTGGTTTCAGTTTGTTGTTCGATTTCGATTTTGCTGTTCGATTTCGAAGTTGGATTTCGTTGTTCTATTTCGTTGTTCGATTTCGTTGTTCGATTTCGTTGTTCGATTTCGTTGTTCTATTTCGTTGTTCGATTCGTTATTCGATTTCGTTGTTCGATTTCGTTGTTCGATTTCGTTGTTCCATTTCGTTGTTTGATTTCGTTGTTCGATTTCGTTGTTCGATTTCGTTGTTAGATTTCGTTGTTCGTTGTTAGATTTCGTTGTTCGATTTCGAAGTTGGATTTCGTTGTTCTATTGCGTTGTTCCATTTCGTTGTTCTATTTCGTGGTTCGATTTTGTGGTTTCAGTTTGTTGTTCGATTTCGATTTCGCTGTTCGATTTCGAAGTTGGATTTCGTTGTTCTATTTCGTTGTTCGATTTCGTTGTTCGATTTCGTTGTTAGATTTCGTTGTTCGTTGTTAGATTTCGTTGTTCGTTGTTAGATTTCGTTGTTCTTTGTTCGATTTCGTGGTTCGAATTCGTTGTTCGAATTCGTTGTTCGATTTCGTTGTTCGATTTCGTTGTTCGATTTTGTTGTTCGATTTCGTTGTTCGATTTCGTTGTTCGATTTCGTTGTTCGATTTCGTTGTTCGATTTCGTTGTTCGATTTCGTTGTTCGATTTCGTTGTTCGATTTCGTTGTTCGATTTCGTTGTTCTATTTCGTTGTTCGATTTCGTTGTTCGATTTCGTTGTTCGAATTCGTTGTTCGAATTCGTTGTTCGAATTCGTTGTTCGATTTCGTTGTTCGATTTCGTTGTTCGATTTCGTTGTTCGATTTCGTTGTTCGATTTCGTTGTTCGTTGTTAGTTTTCGTTGTTCGTTGTTAGATTTCGTTGTTCTTTGTTCGATTTCGTGGTTAGAATTCGTTGTTCGAATTCGTAGTTCGATTTCGTTGTTCGATTTTGTTGTTCGATTTCGTTGTTCGATTTCGTTGTTCGATTTCGTTGTTCGAATTCGTTGTTCGAATTCGTTGTTCGATTTCGTTGTTTGAATTCGTGTTCGAATACGTTGATCGATTTCGTTGTTCGATTTTCTTTGTTCGATTTGATTGTTCGATTTCGTTGATCGATTTCGTTTTTCGATTTCGTTGTTCGATTTCGTTGTTCGATTTCGTTGTTCGATTTCGTGGTTCAAATTCGTTGTTCGAATTCGTTGTTCGTTGTTAGATTTCGTTGTTCGTTGTTAGATTTCGTTGTTCTTTGTTCGATTTCGTGGTTCGATTTCGTTGTTCGATTTCGTTGTTCGATTTCCTTGTTCGATTGCGTTGTTCGATTTCGTTGTTCGATTTCGTTGTTCGATTTCGTTGTTCGATTTCGTTGTTCGATTTCGTTGTTCGATTTCGTTGTTCGATTTCGTTGTTCGATTTCGTTGTTCGATTCGTTATTCGATTTCGTTGTTCGATTTCGTTGTTCGATTTCGTTGTTCCATTTCGTTGTTCGATTTCGTTGTTCGATTTCGTTGTTCGATTTCGTTGTTAGATTTCGTTGTTCGTTGTTAGATTTCGTTGTTAGATTTCGTTGTTCGATTTCGTTGTTCGATTTCGTTGTTAGATTTCGTTGTTCGTTGTTAGATTTCGTTGTTCGTTGTTAGATTTCGTTGTTCTTTGTTCGATTTCGTGGTTCGAATTCGTTGTTCGATTTCGTTGTTCGATTTTGTTGTTCGATTTCGTTGTTCGATTTCGTTGTTCGATTTCGTTGTTCGATTTCGTTGTTCGATTTCGTTGTTCGATTTCGTTGTTCGATTTCGTTGTTCTATTTCGTTGTTCGATTTCGTTGTTCGATTTCGTTGTTCGATTTCGAAGTTCGATTTCGTTGTTCGATTTCGTTGTTCGATTTCGTAGTTCGATTTCGTTGTTCGAATTCGTTGTTCGAATTCGTTGTTCGAATTCGTTGTTCGATTTCGTTGTTCGATTTCGTTGTTCGATTTCGTTGTTCGATTTCGTTGTTCGATTTCGTTGTTCGTTGTTAGTTTTCGTTGTTCGTTGTTAGATTTCGTTGTTCTTTGTTCGATTTCGTGGTTCGAATTCGTTGTTCGAATTCGTAGTTCGATTTCGTTGTTCGATTTCGTTGTTCGATTTCGTTGTTCGATTTCGTTGTTCGAATTCGTTGTTCGAATTCGTTGTTCGATTTCGTTGTTTGAATTCGTGTTCGATTTCGTTGATCGATTTCGTTGTTCGATTTTCTTTGTTCGATTTTATTGTTCGATTTCGTTGATCGATTTCGTTTTTCGATTTCGTTGTTCGATTTCGTTGTTCGATTTCGTTGTTCGATTTCGTGGTTCAAATTCGTTGTTCGAATTCGTTGTTCGTTGTTAGATTTCGTTGTTCGTTGTTAGATTTCGTAGTTCTTTGTTCGATTTCGTGGTTCGAATTCGTTGTTCGAATTCGTTGTTCGATTTCGTTGTTCGATTTCGTTGTTCGATTTTGTTGTTCGATTTCGTTCGATTTCGTTGTTCGATTTCGTTGTTCGATTTCGTTGTTCGATTTCGTTGTTCGATTTCGAAGTTCGATTTCGTTGTTCGATTTCGTTGCTCGATTTCGTTGTTCGATTTCGTTGTTCGATTTCGTTGTTCGATTTCGTTGTTCGATTTCGTTGTTCGATTTCGTTGTTCGATTTCGTTGTTCGATTTCGTTGTTCGATTTCGTTGTTCGATTTCGTTGTTCGATTTCGTTGTTCGATTTCGTTGTTCGATTTCGTTGTTCGATTTCGTTGTTCGATTTCGTTGTTCGATTTCGTTGTTCGATTTCGTTGTTCGATTTCGTTGTTCGATTTCGTTGTTCGATTTCGTTGTTGGATTTCGTTGTTCGATGTCGTTGTTCGAATTCGTTGTTCGATTTCGTTGTTCGATTTCGTTGTTCGATTTCGTTGTTCGATTTCGTTGTTAGATTTCGTTGTTCGTTGTTAGATTTCGTTGTTCGTTGTTAGATTTCGTTGTTCTTTGTTCGATTTCGTGGTTCGAATTCGTTGTTCGAATTCGTGTTCGATTTCGTTGTTCGATTTCGTTGTTCGATTTTGTTGTTCGATTTCGTTCGATTTCGTTGTTCGATTTCGTTGTTCGATTTCGTTGTTCGATTTCGTTGTTCGATTTCGAAGTTCGATTTCGTTGTTCGATTTCGTTGTTCGATTTCGTTGTTCGATTTCGTTGTTCGAATTCGTTGTTCGAATTCGTTGTTCGATTTCGTTGTTCGATTTGGTTGTTCGATTTCGTTGTTCGATTTCGTTGTTCGATTTCGTTGTTCGTTGTTAGTTTTCGTTGTTCGTTGTTAGATTTCGTTGTTCTTTGTTCGATTTCGTGGTTCGAATTCGTAGTTCGATTTCGTTGTTCGATTTCGTTATTCGATTTCGTTGTTCGATTTCGTTGTTCGAATTCGTTGTTCGAATTCGTTGTTCGATTTCGTTGTTTGAATTCGTGTTCGATTTCGTTGATCGATTTCGTTGTTCGATTTTCTTTGTTCGATTTGATTGTTCGATTTCGTTGATCGATTTCGTTTTTCGATTTCGTTGTTCGATTTCGTTGTTCGATTTCGTTGTTCGATTTCGTGGTTCAAATTCGTTGTTCGAATTCGTTGTTCGTTGTTAGATTTCGTTGTTCGTTGTTAGATTTCGTTGTTCTTTGTTCGATTTCGTGGTTCGAATTCGTTGTTCGAATTCGTTGTTCGATTTCGTTGTTCGATTTCGTTGTTCGATTTTGTTGTTCGATTTCGTTCGATTTCGTTGTTCGATTTCGTTGTTCGATTTCGTTGTTCGATTTCGAAGTACGATTTCGTTGTTCGATTTCGTTGTTCGATTTCGTTGTTCGATTTCGTTGTTCGATTTCGTTGTTCGATTTCGTTGTTCGATTTCGTTGTTCGATTTCGTTGTTCGATTTCGTTGTTCGATTTCGTTGTTCGATTCGTTATTCGATTTCGTTGATCGATTTCGTTGTTCGATTTCGTTGTTCCATTTCGTTGTTCGATTTCGTTGTTCGATTTCGTTGTTCGATTTCGTTGTTAGATTTCGTTGTTTGTTGTTAGATTTCGTTGTTCGATTTCGTTGTTCGATTTCGTTGTTCGATTTCGTTGTTAGATTTCGTTGTTCGTTGTTAGATTTCGTTGTTCGTTGTTAGATTTCGTTGTTCTTTGTTCGATTTCGTGGTTCGAATTCGTTGTTCGATTTCGTTGTTCGATTTTGTTGTTCGATTTCGTTGTTCGATTTCGTTGTTCGATTTCGTTGTTCGATTTCGTTGTTCGATTTCGTTGTTCGATTTCGTTGTTCGATTTCGTTGTTCGATTTCGTTGTTCGATTTCGTTGTTCTATTTCGTTGTTCGATTTCGTTGTTCGATTTCGTTGTTCGATTTCGTTGTTCGATTTCGAAGTTCGATTTCGTTGTTCGATTTCGTTGTTCGATTTCGTAGTTCGATTTCGTTGTTCGAATTCGTTGTTCGAATTCGTTGTTCGATTTCGTTGTTCGATTTCGTTGTTCGATTTCGTTGTTCGATTTCGTTGTTCGATTTCGTTGTTCGTTGTTAGTTTTCGTTGTTCGTTGTTAGATTTCGTTGTTCTTTGTTCGATTTCGTGGTTCGAATTCGTTGTTCGAATTCGTAGTTCGATTTCGTTGTTCGATTTCGTTGTTCGATTTCGTTGTTCGATTTCGTTGTTCGAATTCGTTGTTCGAATTCGTTGTTCGATTTCGTTGTTTGAATTCGTGTTCGATTTCGTTGATCGATTTCGTTGTTCGATTTTCTTTGTTCGATTTGATCGTTCGATTTCGTTGATCGATTTCGTTTTTCGATTTCGTTGTTCGATTTCGTTGTTCGATTTCGTTGTTCGATTTCGTGGTTCAAATTCGTTGTTCGAATTCGTTGTTCGTTGTTAGATTTCGTTGTTCGTTGTTAGATTTCGTTGTTCTTTGTTCGATTTCGTGGTTCGAATTCGTTGTTCGAATTCGTTGTTCGATTTCGTTGTTCGATTTCGTTGTTCGATTTTGTTGTTCGATTTCGTTCGATTTCGTTGTTCGATTTCGTTGTTCGATTTCGTTGTTCGATTTCGTTGTTCGATTTCGTTGTTCGATTTCGTTGTTCGATTTCGTTGTTCGATTTCGTTGTTCGATTTCGTTGTTCGATTTCGTTGTTCGATTTCGTTGTTCGATTTCGTTGTTCGATTTCGTTGTTGGATTTCGTTGTTCGATGTCGTTGTTCGAATTCGTTGTTCGATTTCGTTGTTCGATTTCGTTGTTCGATTTCGTTGTTCGATTTCGTGGTTCGAATTCGTTGTTCGATTTCGTTGTTCGATTTCGTTGTTCGATTTCGAAGTTCGATTTCGTTGTTCGATTTCGTTGTTCGATTTCGTAGTTCGATTTCGTTGTTCGAATTCGTTGTCCGAATTCGTTGTTCGAATTCGTTGTTCGATTTCGTTGTTCGATTTCGTTGTTCGATTTCGTTGTTCGATTTCATTGTTCGATTTCGTTGTTCGATTTCGCTGTTCGATTTCGTTATTCGTTGTTAGTTTTCGTTGTTCGTTGTTAGATTTCGTTGTTCTTTGTTCGATTTCGTGGTTCGAATTCGTTGTTCGAATTCGTAGTTCGATTTCGTTGTTCGATTTCGTTGTTCGATTTCGTTGTTCGATTTCGTTGTTCGATTTCGTTGTTCGAATTCGTTGTTCGAATTCGTTGTTCGATTTCGTTGTTTGATTTCGTGTTCGATTTCGTTGATCGATTTCGTTGTTCGATTTTCTTTGTTCGATTTGATTGTTCGATTTCGTTGATCGATTTCGTTTTTCGATTTCGTTGTTCGATTTCGTTGTTCGATTTCGTTGTTCGATTTCGTGGTTCGAATTCGTTGTTCGAATTCGTTGTTCGTTGTTAGATTTCGTTGTTCGTTGTTAGATTTCGTTGTTCTTTGTTCGATTTCGTGGTTCGAATTCGTTGTTTGATTTCGTTGTTCGATTTCGTTGTTCGATTTTGTTGTTCGATTTCGTTCGATTTCGTTGTTCGATTTCGTTGTTCGATTTCGTTGTTCGATTTCGTTGTTCGATTTCGAAGTTCGATTTCGGAGTTCGATTTCGTTGTTCGATTTCGTTGTTCGATTTCGTTGTTCGATTTCGTTGTTCGATTTCGTTGTTCGATTTCGTTGTTCGATTTCGTTGTTCGATTTCGTTGTTCGATTTCGTTGTTCGATTTCGTTGTTCGATTTCGTTGTTCGATTTCGTTGTTCGATTTTGTTGTTCGATTTCGTTGTTCGATTTCGTTGTTCGATTTGGTTGTTCGATTTCGTTGTTCGATTTCGTTGTTCGATTTCGTTGTTCGATTTCGTCGTTCGATTTCGTTGTTCGATTTCGTTGTTGGATTTCGTTGTTCGATGTCGTAGTTCGAATTCGTTGTTCGATTTCGTTGTTCGATTTCGTTGTTCGATTTCGTTGTTAGATTTCGTTGTTCGTTGTTAGATTTCGTTGTTCGTTGTTAGATTTCGTTGTTGTTTGTTCGATTTCGTGGTTCGAATTCGTTGTTCGATTTCGTTGTTCGATTTTGTTGTTCGATTTCGTTGTTCGATTTCGTTGTTCGATTTCGTTGTTCGATTTTGAAGTTCGATTTCGTTGTTCGATTTCGTTGTTCGATTTCGTTGTTCGATTTCGTTGTTCGATTTCGTTGTTCGATTTCGTTGTTCGATTTCGTTGTTCGATTTCGTTGTTCGATTTCGTTGTTCGATTTCGTTGTTCGAATTCGTTGTTCGAATTCGTTGTTCGATTTCGTTGTTCGATTTCGTTGTTCGATTTCGAAGTTCGATTTCGTTGTTCGATTTCGTTGTTCGATTTCGTTGTTCGATTTCGTTGTTCGATTTCGTATTTCGTTGTTCGAATTCGTTGTTCGATTTCGTTGTTCGATTTCGTTGTTCGATTTCGTTGTTCGATTTCGTTGTTCGATTTCGTTGTTCGATTTCGTTGTTCGTTGTTAGTTTTCGTTGTTCGTTGTTAGATTTCGTTGTTCTTTGTTCGATTTCGTGGTTCGAATTCGTTGTTCGAATTCGTAGTTCGATTTCGTTGTTCGATTTCGTTGTTCGATTTCGTTGTTCGATTTCGTTGTTCGAATTCGTTGTTCGAATTCGTTGTTCGATTTCGTTGTTCGATTTCGTCGTTCGATTTCGTTGTTCGATTTCGTTGTTCGATTTCGTTGTTCGATTTCGTTGTTCGATTCGTTATTCGATTTCGTTGATCGATTTCGTTGTTCGATTTCGTTGTTCCATTTCGTTGTTCGATTTCGTTGTTCGATTTCGTTGTTCGATTTCGTTGTTAGATTTCGTTGTTTGTTGTTAGATTTCGTTGTTCGATTTCGTTGTTCGATTTCGTTGTTCGATTTCGTTGTTAGATTTCGTTGTTCGTTGTTAGATTTCGTTGTTCGTTGTTAGATTTCGTTGTTCTTTGTTCGATTTCGTGGTTCGAATTCGTTGTTCGATTTCGTTGTTCGATTTTGTTGTTCGATTTCGTTGTTCGATTTCGTTGTTCGATTTCGTTGTTCGATTTCGTTGTTCGATTTCGTTGTTCGATTTCGTTGTTCGATTTCGTTGTTCGATTTCGTTGTTCGATTTCGTTGTTCTATTTCGTTGTTCGATTTCGTTGTTCGATTTCGTTGTTCGATTTCGTTGTTCGATTTCGAAGTTCGATTTCGTTGTTCGATTTCGTTGTTCGATTTCGTAGTTCGATTTCGTTGTTCGAATTCGTTGTTCGAATTCGTTGTTCGATTTCGTTGTTCGATTTCGTTGTTCGATTTCGTTGTTCGATTTCGTTGTTCGATTTCGTTGTTCGTTGTTAGTTTTCGTTGTTCGTTGTTAGATTTCGTTGTTCTTTGTTCGATTTCGTGGTTCGAATTCGTTGTTCGAATTCGTAGTTCGATTTCGTTGTTCGATTTCGTTGTTCGATTTCGTTGTTCGATTTCGTTGTTCGAATTCGTTGTTCGAATTCGTTGTTCGATTTCGTTGTTTGAATTCGTGTTCGATTTCGTTGATCGATTTCGTTGTTCGATTTTCTTTGTTCGATTTGATCGTTCGATTTCGTTGATCGATTTCGTTTTTCGATTTCGTTGTTCGATTTCGTTGTTCGATTTCGTTGTTCGATTTCGTGGTTCAAATTCGTTGTTCGAATTCGTTGTTCGTTGTTAGATTTCGTTGTTCGTTGTTAGATTTCGTTGTTCTTTGTTCGATTTCGTGGTTCGAATTCGTTGTTCGAATTCGTTGTTCGATTTCGTTGTTCGATTTCGTTGTTCGATTTTGTTGTTCGATTTCGTTCGATTTCGTTGTTCGATTTCGTTGTTCGATTTCGTTGTTCGATTTCGTTGTTCGATTTCGTTGTTCGATTTCGTTGTTCGATTTCGTTGTTCGATTTCGTTGTTCGATTTCGTTGTTCGATTTCGTTGTTCGATTTCGTTGTTCGATTTCGTTGTTCGATTTCGTTGTTGGATTTCGTTGTTCGATGTCGTTGTTCGAATTCGTTGTTCGATTTCGTTGTTCGATTTCGTTGTTCGATTTCGTTGTTCGATTTCGTGGTTCGAATTCGTTGTTCGATTTCGTTGTTCGATTTCGTTGTTCGATTTCGAAGTTCGATTTCGTTGTTCGATTTCGTTGTTCGATTTCGTAGTTCGATTTCGTTGTTCGAATTCGTTGTCCGAATTCGTTGTTCGAATTCGTTGTTCGATTTCGTTGTTCGATTTCGTTGTTCGATTTCGTTGTTCGATTTCATTGTTCGATTTCGTTGTTCGATTTCGCTGTTCGATTTCGTTATTCGTTGTTAGTTTTCGTTGTTCGTTGTTAGATTTCGTTGTTCTTTGTTCGATTTCGTGGTTCGAATTCGTTGTTCGAATTCGTAGTTCGATTTCGTTGTTCGATTTCGTTGTTCGATTTCGTTGTTCGATTTCGTTGTTCGATTTCGTTGTTCGAATTCGTTGTTCGAATTCGTTGTTCGATTTCGTTGTTTGATTTCGTGTTCGATTTCGTTGATCGATTTCGTTGTTCGATTTTCTTTGTTCGATTTGATTGTTCGATTTCGTTGATCGATTTCGTTTTTCGATTTCGTTGTTCGATTTCGTTGTTCGATTTCGTTGTTCGATTTCGTGGTTCGAATTCGTTGTTCGAATTCGTTGTTCGTTGTTAGATTTCGTTGTTCGTTGTTAGATTTCGTTGTTCTTTGTTCGATTTCGTGGTTCGAATTCGTTGTTTGATTTCGTTGTTCGATTTCGTTGTTCGATTTTGTTGTTCGATTTCGTTCGATTTCGTTGTTCGATTTCGTTGTTCGATTTCGTTGTTCGATTTCGTTGTTCGATTTCGAAGTTCGATTTCGGAGTTCGATTTCGTTGTTCGATTTCGTTGTTCGATTTCGTTGTTCGATTTCGTTGTTCGATTTCGTTGTTCGATTTCGTTGTTCGATTTCGTTGTTCGATTTCGTTGTTCGATTTCGTTGTTCGATTTCGTTGTTCGATTTCGTTGTTCGATTTCGTTGTTCGATTTTGTTGTTCGATTTCGTTGTTCGATTTCGTTGTTCGATTTGGTTGTTCGATTTCGTTGTTCGATTTCGTTGTTCGATTTCGTTGTTCGATTTCGTCGTTCGATTTCGTTGTTCGATTTCGTTGTTGGATTTCGTTGTTCGATGTCGTAGTTCGAATTCGTTGTTCGATTTCGTTGTTCGATTTCGTTGTTCGATTTCGTTGTTAGATTTCGTTGTTCGTTGTTAGATTTCGTTGTTCGTTGTTAGATTTCGTTGTTGTTTGTTCGATTTCGTGGTTCGAATTCGTTGTTCGATTTCGTTGTTCGATTTTGTTGTTCGATTTCGTTGTTCGATTTCGTTGTTCGATTTCGTTGTTCGATTTTGAAGTTCGATTTCGTTGTTCGATTTCGTTGTTCGATTTCGTTGTTCGATTTCGTTGTTCGATTTCGTTGTTCGATTTCGTTGTTCGATTTCGTTGTTCGATTTCGTTGTTCGATTTCGTTGTTCGATTTCGTTGTTCGAATTCGTTGTTCGAATTCGTTGTTCGATTTCGTTGTTCGATTTCGTTGTTCGATTTCGAAGTTCGATTTCGTTGTTCGATTTCGTTGTTCGATTTCGTTGTTCGATTTCGTTGTTCGATTTCGTATTTCGTTGTTCGAATTCGTTGTTCGATTTCGTTGTTCGATTTCGTTGTTCGATTTCGTTGTTCGATTTCGTTGTTCGATTTCGTTGTTCGATTTCGTTGTTCGTTGTTAGTTTTCGTTGTTCGTTGTTAGATTTCGTTGTTCTTTGTTCGATTTCGTGGTTCGAATTCGTTGTTCGAATTCGTAGTTCGATTTCGTTGTTCGATTTCGTTGTTCGATTTCGTTGTTCGATTTCGTTGTTCGAATTCGTTGTTCGAATTCGTTGTTCGATTTCGTTGTTTGAATTCGTGTTCGATTTCGTTGATCGATTTCGTTGTTCGATTTTCTTTGTTCGATTTGATTGTTCGATTTCGTTGATCGATTTCGTTTTTCGATTTCGTTGTTCGATTTCGTTGTTCGATTTCGTGGTTCAAATTCGTTGTTCGAATTCGTTGTTCGTTGTTTGATTTCGTTGTTCGTTGTTAGATTTCGTTGTTCTTTGTTCGATTTCGTGGTTCGAATTCGTTGTTCGAATTCGTTGTTCGATTTCGTTGTTCGATTTCGTTGTTCGATTTTGTTGTTCGATTTCGTTCGATTTCGTTGTTCGATTTCGTTGTTCGATTTCGTTGTTCGATTTCGAAGTACGATTTCGTTGTTCGATTTCGTTGTTCGATTTCGTTGTTCGATTTCGTTGTTCGATTTCGTTGTTCGATTTCGTTGTTCGATTTCGTTGTTCGATTTCGTTGTTCGATTTCGTTGTTCGATTTCGTTGTTCGATTTCGTTGTTCGATTCGTTATTCGATTTCGTTGTTCGATTTCGTTGTTCGATTTCGTTGTTCCATTTCGTTGTTCGATTTCGTTGTTCGATTTCGTTGTTCGATTTCGTTGTTAGATTTCGTTGTTTGTTGTTAGATTTCGTTGTTCGATTTCGTTGTTCGATTTCATTGTTCGATTTCGTTGTTAGATTTCGTTGTTCGTTGTTAGATTTCGTTGTTCGTTGTTAGATTTCGTTGTTCTTTGTTCGATTTCGTGGTTCGAATTCGTTGTTCGATTTCGTTGTTCGATTTTGTTGTTCGATTTCGTTGTTCGATTTCGTTGTTCGATTTCGTTGTTCGATTTCGTTGTTCGATTTCGTTGTTCGATTTCGTTGTTCGATTTCGTTGTTCGATTTCGTTGTTCGATTTCGTTGTTCTATTTCGTTGTTCGATTTCGTTGTTCGATTTCGTTGTTCGATTTCGTTGTTCGATTTCGTTGTTCGATTTCGAAGTTCGATTTCGTTGTTCGATTTCGTTGTTCGATTTCGTAGTTCGATTTCGTTGTTCGAATTCGTTGTTCGAATTCGTTGTTCGAATTCGTTGTTCGATTTCGTTGTTCGATTTCGTTGTTCGATTTCGTTGTTCGATTTCATTGTTCGATTTCGTTGTTCGTTGTTAGTTTTCGTTGTTCGTTGTTAGATTTCGTTGTTCTTTGTTCGATTTCGTGGTTCGAATTCGTTGTTCGAATTCGTAGTTCGATTTCGTTGTTCGATTTCGTTGTTCGATTTCGTTGTTCGAATTCGTTGTTCGAATTCGTTGTTCGATTTCGTTGTTTGAATTCGTGTTCGATTTCGTTGATCGATTTCGTTGTTCGATTTTCTTTGTTCGATTTGATTGTTCGATTTCGTTGATCGATTTCGTTTTTCGATTTCGTTGTTCGATTTCGTTGTTCGATTTCGTTGTTGGATTTCGTTGTTCGATTTCGTGGTTCAAATTCGTTGTTCGAATTCGTTGTTCGTTGTTAGATTTCGTTGTTCGTTGTTAGATTTCGTTGTTCTTTGTTCGATTTCGTGGTTCGAATTCGTTGTTCGAATTCGTTGTTCGATTTCGTTGTTCGATTTCGTTGTTCGATTTTGTTGTTCGATTTCGTTCGATTTCGTTGTTCGATTTCGTTGTTCGATTTCGTTGTTCGATTTCGTTGTTCGATTTCGAAGTTCGATTTCGTTGTTCGATTTCGTTGTTCGATTTCGTTGTTCGATTTCGTTGTTCGATTTCGTTGTTCGATTTCGTTGTTCGATTTCGTTGTTCGATTTCGTTGTTCGATTTCGTTGTTCGATTTCGTTGTTCGATTTCGTTGTTCGATTTGGTTGTTCGATTTCGTTGTTCGATTTCGTTGTTCGATTTCGTTGTTCGATTTCGTTGTTCGATTTCGTTGTTCGATTTCGTTGTTCGATTTCGTTGTTCGATTTCGTTGCTCGATTTCGTTGTTCGATTTCGTTGTTGGATTTCGTTGTTCGATGTCGTTGTTCGAATTCGTTGTTCGATTTCGTTGTTCGATTTCGTTGTTCGATTTCGTTGTTCGATTTCGTGGTTCGAATTCGTTGTTCGATTTCGTTGTTCGATTTCGTTGTTCGATTTCGAAGTTCGATTTCGTTGTTCGATTTCGTTGTTCGATTTCGTAGTTCGATTTCGTTGTTCGAATTCGTTGTTCGAATTCGTTGTTCGAATTCGTTGTTCGATTTCGTTGTTCGATTTCGTTGTTCGATTTCGTTGTTCGATTTCGTTGTTCGATTTCGTTGTTCGATTTCGTTGTTCGATTTCGTTGTTCGTTGTTAGTTTTCGTTGTTCGTTGTTAGATTTCGTTGTTCTTTGTTCGATTTCGTGGTTCGAATTCGTTGTTCGAATTCGTTGTTCGATTTCGTTGTTCGATTTCGTTGTTCGATTTCGTTGTTCGATTTCGTTGTTCGAATTCGTTGTTCGAATTCGTTGTTCGATTTCGTTGTTTGATTTCGTGTTCGATTTCGTTGATCGATTTCGTTGTTCGATTTTCTTTGTTCGATTTGATTGTTCGATTTCGTTGATCGATTTCGTTTTTTGATTTCGTTGTTCGATTTCGTTGTTCGATTTCGTTGTTCGATTTCGTGGTTCGAATTCGTTGTTCGAATTCGTTGTTCGTTGTTAGATTTCGTTGTTCGTTGTTAGATTTCGTTGTTCTTTGTTCGATTTCGTGGTTCGAATTCGTTGTTCGAATTCGTTGTTCGATTTCGTTGTTCGATTTCGTTGTTCGATTTCGTTGTTCGATTTCGTTGTTCGATTTCGTTGTTCGATTTCGTTGTTCGATTTCGTTGTTCGATTTCGTTGTTCGATTTCGTTGTTCGATTTCGTTGTTCGATTTCGTTGTTCGATTTCGTTGTTTGATCTCGTTATTCGATTTCGTTGTTCGATTTCGTTGTTCGATTTGGTTGTTCGATTTCGTTGTTCGATTTCGTTGTTCGATTCGTTGTTCGATTTCGTTGTTCGATTTCGTTGTTCGATTTCGTTGTTGGATTTCGTTGTTCGATGTCGTAGTTCGAATTCGTTGTTCGATTTCGTTGTTCGATTTCGTTGTTCGATTTCGTTGTTAGATTTCGTTGTTCGTTGTTAGATTTCGTTGTTCGTTGTTAGATTTCGTTGTTGTTTGTTCGATTTCGTGGTTCGAATTCGTTGTTCGAATTCGTTGTTCGATTTCGTTGTTCGATTTCGTTGTTCGATTTTGTTGTTCGATTTCGTTGTTCGATTTCGTTGTTCGATTTCGTTGTTCGATTTCGAAGTTCGATTTCGTTGTTCGATTTCGTTGTTCGATTTCGTTGTTCGATTTCGTTGTTCGATTTCGTTGTTCGATTTCGTTGTTCGATTTCGTTGTTCCATTTTGTTGTTCGATTTCGTTGTTCGATTTCGTTGTTCGATTTCGTTGTTCGATTTCGTTGTTCGATTTCGTTGTTCGAATTCGTTGTTCGAATTCGTTGTTCGATTTCGTTGTTCGATTTCGTTGTTCGATTTCGAAGTTCGATTTCGTTGTTCGATTTCGTTGTTCGATTTCGTTGTTCGATTTCGTTGTTCGATTTCGTTGTTCGATTTCGTATTTCGTTGTTCGAATTCGTTGTTCGATTTCGTTGTTCGATTTCGTTGTTCGATTTCGTTGTTCGATTTCGAAGTTCGATTTCGTTGTTCGATTTCGTTGTTCGATTTCGTTGTTCGATTTCGTTGTTCGATTTCGTTGTTCGATTTCGTTGTTCGATTTCGTTGTTCGAATTCGTTGTTCGATTTCGTTATTCGATTTCGTTGTTCGATTTCGTTGTTCGATTTCGTTGTTCGAATTCGTTGTTCGAATTCGTTGTTTGATTTCGCTGTTCGATTTCGAAGTTGGATTTCGTTGTTCTATTTCGTTGTTCTAATTCGTTGTTCGATTTCGTTGTTCGATTTCGTTGTTCGATTTCGTTGTTCGATTCGTTATTCGATTTCGTTGTTCGATTTCGTTGTTCGATTTCGTTGTTCGATTTCGTTGTCCGATTCCGTTGTTCGATTTCGTTGTTCGTTTTCGTTGTTCGATATTGTTGTATGATTTCGTGGTTCGATTTCGTTGTTCGATTGCGTTGTTCCATTTCGTTGTTCTATTTCGTGGTTCGATTTTGTGGTTTCAGTTTGTTGTTCGATTTCGATTTCGCTGTTCGATTTCGAAGTTGGATTTCGTTGTTCTATTTCGTTGTTCTAATTCGTTGTTCGATTTCGTTGTTCGATTTCGTTGTTCGATTTCGTTGTTCGATTCGTTATTCGATTTCGTTGTTCGATTTCGTTGTTCGATTTCGTTGTTCCATTTCGTTGTTCGATTTCGTTGTTCGATTTCGTTGTTCGATTTCGTTGTTCGATTTCGTTGTTAGATTTCGTTGTTCGCTGTTAGATTTCGTTGTTCGATTTCGTTGTTCGATTTCGTTGTTAGATTTCGTTGTTCGTTGTTAGATTTCGTTGTTCGTTGTTAGATTTCGTTGTTCTTTGTTCGATTTCGTGGTTCGAATTCGTTGTTTGAATTCGTTGTTCGATTTCGTTGTTCGATTTCGTTGTTCGATTTTGTTGTTCTATTTCGTTGTTCGATTTCGTTGTTCGATTTCGTTGATCGATTTCGTTGTTCGATTTCGTTGTTCGATTTCAATGTTCGATTTCGTTGTTTGATTTCGTTGTTCGATTTCGTTGTTCTATTTCGTTGTTCGATTTCGTTGTTCGATTTCGAAGTTCGATTTCGTTGTTCGATTTCGTTGTTCGATTTCGTAGTTCGATTTCGTTGTTCGAATTCGTTGTTCGAATTCGTTGTTCGAATTCGTTGTTCGATTTCGTTGTTGGATTTCGTTGTTCGATGTCGTAGTTCGAATTCGTTGTTCGATTTCGTTGTTCGATTTCGTTGTTCGATTTCGTTGTTAGATTTCGTTGTTCGTTGTTAGATTTCGTTGTTCGATTTCGTTGTTCGATTTCGTTGTTAGATTTCGTTGTTCGTTGTTAGATTTCGTTGTTCGTTGTTAGATTTCGTTGTTGTTTGTTCGATTTCGTGGTTCGAATTCGTTGTTCGAATTCGTTGTTCGATTTCGTTGTTCGATTTCGTTGTTCGATTTTGTTGTTCGATTTCGTTGTTCGATTTCGTTGTTCGATTTCGTTGTTCGATTTCGAAGTTCGATTTCGTTGTTCGATTTCGTTGTTCGATTTCGTTGTTCGATTTCGTTGTTCGATTTCGTTGTTCGATTTCGTTGTTCGATTTCGTTGTTCCATTTCGTTGTTCGATTTCGTTGTTCGATTTCGTTGTTCGATTTCGTTGTTCGATTTCGTTGTTCGATTTCGTTGTTCGAATTCGTTGTTCGAATTCGTTGTTCGATTTCGTTGTTCGATTTCGTTGTTCGATTTCGAAGTTCGATTTCGTTGTTCGATTTCGTTGTTCGATTTCGTTGTTCGATTTCGTTGTTCGATTTCGTTGTTCGATTTCGTATTTCGTTGTTCGAATTCGTTGTTCGATTTCGTTGTTCGATTTCGTTGTTCGATTTCGAAGTTCGATTTCGTTGTACGATTTCGTTGTTCGATTTCGTTGTTCGATTTCGTTGTTCGATTTCGTTGTTCGATTTCGTTGTTCGATTTCGTTGTTCGAATTCGTTGTTCGATTTCGTTATTCGATTTCGTTGTTCGATTTCGTTGTTCGATTTCGTTGTTCGATTTCGTTGTTCGAATTCGTTGTTCGAATTCGTTGTTTGATTTCGCTGTTCGATTTCGAAGTTGGATTTCGTTGTTCTATTTCGTTGTTCTAATTCGTTGTTCGATTTCGTTGTTCGATTTCGTTGTTCGATTTCGTTGTTCGATTCGTAATTCGATTTCGTTGTTCGATTTCGTTGTTCGATTTCGTTGTTCGATTTCGTTGTCCGATTCCGTTGTTCGATTTCGTTGTTCGTTTTCGTTGTTCGATATTGTTGTATGATTTCGTGGTTCGATTTCGTTGTTCGATTGCGTTGTTCCATTTCGTTGTTCTATTTCGTGGTTCGATTTTGTGGTTTCAGTTTGTTGTTCGATTTCGATTTCGCTGTTCGATTTCGAAGTTGGATTTCGTTGTTCTATTTCGTTGTTCTAATTCGTTGTTCGATTTCGTTGTTCGATTTCGTTGTTCGATTTCGTTGTTCGATTCGTTATTCGATTTCGTTGTTCGATTTCGTTGTTCGATTTCGTTGTTCCATTTCGTTGTTCGATTTCGTTGTTCGATTTCGTTGTTCGATTTCGTTGTTCGATTTCGTTGTTAGATTTCGTTGTTCGTTGTTAGATTTCGTTGTTCGATTTCGTCGTTCGATTTCGTTGTTAGATTTCGTTGTTCGTTGTTAGATTTCGTTGTTCGTTGTTAGATTTCGTTGTTCTTTGTTCGATTTCGTGGTTCGAATTCGTTGTTTGAATTCGTTGTTCGATTTCGTTGTTCGATTTCGTTGTTCGATTTTGTTGTTCTATTTCGTTGTTCGATTTCGTTGTTCGATTTCGTTGATCGATTTCGTTGTTCGATTTCGTTGTTCGATTTCGTTGTTCGATTTCGTTGTTTGATTTCGTTGTTCGATTTCGTTGTTCTATTTCGTTGTTTGATTTCGTTGTTCGATTTCGTTGTTCGATTTCGTTGTTCGATTTCGAAGTTCGATTTCGTTGTTCGATTTCGTTGTTCGATTTCGTGGTTCGATTTCGTTGTTCGAATTCGTTGTTCGAATTCGTTGTTCGAATTCGTTGTTCGATTTCGTTGTTCGATTTCGTTGTTCGATTTCGTTGTTCGATTTCATTGTTCGATTTCGTTGTTCGATTTCGTTGTTCGTTGTAAGTTTTCGTTGTTCGTTGTTAGATTTCGTTGTTCTTTGTTCGATTTCGTGGTTCGAATTCGTTGTTCGAATTCGTAGTTCGATTTCGTTGTTCGATTTCGTTGTTCGATTTCGTTGTTCGATTTCGTTGTTCGAATTCGTTGTTCAAATTCGTTGTTCGATTTCGTTGTTTGAATTCGTGTTCGATTTCGTTGATCGATTTCGTTGTTCGATTTTCTTTGTTCGATTTGATTGTTCGATTTCGTTGATCGATTTCGTTTTTCGATTTCGTTGTTCGATTTCGTTGTTCGATTTCGTTGTTCGATTTTGTTGTTCGATTTCGTGGTTCGAATTCGTTGTTCGTTGTTAGATTTCGTTGTTTGTTGTTTGATTTCGTTGTTCTTTGTTCGATTTCGTGGTTCGAATTCGTTGTTCGAATTCGTTGTTCGATTTCGTTGTTCGATTTCGTTGTTCGATTTTGTTGTTCGATTTCGTGGTTCGAATTCGTTGTTCGTTGTTAGATTTCGTTGTTCGTTGTTAGATTTCGTTGTTCTTTGTTCGATTTCGTGGTTCGAATTCGTTGTTCGAATTCGTTGTTCGATTTCGTTGTTCGATTTCGTTGTTCGATTTCGTTGTTCGATTTTGTTGTTCGATTTCGTTGTTAGATTTCGTTGTTCTTTGTTCGATTTCGTGGAACGAATTCGTTGTTCGAATTCGTTGTTCGATTTCGTTGTTCGATTTCGTTGTTCGATTTTGTTGTTCGAATTCGTTGTTCGATTTCGTTGTTCGATTTCGTTGTTCGATTTTGTTGTTCGATTTCGTTGTTAGATTTCGTTGTTCTTTGTTCGATTTCGTGGTTCGAATTCGTTGTTCGAATTCGTTGTTCGATTTCGTTGTTCGATTTCGTTGTTCGATTTTGTTGTTCGATTTCGTTCGATTTCGTTGTTCGATTTCGTTGTTCGATTTCGTTGTTCGATTTCGTTGTTCGATTTCGAAGTTCGATTTCGTTGTTAGATTTCGTTGTTTGTTGTTTGATTTCGTTGTTCTTTGTTCGATTTCGTGGTTCGAATTCGTTGTTCGAATTCGTTGTTCGATTTCGTTGTTCGATTTCGTTGTTCGATTTTGTTGTTCGATTTCGTGGTTCGAATTCGTTGTTCGTTGTTAGATTTCGTTGTTCGTTGTTCGATTTCGTTGTTCGATTTCGTTGTTCGATTTCGTTGTTCGATTCGTAATTCGATTTCGTTGTTCGATTTCGTTGTTCGATTTCGTTGTTCGATTTCGTTGTCCGATTCCGTTGTTCGATTTCGTTGTTCGTTTTCGTTGTTCGATATTGTTGTATGATTTCGTGGTTCGATTTCGTTGTTCGATTGCGTTGTTCCATTTCGTTGTTCTATTTCGTGGTTCGATTTTGTGGTTTCAGTTTGTTGTTCGATTTCGATTTCGCTGTTCGATTTCGAAGTTGGATTTCGTTGTTCTATTTCGTTGTTCTAATTCGTTGTTCGATTTCGTTGTTCGATTTCGTTGTTCGATTTCGTTGTTCGATTCGTTATTCGATTTCGTTGTTCGATTTCGTTGTTCGATTTCGTTGTTCCATTTCGTTGTTCGATTTCGTTGTTCGATTTCGTTGTTCGATTTCGTTGTTCGATTTCGTTGTTAGATTTCGTTGTTCGTTGTTAGATTTCGTTGTTCGATTTCGTCGTTCGATTTCGTTGTTAGATTTCGTTGTTCGTTGTTAGATTTCGTTGTTCGTTGTTAGATTTCGTTGTTCTTTGTTCGATTTCGTGGTTCGAATTCGTTGTTTGAATTCGTTGTTCGATTTCGTTGTTCGATTTCGTTGTTCGATTTTGTTGTTCTATTTCGTTGTTCGATTTCGTTGTTCGATTTCGTTGATCGATTTCGTTGTTCGATTTCGTTGTTCGATTTCGTTGTTCGATTTCGTTGTTTGATTTCGTTGTTCGATTTCGTTGTTCTATTTCGTTGTTTGATTTCGTTGTTCGATTTCGTTGTTCGATTTCGTTGTTCGATTTCGAAGTTCGATTTCGTTGTTCGATTTCGTTGTTCGATTTCGTGGTTCGATTTCGTTGTTCGAATTCGTTGTTCGAATTCGTTGTTCGAATTCGTTGTTCGATTTCGTTGTTCGATTTCGTTGTTCGATTTCGTTGTTCGATTTCATTGTTCGATTTCGTTGTTCGATTTCGTTGTTCGTTGTAAGTTTTCGTTGTTCGTTGTTAGATTTCGTTGTTCTTTGTTCGATTTCGTGGTTCGAATTCGTTGTTCGAATTCGTAGTTCGATTTCGTTGTTCGATTTCGTTGTTCGATTTCGTTGTTCGATTTCGTTGTTCGAATTCGTTGTTCAAATTCGTTGTTCGATTTCGTTGTTTGAATTCGTGTTCGATTTCGTTGATCGATTTCGTTGTTCGATTTTCTTTGTTCGATTTGATTGTTCGATTTCGTTGATCGATTTCGTTTTTCGATTTCGTTGTTCGATTTCGTTGTTCGATTTCGTTGTTCGATTTTGTTGTTCGATTTCGTGGTTCGAATTCGTTGTTCGTTGTTAGATTTCGTTGTTTGTTGTTTGATTTCGTTGTTCTTTGTTCGATTTCGTGGTTCGAATTCGTTGTTCGAATTCGTTGTTCGATTTCGTTGTTCGATTTCGTTGTTCGATTTTGTTGTTCGATTTCGTGGTTCGAATTCGTTGTTCGTTGTTAGATTTCGTTGTTCGTTGTTAGATTTCGTTGTTCTTTGTTCGATTTCGTGGTTCGAATTCGTTGTTCGAATTCGTTGTTCGATTTCGTTGTTCGATTTCGTTGTTCGATTTCGTTGTTCGATTTTGTTGTTCGATTTCGTTGTTAGATTTCGTTGTTCTTTGTTCGATTTCGTGGAACGAATTCGTTGTTCGAATTCGTTGTTCGATTTCGTTGTTCGATTTCGTTGTTCGATTTTGTTGTTCGAATTCGTTGTTCGATTTCGTTGTTCGATTTCGTTGTTCGATTTTGTTGTTCGATTTCGTTGTTAGATTTCGTTGTTCTTTGTTCGATTTCGTGGTTCGAATTCGTTGTTCGAATTCGTTGTTCGATTTCGTTGTTCGATTTCGTTGTTCGATTTTGTTGTTCGATTTCGTTCGATTTCGTTGTTCGATTTCGTTGTTCGATTTCGTTGTTCGATTTCGTTGTTCGATTTCGAAGTTCGATTTCGTTGTTCGATTTCGTTGTTCGATTTCGTTGTTCGATTTCGTTGTTCGATTTCGTTGTTCGATTTCGTTGTTCGATTTCGTTGTTCGATTTCGTTGTTCGATTTCGTTGTTCGATTTCGTTGTTCGATTTCGTTGTTCGATTTCGTTGTTCGATTTCGTTGTTCGATTTCGTTGTTCGATTTCGTTGTTCGATTTCGTTGTTCGATTTCGTTGTTCGATTTCGTTGTTCGATTTCGTTGTTCGATTTCGTTGTTCGATTTCGTTGTCCGATTCCGTTGTTCGATTTCGTTGTTCGTTTTCGTTGTTCGATATTGTTGTATGATTTCGTGGTTCGATTTCGTTGTTCGATTGCGTTGTTCCATTTCGTTGTTCTATTTCATGGTTCGATTTTGTGGTTTCAGTTTGTTGTTCGATTTCGATTTCGCTGTTCGATTTCGAAGTTGGATTTCGTTGTTCTATTTCGTTGTTCTAATTCGTTGTTCGATTTCGTTGTTCGATTTCGTTGTTCGATTCGTTATTCGATTTCGTTGTTCGATTTCGTTGTTCGATTTCGTTGTTCCATTTCGTTGTTCGATTTCGTTGTTCGATTTCGTTGTTCGATTTCGTTGTTAGATTTCGTTGTTCGTTGTTAGATTTCGTTGTTCGATTTCGTTGTTCGATTTCGTTGTTCGATTTCGTTGTTCGATTTCGTTGTTAGATTTCGTTGTTCGTTGTTAGATTTCGTTGTTCGTTGTTAGATTTCGTTGTTCTTTGTTCGATTTCGTGGTTCGAATTCGTTGTTCGAATTCGTTGTTCGATTTCGTTGTTCGATTTCGTTGTTCGATTTTGTTGTTCGATTTCGTTGTTTGATTTCGTTGTTCGATTTCGTTGTTCGATTTCATTGTTCGATTTCGTTGTTCGATTTCGTTGTTCGATTTCGTTGTTCGATTTCGTTGTTCGATTTCGTTGGTCTATTTCGTTGTTCGATTTCGTTGTTCGATTTCGTTGTTCGATTTCGTTGTTCGATTTCGAAGTTCGATTTCGTTGTTCGATTTCGTTGTTCGATTTCGTAGTTCGATTTCGTTGTTCGAATTCGTTGTTCGAATTCGTTGTTCGAATTCGTTGTTCGATTTCGTTGTTCGATTTCGTTGTTCGATTTCGTTGTTCGATTTCATTGTTCGATTTCGTTGTTCGATTTCGTTGTTCGATTTCGTTGTTCGTTGTTAGTTTTCGTTGTTCGTTGTTAGATTTCGTTGTTCTTTGTTCGATTTCGTGGTTCGAATTCGTTGTTCGAATTCGTAGTTCGATTTCGTTGTTCGATTTCGTTGTTCGAATTCGTTGTTCGAATTCGTTGTTCGATTTCGTTGTTTGAATTCGTGTTCGATTTCGTTGATCGATTTCGTTGTTCGATTTTCTTTGTTCGATTTGATTGTTCGATTTCGTTGATCGATTTCGTTTTTCGATTTCGTTGTTCGATTTCGTTGTTCGATTTCGTTGTTCGATTTCGTGGTTCGAATTCGTTGTTCGAATTCGTTGTTCGTTGTTAGATTTCGTTGTTCGTTGTTAGATTTCGTCGTTCTTTGTTCGATTTCGTGGTTCGAATTCGTTGTTCGAATTCGTTGTTCGATTTCGTTGTTCGATTTCGTTGTTCGATTTTGTTGTTCGAATTCGTTGTTCGATTTCGTTGTTCGATTTCGTTGTTCGATTTTGTTGTTCGATTTCGTTGTTAGATTTCGTTGTTCTTTGTTCGATTTCGTGGTTCGAATTCGTTGTTCGAATTCGTTGTTCGATTTCGTTGTTCGATTTCGTTGTTCGATTTTGTTGTTCGATTTCGTTCGATTTCGTTGTTCGATTTCGTTGTTCGATTTCGTTGTTCGATTTCGTTGTTCGATTTCGTTGTTCGATATTGTTGTATGATTTCGTGGTTCGATTTCGTTGTTCGATTGCGTTGTTCCATTTCGTTGTTCTATTTCGTGGTTCGATTTTGTGGTTTCAGTTTGTTGTTCGATTTCGATTTCGCTGTTCGATTTCGAAGTTGGATTTCGTTGTTCTATTTCGTTGTTCTAATTCGTTGTTCGATTTCGTTGTTCGATTTCGTTGTTCGAATTCGTTGTTCGATTTCGTTGTTCGATTTCGTTGTTCGATTTCGTTCGATTTCGTTGTTCGATTTCGTTGTTCGATTTCGAAGTTCGATTTCGTTGTTCGATTTCGTTGTTCGATTTCGTTGTTCGATTTCGTTGTTCGATTTCGTTGTTCGATTTCGTTGTTCGATTTCGTTGTTCGATTTCGTTGTTCGATTTCGTTGTTCGATTTCGTTGTTCGATTTTGTTGTTCGATTTCGTTGTTCGATTTCGTTGTTCGATTTCGTTGTTCGATTTCGTTGTTCGATTTCGTTGTTCGATTTCGTTGTTCGATTTCGTTGTTCGATTTCGTTGTTCGATTTCGTTGGTCTATTTCGTTGTTCGTTTTCGTTGTTCGATATTGTTGTATGATTTCGTGGTTCGATTTCGTTGTTCGATTGCGTTGTTCGATTTCGTTGTTCGATTTCGTAGTTCGATTTCGTTGTTCGAATTCGTTGTTCGAATTCGTTGTTCGAATTCGTTGTTCGATTTCGTTGTTCGATTTCGTTGTTCGATTTCGTTGTTCGATTTCATTGTTCGATTTCGTTGTTCGATTTCGTTGTTCGATTTCGTTGTTCGTTGTTATTTTTCGTTGTTCGTTGTTAGATTTCGTTGTTCTTTGTTCGATTTCGTGGTTCGAATTCGTTGTTCGAATTCGTTGATCGATTTCGTTGTTCGATTTTCTTTGTTCGATTTGATTGTTCGATTTCGTTGATCGATTTCGTTTTTCGATTTCGTTGTTCGATTTCGTTGTTCGATTTCGTTGTTCGATTTTGTTGTTCGATTTCGTTGTTCGATTTCGTTGTTCGATTTCGTTGTTCGATTTCGTTGTTCGATTTCGTTGTTCGATTTCGTTGTTCGATTTCGTTGTTCGATTTCGTTGTTCGATTTCGTTGGTCTATTTCGTTGTTCGTTTTCGTTGTTCGATATTGTTGTATGATTTCGTGGTTCGATTTCGTTGTTCGATTGCGTTGTTCGATTTCGTTGTTCGATTTCGTAGTTCGATTTCGTTGTTCGAATTCGTTGTTCGAATTCGTTGTTCGAATTCGTTGTTCGATTTCGTTGTTCGATTTCGTTGGTCTATTTCGTTGTTCGATTTCATTGTTCGATTTCGTTGTTCGATTTCGAAGTTCGATTTCGTTGTTCGATTTCGTTGTTCGATTTCGTAGTTCGATTTCGTTGTTCGAATTCGTTGTTCGAATTCGTTGTTCGAATTCGTTGTTCGATTTCGTTGTTCGATTTCGTTGTTCGATTTCGTTGTTCGATTTCATTGTTCGATTTCGTTGTTCGATTTCGTTGTTCGATTTCGTTGTTCGTTGTTAGTTTTCGTTGTTCGTTGTTAGATTTCGTTGTTCTTTGTTCGATTTCGTGGTTCGAATTCGTTGTTCGAATTCGTAGTTCGATTTCGTTGTTCGATTTCGTTGTTCGATTTCGTTGTTCGATTTCGTTGTTCGAATTCGTTGTTCGAATTCGTTGTTCGATTTCGTTGTTTGAATTCGTGTTCGATTTCGTTGATCGATTTCGTTGTTCGATTTTCTTTGTTCGATTTGATTGTTCGATTTCGTTGATCGATTTCGTTTTTCGATTTCGTTGTTCGATTTCGTTGTTCGATTTCGTTGTTCGATTTCGTGGTTCGAATTCGTTGTTCGAATTCGTTGTTCGTTGTTAGATTTCGTTGTTCGTTGTTAGATTTCGTTGTTCTTTGTTCGATTTCGTGGTTCGAATTCGTTGTTCGAATTCGTTGTTCGATTTCGTTGTTCGATTTCGTTGTTCGATTTTGTTGTTCGAATTCGTTGTTCGATTTCGTTGTTCGATTTCGTTGTTCGATTTTGTTGTTCGATTTCGTTGTTAGATTTCGTTGTTCTTTGTTCGATTTCGTGGTTCGAATTCGTTGTTCGAATTCGTTGTTCGATTTCGTTGTTCGATTTCGTTGTTCGATTTTATTGTTCGATTTCGTTCGATTTCGTTGTTCGATTTCGTTGTTCGATTTCGAAGTTCGATTTCGTTGTTCGATTTCGTTGTTCGATTTCGTTGTTCGATTTCGTTGTTCGATTTCGTTGTTCGATTTCGTTGTTCGATTTCGTTGTTCGATTTCGTTGTTCGATTTCGTTGTTCGATTTCGTTGTTCGATTTCGTTGTTCGATTTCGTTGTTCGATTTCGTTGTTCGATTTCGTTGTTCGATATCGTTGTTCGATTTCGTTGTTCGATTTCGTTGTTCGATTTCGTTGTTCGATTTCGTTGTTCGATTTCGTTGTTTGATTTCGTTGTTCGATTTCGTTGTTGGATTTCGTTGTTCGATGTCGTTGTTCGAATTCGTTGTTCGATTTCGTTGTTCGAATTCGTTGTTCGATTTCGTTGTTCGATTTCGTTGTTCGATTTCGTTGTTCAATTTCGTTGTTAGATTTCGTTGTTCGTTGTTAGATTTCGTTGTTCGATTTCGTTGTTCGATTTCGTTGTTCGATTTCGTTGTTAGATTTCGTTGTTCTTTGTTCGATTTCTTGGTTCGAATTCGTTGTTCGAATTAGTTGTTCGATTTCGTTGTTCGATTTCGTTGTTCGATTTTGTTCGATTTCGTTGTTCGATTTCGTTGTTCGATTTTGTTGTTCGATTTCGTTGTTCGATTTCGTTGTTCGATTTCGTTGTTCGATTTCGAAGTTCGATTTCGTTGTTCGATTTCGTTGTTCGATTTCGTTGTTCGATTTCGTGGTTCGTTTTTGTTGTTCGATTGCGTCGTTCCATTTCGTTGTTCTATTTCGTGGTTCGATTTCGTGGTTTCAGTTTGTTGTTCGATTTCGATTTCGCTGTTCGATTTTGAAGTTGGATTTCGTTGTTCTATTTCGTTGTTCTAATTCGTTGTTCGATTTCGTTGTTCGTTTTCGTTGTTCGATATTGTTGTATGATTTCGTGGTTCGATTTCGTTGTTCGATTGCGTTGTTCGATTTCGTTGTTCGATTTCGTAGTTCGATTTCGTTGTTCGAATTCGTTGTTCGAATTCGTTGTTCGAATTCGTTGTTCGATTTCGTTGTTCGATTTCGTTGGTCTATTTCGTTGTTCGATTTCGTTGTTCGATTTCGTTGTTCGATTTCATTGTTCGATTTCGTTGTTCGATTTCGTTGTTCGATTTCGTTGTTCGTTGTTAGTTTTCGTTGTTCGTTGTTAGATTTCGTTGTTCTTTGTTCGATTTCGTGGTTCGAATTCGTTGTTCGAATTCGTAGTTCGATTTCGTTGTTCGATTTCGTTGTTCGAATTCGTTGTTCGAATTCGTTGTTCGATTTCGTTGTTTGAATTCGTGTTCGATTTCGTTGATCGATTTCGTTGTTCGATTTTCTTTGTTCGATTTGATTGTTCGATTTCGTTGATCGATTTCGTTTTTCGATTTCGTTGTTCGATTTCGTTGTTCGATTTCGTTGTTCGATTTCGTGGTTCGAATTCGTTGTTCGAATTCGTTGTTCGTTGTTAGATTTCGTTGTTCGTTGTTAGATTTCGTCGTTCTTTGTTCGATTTCGTGGTTCGAATTCGTTGTTCGAATTCGTTGTTCGATTTCGTTGTTCGATTTCGTTGTTCGATTTTGTTGTTCGAATTCGTTGTTCGATTTCGTTGTTCGATTTCGTTGTTCGATTTTGTTGTTCGATTTCGTTGTTAGATTTCGTTGTTCTTTGTTCGATTTCGTGGTTCGAATTCGTTGTTCGAATTCGTTGTTCGATTTCGTTGTTCGATTTCGTTGTTCGATTTTGTTGTTCGATTTCGTTCGATTTCGTTGTTCGATTTCGTTGTTCGATTTCGTTGTTCGATTTCGTTGTTCGATTTCGTTGTTCGATATTGTTGTATGATTTCGTGGTTCGATTTCGTTGTTCGATTGCGTTGTTCCATTTCGTTGTTCTATTTCGTGGTTCGATTTTGTGGTTTCAGTTTGTTGTTCGATTTCGATTTCGCTGTTCGATTTCGAAGTTGGATTTCGTTGTTCTATTTCGTTGTTCTAATTCGTTGTTCGATTTCGTTGTTCGATTTCGTTGTTCGAATTCGTTGTTCGATTTCGTTGTTCGATTTCGTTGTTCGATTTCGTTGTTCGATTTCGTTGTTCGATTTCGAAGTTCGATTTCGTTGTTCGATTTCGTTGTTCGATTTCGTTGTTCGATTTCGTTGTTCGATTTCGTTGTTCGATTTCGTTGTTCGATTTCGTTGTTCGATTTCGTTGTTCGATTTCGTTGTTCGATTTCGTTGTTCGATTTTGTTGTTCGATTTCGTTGTTCGATTTCGTTGTTCGATTTCGTTGTTCGATTTCGTTGTTCGATTTCGTTGTTCGATTTCGTTGTTCGATTTCGTTGTTCGATTTCGTTGTTCGATTTCGTTGGTCTATTTCGTTGTTCGTTTTCGTTGTTCGATATTGTTGTATGATTTCGTGGTTCGATTTCGTTGTTCGATTGCGTTGTTCGATTTCGTTGTTCGATTTCGTAGTTCGATTTCGTTGTTCGAATTCGTTGTTCGAATTCGTTGTTCGAATTCGTTGTTCGATTTCGTTGTTCGATTTCGTTGTTCGATTTCGTTGTTCGATTTCATTGTTCGATTTCGTTGTTCGATTTCGTTGTTCGATTTCGTTGTTCGATTTCGTTGTTCGATTTCGTTGTTCGATTTCGTTGTTCGATTTCGTTGTTCTATTTCGTTGTTCGATTTCGTTGTTCGATTTCGTTGTTCGATTTCGTTGTTCGATTTCGAAGTTCGATTTCGTTGTTCGATTTCGTTGTTCGATTTCGTAGTTCGATTTCGTTGTTCGAATTCGTTGTTCGAATTCGTTGTTCGATTTCGTTGTTCGATTTCGTTGTTCGATTTCGTTGTTCGATTTCGTTGTTCGATTTCGTTGTTCGTTGTTAGTTTTCGTTGTTCGTTGTTAGATTTCGTTGTTCTTTGTTCGATTTCGTGGTTCGAATTCGTTGTTCGAATTCGTAGTTCGATTTCGTTGTTCGATTTCGTTGTTCGATTTCGTTGTTCGATTTCGTTGTTCGAATTCGTTGTTCGAATTCGTTGTTCGATTTCGTTGTTTGAATTCGTGTTCGATTTCGTTGATCGATTTCGTTGTTCGATTTTCTTTGTTCGATTTGATCGTTCGATTTCGTTGATCGATTTCGTTTTTCGATTTCGTTGTTCGATTTCGTTGTTCGATTTCGTTGTTCGATTTCGTGGTTCAAATTCGTTGTTCGAATTCGTTGTTCGTTGTTAGATTTCGTTGTTCGTTGTTAGATTTCGTTGTTCTTTGTTCGATTTCGTGGTTCGAATTCGTTGTTCGAATTCGTTGTTCGATTTCGTTGTTCGATTTCGTTGTTCGATTTTGTTGTTCGATTTCGTTCGATTTCGTTGTTCGATTTCGTTGTTCGATTTCGTTGTTCGATTTCGTTGTTCGATTTCGTTGTTCGATTTCGTTGTTCGATTTCGTTGTTCGATTTCGTTGTTCGATTTCGTTGTTCGATTTCGTTGTTCGATTTCGTTGTTCGATTTCGTTGTTCGATTTCGTTGTTGGATTTCGTTGTTCGATGTCGTTGTTCGAATTCGTTGTTCGATTTCGTTGTTCGATTTCGTTGTTCGATTTCGTTGTTCGATTTCGTGGTTCGAATTCGTTGTTCGATTTCGTTGTTCGATTTCGTTGTTCGATTTCGAAGTTCGATTTCGTTGTTCGATTTCGTTGTTCGATTTCGTAGTTCGATTTCGTTGTTCGAATTCGTTGTCCGAATTCGTTGTTCGAATTCGTTGTTCGATTTCGTTGTTCGATTTCGTTGTTCGATTTCGTTGTTCGATTTCATTGTTCGATTTCGTTGTTCGATTTCGCTGTTCGATTTCGTTATTCGTTGTTAGTTTTCGTTGTTCGTTGTTAGATTTCGTTGTTCTTTGTTCGATTTCGTGGTTCGAATTCGTTGTTCGAATTCGTAGTTCGATTTCGTTGTTCGATTTCGTTGTTCGATTTCGTTGTTCGATTTCGTTGTTCGATTTCGTTGTTCGAATTCGTTGTTCGAATTCGTTGTTCGATTTCGTTGTTTGATTTCGTGTTCGATTTCGTTGATCGATTTCGTTGTTCGATTTTCTTTGTTCGATTTGATTGTTCGATTTCGTTGATCGATTTCGTTTTTCGATTTCGTTGTTCGATTTCGTTGTTCGATTTCGTTGTTCGATTTCGTGGTTCGAATTCGTTGTTCGAATTCGTTGTTCGTTGTTAGATTTCGTTGTTCGTTGTTAGATTTCGTTGTTCTTTGTTCGATTTCGTGGTTCGAATTCGTTGTTTGATTTCGTTGTTCGATTTCGTTGTTCGATTTTGTTGTTCGATTTCGTTCGATTTCGTTGTTCGATTTCGTTGTTCGATTTCGTTGTTCGATTTCGTTGTTCGATTTCGAAGTTCGATTTCGGAGTTCGATTTCGTTGTTCGATTTCGTTGTTCGATTTCGTTGTTCGATTTCGTTGTTCGATTTCGTTGTTCGATTTCGTTGTTCGATTTCGTTGTTCGATTTCGTTGTTCGATTTCGTTGTTCGATTTCGTTGTTCGATTTCGTTGTTCGATTTCGTTGTTCGATTTTGTTGTTCGATTTCGTTGTTCGATTTCGTTGTTCGATTTGGTTGTTCGATTTCGTTGTTCGATTTCGTTGTTCGATTTCGTTGTTCGATTTCGTCGTTCGATTTCGTTGTTCGATTTCGTTGTTGGATTTCGTTGTTCGATGTCGTAGTTCGAATTCGTTGTTCGATTTCGTTGTTCGATTTCGTTGTTCGATTTCGTTGTTAGATTTCGTTGTTCGTTGTTAGATTTCGTTGTTCGTTGTTAGATTTCGTTGTTGTTTGTTCGATTTCGTGGTTCGAATTCGTTGTTCGATTTCGTTGTTCGATTTTGTTGTTCGATTTCGTTGTTCGATTTCGTTGTTCGATTTC
Source organism: Neocrepidodera transversa (assembly GCA_963243735.1). NCBI lineage: Eukaryota > Metazoa > Arthropoda > Insecta > Coleoptera > Chrysomelidae > Neocrepidodera > Neocrepidodera transversa. The sequence goes on from OY725356.1 coordinate 3,037,463, forward strand.
GTTGTTCGATTTTGAAGTTCGATTTCGTTGTTCGATTTCGTTGTTCGATTTCGTTGTTCGATTTCGTTGTTCGATTTCGTTGTTCGATTTCGTTGTTCGATTTCGTTGTTCGATTTCGTTGTTCGATTTCGTTGTTCGATTTCGTTGTTCGAATTCGTTGTTCGAATTCGTTGTTCGATTTCGTTGTTCGATTTCGTTGTTCGATTTCGAAGTTCGATTTCGTTGTTCGATTTCGTTGTTCGATTTCGTTGTTCGATTTCGTATTTCGTTGTTCGAATTCGTTGTTCGATTTCGTTGTTCGATTTCGTTGTTCGATTTCGTTGTTCGATTTCGTTGTTCGTTGTTAGTTTTCGTTGTTCGTTGTTAGATTTCGTTGTTCTTTGTTCGATTTCGTGGTTCGAATTCGTTGTTCGAATTCGTAGTTCGATTTCGTTGTTCGATTTCGTTGTTCGATTTCGTTGTTCGATTTCGTTGTTCGAATTCGTTGTTCGAATTCGTTGTTCGATTTCGTTGTTTGAATTCGTGTTCGATTTCGTTGATCGATTTCGTTGTTCGATTTTCTTTGTTCGATTTGATTGTTCGATTTCGTTGATCGATTTCGTTTTTCGATTTCGTTGTTCGATTTCGTTGTTCGATTTCGTGGTTCAAATTCGTTGTTCGAATTCGTTGTTCGTTGTTTGATTTCGTTGTTCGTTGTTAGATTTCGTTGTTCTTTGTTCGATTTCGTGGTTCGAATTCGTTGTTCGAATTCGTTGTTCGATTTCGTTGTTCGATTTCGTTGTTCGATTTTGTTGTTCGATTTCGTTCGATTTCGTTGTTCGATTTCGTTGTTCGATTTCGTTGTTCGATTTCGAAGTACGATTTCGTTGTTCGATTTCGTTGTTCGATTTCGTTGTTCGATTTCGTTGTTCGATTTCGTTGTTCGATTTCGTTGTTCGATTTCGTTGTTCGATTTCGTTGTTCGATTTCGTTGTTCGATTTCGTTGTTCGATTTCGTTGTTCGATTCGTTATTCGATTTCGTTGTTCGATTTCGTTGTTCGATTTCGTTGTTCCATTTCGTTGTTCGATTTCGTTGTTCGATTTCGTTGTTCGATTTCGTTGTTAGATTTCGTTGTTTGTTGTTAGATTTCGTTGTTCGATTTCGTTGTTCGATTTCATTGTTCGATTTCGTTGTTAGATTTCGTTGTTCGTTGTTAGATTTCGTTGTTCGTTGTTAGATTTCGTTGTTCTTTGTTCGATTTCGTGGTTCGAATTCGTTGTTCGATTTCGTTGTTCGATTTTGTTGTTGGATTTCGTTGTTCGATTTCGTTGTTCGATTTCGTTGTTCGATTTCGTTGTTCGATTTCGTTGTTCGATTTCGTTGTTCGATTTCGTTGTTCGATTTCGTTGTTCGATTTCGTTGTTCTATTTCGTTGTTCGATTTCGTTGTTCGATTTCGTTGTTCGATTTCGTTGTTCGATTTCGTTGTTCGATTTCGAAGTTCGATTTCGTTGTTCGATTTCGTTGTTCGATTTCGTAGTTCGATTTCGTTGTTCGAATTCGTTGTTCGAATTCGTTGTTCGAATTCGTTGTTCGATTTCGTTGTTCGATTTCGTTGTTCGATTTCGTTGTTCGATTTCATTGTTCGATTTCGTTGTTCGTTGTTAGTTTTCGTTGTTCGTTGTTAGATTTCGTTGTTCTTTGTTCGATTTCGTGGTTCGAATTCGTTGTTCGAATTCGTAGTTCGATTTCGTTGTTCGATTTCGTTGTTCGATTTCGTTGTTCGAATTCGTTGTTCGAATTCGTTGTTCGATTTCGTTGTTTGAATTCGTGTTCGATTTCGTTGATCGATTTCGTTGTTCGATTTTCTTTGTTCGATTTGATTGTTCGATTTCGTTGATCGATTTCGTTTTTCGATTTCGTTGTTCGATTTCGTTGTTCGATTTCGTTGTTGGATTTCGTTGTTCGATTTCGTGGTTCAAATTCGTTGTTCGAATTCGTTGTTCGTTGTTAGATTTCGTTGTTCGTTGTTAGATTTCGTTGTTCTTTGTTCGATTTCGTGGTTCGAATTCGTTGTTCGAATTCGTTGTTCGATTTCGTTGTTCGATTTCGTTGTTCGATTTTGTTGTTCGATTTCGTTCGATTTCGTTGTTCGATTTCGTTGTTCGATTTCGTTGTTCGATTTCGTTGTTCGATTTCGAAGTTCGATTTCGTTGTTCGATTTCGTTGTTCGATTTCGTTGTTCGATTTCGTTGTTCGATTTCGTTGTTCGATTTCGTTGTTCGATTTCGTTGTTCGATTTCGTTGTTCGATTTCGTTGTTCGATTTCGTTGTTCGATTTCGTTGTTCGATTTCGTTGTTCGATTTGGTTGTTCGATTTCGTTGTTCGATTTCGTTGTTCGATTTCGTTGTTCGATTTCGTTGTTCGATTTCGTTGTTCGATTTCGTTGTTCGATTTCGTTGTTCGATTTCGTTGCTCGATTTCGTTGTTCGATTTAGTTGTTGGATTTCGTTGTTCGATGTCGTTGTTCGAATTCGTTGTTCGATTTCGTTGTTCGATTTCGTTGTTCGATTTCGTTGTTCGATTTCGTGGTTCGAATTCGTTGTTCGATTTCGTTGTTCGATTTCGTTGTTCGATTTCGAAGTTCGATTTCGTTGTTCGATTTCGTTGTTCGATTTCGTAGTTCGATTTCGTTGTTCGAATTCGTTGTTCGAATTCGTTGTTCGAATTCGTTGTTCGATTTCGTTGTTCGATTTCGTTGTTCGATTTCGTTGTTCGATTTCGTTGTTCGATTTCGTTGTTCGATTTCGTTGTTCGATTTCGTTGTTCGTTGTTAGTTTTCGTTGTTCGTTGTTAGATTTCGTTGTTCTTTGTTCGATTTCGTGGTTCGAATTCGTTGTTCGAATTCGTTGTTCGATTTCGTTGTTCGATTTCGTTGTTCGATTTCGTTGTTCGATTTCGTTGTTCGAATTCGTTGTTCGAATTCGTTGTTCGATTTCGTTGTTTGATTTCGTGTTCGATTTCGTTGATCGATTTCGTTGTTCGATTTTCTTTGTTCGATTTGATTGTTCGATTTCGTTGATCGATTTCGTTTTTTGATTTCGTTGTTCGATTTCGTTGTTCGATTTCGTTGTTCGATTTCGTGGTTCGAATTCGTTGTTCGAATTCGTTGTTCGTTGTTAGATTTCGTTGTTCGTTGTTAGATTTCGTTGTTCTTTGTTCGATTTCGTGGTTCGATTTCGTTGTTCGATTTCGTTGTTCGATTTCGTTGTTCGATTTCGTTGTTCGATTTCGTTGTTCGATTTCGTTGTTCGATTTCGTTGTTCGATTTCGTTGTTCGATTTCGTTGTTCGATTTCGTTGTTCGATTTCGTTGTTCGATTTCGTTGTTCGATTTCGTTGTTTGATCTCGTTATTCGATTTCGTTGTTCGATTTCGTTGTTCGATTTCGTTGTTCGATTTCGTTGTTCGATTTCGTTGTTCGATTTCGTTGTTCGATTTCGTTGTTCGAATTCGTTGTTCGAATTCGTTGTTCGATTTCGTTGTTCGATTTCGTTGTTCGATTTCGTTGTTCGATTTCGTTGTTCGATTTCGTTGTTCGATTTCGAAGTTCGATTTCGTTGTTCGATTTCGTTGTTCGATTTCGAAGTTCGATTTCGTTGTTCGATTTCGTTGTTCGATTTCGTTGTTCGATTTCGTTGTTCGATTTCGTTGTTCGATTTCGTTGTTCGATTTCGTTGTTCGATTTCGTTGTTCGATTTCGTTGTTCGATTTCGAAGTTCGATTTCGTTGTTCGATTTCGTTGTTCGATTTGGTTGTTCGATTTCGTTGTTCGATTTCGTTGTTCGATTTCGTTGTTCGATTTCGTTGTTCGATTTCGTTGTTCGATTTCGTTGTTCGATTTCGTTGTTCGATTTCGTTGCTCGATTTCGTTGTTCGATTTAGTTGTTGGATTTCGTTGTTCGATGTCGTTGTTCGAATTCGTTGTTCGATTTCGTTGTTCGATTTCGTTGTTCGATTTCGTTGTTCGATTTCGTGGTTCGAATTCGTTGTTCGATTTCGTTGTTCGATTTCGTTGTTCGATTTCGAAGTTCGATTTCGTTGTTCGATTTCGTTGTTCGATTTCGTAGTTCGATTTCGTTGTTCGAATTCGTTGTTCGAATTCGTTGTTCGAATTCGTTGTTCGATTTCGTTGTTCGATTTCGTTGTTCGATTTCGTTGTTCGATTTCGTTGTTCGATTTCGTTGTTCGATTTCGTTGTTCGATTTCGTTGTTCGTTGTTAGTTTTCGTTGTTCGTTGTTAGATTTCGTTGTTCTTTGTTCGATTTCGTGGTTCGAATTCGTTGTTCGAATTCGTTGTTCGATTTCGTTGTTCGATTTCGTTGTTCGATTTCGTTGTTCGATTTCGTTGTTCGAATTCGTTGTTCGAATTCGTTGTTCGATTTCGTTGTTTGATTTCGTGTTCGATTTCGTTGATCGATTTCGTTGTTCGATTTTCTTTGTTCGATTTGATTGTTCGATTTCGTTGATCGATTTCGTTTTTTGATTTCGTTGTTCGATTTCGTTGTTCGATTTCGTTGTTCGATTTCGTGGTTCGAATTCGTTGTTCGAATTCGTTGTTCGTTGTTAGATTTCGTTGTTCGTTGTTAGATTTCGTTGTTCTTTGTTCGATTTCGTGGTTCGAATTCGTTGTTCGAATTCGTTGTTCGATTTCGTTGTTCGATTTCGTTGTTCGATTTCGTTGTTCGATTTCGTTGTTCGATTTCGTTGTTCGATTTCGTTGTTCGATTTCGTTGTTCGATTTCGTTGTTCGATTTCGTTGTTCGATTTCGTTGTTCGATTTCGTTGTTCGATTTCGTTGTTTGATCTCGTTATTCGATTTCGTTGTTCGATTTCGTTGTTCGATTTGGTTGTTCGATTTCGTTGTTCGATTTCGTTGTTCGATTCGTTGTTCGATTTCGTTGTTCGATTTCGTTGTTCGATTTCGTTGTTGGATTTCGTTGTTCGATGTCGTAGTTCGAATTCGTTGTTCGATTTCGTTGTTCGATTTCGTTGTTCGATTTCGTTGTTAGATTTCGTTGTTCGTTGTTAGATTTCGTTGTTCGTTGTTAGATTTCGTTGTTGTTTGTTCGATTTCGTGGTTCGAATTCGTTGTTCGAATTCGTTGTTCGATTTCGTTGTTCGATTTCGTTGTTCGATTTTGTTGTTCGATTTCGTTGTTCGATTTCGTTGTTCGATTTCGTTGTTCGATTTCGAAGTTCGATTTCGTTGTTCGATTTCGTTGTTCGATTTCGTTGTTCGATTTCGTTGTTCGATTTCGTTGTTCGATTTCGTTGTTCGATTTCGTTGTTCCATTTTGTTGTTCGATTTCGTTGTTCGATTTCGTTGTTCGATTTCGTTGTTCGATTTCGTTGTTCGATTTCGTTGTTCGAATTCGTTGTTCGAATTCGTTGTTCGATTTCGTTGTTCGATTTCGTTGTTCGATTTCGAAGTTCGATTTCGTTGTTCGATTTCGTTGTTCGATTTCGTTGTTCGATTTCGTTGTTCGATTTCGTTGTTCGATTTCGTATTTCGTTGTTCGAATTCGTTGTTCGATTTCGTTGTTCGATTTCGTTGTTCGATTTCGTTGTTCGATTTCGAAGTTCGATTTCGTTGTTCGATTTCGTTGTTCGATTTCGTTGTTCGATTTCGTTGTTCGATTTCGTTGTTCGATTTCGTTGTTCGATTTCGTTGTTCGAATTCGTTGTTCGATTTCGTTATTCGATTTCGTTGTTCGATTTCGTTGTTCGATTTCGTTGTTCGAATTCGTTGTTCGAATTCGTTGTTTGATTTCGCTGTTCGATTTCGAAGTTGGATTTCGTTGTTCTATTTCGTTGTTCTAATTCGTTGTTCGATTTCGTTGTTCGATTTCGTTGTTCGATTTCGTTGTTCGATTCGTTATTCGATTTCGTTGTTCGATTTCGTTGTTCGATTTCGTTGTTCGATTTCGTTGTCCGATTCCGTTGTTCGATTTCGTTGTTCGTTTTCGTTGTTCGATATTGTTGTATGATTTCGTGGTTCGATTTCGTTGTTCGATTGCGTTGTTCCATTTCGTTGTTCTATTTCGTGGTTCGATTTTGTGGTTTCAGTTTGTTGTTCGATTTCGATTTCGCTGTTCGATTTCGAAGTTGGATTTCGTTGTTCTATTTCGTTGTTCTAATTCGTTGTTCGATTTCGTTGTTCGATTTCGTTGTTCGATTCGTTATTCGATTTCGTTGTTCGATTTCGTTGTTCGATTTCGTTGTTCCATTTCGTTGTTCGATTTCGTTGTTCGATTTCGTTGTTCGATTTCGTTGTTCGATTTCGTTGTTAGATTTCGTTGTTCGTTGTTAGATTTCGTTGTTCGATTTCGTTGTTCGATTTCGTTGTTAGATTTCGTTGTTCGTTGTTAGATTTCGTTGTTCGTTGTTAGATTTCGTTGTTCTTTGTTCGATTTCGTGGTTCGAATTCGTTGTTTGAATTCGTTGTTCGATTTCGTTGTTCGATTTCGTTGTTCGATTTTGTTGTTCTATTTCGTTGTTCGATTTCGTTGTTCGATTTCGTTGATCGATTTCGTTGTTCGATTTCGTTGTTCGATTTCAATGTTCGATTTCGTTGTTTGATTTCGTTGTTCGATTTCGTTGTTCTATTTCGTTGTTCGATTTCGTTGTTCGATTTCGTTGTTCGATTTCGAAGTTCGATTTCGTTGTTCGATTTCGTTGTTCGATTTCGTAGTTCGATTTCGTTGTTCGAATTCGTTGTTCGAATTCGTTGTTCGAATTCGTTGTTCGATTTCGTTGTTGGATTTCGTTGTTCGATGTCGTAGTTCGAATTCGTTGTTCGATTTCGTTGTTCGATTTCGTTGTTCGATTTCGTTGTTAGATTTCGTTGTTCGTTGTTAGATTTCGTTGTTCGATTTCGTTGTTCGATTTCGTTGTTAGATTTCGTTGTTCGTTGTTAGATTTCGTTGTTCGTTGTTAGATTTCGTTGTTGTTTGTTCGATTTCGTGGTTCGAATTCGTTGTTCGAATTCGTTGTTCGATTTCGTTGTTCGATTTCGTTGTTCGATTTTGTTGTTCGATTTCGTTGTTCGATTTCGTTGTTCGATTTCGTTGTTCGATTTCGAAGTTCGATTTCGTTGTTCGATTTCGTTGTTCGATTTCGTTGTTCGATTTCGTTGTTCGATTTCGTTGTTCGATTTCGTTGTTCGATTTCGTTGTTCCATTTCGTTGTTCGATTTCGTTGTTCGATTTCGTTGTTCGATTTCGTTGTTCGATTTCGTTGTTCGATTTCGTTGTTCGAATTCGTTGTTCGAATTCGTTGTTCGATTTCGTTGTTCGATTTCGTTGTTCGATTTCGAAGTTCGATTTCGTTGTTCGATTTCGTTGTTCGATTTCGTTGTTCGATTTCGTTGTTCGATTTCGTTGTTCGATTTCGTATTTCGTTGTTCGAATTCGTTGTTCGATTTCGTTGTTCGATTTCGTTGTTCGATTTCGAAGTTCGATTTCGTTGTACGATTTCGTTGTTCGATTTCGTTGTTCGATTTCGTTGTTCGATTTCGTTGTTCGATTTCGTTGTTCGATTTCGTTGTTCGAATTCGTTGTTCGATTTCGTTATTCGATTTCGTTGTTCGATTTCGTTGTTCGATTTCGTTGTTCGATTTCGTTGTTCGAATTCGTTGTTCGAATTCGTTGTTTGATTTCGCTGTTCGATTTCGAAGTTGGATTTCGTTGTTCTATTTCGTTGTTCTAATTCGTTGTTCGATTTCGTTGTTCGATTTCGTTGTTCGATTTCGTTGTTCGATTCGTAATTCGATTTCGTTGTTCGATTTCGTTGTTCGATTTCGTTGTTCGATTTCGTTGTCCGATTCCGTTGTTCGATTTCGTTGTTCGTTTTCGTTGTTCGATATTGTTGTATGATTTCGTGGTTCGATTTCGTTGTTCGATTGCGTTGTTCCATTTCGTTGTTCTATTTCGTGGTTCGATTTTGTGGTTTCAGTTTGTTGTTCGATTTCGATTTCGCTGTTCGATTTCGAAGTTGGATTTCGTTGTTCTATTTCGTTGTTCTAATTCGTTGTTCGATTTCGTTGTTCGATTTCGTTGTTCGATTTCGTTGTTCGATTCGTTATTCGATTTCGTTGTTCGATTTCGTTGTTCGATTTCGTTGTTCCATTTCGTTGTTCGATTTCGTTGTTCGATTTCGTTGTTCGATTTCGTTGTTCGATTTCGTTGTTAGATTTCGTTGTTCGTTGTTAGATTTCGTTGTTCGATTTCGTCGTTCGATTTCGTTGTTAGATTTCGTTGTTCGTTGTTAGATTTCGTTGTTCGTTGTTAGATTTCGTTGTTCTTTGTTCGATTTCGTGGTTCGAATTCGTTGTTTGAATTCGTTGTTCGATTTCGTTGTTCGATTTCGTTGTTCGATTTTGTTGTTCTATTTCGTTGTTCGATTTCGTTGTTCGATTTCGTTGATCGATTTCGTTGTTCGATTTCGTTGTTCGATTTCGTTGTTCGATTTCGTTGTTTGATTTCGTTGTTCGATTTCGTTGTTCTATTTCGTTGTTTGATTTCGTTGTTCGATTTCGTTGTTCGATTTCGTTGTTCGATTTCGAAGTTCGATTTCGTTGTTCGATTTCGTTGTTCGATTTCGTGGTTCGATTTCGTTGTTCGAATTCGTTGTTCGAATTCGTTGTTCGAATTCGTTGTTCGATTTCGTTGTTCGATTTCGTTGTTCGATTTCGTTGTTCGATTTCATTGTTCGATTTCGTTGTTCGATTTCGTTGTTCGTTGTAAGTTTTCGTTGTTCGTTGTTAGATTTCGTTGTTCTTTGTTCGATTTCGTGGTTCGAATTCGTTGTTCGAATTCGTAGTTCGATTTCGTTGTTCGATTTCGTTGTTCGATTTCGTTGTTCGATTTCGTTGTTCGAATTCGTTGTTCAAATTCGTTGTTCGATTTCGTTGTTTGAATTCGTGTTCGATTTCGTTGATCGATTTCGTTGTTCGATTTTCTTTGTTCGATTTGATTGTTCGATTTCGTTGATCGATTTCGTTTTTCGATTTCGTTGTTCGATTTCGTTGTTCGATTTCGTTGTTCGATTTTGTTGTTCGAATTCGTTGTTCGATTTCGTTGTTCGATTTCGTTGTTCGATTTTGTTGTTCGATTTCGTTGTTAGATTTCGTTGTTCTTTGTTCGATTTCGTGGTTCGAATTCGTTGTTCGAATTCGTTGTTCGATTTCGTTGTTCGATTTCGTTGTTCGATTTTGTTGTTCGATTTCGTTCGATTTCGTTGTTCGATTTCGTTGTTCGATTTCGTTGTTCGATTTCGTTGTTCGATTTCGAAGTTCGATTTCGTTGTTCGATTTCGTTGTTCGATTTCGTTGTTCGATTTCGTTGTTCGATTTCGTTGTTCGATTTCGTTGTTCGATTTCGTTGTTCGATTTCGTTGTTCGATTTCGTTGTTCGATTTCGTTGTTCGATTTCGTTGTTCGATTTCGTTGTTCGATTTCGTTGTTCGATTTCGTTGTTCGATTTCGTTGTTCGATTTCGTTGTTCGATTTCGTTGTTCGATTTCGTTGTTCGATTTCGTTGTTCGATTTCGTTGTCCGATTCCGTTGTTCGATTTCGTTGTTCGTTTTCGTTGTTCGATATTGTTGTATGATTTCGTGGTTCGATTTCGTTGTTCGATTGCGTTGTTCCATTTCGTTGTTCTATTTCGTGGTTTGATTTTGTGGTTTCAGTTTGTTGTTCGATTTCGATTTCGCTGTTCGATTTCGAAGTTGGATTTCGTTGTTCTATTTCGTTGTTCTAATTCGTTGTTCGATTTCGTTGTTCGATTTCGTTGTTCGATTCGTAATTCGATTTCGTTGTTCGATTTCGTTGTTCGATTTCGTTGTTCCATTTCGTTGTTCGATTTCGTTGTTCGATTTCGTTGTTCGATTTCGTTGTTAGATTTCGTTGTTCGTTGTTAGATTTCGTTGTTCGATTTCGTTGTTCGATTTCGTTGTTCGATTTCGTTGTTCGATTTCGTTGTTAGATTTCGTTGTTCGTTGTTAGATTTCGTTGTTCGTTGTTAGATTTCGTTGTTCTTTGTTCGATTTCGTGGTTCGAATTCGTTGTTCGAATTCGTTGTTCGATTTCGTTGTTCGATTTCGTTGTTCGATTTTGTTGTTCGATTTCGTTGTTCGATTTCGTTGTTCGATTTCGTTGTTCGATTTCATTGTTCGATTTCGTTGTTCGATTTCGTTGTTCGATTTCGTTGTTCGATTTCGTTGTTCGATTTCGTTGGTCTATTTCGTTGTTCGATTTCGTTGTTCGATTTCGTTGTTCGATTTCGTTGTTCGATTTCGAAGTTCGATTTCGTTGTTCGATTTCGTTGTTCGATTTCGTAGTTCGATTTCGTTGTTCGAATTCGTTGTTCGAATTCGTTGTTCGAATTCGTTGTTCGATTTCGTTGTTCGATTTCGTTGTTCGATTTCATTGTTCGATTTCGTTGTTCGATTTCGTTGTTCGATTTCGTTGTTCGTTGTTAGTTTTCGTTGTTCGTTGTTAGATTTCGTTGTTCTTTGTTCGATTTCGTGGTTCGAATTCGTTGTTCGAATTCGTAGTTCGATTTCGTTGTTCGATTTCGTTGTTCGAATTCGTTGTTCGAATTCGTTGTTCGATTTCGTTGTTTGAATTCGTGTTCGATTTCGTTGATCGATTTCGTTGTTCGATTTTCTTTGTTCGATTTGATTGTTCGATTTCGTTGATCGATTTCGTTTTTCGATTTCGTTGTTCGATTTCGTTGTTCGATTTCGTTGTTCGATTTCGTGGTTCGAATTCGTTGTTCGAATTCGTTGTTCGTTGTTAGATTTCGTTGTTCGTTGTTAGATTTCGTCGTTCTTTGTTCGATTTCGTGGTTCGAATTCGTTGTTCGAATTCGTTGTTCGATTTCGTTGTTCGATTTCGTTGTTCGATTTTGTTGTTCGAATTCGTTGTTCGATTTCGTTGTTCGATTTCGTTGTTCGATTTTGTTGTTCGATTTCGTTGTTAGATTTCGTTGTTCTTTGTTCGATTTCGTGGTTCGAATTCGTTGTTCGAATTCGTTGTTCGATTTCGTTGTTCGATTTCGTTGTTCGATTTTGTTGTTCGATTTCGTTCGATTTCGTTGTTCGATTTCGTTGTTCGATTTCGTTGTTCGATTTCGTTGTTCGATTTCGTTGTTCGATATTGTTGTATGATTTCGTGGTTCGATTTCGTTGTTCGATTGCGTTGTTCCATTTCGTTGTTCTATTTCGTGGTTCGATTTTGTGGTTTCAGTTTGTTGTTCGATTTCGATTTCGCTGTTCGATTTCGAAGTTGGATTTCGTTGTTCTATTTCGTTGTTCTAATTCGTTGTTCGATTTCGTTGTTCGATTTCGTTGTTCGAATTCGTTGTTCGATTTCGTTGTTCGATTTCGTTGTTCGATTTCGTTCGATTTCGTTGTTCGATTTCGTTGTTCGATTTCGAAGTTCGATTTCGTTGTTCGATTTCGTTGTTCGATTTCGTTGTTCGATTTCGTTGTTCGATTTCGTTGTTCGATTTCGTTGTTCGATTTCGTTGTTCGATTTCGTTGTTCGATTTCGTTGTTCGATTTCGTTGTTCGATTTTGTTGTTCGATTTCGTTGTTCGATTTCGTTGTTCGATTTCGTTGTTCGATTTCGTTGTTCGATTTCGTTGTTCGATTTCGTTGTTCGATTTCGTTGTTCGATTTCGTTGTTCGATTTCGTTGGTCTATTTCGTTGTTCGTTTTCGTTGTTCGATATTGTTGTATGATTTCGTGGTTCGATTTCGTTGTTCGATTGCGTTGTTCGATTTCGTTGTTCGATTTCGTAGTTCGATTTCGTTGTTCGAATTCGTTGTTCGAATTCGTTGTTCGAATTCGTTGTTCGATTTCGTTGTTCGATTTCGTTGTTCGATTTCGTTGTTCGATTTCATTGTTCGATTTCGTTGTTCGATTTCGTTGTTCGATTTCGTTGTTCGTTGTTATTTTTCGTTGTTCGTTGTTAGATTTCGTTGTTCTTTGTTCGATTTCGTGGTTCGAATTCGTTGTTCGAATTCGTTGATCGATTTCGTTGTTCGATTTTCTTTGTTCGATTTGATTGTTCGATTTCGTTGATCGATTTCGTTTTTCGATTTCGTTGTTCGATTTCGTTGTTCGATTTCGTTGTTCGATTTCGTGGTTCGAATTCGTTGTTCGATTGCGTTGTTCGATTTCGTTGTTCGATTTCGTAGTTCGATTTCGTTGTTCGAATTCGTTGTTCGAATTCGTTGTTCGAATTCGTTGTTCGATTTCGTTGTTCGATTTCGTTGGTCTATTTCGTTGTTCGATTTCGTTGTTCGATTTCGTTGTTCGATTTCGAAGTTCGATTTCGTTGTTCGATTTCGTTGTTCGATTTCGTAGTTCGATTTCGTTGTTCGAATTCGTTGTTCGAATTCGTTGTTCGAATTCGTTGTTCGATTTCGTTGTTCGATTTCGTTGTTCGATTTCGTTGTTCGATTTCATTGTTCGATTTCGTTGTTCGATTTCGTTGTTCGATTTCGTTGTTCGTTGTTAGTTTTCGTTGTTCGTTGTTAGATTTCGTTGTTCTTTGTTCGATTTCGTGGTTCGAATTCGTTGTTCGAATTCGTAGTTCGATTTCGTTGTTCGATTTCGTTGTTCGATTTCGTTGTTCGATTTCGTTGTTCGAATTCGTTGTTCGAATTCGTTGTTCGATTTCGTTGTTTGAATTCGTGTTCGATTTCGTTGATCGATTTCGTTGTTCGATTTTCTTTGTTCGATTTGATTGTTCGATTTCGTTGATCGATTTCGTTTTTCGATTTCGTTGTTCGATTTCGTTGTTCGATTTCGTTGTTCGATTTCGTGGTTCGAATTCGTTGTTCGAATTCGTTGTTCGTTGTTAGATTTCGTTGTTCGTTGTTAGATTTCGTTGTTCTTTGTTCGATTTCGTGGTTCGAATTCGTTGTTCGAATTCGTTGTTCGATTTCGTTGTTCGATTTCGTTGTTCGATTTTGTTGTTCGAATTCGTTGTTCGATTTCGTTGTTCGATTTCGTTGTTCGATTTTGTTGTTCGATTTCGTTGTTAGATTTCGTTGTTCTTTGTTCGATTTCGTGGTTCGAATTCGTTGTTCGAATTCGTTGTTCGATTTCGTTGTTCGATTTCGTTGTTCGATTTTATTGTTCGATTTCGTTCGATTTCGTTGTTCGATTTCGTTGTTCGATTTCGAAGTTCGATTTCGTTGTTCGATTTCGTTGTTCGATTTCGTTGTTCGATTTCGTTGTTCGATTTCGTTGTTCGATTTCGTTGTTCGATTTCGTTGTTCGATTTCGTTGTTCGATTTCGTTGTTCGATTTCGTTGTTCGATTTCGTTGTTCGATTTCGTTGTTCGATTTCGTTGTTCGATATCGTTGTTCGATTTCGTTGTTCGATTTCGTTGTTCGATTTCGTTGTTCGATTTCGTTGTTCGATTTCGTTGTTTGATTTCGTTGTTCGATTTCGTTGTTGGATTTCGTTGTTCGATGTCGTTGTTCGAATTCGTTGTTCGATTTCGTTGTTCGAATTCGTTGTTCGATTTCGTTGTTCGATTTCGTTGTTCGATTTCGTTGTTCAATTTCGTTGTTAGATTTCGTTGTTCGTTGTTAGATTTCGTTGTTCGATTTCGTTGTTCGATTTCGTTGTTCGATTTCGTTGTTAGATTTCGTTGTTCTTTGTTCGATTTCTTGGTTCGAATTCGTTGTTCGAATTAGTTGTTCGATTTCGTTGTTCGATTTCGTTGTTCGATTTTGTTCGATTTCGTTGTTCGATTTCGTTGTTCGATTTTGTTGTTCGATTTCGTTGTTCGATTTCGTTGTTCGATTTCGTTGTTCGATTTCGAAGTTCGATTTCGTTGTTCGATTTCGTTGTTCGATTTCGTTGTTCGATTTCGTGGTTCGTTTTTGTTGTTCGATTGCGTCGTTCCATTTCGTTGTTCTATTTCGTGGTTCGATTTCGTGGTTTCAGTTTGTTGTTCGATTTCGATTTCGCTGTTCGATTTTGAAGTTGGATTTCGTTGTTCTATTTCGTTGTTCTAATTCGTTGTTCGATTTCGTTGTTCGTTTTCGTTGTTCGATATTGTTGTATGATTTCGTGGTTCGATTTCGTTGTTCGATTGCGTTGTTCGATTTCGTTGTTCGATTTCGTAGTTCGATTTCGTTGTTCGAATTCGTTGTTCGAATTCGTTGTTCGAATTCGTTGTTCGATTTCGTTGTTCGATTTCGTTGGTCTATTTCGTTGTTCGATTTCGTTGTTCGATTTCGTTGTTCGATTTCGAAGTTCGATTTCGTTGTTCGATTTCGTTGTTCGATTTCGTAGTTCGATTTCGTTGTTCGAATTCGTTGTTCGAATTCGTTGTTCGAATTCGTTGTTCGATTTCGTTGTTCGATTTCGTTGTTCGATTTCGTTGTTCGATTTCATTGTTCGATTTCGTTGTTCGATTTCGTTGTTCGATTTCGTTGTTCGTTGTTAGTTTTCGTTGTTCGTTGTTAGATTTCGTTGTTCTTTGTTCGATTTCGTGGTTCGAATTCGTTGTTCGAATTCGTAGTTCGATTTCGTTGTTCGATTTCGTTGTTCGATTTCGTTGTTCGATTTCGTTGTTCGAATTCGTTGTTCGAATTCGTTGTTCGATTTCGTTGTTTGAATTCGTGTTCGATTTCGTTGATCGATTTCGTTGTTCGATTTTCTTTGTTCGATTTGATTGTTCGATTTCGTTGATCGATTTCGTTTTTCGATTTCGTTGTTCGATTTCGTTGTTCGATTTCGTTGTTCGATTTCGTGGTTCGAATTCGTTGTTCGAATTCGTTGTTCGTTGTTAGATTTCGTTGTTCGTTGTTAGATTTCGTTGTTCTTTGTTCGATTTCGTGGTTCGAATTCGTTGTTCGAATTCGTTGTTCGATTTCGTTGTTCGATTTTGTTGTTCGAATTCGTTGTTTGATTTCGTTGTTCGATTTCGTTGTTCGATTTTGTTGTTCGATTTCGTTGTTAGATTTCGTTGTTCTTTGTTCGATTTCGTGGTTCGAATTCGTTGTTCGAATTCGTTGTTCGATTTCGTTGTTCGATTTCGTTGTTCGATTTTATTGTTCGATTTCGTTCGATTTCGTTGTTCGATTTCGTTGTTCGATTTCGTTGTTCGATTTAGTTGTTCGATTTCATTGTTCGATATTGTTGTATGATTTCGTGGTTCGATTTCGTTGTTCGATTGCGTTGTTCCATTTCGTTGTTCTATTTCGTGGTTCGATTTTGTGGTTTCAGTTTGTTGTTCGATTTCGATTTCGCTGTTCGATTTCGAAGTTGGATTTCGTTGTTCTATTTCGTTGTTCTAATTCGTTGTTCGATTTCGTTGTTCGATTTCGTTGTTCGAATTCGTTGTTCGATTTCGTTGTTCGATTTCGTTGTTCGATTTCGTTGTTCGATTTCGTTGTTCGAATTCGTTGTTCGAATTCGTTGTTCGAATTCGTTGTTCGATTTCGTTGTTCGATTTCGTTGTTCGATTTCGTTGTTCGATTTCATTGTTCGATTTCGTTGTTCGATTTCGTTGTTCGATTTCGTTGTTCGTTGTTATTTTTCGTTGTTCGTTGTTAGATTTCGTTGTTCTTTGTTCGATTTCGTGGTTCGAATTCGTTGTTCGAATTCGTAGTTCGATTTCGTTGTTCGATTTCGTTGTTCGATTTCGTTGTTCGATTTCGTTGTTCGAATTCGTTGTTCGAATTCGTTGATCGATTTCGTTGTTCGATTTTCTTTGTTCGATTTGATTGTTCGATTTCGTTGATCGATTTCGTTTTTCGATTTCGTTGTTCGATTTCGTTGTTCGATTTTGTTGTTCGATTTCGTGGTTCGAATTCGTTGTTCGAATTCGTTGTTCGTTGTTAGATTTCGTTGTTCGTTGTTAGATTTCGTTGTTCTTTGTTCGATTTCGTGGTTCGAATTCGTTGTTCGAATTCGTTGTTCGATTTTGTTGTTCGATTTCGTTGTTCGATTTTGTTGTTCGATTTTGTTCGATTTCGTTGTTCGATTTCGTTGTTCGATTTCGTTGTTCGATTTCGTTGTTCGATTTCGTTGTTCGATTTCGTTGTTCGATTTCGAAGTTCGATTTCGTTGTTCGATTTCGTTGTTCGATTTCGTTGTTCGATTTCGTTGTTCGATTTCGTTGTTCGATTTCGTTGTTCGATTTCGTTGTTCGATTTCGTTGTTCGATTTCGTTGTTCGATTTCGTTGTTCGATTTCGTTGTTCGATATCGTTGTTCGATTTCGTTGTTCGATTTCGTTGTTCGATTTCGTTGTTCGATTTCGTTGTTCGATTTCGTTGTTCGATTTCGTTGTTCGATTTCGTTGTTCGATTTCGTTGTTCGATTTCGTTGTTCGATTTCGTTGTTCGATTTCGTTGTTCGATTTCGTTGTTCGATTTCGTTGTTCGATTTCGTTGTTCGATTTCGTTGTTCGATTTCGTTGTTCGATTTCGTTGTTCGATTTCGTTGTTCGATTTCGTTGTTCGATTTCGTTGTTCGATTTCGTTGTTCGATTTCGTTGTTCGATTTTGTTGTTCGATTTCGTTGTTCGATTTCGTTGTTCGATTTCGTTGTTGGATTTCGTTGTTCGATCTCGTTGTTCGAATTCGTTGTTCGATTTCGTTGTTCGATTTCGTTGTTCGATTTCGTTGTTCGATTTCGTTGTTCGATTTCGTTGTTCGATTTCGTTGTTCGATTTCGTTGTTAGATTTCGTTGTTCGTTGTTAGATTTCGTTGTTCGATTTCGTTGTTCGATTTCGTTGTTAGATTTCGTTGTTCTTTGTTCGATTTCGTGGTTCGAATTCGTTGTTCGATTTCGTTGTTCGATTTCGTTGTTCGATTTTGTTGTTCGATTTCGTTGTTCGATTTCGTTGTTCGATTTCGTTGTTCGATTTCGTTGTTCGATTTCTTTGTTCGATTTCGTTGTTCGTTGTTAGATTTCGTTGTTCGATTTCGTTGTTCGATTTCGTTGTTAGATTTCGTTGTTCTTTGTTCGATTTCGTGGTTCGAATTCGTTGTTCGATTTCGTTGTTCGATTTCGTTGTTCGATTTCGTTGTTGGATTTCGTTGTTCGATCTCGTTGTTCGAATTCGTTGTTCGATTTCGTTGTTCGATTTCGTTGTTCGATTTCGTTGTTCGATTTCGTTGTTCGATTTCGTTGTTCGATTTCGTTGTTCGATTTCGTTGTTAGATTTCGTTGTTCGTTGTTAGATTTCGTTGTTCGAATTCGTTGTTCGAATTCGTTGTTCGATTTTGTTGTTCGATTTCGTTGTTCGATTTCGTTGTTCGATTTCGTTGTTTGATTTCGTTGTTCGATTTCGTTGTTCGATTTCGTTGTTCGTTGTTAGATTTCGTTGTTCGATTTCGTTGTTCGATTTCGTTGTTCGATTTCGTTGTTAGATTTCGTTGTTCTTTGTTCGATTTCGTGGTTCGAATTCGTTGTTCGATTTCGTTGGTCGATTTCGTTGTTCGATTTTGTTGTTCGATTTCGTTGTTCGATTTCGTTGTTCGATTTCGTTGTTCGATTTCGTTGTTCGATTTCGTTGTTCGATTTCGTTTTTCGATTTCGTTGTTCAATTTCGTTGTTCGATTTCGTTGTTCGATTTCGTTGTTCGATTTCGTTGTTCGATTTCGTTGTTCGATTTCGTTGTTCGATTTCGTTGTTCGATTTCGTTGTTCGATTTCGTTGTTCGATTTCGTGGTTCGAATTCGTTGTTCGAATTCGTTGTTCGTTGTTAGATTTCGTTGTTCGTTGTTAGATTTCGTTGTTCTTTGTTCGATTTCGTGGTTCGAATTCGTTGTTCGAATTCGTTGTTCGATTTCGTTGTTCGATTTCGTTGTTCGATTTCGTTGTTCGATTTCGTTCGATTTCGTTGTTCGATTTCGTTGTTCGATTTCGTTGTTCGATTTCGAAGTTCGATTTCGTTGTTCGATTTCGTTGTTCGATTTCGTTGTTCGATTTCGTTGTTCGATTTCGTTGTTAGATTTCGTTGTTCTTTGTTCGATTTCGTGGTTCGAATTCGTTGTTCGATTTCGTTGTTCGATTTCGTTGTTCGATTTCGTTGTTGGATTTCGTTGTTCGATCTCGTTGTTCGAATTCGTTGTTCGATTTCGTTGTTCGATTTCGTTGTTCGATTTCGTTGTTCGATTTCGTTGTTCGATTTCGTTGTTCGATTTCGTTGTTAGATTTCGTTGTTCGTTGTTAGATTTCGTTGTTCGAATTCGTTGTTCGAATTCGTTGTTCGATTTTGTTGTTCGATTTCGTTGTTCGATTTTGTTGTTCGATTTCGTTGTTCGATTTCGTTGTTCGATTTCGTTGTTCGATTTCGTTGTTCGATTTCGTTGTTCGATTTCGTTGTTCGATTTCGTTGTTCGTTGTTAGATTTCGTTGTTCGATTTCGTTGTTCGATTTCGTTGTTCGATTTCGTTGTTAGATTTCGTTGTTCTTTGTTCGATTTCGTGGTTCGAATTCGTTGTTCGATTTCGTTGTTCGATTTCGTTGTTCGATTTCGTTGTTCGATTTCGTTGTTAGATTTCGTTGTTCGAATTCGTTGTTCGAATTCGTTGTTCGATTTTGTTGTTCGATTTCGTTGTTAGATTTCGTTGTTCGATTTCGTTGTTCGATTTCGTTGTTCGATTTCGTTGTTCGATTTCGTTGTTCGTTGTTAGATTTCGTTGTTCGATTTCGTTGTTCGATTTCGTTGTTAGATTTCGTTGTTCTTTGTTCGATTTCGTGGTTCGATTTCGTTGTTCGATTTCGAAGTTCGATTTCGTTGTTCGATTTCGTTGTTCGATTTCGTTGTTCGATTTCGTTGTTCGATTTCGTTGTTCGATTTCGTTGTTAGATTTCGTTGTTCTTTGTTCGATTTCGTGGTTCGAATTCGTTGTTCGATTTCGTTGTTCGATTTCGTTGTTGGATTTCGTTGTTCGATCTCGTTGTTCGAATTCGTTGTTCGATTTCGTTGTTCGATTTCGTTGTTCGATTTCGTTGTTCGATTTCGTTGTTCGATTTCGTTGTTCGATTTCGTTGTTCGATTTCGTTGTTAGATTTCGTTGTTCGTTGTTAGATTTCGTTGTTCGAATTCGTTGTTCGAATTCGTTGTTCGAATTCGTTGTTCGATTTTGTTGTTCGATTTCGTTGTTCGAATTCGTTGTTCGATTTCGTTGTTCGATTTCGTTGTTCGATTTCGTTGTTCGATTTCGTTGTTCGTTGTTAGATTTCGTTGTTCGATTTCGTTGTTCGATTTCGTTGTTCGATTTCGTTGTTAGATTTCGTTGTTCTTTGTTCGATTTCGTGGTTCGAATTCGTTGTTCGATTTCGTTGTTCGATTTCGTTGTTCGATTTCGTTGTTCGATTTCGTTGTTAGATTTCGTTGTTCTTTGTTCGATTTCGTGGTTTGAATTCGTTGTTCGATTTCGTTGTTCGATTTCGTTGTTCGATTTCGTTGTTGGATTTCGTTGTTCGATCTCGTTGTTCGAATTCGTTGTTCGATTTCGTTGTTCGATTTCGTTGTTCGATTTCGTTGTTCGATTTCGTTGTTCGATTTCGTTGTTCGATTTCGTTGTTAGATTTCGTTGTTCGTTGTTAGATTTCGTTGTTCGAATTCGTTGTTCGAATTCGTTGTTCGATTTTGTTGTTCGATTTCGTTGTTCGATTTCGTTGTTCGATTTCGTTGTTCGATTTCGTTGTTCGATTTCGTTGTTCGATTTCGTTGTTCGTTGTTAGATTTCGTTGTTCGATTTCGTTGTTCGATTTCGTTGTTAGATTTCGTTGTTCTTTGTTCGATTTCGTGGTTCGAATTCGTTGTTCGATTTTGTTGTTCGATTTCGTTGTTCGATTTTGTTGTTCGATTTCGTTGTTCGATTTCGTTGTTAGATTTCGTTGTTCGATTTCGTTGTTCGATTTCGTTGTTCGATTTCGTTTTTCGATTTCGTTGTTCAATTTCGTTGTTCGATTTCGTTGTTCGATTTCGTTGTTCGATTTCGTTGTTCGATTTCGTTGTTCGATTTCGTTGTTCGATTTCGTTGTTCGATTTCGTGGTTCGAATTCGTTGTTCGAATTCGTTGTTCGTTGTTAGATTTCGTTGTTCGTTGTTAGTTTTCGTTGTTCTTTGTTCGATTTCGTGGTTCGAATTCGTTGTTCGAATTCGTTGTTCGATTTCGTTGTTCGATTTCGTTGTTCGATTTCGTTGTTC
Organism: Neocrepidodera transversa; assembly: GCA_963243735.1. Classification (NCBI taxonomy): domain Eukaryota; kingdom Metazoa; phylum Arthropoda; class Insecta; order Coleoptera; family Chrysomelidae; genus Neocrepidodera; species Neocrepidodera transversa. Next base: position 3,057,710 of record OY725356.1, read on the forward strand.
GATTTCGTTCGATTTCGTTGTTCGATTTCGTTGTTCGATTTCGTTGTTCGATTTCGAAGTTCGATTTCGTTGTTCGATTTCGTTGTTCGATTTCGTTGTTCGATTTCGTTGTTCGATTTCGTTGTTCGATTTCGTTGTTCGATTTCGTTGTTCGATTTCGTTGTTCGATTTCGTTGTTCGATTTCGTTGTTCGATTTCGTTGTTCGATTTCGTTGTTCGATTTCGTTGTTCGATTTCGTTGTTCGATTTCGTTGTTCGATTTCGTTGTTCGATTTCGTTGTTCGATTTCGTTGTTCGATTTTGTTGTTCGATTTCGTTGTTCGATTTCGTTGTTCGATTTCGTTGTTCGATTTCGTTGTTCGATTTCGTTGTTGGATTTCGTTGTTCGATCTCGTTGTTCGAATTCGTTGTTCGATTTCGTTGTTCGATTTCGTTGTTCGATTTCGTTGTTCGATTTCGTTGTTCGATTTCGTTGTTCGATTTCGTTGTTCGATTTCGTTGTTAGATTTCGTTGTTCGTTGTTAGATTTCGTTGTTCGATTTCGTTGTTCGATTTCGTTGTTCGATTTCGTTGTTCGATTTCGTTGTTAGATTTCGTTGTTCGTTGTTAGATTTCGTTGTTCGAATTCGTTGTTCGAATACGTTGTTCGATTTTGTTGTTCGATTTCGTTGTTCGATTTCGTTGTTCGATTTCGTTGTTCGATTTCGTTGTTCGATTTCGTTGTTCGATTTCGTTGTTCGATTTCGTTGTTCGTTGTTAGATTTCGTTGTTCGATTTCGTTGTTCGATTTCGTTGTTAGATTTCGTTGTTCTTTGTTCGATTTCGTGGTTCGAATTCGTTGTTCGATTTTGTTGTTCGATTTCGTTGTTCGATTTTGTTGTTCGATTTCGTTGTTCGATTTCGTTGTTAGATTTCGTTGTTCGATTTCGTTGTTCGATTTCGTTGTTCGATTTCGTTTTTCGATTTCGTTGTTCAATTTCGTTGTTCGATTTCGTTGTTCGATTTCGTTGTTCGATTTCGTTGTTCGATTTCGTTGTTCGATTTCGTTGTTCGATTTCGTTGTTCGATTTCGTGGTTCGAATTCGTTGTTCGAATTCGTTGTTCGTTGTTAGATTTCGTTGTTCGTTGTTAGTTTTCGTTGTTCTTTGTTCGATTTCGTGGTTCGAATTCGTTGTTCGAATTCGTTGTTCGATTTCGTTGTTCGATTTCGTTGTTCGATTTCGTTCGATTTCGTTGTTCGATTTCGTTGTTCGATTTCGTTGTTCGATTTCGAAGTTCGATTTCGTTGTTCGATTTCGTTGTTCGATTTCGTTGTTCGATTTCGTTGTTCGATTTCGTTGTTCGATTTCGTTGTTCGATTTCGTTGTTCGATTTCGTTGTTCGATTTCGTTGTTCGATTTCGTTGTTCGATTTCGTTGTTCGATTTCGTTGTTCGATTTCGTTGTTCGATTTCGTTGTTCGATTTCGTTGTTCGATTTCGTTGTTCGATTTCGTTGTTCGATTTCGTTGTTCGATTTCGTTGTTCGATTTTGTTGTTCGATTTCGTTGTTCGATTTCGTTGTTCGATTTCGTTGTTCGATTTCGTTGTTCGATTTCGTTGTTGGATTTCGTTGTTCGATCTCGTTGTTCGAATTCGTTGTTCGATTTCGTTGTTCGATTTCGTTGTTCGATTTCGTTGTTCGATTTCGTTGTTCGATTTCGTTGTTCGATTTCGTTGTTCGATTTCGTTGTTAGATTTCGTTGTTCGTTGTTAGATTTCGTTGTTCGATTTCGTTGTTCGATTTCGTTGTTCGATTTCGTTGTTAGATTTCGTTGTTCTTTGTTCGATTTCGTGGTTCGAATTCGTTGTTCGATTTCGTTGTTCGATTTTGTTGTTCGATTTCGTTGTTCGATTTCGTTGTTCGATTTCGAAGTTCGATTTCGTTGTTCGATTTCGTTGTTCGATTTCGTTGTTCGATTTCGTTGTTGGATTTCGTTGTTCGATTTCGTTGTTCGATTTCGTTGTTCGATTTCGTTGTTCGATTTCGTTGTTCGATTTCGTTGTTCGATTTCGTTGTTCGATTTCGTTGTTCGATTTCGTTGTTCGATTTCGTTGTTCGATTTCGTTGTTCGATTTCGTTGTTCGATTTCGTTGTTCGATTTCGTTGTTCGATTTCGTTGTTCGATTTCGTTGTTCGATTTTGTTGTTCGATTTCGTTGTTCGATTTCGTTGTTCGATTTCGTTGTTCGATTTCGTTGTTCGATTTCGTTGTTCGATTTCGTTGTTCGATTTCGTTGTTAGATTTCGTTGTTCGTTGTTAGATTTCGTTGTTCGATTTCGTTGTTCGATTTCGTTGTTCGATTTCGTTGTTAGATTTCGTTGTTCTTTGTTCGATTTCGTGGTTCGAATTCGTTGTTCGATTTCGTTGTTCGATTTTGTTGTTCGATTTCGTTGTTCGATTTCGTTGTTCGATTTCGTTGTTCGATTTCGTTGTTCGATTTCGTTGTTGGATTTCGTTGTTCGATTTCGTTGTTCGATTTCGTTGTTCGATTTCGTTGTTCGATTTCGTTGTTCGATTTCGTTGTTCGATTTCGTTGTTCGATTTCGTTGTTCGATTTCGTTGTTCGATTTCGTTGTTCGATTTCGTTGTTCGATTTCGTTGTTCGATTTCGTTGTTCGATTTCGTTGTTCGATTTTGTTGTTCGATTTCGTTGTTCGATTTCGTTGTTCGATTTCGTTGTTCGATTTCGTTGTTGGATTTCGTTGTTCGATCTCGTTGTTCGAATTCGTTGTTCGATTTCGTTGTTCGATTTCGTTGTTCGATTTCGTTGTTCGATTTCGTTGTTCGATTTCGTTGTTCGATTTCGTTGTTAGATTTCGTTGTTCGTTGTTAGATTTCGTTGTTCGATTTCGTGGTTCGAATTCGTTGTTCGATTTCGTTGTTCGATTTCGTTGTTCGATTTTGTTGTTCGATTTCGTTGTTCGATTTCGTTGTTCGATTTCGTTGTTCGATTTCGAAGTTCGATTTCGTTGTTCGATTTCGTTGTTCGATTTCGTTGTTCGATTTCGTTGTTCGATTTCGTTGTTCGATTTCGTTGTTCGATTTCGTTGTTCGATTTCGTTGTTCGATTTCGTTGTTCGATTTCGTTGTTCGATTTCGTTGTTCGATTTCGTTGTTCGATTTCGTTGTTCGATTTCGTTGTTCGATTTCGTTGTTCGATTTCGTTGTTCGATTTCGTTGTTCGATTTCGTTGTTCGATTTTGTTGTTCGATTTCGTTGTTCGATTTCGTTGTTCGATTTCGTTGTTGGATTTCGTTGTTCGATCTCGTTGTTCGAATTCGTTGTTCGATTTCGTTGTTCGATTTCGTTGTTCGATTTCGTTGTTCGATTTCGTTGTTCGATTTCGTTGTTCGATTTCGTTGTTAGATTTCGTTGTTCGTTGTTAGATTTCGTTGTTCGATTTCGTTGTTCGATTTCGTTGTTAGATTTCGTTGTTCTTTGTTCGATTTCGTGGTTCGAATTCGTTGTTCGATTTCGTTGTTCGATTTCGTTGTTCGATTTTGTTGTTCGATTTCGTTGTTCGATTTCGTTGTTCGATTTCGTTGTTCGATTTCGTTGTTCGATTTCGTTGTTCGATTTCGTTGTTCGTTGTTAGATTTCGTTGTTCGATTTCGTTGTTCGATTTCGTTGTTAGATTTCGTTGTTCTTTGTTCGATTTCGTGGTTCGAATTCGTTGTTCGATTTCGTTGTTCGATTTCGTTGTTCGATTTCGTTGTTGGATTTCGTTGTTCGATCTCGTTGTTCGAATTCGTTGTTCGATTTCGTTGTTCGATTTCGTTGTTCGATTTCGTTGTTCGATTTCGTTGTTCGATTTCGTTGTTCGATTTCGTTGTTAGATTTCGTTGTTCGTTGTTAGATTTCGTTGTTCGAATTCGTTGTTCGAATTCGTTGTTCGATTTTGTTGTTCGATTTCGTTGTTCGATTTCGTTGTTCGATTTCGTTGTTCGATTTCGTTGTTCGATTTCGTTGTTCGATTTCGTTGTTCGTTGTTAGATTTCGTTGTTCGATTTCGTTGTTCGATTTCGTTGTTCGATTTCGTTGTTAGATTTCGTTGTTCTTTGTTCGATTTCGTGGTTCGAATTCGTTGTTCGATTTCGTTGTTCGATTTCGTTGTTCGATTTTGTTGTTCGATTTCGTTGTTCGATTTCGTTGTTCGATTTCGTTGTTCGATTTCGTTGTTCGATTTCGTTGTTCAATTTCGTTTTTCGATTTCGTTGTTCAATTTCGTTGTTCGATTTTGTTGTTCGATTTCGTTGTTCGATTTCGTTGTTCGATTTCGTTGTTCGATTTCGTTGTTCGATTTCGTTGTTCGATTTCGTTGTTCGATTTCGTGGTTCGAATTCGTTGTTCGAATTCGTTGTTCGTTGTTAGATTTCGTTGTTCGTTGTTAGATTTCGTTGTTCTTTGTTCGATTTCGTGGTTCGAATTCGTTGTTCGAATTCGTTGTTCGATTTCGTTGTTCGATTTCGTTGTTCGATTTCGTTGTTCGATTTCGTTCGATTTCGTTGTTCGATTTCGTTGTTCGATTTCGTTGTTCGATTTCGAAGTTCGATTTCGTTGTTCGATTTCGTTGTTCGATTTCGTTGTTCGATTTCGTTGTTCGATTTCGTTGTTCGATTTCGTTGTTCGATTTCGTTGTTCGATTTCGTTGTTCGATTTCGTTGTTCGATTTCGTTGTTCGATTTCGTTGTTCGATTTCGTTGTTCGATTTCGTTGTTCGATTTCGTTGTTCGATTTCGTTGTTCGATTTCGTTGTTCGATTTCGTTGTTCGATTTCGTTGTTCGATTTTGTTGTTCGATTTCGTTGTTCGATTTCGTTGTTCGATTTCGTTGTTCGATTTCGTTGTTGGATTTCGTTGTTCGATCTCGTTGTTCGAATTCGTTGTTCGATTTCGTTGTTCGATTTCGTTGTTCGATTTCGTTGTTCGATTTCGTTGTTCGATTTCGTTGTTCGATTTCGTTGTTCGATTTCGTTGTTAGATTTCGTTGTTCGTTGTTAGATTTCGTTGTTCGATTTCGTTGTTCGATTTCGTTGTTCGATTTCGTTGTTAGATTTCGTTGTTCTTTGTTCGATTTCGTGGTTCGAATTCGTTGTTCGATTTCGTTGTTCGATTTTGTTGTTCGATTTCGTTGTTCGATTTCGTTGTTCGATTTCGTTGTTCGATTTCGAAGTTCGATTTCGTTGTTCGATTTCGTTGTTCGATTTCGTTGTTCGATTTCGTTGTTGGATTTCGTTGTTCGATTTCGTTGTTCGATTTCGTTGTTCGATTTCGTTGTTCGATTTCGTTGTTCGATTTCGTTGTTCGATTTCGTTGTTCGATTTCGTTGTTCGATTTCGTTGTTCGATTTCGTTGTTCGATTTCGTTGTTCGATTTCGTTGTTCGATTTCGTTGTTCGATTTCGTTGTTCGATTTCGTTGTTCGATTTCGTTGTTCGATTTCGTTGTTCGATTTTGTTGTTCGATTTCGTTGTTCGATTTCGTTGTTCGATTTCGTTGTTCGATTTCGTTATTGGATTTCGTTGTTCGATCTCGTTGTTCGAATTCGTTGTTCGATTTCGTTGTTCGATTTCGTTGTTCGATTTCGTTGTTCGATTTCGTTGTTCGATTTCGTTGTTCGATTTCGTTGTTAGATTTCGTTGTTCGTTGTTAGATTTCGTTGTTCGATTTCGTTGTTCGATTTCGTTGTTCGATTTCGTTGTTAGATTTCGTTGTTCTTTGTTCGATTTCGTGGTTCGAATTCGTTGTTCTATTTCGTTGTTCGATTTCGTTGTTGGATTTTGTTGTTCGATTTCGTTGTTCGATTTCGTTGTTCGATTTCGTTGTTCGATTTCGTTGTTCGATTTCGTTGTTCGATTTCGTTGTTCGTTGTTAGATTTCGTTGTTCGATTTCGTTGTTCGATTTCGTTGTTAGATTTCGTTGTTAGATTTCGTTGTTCTTTGTTCGATTTCGTGGTTCGAATTCGTTGTTCGATTTCGTTGTTCGATTTCGTTGTTCGATTTCGTTGTTCGATTTCGTTGTTCGATTTCGTTGTTCGTTGTTAGTTTTCGTTGTTCGTTGTTAGATTTCGTTGTTCTTTGTTCGATTTCGTGGTTCGAATTCGTTGTTCGAATTCGTTGTTCGATTTTGTTGTTCGATTTCGTTGTTCGATTTCGTTGTTCGATTTCGTTGTTCGATTTCGTTGTTCGATTTCGTTGTTCGATTTCGTTGTTCGATTTCGTTGTTCGATTTCGTTGTTCGATTTCGTTGTTAGATTTCGTTGTTCTTTGTTCGATTTCGTGGTTCGAATTCGTTGTTCGATTTCGTTGTTCGATTTCGTTGTTCGATTTTGTTGTTCGATTTCGTTGTTCGATTTCGTTGTTCGATTTCGTTGTTCGATTTCGTTGTTCGATTTCGTTGTTCGATTTCGTTTTTCGATTTCGTTGTTCAATTTCGTTGTTCGATTTCGATGTTCGATTTCGTTGTTCGATTTCGTTGTTCGATTTCGTTGTTCGATTTCGTTGTTCGATTTCGTTGTTCGATTTCGTTCTTCGATTTCGTTGTTCGATTTCGTTGTTCGATTTCGTTGTTCGATTTCGTTGTTCGATTTCGTTGTTCGATTTCGTTGTTCGATTTCGTTGTTCGATTTCGTTGTTCGATTTCGTTGTTCGATTTCGTTGTTCGATTTCGTTGTTCGATTTCGTCGTTCGATTTCGTTGTTCGATTTCGTTGTTCGATTTCGTTGTTCGATTTCGTTGTTCGATTTCGTTGTTCGAATTCGTTGTTCGATTTCGTTGTTCGATTTCGTTGTTCGATTTCGTTGTTCGATTTCGTTGTTCGATTTCGTTGTTCGATTTCGCTGTTCGATTTCGAAGTTGGATTTCGTTGTTCTATTTCGTTGTTCTAATTTGTTGTTCGATTTCGTTGTTCGATTTCGTTGTTCGATTTCGTTGTTCGATTCGTTATTCGATTTCGTTGTTCGATTTCGTTGTTCGATTTCGTTGTTCGATTTCGTTGTTCGATTTCGTTGTTCGTTGTTAGTTTTCGTTGTTCGTTGTTAGATTTCGTTGTTCTTTGTTCGATTTCGTGGTTCGAATTCGTTGTTCGAATTCGTTGTTCGATTTTGTTGTTCGATTTCGTTGTTCGATTTCGTTGTTCGATTTCGTTGTTCGATTTCGTTGTTCGATTTCGTTGTTCGATTTCGTTGTTCGATTTCGTTGTTCGATTTCGTTGTTCGATTTCGTTGTTAGATTTCGTTGTTCTTTGTTCGATTTCGTGGTTCGAATTCGTTGTTCGATTTCGTTGTTCGATTTCGTTGTTCGATTTTGTTGTTCGATTTCGTTGTTCGATTTCGTTGTTCGATTTCGTTGTTCGATTTCGTTGTTCGATTTCGTTGTTCGATTTCGTTTTTCGATTTCGTTGTTCAATTTCGTTGTTCGATTTCGATGTTCGATTTCGTTGTTCGATTTCGTTGTTCGATTTCGTTGTTCGATTTCGTTGTTCGATTTCGTTGTTCGATTTCGTTCTTCGATTTCGTTGTTCGATTTCGTTGTTCGATTTCGTTGTTCGATTTCGTTGTTCGATTTCGTTGTTCGATTTCGTTGTTCGATTTCGTTGTTCGATTTCGTTGTTCGATTTCGTTGTTCGATTTCGTTGTTCGATTTCGTTGTTCGATTTCGTTGTTCGATTTCGTTGTTCGATTTCGTCGTTCGATTTCGTTGTTCGATTTCGTTGTTCGATTTCGTTGTTCGATTTCGTTGTTCGATTTCGTTGTTCGAATTCGTTGTTCGATTTCGTTGTTCGATTTCGTTGTTCGATTTCGAAGTTCGATTTCGTTGTTCGATTTCGTTGTTCGATTTCATTGTTCGATTTCGTTGTTCGATTTCGTATTTCGTTGTTCGAATTCGTTGTTCGATTTCGTTGTTCGATTTCGTTGTTCGATTTCGTTGTTCGATTTCGTTGTTCGAATTCGTTGTTCGAATTCGTTGTTAGATTTCGTTGTTCGATTTCGCTGTTCGATTTCGAAGTTGGATTTCGTAGTTCTATTTCGTTGTTCTAATTCGTTGTTCGATTTCGTTGTTCGATTTCGTTGTTCGATTTCGTTGTTCGATTCGTTATTCGATTTCGTTGTTCGATTTCGTTGTTCGATTTCGTTGTTCGATTTCGTTGTTCGATTTCGTTGTCCGATTCCGTTGTTCGATTTCGTTGTTCGATATTGTTGTATGATTTCGTGGTTCGATTTCGTTGTTCGATTGCGTTGTTCCATTTCGTTGTTCTATTTCGTGGTTCGATTTTGTGGTTTCAGTTTGTTGTTCGATTTCGATTTCGCTGTTCGATTTCGAAGTTGGATTTCGTTGTTCTATTTCGTTGTTCTAATTCGTTGTTCGATTTCGCTGTTCGATTTCGTTGTTCGATTTCGTTGTTCGATTCGTTATTCGATTTCGTTGTTCGATTTCGTTGTTCGATTTCGTTGTTCCATTTCGTTGTTCGATTTCGTTGTTCGATTTCGTTGTTAGATTTCGTTGTTCGTTGTTAGATTTCGTTGTTCGATTTCGTTGTTCGATTTCGTTGTTAGATTTCGTTGTTCGTTGTTAGATTTCGTTTTTCGTTGTTAGATTTCGTTGTTCTTTGTTCGATTTCGTGGTTCGAATTCGTTGTTCGAATTCGTTGTTCGATTTCGTTGTTCGATTTCGTTGTTCGATTTTGTTGTTCGATTTCGTTGTTCGATTTCGTTGTTCGATTTCGTTGTTCGATTTCGTTGTTCGATGTCGTTGTTCGAATTCGTTGTTCGATTTCGTTGTTCGATTTCGTTGTTCGATTTCGTTGTTCGATTTCGTTGTTCGATTTCGTTGTTCGATTTCGTTGTTAGATTTCGTTGTTCGTTGTTAGATTTCGTTGTTCGATTTCGTTGTTCGATTTCGTTGTTCGATTTCGTTGTTCGATTTCGTTGTTAGATTTCGTTGTTCTTTGTTCGATTTCGTGGTTCGAATTCGTTGTTCGAATTCGTTGTTCGATTTCGTTGTTCGATTTCGTTGTTCGATTTTGTTGTTCGATTTCGTTGTTCGATTTCGTTGTTCGATTTCGTTGTTTGATTTCGTTGTTCGATTTCGTTGTTCGATTTCGAAGTTCGATTTCGTTGTTAGATTTCGTTGTTCGATTTCGTTGTTCGATTTCGTTGTTCGATTTCGTGGTTCGATTTCGTTGTTCGATTGCGTCGTTCCATTTCGTTGTTCTATTTCGTGGTTCGATTTCGTGGTTTCAGTTTGTTGTTCGATTTCGATTTCGCTGTTCGATTTTGAAGTTGGATTTCGTTGTTCTATTTCGTTGTTCTAATTCGTTGTTCGATTTCGTTGTTCGATTTCGTTGTTCGATTCGTTATTCGATTTCGTTGTTCGATTGAGTTGTTCGATTTCGTTGTTCGATTTCGTTGTTCGATTTCGTTGTTCGATTTCGTTGTTCGAATTCGTTGTTCGATTTCGTTGTTCGATTTCGAAGTTCGATTTCGTTGTTCGATTTCGTTGTTTGAATTCGTGTTCGATTTCGTTGATCGATTTCGTTGTTCGTTTTCGTTGTTCGATTTCGTTGTTCGATTTTGTTGTTCGATTTCGTTGTTCGATTTCGTTGTTCGATTTCGTTGTTCGATTTCGTTGTTCGATTTCGTTGTTCGATTTCGTTGTTCGATTTCGTTGTTCGTTGTTAGATTTCGTTGTTCGATTTCGTTGTTCGATTTCGTTGTTCGATTTCGTTGTTAGATTTCGTTGTTCTTTGTTCGATTTCGTGGTTCGAATTCGTTGTTCGATTTCGTTGTTCGATTTCGTTGTTCGATTTCGTTGTTCGATTTCGTTGTTCGTTGTTAGTTTTCGTTGTTCGTTGTTAGATTTCGTTGTTCTTTGTTCGATTTCGTGGTTCGAATTCGTTGTTCGATTTCGTTGTTCGATTTCGTTGTTCGATTTCGTTGTTCGATTTCGTTGTTCGTTGTTAGTTTTCGTTGTTCGTTGTTAGATTTCGTTGTTCTTTGTTCGATTTCGTGGTTCGAATTCGTTGTTCGATTTTGTTGTTCGATTTCGTTGTTCGATTTCGTTGTTAGATTTCGTTGTTCTTTGTTCGATTTCGTGGTTCGAATTCGTTGTTCGATTTCGTTGTTCGATTTCGTTGTTCGATTTTGTTGTTCGATTTCGTTGTTCGATTTCGTTGTTCGATTTCGTTGTTCGATTTCGTTGTTCGATTTCGTTGTTCGTTGTTAGATTTCGTTGTTCGATTTCGTTGTTCGATTTCGTTGTTCGATTTCGTTGTTAGATTTCGTTGTTCTTTGTTCGATTTCGTGGTTCGAATTCGTTGTTCGATTTCGTTGTTCGATTTCGTTGTTCGATTTTGTTGTTCGATTTCGTTGTTCGATTTCGTTGTTCGATTTCGTTGTTCGATTTCGTTGTTCGATTTCGTTGTTCGATTTCGTTGTTCGATTTCGTTGTTCGTTGTTAGATTTTGTTGTTCGATTTCGTTGTTCGATTTCGTTGTTCGATTTCGTTGTTAGATTTCGTTGTTCTTTGTTCGATTTCGTGGTTCGAATTCGTTGTTCGATTTCGTTGTTCGATTTCGTTGTTCGATTTCGTTGTTCGATTTCGTTGTTCGTTGTTAGTTTTCGTTGTTCGTTGTTAGATTTCGTTGTTCTTTGTTCGATTTCGTGGTTCGAATTCGTTGTTCGAATTCGTTGTTCGATTTTGTTGTTCGATTTCGTTGTTCGATTTCGTTGTTCGATTTCGTTGTTCGATTTCGTTGTTCGATTTCGTTGTTCGATTTCGTTGTTCGATTTCGTTGTTCGATTTCGTTGTTCGATTTCGTTGTTCGATTTCGTTGTTAGATTTCGTTGTTCTTTGTTCGATTTCGTGGTTCGAATTCGTTGTTCGATTTCGTTGTTCGATTTCGTTGTTCGATTTTGTTGTTCGATTTCGTTGTTCGATTTCGTTGTTCGATTTCGTTGTTCGATTTCGTTGTTCGATTTCGTTGTTCGATTTCGTTTTTCGATTTCGTTGTTCAATTTCGTTGTTCGATTTCGTTGTTCGATTTCGTTGTTCGATTTCGTTGTTCGATTTCGTTGTTCGATTTCGTTGTTCGATTTCGTTGTTCGATTTCGTTCTTCGATTTCGTTCTTCGATTTTGTTGTTCGATTTCGTTGTTCGATTTCGTTGTTCGATTTTGTTGTTCGATTTCGTTGTTCGATTTCGTTGTTCGATTTCGTTGTTCGATTTCGTTGTTCGATTTCGTTGTTCGATTTCGTTGTTCGATTTCGTCGTTCGATTTCGTTGTTCGATTTCGTTGTTCGATTTCGTTGTTCGATTTCGTTGTTCGATTTCGTTGTTCGAATTCGTTGTTCGATTTCGTTGTTCGATTTCGTTGTTCGATTTCGAAGTTCGATTTCGTTGTTCGATTTCGTTGTTCGATTTCATTGTTCGATTTCGTTGTTCGATTTCGTATTTCGTTGTTCGAATTCGTTGTTCGATTTCGTTGTTCGATTTCGTTGTTCGATTTCGTTGTTCGATTTCGTTGTTCGATTTCGTTGTTCGATTTCGTTGTTCGATTTCGTTGTTCGAATTCGTTGTTCGAATTCGTTGTTAGATTTCGTTGTTCGATTTCGCTGTTCGATTTCGAAGTTGGATTTCGTAGTTCTATTTCGTTGTTCTAATTCGTTGTTCGATTTCGTTGTTCGATTTCGTTGTTCGATTTCGTTGTTCGATTCGTTATTCGATTTCGTTGTTCGATTTCGTTGTTCGATTTCGTTGTTCGATTTCGTTGTTCGATTTCGTTGTCCGATTCCGTTGTTCGATTTCGTTGTTCGATATTGTTGTATGATTTCGTGGTTCGATTTCGTTGTTCGATTGCGTTGTTCCATTTCGTTGTTCTATTTCGTGGTTCGATTTTGTGGTTTCAGTTTGTTGTTCGATTTCGATTTCGCTGTTCGATTTCGAAGTTGGATTTCGTTGTTCTATTTCGTTGTTCTAATTCGTTGTTCGATTTCGTTGTTCGATTTCGTTGTTCGATTTCGTTGTTCGATTCGTTATTCGATTTCGTTGTTCGATTTCGTTGTTCCATTTCGTTGTTCGATTTCGTTGTTCGATTTCGTTGTTAGATTTCGTTGTTCGTTGTTAGATTTCGTTGTTCGATTTCGTTGTTCGATTTCGTTGTTAGATTTCGTTGTTCGTTGTTAGATTTCGTTGTTCGTTGTTAGATTTCGTTGTTCTTTGTTCGATTTCGTGGTTCGAATTCGTTGTTCGAATTCGTTGTTCGATTTCGTTGTTCGATTTCGTTGTTCGATTTTGTTGTTCGATTTCGTTGTTCGATTTCGTTGTTCGATTTCGTTGTTCGATTTCGTTGTTCGATGTCGTTGTTCGAATTCGTTGTTCGATTTCGTTGTTCGATTTCGTTGTTCGATTTCGTTGTTCGATTTCGTTGTTCGATTTCGTTGTTCGATTTCGTTGTTAGATTTCGTTGTTCGTTGTTAGATTTCGTTGTTCGATTTCGTTGTTCGATTTCGTTGTTCGATTTCGTTGTTCGATTTCGTTGTTCGATTTCGTTGTTAGATTTCGTTGTTCTTTGTTCGATTTCGTGGTTCGAATTCGTTGTTCGAATTCGTTGTTCGATTTCGTTGTTCGATTTCGTTGTTCGATTTTGTTGTTCGATTTCGTTGTTCGATTTCGTTGTTCGATTTCGTTGTTTGATTTCGTTGTTCGATTTCGTTGTTCGATTTCGAAGTTCGATTTCGTTGTTCGATTTCGTTGTTCGATTTCGTTGTTCGATTTCGTGGTTCGATTTCGTTGTTCGATTGCGTCGTTCCATTTCGTTGTTCTATTTCGTGGTTCGATTTCGTGGTTTCAGTTTGTTGTTCGATTTCGATTTCGCTGTTCGATTTTGAAGTTGGATTTCGTTGTTCTATTTCGTTGTTCTAATTCGTTGTTCGATTTCGTTGTTCGATTTCGTTGTTCGATTCGTTATTCGATTTCGTTGTTCGATTGAGTTGTTCGATTTCGTTGTTCGATTTCGTTGTTCGATTTCGTTGTTCGATTTCGTTGTTCGAATTCGTTGTTCGATTTCGAAGTTCGATTTCGTTGTTCGATTTCGTTGTTTGAATTCGTGTTCGATTTCGTTGATCGATTTCGTTGTTCGATTTTCTTTGTTCGATTTGATTGTTCGAATTCGTTGTTCGATTTCGTTGTTCAATTTCGTTGTTCGATTTCGTTGTTGGATTTCGTTGTTCGATGTCGTAGTTCGATTTCGTTGTTAGATTTCGTTGTTCGTTGTTAGATTTCGTTGTTCGATTTCGTTGTTCGATTTCGTTGTTAGATTTCGTTGTTCGTTGTTAGATTTCGTTGTTCGTTGTTAGATTTCGTTGTTCTTTGTTCGATTTCGTGGTTCGAATTCGTTGTTCGAATTCGTTGTTCGATTTCGTTGTTCGATTTCGTTGTTCGATTTTGTTGTTCGATTTCGTTGTTCGATTTCGTTGTTCGATTTCGTTGTTCGATTTCGTTGTTCGATTTCGTTGTTCGATTTCGTTGTTCGATTTCGTTGTTCGATTTCGTTGTTGGATTTCGTTGTTCGATGTCGTTGTTCGAATTCGTTGTTCGATTTCGTTGTTCGATTTCGTTGTTCGATTTCGTTGTTCGATTTCGTGGTTCGAATTCGTTGTTCGATTTCGTTGTTCGATTTCGTTGTTCGATTTGGAAGTTCGATTTCGTTGTTCGATTTCGTTGTTCGATTTCGTAGTTCGATTTCGTTGTTCGAATTCGTTGTTCGAATTCGTTGTTCGAATTCGTTGTTCGATTTCGTTGTTCGATTTCGTTGTTCGATTTCGTTGTTCGATTTCATTGTTCTATTTCGTTGTTCGATTTCGTTGTTCGATTTCGTTGTTCGTTGTTAGTTTTCGTTGTTCGTTGTTAGATTTCGTTGTTCTTTGTTCGATTTCGTGGTTCGAATTCGTTGTTCGAATTCGTAGTTCGATTTCGTTGTTCGATTTCGTTGTTCGATTTCGTTGTTCGATTTCGTTGTTCGATTTCGTTGTTCGATTTCGTTGTTCGAATTCGTTGTTCGAATTCGTTGTTGGATTTCGTTGTTTGATTTCGTGTTCGATTTCGTTGATCGATTTCGTTGTTCGATTTTCTTTGTTCGATTTGATTGTTCGATTTCGTTGATCGATTTCGTTTTTCGATTTCGTTGTTCGATTTCGTTGTTCGATTTCGTTGTTCGATTTCGTGGTTCGAATTCGTTGTTCGAATTCGTTGTTCGTTGTTAGATTTCGTTGTTCGTTGTTAGATTTCGTTGTTCTTTGTTCGATTTCGTGGTTCGAATTCGTTGTTCGAATTCGTTGTTTGATTTCGTTGTTCGATTTCGTTGTTCGATTTTGTTGTTCGATTTCGTTCGATTTCGTTGTTCGATTTCGTTGTTCGATTTCGTTGTTCGATTTCGTTGTTCGATTTCGTTGTTCGATTTCGTTGTTCGATTTCGTTGTTCGATTTCGTTGTTCGATTTCGTTGTTCGATTTCGTTGTTCGATTTCGTTGTTCGATTTCGTTGTTCGATTTCGTTGTTCGATTTCGTTGTTCGATTTCGTTGTTCGATTTCGTTGTTCGATTTCGTTGTTCGATTTCGTTGTTCGATTTCGTTGTTCGATTTCGTTGTTCGATTTGGTTGTTCGATTTCGTTGTTCGATTTCGTTGTTCGATTTCGTTGTTCGATTTCGTTGTTCGATTTCGTTGTTCGATTTCGTTGTTGGATTTCGTTGTTCGATGTCGTAGTTCGAATTCGTTGTTCGATTTCGTTGTTCGATTTCGTTGTTCGATTTCGTTGTTAGATTTCGTTGTTCGTTGTTAGATTTCGTTGTTCGTTGTTAGATTTCGTTGTTGTTTGTTCGATTTCGTGGTTCGAATTCGTTGTTCGAATTCGTTGTTCGATTTCGTTGTTCGATTTCGTTGTTCGATTTTGTTGTTCGATTTCGTTGTTCGATTTCGTTGTTCGATTTCGTTGTTCGATTTCGAAGTTCGATTTCGTTGTTCGATTTCGTTGTTCGATTTCGTTGTTCGATTTCGTTGTTCGATTTCGTTGTTCGATTTCGTTGTTCGATTTCGTTGTTCGATTTCGTTGTTCGATTTCGTTGTTCGATTTCGTTGTTCGATTTCGTTGTTCGATTTCGTTGTTCGAATTCGTTGTTCGAATTCGTTGTTCGATTTCGTTGTTCGATTTCGTTGTTCGATTTCGAAGTTCGATTTCGTTGTTCGATTTCGTTGTTCGATTTCGTTGTTCGATTTCGTTGTTCGATTTCGTTGTTCGATTTCGTTGTTCGATTTCGTATTTCGTTGTTCGAATTCGTTGTTCGATTTCGTTGTTCGATTTCGTTGTTCGATTTCGTTGTTCGATTTCGTTGTTCGATTTCGTTGTTCGATTTCGTTGTTCGATTTCGTTGTTCGATTTCGTTGTTCGATTTCGTTGTTCGATTTCGTTGTTCGAATTCGTTGTTCGATTTCGTTATTCGATTTCGTTGTTCGATTTCGTTGTTCGATTTCGTTGTTCGATTTCGTTGTTCGAATTCGTTGTTCGAATTCGTTGTTTGATTTCGCTGTTCGATTTCGAAGTTGGATTTCGTTGTTCTATTTCGTTGTTCTAATTCGTTGTTCGATTTCGTTGTTCGATTTCGTTGTTCGTTTTCGTTGTTCGATATTGTTGTATGATTTCGTGGTTCGATTTCGTTGTTCGATTGCGTTGTTCCATTTCGTTGTTCTATTTCGTGGTTCGATTTTGTGGTTTCAGTTTGTTGTTCGATTTCGATTTCGCTGTTCGATTTCGAAGTTGGATTTCGTTGTTCTATTTCGTTGTTCTAATTCGTTGTTCGATTTCGTTGTTCGATTTCGTTGTTCGATTTCGTTGTTCGATTCGTTATTCGATTTCGTTGTTCGATTTCGTTGTTCGATTTCGTTGTTCCATTTCGTTGTTCGATTTCGTTGTTCGATTTCGTTGTTAGATTTCGTTGTTCGTTGTTAGATTTCGTTGTTCGATTTCGTTGTTCGATTTCGTTGTTCGATTTCGTTGTTAGATTTCGTTGTTCGTTGTTAGATTTCGTTGTTCGTTGTTAGATTTCGTTGTTCTTTGTTCGATTTCGTGGTTCGAATTCGTTGTTCGAATTCGTTGTTCGATTTCGTTGTTCGATTTCGTTGTTCGATTTTGTTGTTCGATTTCGTTGTTCGATTTCGTTGTTCGATTTCGTTGTTCGATTTCATTGTTCGATTTCGTTGTTCGATTTCGTTGTTCGATTTCGTTGTTCGATTTCGTTGTTCGATTTCGTTGGTCTATTTCGTTGTTCGATTTCGTTGTTCGATTTCGTTGCTCGATTTCGAAGTTCGATTTCGTTGTTCGATTTCGTTGTTCGATTTCGTAGTTCGATTTCGTTGTTCGAATTCGTTGTTCGAATTCGTTGTTCGAATTCGTTGTTCGATTTTGTTGTTCGATTTCGTTGTTCGATTTCGTTGTTCGATTTCATTGTTCGATTTCGTTGTTCGATTTCGTTGTTCGATTTCGTTGTTCGTTGTTAGTTTTCGTTGTTCGTTGTTAGTTTTCGTTGTTCTTTGTTCGATTTCGTGGTTCGAATTCGTTGTTCGAATTCGTAGTTCGATTTCGTTGTTCGATTTCGTTGTTCGATTTCGTTGTTCGATTTCGTTGTTCGAATTCGTTGTTCGAATTCGTTGTTCGAATTCGTTGTTCGATTTCGTTGTTTGAATTCGTGTTCGATTTCGTTGATCGATTTCGTTGTTCGATTTTCTTTGTTCGATTTGATTGTTCGATTTCGTTGATCGATTTCGTTTTTCGATTTCGTTGTTCGATTTCGTTGTTCGATTTCGTTGTTCGATTTCGTGGTTCGAATTCGTTGTTCGAATTCGTTGTTCGTTGTTAGATTTCGTTGTTCGTTGTTGGATTTCGTTGTTCTTTGTTCGATTTCGTGGTTCGAATTCGTTGTTCGAATTCGTTGTTCGATTTCGTTGTTCGATTTCGTTGTTCGATTTTGTTGTTCGAATTCGTTGTTCGATTTCGTTGTTCGATTTCATTGTTCGATTTTGTTGTTCGATTTCGTTGTTAGATTTCGTTGTTCTTTGTTCGATTTTGTGGTTCGAATTCGTTG
The DNA here is from genome assembly GCA_963243735.1 of Neocrepidodera transversa. Lineage (NCBI taxonomy): Eukaryota > Metazoa > Arthropoda > Insecta > Coleoptera > Chrysomelidae > Neocrepidodera > Neocrepidodera transversa. Next base: position 3,074,883 of record OY725356.1, read on the forward strand.
TTCGAATTCGTTGTTCGATTTCGTTGTTCGATTTCGTTGTTCGATTTTGTTGTTCGATTTCGTTCGATTTCGTTGTTCGATTTCGTTGTTCGATTTCGTTGTTCGATATTGTTGTATGATTTCGTGGTTCGATTTCGTTGTTCGATTGCGTTGTTCCATTTCGTTGTTCTATTTCGTGGTTCGATTTTGTGGTTTCAGTTTGTTGTTCGATTTCGATTTCGCTGTTCGATTTCGAAGTTGGATTTCGTTGTTCTATTTCGTTGTTCTAATTCGTTGTTCGATTTCGTTGTTCGATTTCGTTGTTCGAATTCGTTGTTCGATTTCGTTGTTCGATTTCGTTGTTCGATTTTGTTGTTCGATTTCGTTCGATTTCGTTGTTCGATTTCGTTGTTCGATTTCGTTGTTCGATTTCGTTGTTCGATTTCGAAGTTCGATTTCGTTGTTCGATTTCGTTGTTCGATTTCGTTGTTCAATTTCGTTGTTCGATTTCGTTGTTCGATTTCGTTGTTCGATTTCGTTGTTCGATTTCGTTGTTCGATTTCGTTGTTCGATTTCGTTGTTCGATTTCGTTGTTCGATTTTGTTGTTCGATTTCGTTGTTCGATTTCGTTGTTCGATTTCGTTGTTCGATTTCGTTGTTCGATTTCGTTGTTCGATTTCGTTGTTCGATTTCGTTGTTCGATTTCGTTGGTCTATTTCGTTGTTCGTTTTCGTTGTTCGATATTGTTGTATGATTTCGTGGTTCGATTTCGTTGTTCGATTGCGTTGTTCGATTTCGTTGTTCGATTTCGTAGTTCGATTTCCTTGTTCGAATTCGTTGTTCGAATTCGTTGTTCGAATTCGTTGTTCGATTTCGTTGTTCGATTTCGTTGTTCGATTTCGTTGTTCGATTTCATTGTTCGATTTCGTTGTTCGATTTCGTTGTTCGATTTCGTTGTTCGTTGTTATTTTTCGTTGTTCGTTGTTAGATTTCGTTGTTCTTTGTTCGATTTCGTGGTTCGAATTCGTTGTTCGAATTCGTAGTTCGATTTCGTTGTTCGATTTCGTTGTTCGATTTCGTTGTTCGAATTCGTTGTTCGAATTCGTTGTTCGATTTCGTTGTTTGAATTCGTGTTCGATTTCGTTGATCGATTTCGTTGTTCGATTTTCTTCGTTCGATTTGATTATTCGATTTCGTTGATCGATTTCGTTTTTCGATTTCGTTGTTCGATTTCGTTGTTCGATTTCGTTGTTCGATTTCGTTGTTCGATTTCGTTGTTCGATTTCGTTGTTCGATTTCGTTGTTCGATTTCGTTGTTCGATTTCGTTGTTCGATTTCGTTGTTCGATTTCGTTGTTCGATTTCGTTGTTCGAATTCGTTGTTCGAATTCGTTGTTCGATTTCGTTGTTCGATTTCGTTGTTCGATTTCGAAGTTCGATTTCGTTGTTCGATTTCGTTGTTCGATTTCGTTGTTCGATTTCGTTGTTCGATTTCGTTGTTCGATTTCGTTGTTCGATTTCGTTGTTCGATTTCGTATTTCGTTGTTCGAATTCGTTGTTCGATTTCGTTGTTCGATTTCGTTGTTCGATTTCGTTGTTCGATTTCGTTGTTCGATTTCGTTGTTCGATTTCGTTGTTCGATTTCGTTGTTCGATTTCGTTGTTCGATTTCGTTGTTCGAATTCGTTGTTCGATTTCGTTATTCGATTTCGTTGTTCGATTTCGTTGTTCGATTTCGTTGTTCGATTTCGTTGTTCGAATTCGTTGTTCGAATTCGTTGTTTGATTTCGCTGTTCGATTTCGAAGTTGGATTTCGTTGTTCTATTTCGTTGTTCTAATTCGTTGTTCGATTTCGTTGTTCGATTTCGTTGTTCGTTTTCGTTGTTCGATATTGTTGTATGATTTCGTGGTTCGATTTCGTTGTTCGAATTCGTTGTTCGAATTCGTTGTTCGAATTCGTTGTTCGATTTTGTTGTTCGATTTCGTTGTTCGATTTCGTTGTTCGATTTCATTGTTCGATTTCGTTGTTCGATTTCGTTGTTCGATTTCGTTGTTCGTTGTTAGTTTTCGTTGTTCGTTGTTAGTTTTCGTTGTTCTTTGTTCGATTTCGTGGTTCGAATTCGTTGTTCGAATTCGTAGTTCGATTTCGTTGTTCGATTTCGTTGTTCGATTTCGTTGTTCGATTTCGTTGTTCGAATTCGTTGTTCGAATTCGTTGTTCGAATTCGTTGTTCGATTTCGTTGTTTGAATTCGTGTTCGATTTCGTTGATCGATTTCGTTGTTCGATTTTCTTTGTTCGATTTGATTGTTCGATTTCGTTGATCGATTTCGTTTTTCGATTTCGTTGTTCGATTTCGTTGTTCGATTTCGTTGTTCGATTTCGTGGTTCGAATTCGTTGTTCGAATTCGTTGTTCGTTGTTAGATTTCGTTGTTCGTTGTTGGATTTCGTTGTTCTTTGTTCGATTTCGTGGTTCGAATTCGTTGTTCGAATTCGTTGTTCGATTTCGTTGTTCGATTTCGTTGTTCGATTTTGTTGTTCGAATTCGTTGTTCGATTTCGTTGTTCGATTTCATTGTTCGATTTTGTTGTTCGATTTCGTTGTTAGATTTCGTTGTTCTTTGTTCGATTTTGTGGTTCGAATTCGTTGTTCGAATTCGTTGTTCGATTTCGTTGTTCGATTTCGTTGTTCGATTTTGTTGTTCGATTTCGTTCGATTTCGTTGTTCGATTTCGTTGTTCGATTTCGTTGTTCGATTTCGTTGTTCGATATTGTTGTATGATTTCGTGGTTCGATTTCGTTGTTCGATTGCGTTGTTCCATTTCGTTGTTCTATTTCGTGGTTCGATTTTGTGGTTTCAGTTTGTTGTTCGATTTCGATTTCGCTGTTCGATTTCGATTTCGCTGTTCGATTTCGAAGTTGGATTTCGTTGTTCTATTTCGTTGTTCTAATTCGTTGTTCGATTTCGTTGTTCGATTTCGTTGTTCGAATTCGTTGTTCGATTTCGTTGTTCGATTTCGTTGTTCGATTTTGTTGTTCGATTTCGTTCGATTTCGTTGTTCGATTTCGTTGTTCGATTTCGTTGTTCGATTTCGAAGTTCGATTTCGTTGTTCGATTTCGTTGTTCGATTTCGTTGTTCAATTTCGTTGTTCGATTTCGTTGTTCGATTTCGTTGTTCGATTTCGTTGTTCGATTTCGTTGTTCGATTTCGTTGTTCGATTTCGTTGTTCGATTTCGTTGTTCGATTTTGTTGTTCGATTTCGTTGTTCGATTTCGTTGTTCGATTTCGTTGTTCGATTTCGTTGTTCGATTTCGTTGTTCGATTTCGTTGTTCGATTTCGTTGTTCGATTTCGTTGGTCTATTTCGTTGTTCGTTTTCGTTGTTCGATATTGTTGTATGATTTCGTGGTTCGATTTCGTTGTTCGATTGCGTTGTTCGATTTCGTTGTTCGATTTCGTAGTTCGATTTCCTTGTTCGAATTCGTTGTTCGAATTCGTTGTTCGAATTCGTTGTTCGATTTCGTTGTTCGATTTCGTTGTTCGATTTCGTTGTTCGATTTCATTGTTCGATTTCGTTGTTCGATTTCGTTGTTCGATTTCGTTGTTCGTTGTTATTTTTCGTTGTTCGTTGTTAGATTTCGTTGTTCTTTGTTCGATTTCGTGGTTCGAATTCGTTGTTCGAATTCGTAGTTCGATTTCGTTGTTCGATTTCGTTGTTCGATTTCGTTGTTCGAATTCGTTGTTCGAATTCGTTGTTCGATTTCGTTGTTTGAATTCGTGTTCGATTTCGTTGATCGATTTCGTTGTTCGATTTTCTTCGTTCGATTTGATTATTCGATTTCGTTGATCGATTTCGTTTTTCGATTTCGTTGTTCGATTTCGTTGTTCGATTTCGTTGTTCGATTTCGTTGTTCGATTTCGTTGTTCGATTTCGTTGTTCGATTTCGTTGTTCGATTTCGTTGTTCGATTTCGTTGTTCGATTTCGTTGTTCGATTTCGTTGTTCGATTTCGTTGTTCGAATTCGTTGTTCGAATTCGTTGTTCGATTTCGTTGTTCGATTTCGTTGTTCGATTTCGAAGTTCGATTTCGTTGTTCGATTTCGTTGTTCGATTTCGTTGTTCGATTTCGTTGTTCGATTTCGTTGTTCGATTTCGTTGTTCGATTTCGTTGTTCGATTTCGTATTTCGTTGTTCGAATTCGTTGTTCGATTTCGTTGTTCGATTTCGTTGTTCGATTTCGTTGTTCGATTTCGTTGTTCGATTTCGTTGTTCGATTTCGTTGTTCGATTTCGTTGTTCGATTTCGTTGTTCGATTTCGTTGTTCGAATTCGTTGTTCGATTTCGTTATTCGATTTCGTTGTTCGATTTCGTTGTTCGATTTCGTTGTTCGATTTCGTTGTTCGAATTCGTTGTTCGAATTCGTTGTTTGATTTCGCTGTTCGATTTCGAAGTTGGATTTCGTTGTTCTATTTCGTTGTTCTAATTCGTTGTTCGATTTCGTTGTTCGATTTCGTTGTTCGTTTTCGTTGTTCGATATTGTTGTATGATTTCGTGGTTCGATTTCGTTGTTCGATTGCGTTGTTCCATTTCGTTGTTCTATTTCGTGGTTCGATTTTGTGGTTTCAGTTTGTTGTTCGATTTCGATTTCGCTGTTCGATTTCGAAGTTGGATTTCGTTGTTCTATTTCGTTGTTCTAATTCGTTGTTCGATTTCGTTGTTCGATTTCGTTGTTCGATTTCGTTGTTCGATTCGTTATTCGATTTCGTTGTTCGATTTCGTTGTTCGATTTCGTTGTTCCATTTCGTTGTTCGATTTCGTTGTTCGATTTCGTTGTTAGATTTCGTTGTTCGTTGTTAGATTTCGTTGTTCGATTTCGTTGTTCGATTTCGTTGTTCGATTTCGTTGTTAGATTTCGTTGTTCGTTGTTAGATTTCGTTGTTCGTTGTTAGATTTCGTTGTTCTTTGTTCGATTTCGTGGTTCGAATTCGTTGTTCGAATTCGTTGTTCGATTTCGTTGTTCGATTTCGTTGTTCGATTTTGTTGTTCGATTTCGTTGTTCGATTTCGTTGTTCGATTTCGTTGTTCGATTTCATTGTTCGATTTCGTTGTTCGATTTCGTTGTTCGATTTCGTTGTTCGATTTCGTTGTTCGATTTCGTTGGTCTATTTCGTTGTTCGATTTCGTTGTTCGATTTCGTTGTTCGATTTCGAAGTTCGATTTCGTTGTTCGATTTCGTTGTTCGATTTCGTAGTTCGATTTCGTTGTTCGAATTCGTTGTTCGAATTCGTTGTTCGAATTCGTTGTTCGATTTTGTTGTTCGATTTCGTTGTTCGATTTCGTAGTTCGATTTCATTGTTCGATTTCGTTGTTCGATTTCGTTGTTCGATTTCGTTGTTCGTTGTTAGTTTTCGTTGTTCGTTGTTAGTTTTCGTTGTTCTTTGTTCGATTTCGTGGTTCGAATTCGTTGTTCGAATTCGTAGTTCGATTTCGTTGTTCGATTTCGTTGTTCGATTTCGTTGTTCGATTTCGTTGTTCGAATTCGTTGTTCGAATTCGTTGTTCGAATTCGTTGTTCGATTTCGTTGTTTGAATTCGTGTTCGATTTCGTTGATCGATTTCGTTGTTCGATTTTCTTTGTTCGATTTGATTGTTCGATTTCGTTGATCGATTTCGTTTTTCGATTTCGTTGTTCGATTTCGTTGTTCGATTTCGTTGTTCGATTTCGTGGTTCGAATTCGTTGTTCGAATTCGTTGTTCGTTGTTAGATTTCGTTGTTCGTTGTTGGATTTCGTTGTTCTTTGTTCGATTTCGTGGTTCGAATTCGTTGTTCGAATTCGTTGTTCGATTTCGTTGTTCGATTTCGTTGTTCGATTTTGTTGTTCGAATTCGTTGTTCGATTTCGTTGTTCGATTTCATTGTTCGATTTTGTTGTTCGATTTCGTTGTTAGATTTCGTTGTTCTTTGTTCGATTTTGTGGTTCGAATTCGTTGTTCGAATTCGTTGTTCGATTTCGTTGTTCGATTTCGTTGTTCGATTTTGTTGTTCGATTTCGTTCGATTTCGTTGTTCGATTTCGTTGTTCGATTTCGTTGTTCGATATTGTTGTATGATTTCGTGGTTCGATTTCGTTGTTCGATTGCGTTGTTCCATTTCGTTGTTCTATTTCGTGGTTCGATTTTGTGGTTTCAGTTTGTTGTTCGATTTCGATTTCGCTGTTCGATTTCGAAGTTGGATTTCGTTGTTCTATTTCGTTGTTCTAATTCGTTGTTCGATTTCGTTGTTCGATTTCGTTGTTCGAATTCGTTGTTCGATTTCGTTGTTCGATTTCGTTGTTCGATTTTGTTGTTCGATTTCGTTCGATTTCGTTGTTCGATTTCGTTGTTCGATTTCGTTGTTCGATTTCGTTGTTCGATTTCGAAGTTCGATTTCGTTGTTCGATTTCGTTGTTCGATTTCGTTGTTCAATTTCGTTGTTCGATTTCGTTGTTCGATTTCGTTGTTCGATTTCGTTGTTCGATTTCGTTGTTCGATTTCGTTGTTCGATTTCGTTGTTCGATTTCGTTGTTCGATTTTGTTGTTCGATTTCGTTGTTCGATTTCGTTGTTCGATTTCGTTGTTCGATTTCGTTGTTCGATTTCGTTGTTCGATTTCGTTGTTCGATTTCGTTGTTCGATTTCGTTGGTCTATTTCGTTGTTCGTTTTCGTTGTTCGATATTGTTGTATGATTTCGTGGTTCGATTTCGTTGTTCGATTGCGTTGTTCGATTTCGTTGTTCGATTTCGTAGTTCGATTTCCTTGTTCGAATTCGTTGTTCGAATTCGTTGTTCGAATTCGTTGTTCGATTTCGTTGTTCGATTTCGTTGTTCGATTTCGTTGTTCGATTTCATTGTTCGATTTCGTTGTTCGATTTCGTTGTTCGATTTCGTTGTTCGTTGTTATTTTTCGTTGTTCGTTGTTAGATTTCGTTGTTCTTTGTTCGATTTCGTGGTTCGAATTCGTTGTTCGAATTCGTAGTTCGATTTCGTTGTTCGATTTCGTTGTTCGATTTCGTTGTTCGATTTCGTTGTTCGAATTCGTTGTTCGAATTCGTTGTTCGATTTCGTTGTTTGAATTCGTGTTCGATTTCGTTGATCGATTTCGTTGTTCGATTTTCTTCGTTCGATTTGATTATTCGATTTCGTTGATCGATTTCGTTTTTCGATTTCGTTGTTCGATTTCGTTGTTCGATTTCGTTGTTCGATTTCGTGGTTCGAATTCGTTGTTCGAATTCGTTGTTCGTTGTTAGATTTCGTTGTTCGTTGTTAGATTTCGTTGTTCTTTGTTCGATTTCGTGGTTCGAATTCGTTGTTCGAATTCGTTGTTCGATTTCGTTGTTCGATTTCGTTGTTCGATTTCGTTGTTCGATTTCGTTGTTCGATTTCGTTGTTCGATTTCGTTGTTCGATTTCGAAGTTCGATTTCGTTGTTCGATTTCGTTGTTCGATTTCGTTGTTCGATTTCGTTGTTCGATTTCGTTGTTCGATTTCGTTGTTCGATTTCGTTGTTCGATTTCGTTGTTCGATTTCGTTGTTCGATTTCGTTGTTCGATTTCGTTGTTCGATTTCGTTGTTCGATTTCGTTGTTCGATTTCGTTGTTCGATTTCGTTGTTCGATTTCGTTGTTCGATTTCGTTGTTCGATTTCGTTGTTCGATTTCGTTGTTCGATTTTGTTGTTCGATTTCGTTGCTCGATTTCGTTGTTCGATTTCGTTGTTCGATTTCGTTGTTGGATTTCGTTGTTCGATCTCGTTGTTCGAATTCGTTGTTCGATTTCGTTGTTCGATTTCGTTGTTCGATTTCGTTGTTCGATTTCGTTGTTCGATTTCGTTGTTCGATTTCGTTGTTAGATTTCGTTGTTCGTTGTTAGATTTCGTTGTTCGATTTCGTTGTTAGATTTCGTTGTTCTTTGTTCGATTTCGTGGTTCGAATTCGTTGTTCGATTTCGTTGTTCGATTTTGTTGTTCGATTTTGTTGTTCGATTTCGTTGTTCGATTTCGTTGTTCGATTTCGTTGTTCGATTTCGTTGTTCGATTTCGTTGTTCGATTTCGTTGTTCGTTGTTAGATTTCGTTGTTCGATTTCGTTGTTCGATTTCGTTGTTCGATTTCGTTGTTAGATTTCGTTGTTCTTTGTTCGATTTCGTGGTTCGAATTCGTTGTTCGATTTCGTTGTTCGATTTCGTTGTTCGATTTTGTTGTTCGATTTCGTTGTTCGATTTAGTTGTTCGATTTCGTTGTTAGATTTCGTTTTTCGATTTCGTTGTTCGATTTCGTTGTTCGATTTCGTTGTTCGATTTCGTTGTTCGATTTCGTTGTTCGATTTCGTTGTTCGATTTCGTTGTTTGATTTCGTTGTTCGATTTCGTTGTTCGATTTCGTTCTTCGATTTCGTTGTTCGATTTCGTTGTTCGATTTCGTTGTTCGATTTCGTTGTTCGATTTCGTTGTTCGATTTCGTTGTTCGATTTCGTTGTTCGATTTCGTTGTTCGATTTCGTTGTTCGATTTCGTTGTTCGATTTCGTTGTTCGATTTCGTTGTTCGATTTCGTTGTTCGATTTCGTCGTTCGATTTCGTTGTTCGATTTCGTTGTTCGATTTCGTTGTTCGATTTCGTTGTTCGATTTCGTTGTTCGATTTCGTTGTTCGAATTCGTTGTTCAATTTCGTTGTTCGATTTCGTTGTTCGATTTCGTTGTTCGATTTCGTTGTTCGATTTCGTTGTTCGATTTCATTGTTCGATTTCGTTGTTCGATTTCGTATTTCGTTGTTCGAATTCGTTGTTCGATTTCGTTATTCGATTTCGTTGTTCGATTTCGTTGTTCGGTTTCGTTGTTCGATTTCGTTGTTCGATTTCGTTGTTCGAATTCGTTGTTCGAATTCGTTGTTAGATTTCGTTGTTCGATTTTGCTGTTCGATTTCGAAGTTGGATTTCGTAGTTCTATTTCGTTGTTCTAATTCGTTGTTCGATTTCGTTGTTCGATTTCGTTGTTCGATTTCGTTGTTCGATTCGTTATTCGATTTCGTTGTTCGATTTCGTTGTTCGATTTCGTTGTTCGATTTCGTTGTTCGATTTCGTTGTCCGATTCCGTTGTTCGATTTCGTTGTTCGTTTTCGTTGTTCGATATTGTTGTATGATTTCGTGGTTCGATTTCGTTGTTCGATTGCGTTGTTCCATTTCGTTGTTCTATTTCGTGGTTCGATTTTGTGGTTTCAGTTTGTTGTTCGATTTCGATTTCGCTGTTCGATTTCGAAGTTGGATTTCGTTGTTCTATTTCGTTGTTCTAATTCGTTGTTCGATTTCGTTGTTCGATTTCGTTGTTCGATTTCGTTGTTCGATTCGTTATTCGATTTCGTTGTTCGATTTCGTTGTTCGATTTCGTTGTTCCATTTCGTTGTTCGATTTCGTTGTTCGATTTCGTTGTTCGATTTCGTTGTTAGATTTCGTTGTTCGTTGTTAGATTTCGTTGTTCGATTTCGTTGTTCGATTTCGTTGTTAGATTTCGTTGTTCGTTGTTAGATTTCGTTGTTCGTTGTTAGATTTCGTTGTTCTTTGTTCGATTTCGTGGTTCGAATTCGTTGTTCGAATTCGTTGTTCGATTTCGTTGTTCGATTTCGTTGTTCGATTTTGTTGTTCAATTTCGTTGTTCGATTTCGTTGTTCGATTTCGTTGTTCGATTTCGTTGTTCGATGTCGTTGTTCGAATTCGTTGTTCGATTTCGTTGTTCGATTTCGTTGTTCGATTTCGTTGTTCGATTTCGTTGTTCGATTTCGTTGTTCGATTTCGTTGTTCGATTTCGTTGTTCGATTTCGTTGTTCGATTTCGTTGTTCGATTTCGTTGTTCGATTTCGTTGTTAGATTTCGTTGTTCGTTGTTAGATTTCGTTGTTCGATTTCGTTGTTTGATTTCGTTGTACGATTTCGTTGTTCGATTTCGTTGTTCGATTTCGTTGTTAGATTTCGTTGTTCTTTGTTCGATTTCGTGGTTCGAATTCGTTGTTCGAATTCGTTGTTCCATTTCGTTGTTCGATTTCGTTGTTCGATTTTGTTGTTCGATTTCGTTGTTCGATTTCGTTGTTCGATTTCGTTGTTCGATTTCGTTGTTCGATTTCGTTGTTCGATTTCGAAGTTCGATTTCGTTGTTCGATTTCGTTGTTCGATTTCGTTGTTCGATTTCGTTGTTCGATTTCGTGGTTCGATTTCGTTGTTCGATTGCGTCGTTCCATTTCGTTGTTCTATTTCGTGGTTCGATTTCGTGGTTTCAGTTTGTTGTTCGATTTCGATTTCGCTGTTCGATTTTGAAGTTGGATTTCGTTGTTCTATTTCGTTGTTCTAATTCGTTGTTCGATTTCGTTGTTCGATTTCGTTGTTCGATTTCGTTGTTCGATTCGTTATTCGATTTCGTTGTTCGATTGAGTTGTTCGATTTCGTTGTTCGATTTCGTTGTTCGATTTCGTTGTTCGATTTCGTTGTTCGAATTCGTTGTTCGATTTCGTTGTTCGATTTCGAAGTTCGATTTCGTTGTTCGATTTCGTTGTTTGAATTCGTGTTCGATTTCGTTGATCGATTTCGTTGTTCGATTTTCTTTGTTCGATTTGATTGTTCGAATTCGTTGTTCGATTTCGTTGTTCAATTTCGTTGTTCGATTTCGTTGTTCGATTTCGTTGTTCGATTTCGTTGTTCGATTTCGTTGTTCGATTTCGTTGTTCGATTTCGTTGTTCGATTTCGTTGTTCGTTGTTAGTTTTCGTTGTTCGTTGTTAGATTTCGTTGTTCTTTGTTCAATTTCGTGGTTCGAATTCGTTGTTCGAATTCGTTGTTCGATTTTGTTGTTCGATTTCGTTGTTCGATTTCGTTGTTCGATTTCGTTGTTCGATTTCGTTGTTCGTTGTTAGATTTCGTTGTTCGATTTCGTTGTTCGATTTCGTTGTTCGATTTCGTTGTTAGATTTCGTTGTTCTTTGTTCGATTTCGTGGTTCGAATTCGTTGTTCGATTTCGTTGTTCGATTTCGTTGTTCGATTTTGTTGTTCGATTTCGTTGTTCGATTTCGTTGTTCGATTTCGTTGTTCGTTTTCGTTTTTCGATTTCGTTGTTCAATTTCGTTGTTCGATTTCGTTGTTCGATTTCGTTGTTCGATTTCGTTGTTCGATTTCGTTGTTCGATTTCGTTGTTCGATTTCGTTGTTCGATTTCGTTGTTCGATTTCGTTGTTCGATTTCGTTCTTCGATTTCGTTGATCGATTTCGTTGTTCGATTTCGTTGTTCGATTTCGTTGTTCGATTTCGTTGTTCGATTTCGTTGTTCGATTTCGTTGTTCGATTTCGTTGTTCGATTTCGTTGTTCGATTTCGTTGTTCGATTTCGTTGTTCGATTTCGTTGTTCGATTTCGTCGTTCGATTTCGTTGTTCGATTTCGTTGTTCGATTTCGTTGTTCGATTTCGTTGTTCGATTTCGTTGTTCGATTTCGTTGTTCGAATTCGTTGTTCGATTTCGTTGTTCGATTTCGTTGTTCGATGTCGAAGTTCGATTTCGTTGTTCGATTTCGTTGTTCGATTTCATTGTTCGATTTCGTTGTTCGATTTCGTATTTCGTTGTTCGAATTCGTTGTTCGATTTCGTTGTTCGATTTCGTTGTTCGATTTCGTTGTTCTATTTCGTTGTTCGATTTCGTTGTTCGATTTCGTTGTTCGAATTCGTTGTTCGAATTCGTTGTTAGATTTCGTTGTTCGATTTCGCTGTTCGATTTCAAAGTTGGATTTCGTAGTTCTATTTCGTTGTTCTAATTCGTTGTTCGATTTCGTTGTTCGATTTCGTTGTTCGATTCGTTATTCGATTTCGTTGTTCGATTTCGTTGTTCGATTTCGTTGTTCGATTTCGTTGTTCGATTTCGTTGTCCGATGCCGTTGTTCGATTTCGTTGTTCGTTTTCGTTGTTCGATATTGTTGTATGATTTCGTGGTTCGATTTCGTTGTTCGATTGCGTTGTTCCATTTCGTTGTTCTATTTCGTGGTTCGATTTTGTGGTTTCAGTTTGTTGTTCGATTTCGATTTCGCTGTTCGATTTCGAAGTTGGATTTCGTTGTTCTATTTCGTTGTTCTAATTCGTTGTTCGATTTCGTTGTTCGATTTCGTTGTTCGATTTCGTTGTTCAATTCGTTATTCGATTTCGTTGTTCGATTTCGTTGTTCGATTTCGTTGTTCCATTTCGTTGTTCGATTTCGTTGTTCGATTTCGTTGTTCGATTTCGTTGTTAGATTTCGT